>OZ012706.1:44539553-45739553 GCA_963942595.1 Cylloceria caligata
ATGGAAAGAAATAAATTAAAAATGAATGTAGAGAAAACAAAATATATGATTGTCAGCAATGTAAGGAAAGTCGTGAGTAGGAATATTGTATTGAAGTGTTTGGATGGAACGAAACTTGAGAAGTAGAGTCAATAAAATATTTGGGTATCATTATTGATGACAAGCTACGATTCAAAGACCACTGTGAGTATATGTTAAAAAAAATAGGGAAAAAAACGAGCTTTCTAAACAGAATGGGGAATTATGTATCTGCGTATACGCGATGTGTGATATATAAAGCAATCATAGCACCTCGCTTTGAGTATTGTGCAACACTGTTAGTAGCTATGGGTGAAACAGAGTTGAAGAAACTGCAGATCGCGCAGAACAGAGCAATGAGGGTTATATTACAATGCAACGCTATACGCTATACGAAAGATAAGATATGCTGAGCGCGGTACAATTTATGTCCATAAGGCAAAGATTGTACTATAACGTTTGTACATTTATCTTTAAAGCCGTGAAGAATCTACTGCCAAAAGAATTTAAAAATCGGCTACAAATAGTAGGAACGAAGAGTGGTAGGGAAACAAGGCAAGCGGAAAATATAGTAATACAATTTAGAAGAACGAGAAGTGCGCAAATGAGTATGTACTATGAAGGAGTGAAAATATATAATGCATTGCCAACTGAACTGAAAGGTTGCGAAAAAGTAGAACAGTTTAAACGAATGTTAAGGGAGTATGTTCTGTCAACAGTAAAGTAAGATGTATGTAGATGTAAGAAAAATATGTAACACCGTGTATAAAATAGCTGAGAAAGCTAATAAACATCAATCAATCAAAAAATCTCTCTCTCTCTCTCTCTCTCTCTCTCTCTCTCTCTCTCTCTCTCTCTCTCTCTTCTCTCTCTCTCTCTCTCTCTCTCCATCATAACGAGTACGTAAGTGCATTGCAGTGTCTGATTGTTCTCTCTATTCAGAGACCGAACTATTTCTGACATACGTAGACCTTTATACATAAATATCTATACAATGAGCCCACCGGACTCTTACTGCGCTCTATCTTTGTTTACTTTATGAACGTTGATTGTGTGCGAGCACTTGTACACACTGCTTCTACATATACTCGTATAGTCGCGTTGTCGAGTCTCCCTTCGAAGAGGCATAGTACCGAGCTATATCTTATTATTTGTAATCCAGTGATCTATTCCTCCGTATGTCTAATCTTAAGTGCGATAAGTGTAACGAACACATTGCGAATAGCAGTGCCTTGTGCCCAATTTGTTTGAAATCTTTTCACCCTGGTTGCGGAAAAGCGTATCTTTCATCTAAATCAGCTAATACTTGCTGTGTTTTGCATTTATCCAATATGCCTAACTTGAAGCGATCACCACCGTCATCCCATAAACGTTTAGCTTTAACTTCAACACTATCTGCGAATAAACAACAACCATCTCATGGAGATCATCATTGTATGCTTAATACATCCGAAGATTTAATCGGTTCGCCTGTCAACGTTGCTAATGTTGCTCAACAGTGTTCACCTACGAGTCAACAACATGCACCCAACATGTCAGATAGGGAACTCCTCATAGCCATGCATGGCCAACTCAGTGCTTTTATTGCTCAGCAGACAAATGTAAACAAAGATCACACCGATAGGCTAAATTGCATCCAAAACCACACAAAATTACTTGAAGCGCATGAATTAAGAATTTCACACCTTGAAGCAAACATTGTTCAATTATCTCAGCAGAATGCTAACCTATCATCTGAACTTGCGATGATTAGGACTAACTCCTCAGTTTCGGCGATTACACCGTCTCTCTCTGCTGAGATAACACTTTCCGGAGTACCTCTCTCTATCGAAGATTCCAACGAGGAGATAGTTGAAAAAGTTTTTCGCGCCCTTGGAATCTCAAACCTCCTCGGTGACGTTTTAGACATTCGTTGTTTCAACAATAAGAGGAAATTTTCGACTATTGAGCAAACTAATAGTGAATCTACCTCATCAGCACTATACCAAAGAACATCGAAGTCTTTGATGCTGACTTTGAAATCTCACCAAATTAAAGATTATATAATAGACATAAAGCGAACAAAGAAGAATCTGTCCCTCAAAAATGTTTTTGGTCTGGACAGTAAAGGAGTGGTATTTATAAATGAGTTTCTTCCTGCAGCACTCTACAAGCTTCTACGCCTCACCAAAACTCGAGCTTCTGAATGCAATTATAAATATGTATGGGTTCGCTCTGGCAAGATTCATGTGCGTAAAGGAGATGGGCAAGCGCCAGTTATCATTACCGATGAAACTGACTTACAAAAATTAGTTTGACTACCACAGTCAAATCCCGTTCTATCGCATCCTTCTCCATCTTCGTCACTTTTAAAGGTTGCACAATTCAATGCAAATTCTGTTCGAGGTCACATTGAACTTATTCAATCGACCATAATTGAACATAGCTACCACATAGTTTCGATAAGCGAAACATGGCTCCATTCATATGTTGCTGATGACCTAATAAGCATCAACGAATATTTTCTAATTCGCAACGATCGAGAAGGCAATGAAGGGGGTGGAGTTGCTTGCTACATCCATAATTCCCTTAAAGCAAAAGTATTAGCGTCTTCTCCAAATCAGTTTTCCAATGCGCCAGAATATTTGATCGTCGAAATTACCAGCTCGAATACGAAGAAGCTTCTTTTTGCTTCAGTATATAGGCGACCAAAAGGTATTATGTTTGACGACTTCATTCAAGTATTATCTAATTTTACACATGTTTATGAGAATATAATTATTGCAGGTGATCTTAATTGCGACCTGAGTAGCATTAATTATGAATCGTCATACCTGCGCCAATTAGCTCTCTCGCTCTCATTTCATATTGTTGATTCTGCACCTACTCATCACCTAACCAACTCTGATTCATGGATTGATGTTTTCATTATTGACAATGAAGAAAAAGAACATTCCTTTGTCAAATCTGAGGCCCCTTTCATAGCAGGTCATGATCTTCTTGAACTCGTTTATTCTCTCGACGTCGAGCCTCCTGAAGACCGTATTATTTCACGGCGAGCGTACCGCAATTTTAATGAAACTATCAGGGGTACAAATTGAAAATGCGGGTTTGATAACAGATGGCGTTACTAACGCTATACGCATCAGGCAGTACTGTGACTATGTTCATGTCAAAGCTACGTCTTATAGCTTTAATTTTCAGTATGTGTCAATTTGTCGCAGTGTCAAATTCATAGTTTTTTTGAGCTCTCAATATGTCGAGTTTCGTGCCAACAAAACAGCATTTGCGGGAAGTTTTAATTTACTTCTTTAATTTGAAGAAAAGTGCTGCTGAAGCACATCGATTGGTCTCCGAGGCTTATCCGAGTCATGTTCCATCGGTTTCAACGTGCGAGAGATGGTTTGTGCGGTTTAGAAGTGGTGATTTTGACGTTGAGGACAAAGAGCGGCCGGGCCAAGTGAAAAAGTTTGAGAATGCTGAATTGGAGGCAATACTCAATGAAGACTCGTGTCAAACTCAACAAGAGCTCGCAGATTCATTGGGAGTGACACAACAAGCCATTTCCCATCGTATAAAAGCCCTCGGAATGATCCAAAAGCAAGGACATTGGGTGCCGTATGAGCTGAAGCCGAGAGACGTCGAGCGCCGTTTTTTTGCATGCGAACTGCTGCTCGAACGGCAAAAACGGAAGGGTTTTTTGCATCGCATTGTCACTGGTGATGAAAAGTGGATCCATTACGATAACCCGAAGCGCAAAAAATCATATGGTTACCCCGGCCATGCATCATCATCGACGGCCAAACCAAATATTCACGGCGCCAAGCTCATGCTCTGTATTTGGTGGGACCAGCTGGGTGTGGTGTATTATGAGCTATTGAAATCGAACGAAACCATCACAGGAGCACTATACCGAACTCAATTGATGCGTTTGAGCCGCGCACTCAAAGAAAAACGGCCACAATACGAGCAAAGACACGACAAAGTAATTTTGCAACATGACAACGCTCGGCCACATGTTGCAGCGCCGGTCAAAACATACCTACAAACGCTGAAATGGGAAGTCTTACCCCACCCGCCGTATAGCCCAGATATTGCTCCTTCCGATTACCACCTTTTCCGATCGATGACACATGGCCTAGCTGACCAGCGCTTCCATTCTTACGAAGAAGCCCAAAAATGGGTCGATGACTGGATAGCAGCCAAGCCGGCCGAATTTTTTCGCGACGGTATCCGTAAATTGCCAGAAAGATGGGAAAAAGTTGTGGCTAGCGATGGACAATACTTTGAATAATTCATTTGTTACCATTTTTTCAGAATAAACGTTCAAAAATAGAAAAAAATCCCGCATTTTCAATTTGTACTACTGATAGCTTTTGTGAATATTTATCTAATATATTTAATATCACTGAATTATTTGATTTTAGTACTAAATTTAGTTGGAATTCCGGTCTCATAGATAACATACCATTAGATATTAACATGATCGTTGAAACAGTATCCAAAGCGTATCTCACGTCATTAGATTATCATGCTCCATTCCGTTCATTTCGTATATGTCGGCCACCAGCACCGTGGCTCTCACTTGAATTGAAAAATCGTATGGCTCAACGTAACACCTTATACACGATTGCTAAAAGATCTAGTAATGTACTCGATATGGCGATATTTAGAGAGTACAGAGACACGCTTAAGAAGGAGCTCAGACAAGCAAAAAATGATTTCCACTTTCAAAGGCTATCTAGCAACACAGATCCTAGCAGATTATGGAAAGAACTAGCAAAACTTGGCCTCGTCAAGTCATCTTTTTCATCCCCCACTCAATTTTTTAGACCGCAGGAACTCAATGCATTCTATTCTGAAATATCTAGTCAACTGCCACCGTGTTCGCATGACGAGTTTTGTAGGCTGAGTTCCAATATCCAGCCAGTTCGTCCAACGTTTAGTTTTTCCGAAATCACATGCTCACAAGTACATCTTACTATCTCCGGCAACTCAAATTCAACATCGTATGCAGCTGGTCCCGATGGTATTTCCATGTTCTCTTTATTTAAATCGCTTACGGTATCTTGCCCTATCCTAACAGCTATGTTTAATCTCTCTCTTGTATCTTCAGAGTTTCCTCAGTACTGGAAGAAAGCTTTTCTTCGGCCCTTGTCTAAAATAAAAAAGCCTCTCTCACCATCAGATACGCGACCAATAGCTAATCTGTCTGAAGTGTCGAAAATACTTGAGCGGCTTATTCATAGACAACTGACTGATTGGATTGATAGCAACAAGATATTTGATGCACGTCAATCAGGATACCGTAGTGGGTTCAGCACTCAGTCAGCCCTTCTGCGTATTTGCGAAGATGTTAGGCGTAATATAGATAGAAGACGCATGACCATCCTAATTTTGTTTGATTTTAGTAAAGCATTTGATACAGTTCCGCATCTACAACTTCTTTTGAAACTAAAGAAGATCGGACTTTCTCATTCGGTTCTTGACTGGATTTTCTCATATCTGACAGGAAGAACTCAAGCAGTTATTGATGATCACGGAGACTGCTCTACCTGGCTACCTACGACGTCAGGAGTCCCGCAGGGTTCTGTCCTTGGACCGCTCTTGTTCTCGCTGTACATCAATGACATCAGTTCTGCATTACAAAATTCACAGCACATGATATTTGCTGATGACACCCAAATTTATCTTGATTGTTGTCCGTCACAACTCAACCAGGGCATTAGGTCGATATCTGAAGATGTCCATGCTATAGCTAACTTTGCGGTAACAAATGGTCTCAAGCTCAATATTTCCAAGTCTAAGATTCTTATACTAGGCAGTAATTCTTACACCCGCCAGCTGGATTTCTCTGAAATATTACCGATCACATTAAATGGTGTTATTCTTCCATTCGTTAACGAAGCCCGCAATCTGGGTGTCACTATGGAGTGTAACTTGTCGTGGAAATCTCAAGTACAGCATATATCACAAAAAGTGCATTTTATTATTCACAAGTTGAAATTTCATCGCAATGCTCTTTCCATGGAAGTAAGGAAGTTACTTATCACTTCTCTTATTTTCCCTCAATTAGATTATTGCTGCCTTGTCTACCACAACTTATCAGATGTACTAAATACAAAATTAGAACGCCTTGTCAACTATTGTATTCGTTTTATCTTTGACTTGCGACGGGACACTCATATCACAACTTTTAGACGTCAACTTGGCTGGATCACAATACGATCAAGACGTCTTTACTTTCTTGGTATAGCTATGTTTAGGGTTGTCCGTCAAAGTACACCAGCCTACATACAAGAATTATTTATACGAACAACAACTCCAGTTGAACGACCCTCAAGGCAGCCTCGATCAAGCTTTGTCATCCCTTCTCACCGTACAGCGACTTACCATGAAGGGTTTTCGCTATCTGGCATTTATTTCTGGAACTCGTTACCATCCAATATTACTACGTCGCCGAGTTTAGAAGTTTTTAAGAATCGAATCTATACTTATTTATTTAACTATGTAGATGCATGCTAGGGTTAACGATGTTAGTTTAGATTGTTCTTAATTGCATATTCTTAGTTTATATTTTCATTTATATTTTGTATTCTAATTATAGTATTTCTATTATATATTTAATCTTACTTTTAGTCTTATTTACTTTTGAATGTATCATTTTGCCAAAGGCTTGCCAAGGCATAATAAACCAATCAATCAATCAATCTCTCTCTCGTTTCTATAACACGAGGATAATTGTCTAACTAACAAGTTATTTTAAAAAAACGGGTTTAACTATAAGTAGAGTAATTACTAATTAAACGAATAACTAATAATGATTAGAATAAGCCATAATTTAACAAAAATTCTTAAACTAATAAGAGATTAACGCAAAAATCAGCTTGTATATGACGAGTTAACTGCAGAATCTGTAACAAAATTATTACTAGAGGTTTGATGCGAAGGATTTAAGTAAGTTCCGTACAAACGCTGAAATTCTGAGCCATTACCATAGTGTTTGAGAAATCCGTCCGATGGTGTTGTTTGACAGATCTTGAACCTGTGAATATATTGGAAAAATATGAGACTTCACTCACAACAGGGTGGAAATAAAACCAGACTAGTAGATGGAATTTGGAGAAAGTGGTTTATTGCATCTTCCGCTTAACAATTACAAAAGATAAGTTTTAATTTTGAAAATATAAAGAATATGAACAAATACACAATAAATTGAAAATGAATTTTGGAGTTTTAAGCAAATCTGAGAAGCACACAATTGCATTAATTGTGTGCAGTCTTTGTGAATTACTTGAGTAGCACACAATTATATTAATTGTGTGCTGTACTTATTGAGAGCGGTGTACGCAGTGCAGCCAGCGCTGCGGAGCCTGCCACGCAATGAGATAGATGAGTGCGTAGACGAATTTACTGCCTGTCAGCAAATACTCAATGTGATGGTGAAATAGAATTTAAAGAGAGTGTGTGCGAGCACATGCAATTCTGACAATTACTTGGAATTCTATTATGACAGGCTGTGATGCTGTCTACGCTGCAGAGCACTGAAGTGTGAGCTTGAGGATGCACAAATGATTGGACTGAATTCACAACACTTTCCCAGCAAGTTTAATTGGGGGAAAGTGCAGTGAATTGGTAAAACACACACAATTATATTAATCGAGCATGCTAATAATTGAGTGAAAACGTGGTGCAGCCCGCGCTGCAGAGCACGCCACAGTGTGAGACCTTTATGAGGATGTACCGATGTGTAGTTCACTCCTCACCGTCATTGAATTACGTTAAATTGTAACGGTGTACTCTTACCTGAGTTTTGAGTCCTGGTGAGCATGATGAGAGCGTCCTGAGCGAAAAGCCAACGAGAAAAATCCAAGATAGTGGTGCGCTGTTTCTCGATGTCGTCGCAAAAGTGACTGAATTTTCAATATGGCTGCGGAATATGAAATTAACGTTGAGCGCTGAAGTCAGTTGAGCGAGATAGCCGGTGAGCGAAACCGAAGTCAAGCGAGAGAGACATCCTCTCGCTCGACGCGGCGTGCCAACGAGGCACATCCTCGGCTTCGCGAAGCCCTGCCTCGGCTATCTTCGGCTCAACCGAACGACGTGTGCTTGAGCACAGCAACAGGTCGACGCACGGTGAATATCGATCGCCGTGCGCTAGCTGATTATCCAACACATAGACACATCTACATAGAAGCAAGCATAAGGATATCACCTAGACTAAGAAACTCTATCGAAAGTAGACCAAGAAGCGGGGTGGTAAAAATCGCCTCATTTTCAGGGGAAAAACGCCTCGACCGCGTTCCCTCACCTAATCGCGTGATCCTCTGTGTATCACATCGCGCAACAAATCAGAGCGCGCCATACCGATGCAATTGCATAGATATATGGGTCTGCATGTCGGGAAGCTCTGCGGGAAAAAGGGAATGAATACGTATATATGGTTGAGATAGACCACGGGGAAATTCTTATAATCAGGATAGGGTTTTATCCCTTCTCTTCTTTTAACGCGCTTGACGACAAGATTTTTCGACGCGCAGGAGCCCTATAAAAGGCCGCAAAAATCGACCGGAGACACTTGTTCACGGGGAGTAAAGGAGCCACAATTTCCCGGGCAGCAAGTAGTATTGTTTGCCAGGGAATAAAAAAAGGACAGTTTCACGGGAAGTAAAGAGTACAGTTTCCCGGGCAGCAAGTCGTACTGTTTGCCAGGGAGTAAAGTAGTAAAGTTCAATAGTTTTTCACCACGGCTCAGTTTTACAAAGTATAGTTTCAAGTAGTACAGAGTACGAGTACAGTACTTATAATTATTAACGCGTGCGAAATCGGGAATATTGAACGTGCAACATTCGACTATTCATATAGTTTTATTTCAATAAATAATTATTAATACGCACCACCGTCCCAATACTACACCAGTCTACGTCCAACCAACGTTCAACAGCAAGAACCACAGCAATAAACAACCGTAAGTACAATTTTCTTTAACCAATTAAAATGATATCTTGCTCCGCGTGAAATTGTCATTCAAGTCCCATCCCATTATTCGTGAAGTGATTATTCCCAACAAAGATCAAAACGCACTCCAGCCCTATCCCGAGTAATTTTCCGGGAGGTTAGACTCAAAAACGGGCTTGCGTCTTCGGTATTTTCTCGTCGGGTATCGTAAAGGGAGGATTTATTCTCCTTGATCACAGCACGGAAAATATACACCGAAACGTGCATCTATGTTAAATTCGTGGGTTTCGTAAAATAAGCCGCGATTTTGTCGTAACAATATTCAAGAGCAACAGTGGTCGATATATTGTTTGTTTACCACTCACAACATCACCATCAGTACTTGGCGATTCAAAATCAACAGCTTATCGATGTCTACAACGGCTCATCACAAGATCAAACAAAGATTCAACCTATCAACAATTATATTCATCATTTTTAACTGAGTATGAACAACTAGATCACATGAGAAAGGCTGATGTGAGACCTGGAAGTGACACAGTTGACAGTGAGATGACCTTAGCACATGATGTCTCTGCATCAGGAGGGTTGATAGTCTCGTCTGAAGACTTGTCATCACAGAATCTTACTAATCCAATATATTACTTGCCACATCATGGTGTATTCAAAGCAGGTAGTTCAACGACAAAGCTGAGAGTAGTTTTCAACGGTTCGAGCCCAACAACGTCGGGCAAATCACTTAACAAAACTACAAAAAGATTTGTGTGATGTACTCATTTGGCTTCGCCAACACAAATTCATGTTCTCGAGTGACATCACCAAGATGTATCGCCAAATCAAGGTCCACCAGGATGACTGGGATCTCCAAAGAATTCTATGGGTAGATGAAAACGGAAAATCAATACCATTTCAACTTACAACGGTATTTTATGGCACTCGATCTGCACCATTCTTAGCCATACGAGAATTATTCCAACTTGTCAACGATGAATGTCATCGGTTTCCACAAGCAATAACATCTCTTTTGAAAGGAAGATATGTGGATGTCATTTATGGCAGTGCTAGTCGATTATCAGAATTAATTGAAATTGCAAATCAAGTCAATGACCTATGCATGGCGGGCGGCTTTCCATTGGCGAAATGGCAAAGTAACCACCCAAAATTTTTGAATAAATTTTCGTCAAATTCAAATGAATCAGAAGAAATCATCTGAGGTGAATAGTACGTCTCATCCACACAATACTAGAACACCACACACACACACAGCAAAGCACCAGGATCACACACAATAAAATATAAACATAGAGTAGTCAAATCGTAGTACGCCCCACACACACAGCCAGAAGAACCTGTAGTACATACAACCAACACTACGAAAGATAGAAATTCCAGGAAAACCAACAGCAATCACACGAACGACTATAGTATCAAAATATGTACAAAAAGAAATTCACTAGGGATACGTTAAATACGATCATCAGAAGTATAGATTAACAAGAAATGGTCTACAGGAGATGGGCTACAGGACGACTACCAAATATAGATATACTGAGAACATGGAAGAAGAGTGAGAAAAGCCAGTATAAAAGAACGCGAAATGCGACGATCAGGAAGCATTTTGTTCACAGATTCCAACCAGACATCAAGGACCAGCGAGCGAATAGAAGGAAGACCTGCAAACCAGCCAAAGAAGGACCACGGAGCCAACCAAAGGAGGAGCCTACCAACAGCAGCAGTCCAAGGACCAGGCCCAGATACTTCTGAAGCCTACGAAGACGAACCTTTTCGACATCCAACCACTGAGGCCGCCTAGAAACACAGCTTCAAGCCGTCCGACATCCGAATCACCAAGAGCTCACAAATATAAAAAAGAAAAAACAATGGTATCATAAATATATATATTAAATCAATAGGTCTCCCCTTTAAAAATTAGATAGGGACGCTCCTACCGTTGTTTCAATGCCCCGATGCACCAAAAATGCATCTCACTGACGCCTCCACCGTAGCAGTGACGGGGGCAGCGAATAAGTAGTACAGCCAGGAGAGCGAAAGCGCGAGCTTCGTCCCCACCACGATCAAATAGATATAGATATAGGGTAGGCGAGGAGTAATAACCGAGCCAACATAAATGGCAAGCCCAGTAGGCTAAACACTCTCTCATGCCTGGCGTAGAAAATAGAGAAACTGCGATATCATCTAGGGAAATATTTTAATTCATATAAAAACTCCTATTCTTGCGGACACGATTATATAGGCGTGCAAGAGCCCGGGTAAAGTTTTGCACAGTGCATAATCCTCAGGATTAACAAAGAAAAGGAGTCTAATTAAGTAATATTAATAATCAATATTTTCATATGGATAAATAATAATAATTGTCAATAAAACCTACTTTTACCCGATACTGAAGTCTGAATTAATATCCTCCCTGCTCGAGTCCGAACTCAAAACCCTTCAAGGGAAATGATAACGTAAAATATCGTTACACATCATTGACGACAACAGCGTAAAACTACCAGGCCTATATTGGCATCCCTAATCGGATGTATCCAAATTCAAACCACAGCCACCACATTCAGGTTCCAAATTGACGAAACGAATCATACTGTCAGAGATTGCTCAACTATTTGATCCACTTGGATTGTTATCACCATTCACTGTCAAATCAAAAATGCTGATGCAAGAATTATGGCTTGAGAATAATACCTGGGATGAAACAGTGCCATTTCACACTGCAACAAAATGGGTTCAACTAAAAAATGATCTAATCAACGTGTCATCAATAACAATACCAAGATTGTATCATATGAATCGATTATCAAATATTGAAATTCATGGATGCTTTGACGCATCACAATTAGCAATGGCTGCTGTCGTCTACTTCAAAATAGTAGGTCCAAGTGATCATGTTCATATATCACTTGTTTGTTCAAAAACAAAAGTTGCACCAATCAAACGAACGACAATACCTCGACTTGAACTCACTGCCACATTAAAGCTAACAAAATTGGTCAGGTATGTGCAATCAACACTGGAGAAACCAAACACTCCAATATACTTGTGGACAGATTCATCAGTATCATTGACTTTGATCAATTCACATTCATCAAGGTGGAAGGAATTTGTCAGGAACAGAGTGTCAACGATACAAGATCTCGTTCCAAACAGCGTATGGAAGTTCGTACCTGGCAAAGAAAATCCAGTCGACTGTGCTTCACGCCGGCTAAGCATCTCGCAGCTCGAGAAGCATCATCTATGGTAGACAGGCCCACCATGGCTCATCAAATCGTACGAATCATGGCCTGCAAATAATTTTACAATAAATCAACAAGCGCAAATTGAAGAGCAACCGGGACTATCATTGATCGTGACATCCAATCGGACACAATATCATTGGGAGATGATATGCAGGTATTCGTTCCTCACTCGATTGCTCAGAGTGACGTCAATTTGCTTTCAAGTAGGGCGAATAATCAAAAAAATATCACATTCATCATTGAAGTATCCATTAACGCTACAAGATATCAACGAAGCTCGTTCATTTTGGATACAATCAACTCAAGCAGCGTATTTTATTACAGAAATCAAGTTACTCAGATCAGGTTCACCACTACCACCAAATCATCCATTCCATCGATTAACTGCTTACATCGACACTCAAGGCATCATTCGTGTGGGTGGTCGACTCAACAATTCAAATTTGGATCTTGAAGCTACTCATCCAGCAATCCATACCAAATGATTCACATTTCACAACACTGATCATTCGAGATGCACATTGATCTACTCTACGTGGTGGCACGCAATCAACGTTAGCTCATCTACGTAAATTATACTGGATTCTTATTTTATAAATTAATTATAAATGTGCTCGTCAAAGTGGCGAAAGAGTACAACGGGTCAAATGGGTCAACTACCATCCTCAAGGGTCACACCAGCACGACCCTTTTCCATCTCTGGGGTGGACTACGCTGGTCCACTGACGATAAAAACCTGGCGTGGCAGAGGCGCCAAACAAACCAAAGGGTGGCTCTGCATATTTGTATGTTTTACTACTTCTGCTGTGCATCTGGAGGTGGTAACAGAATATACGACTGATTCATTCATCGCTGCATTCAAGAGGTTCACTGGGCGACGAGGCATCTGTCACACTCTTTATAGTGACTGCGGCAAGAACTTTGAAGGTGCAGATCCGAAGCTCAGGCAAATGTTCATTCAATGTACCCAGGAAAATGAAAAATTGTTTTGTTTATTCACCGATACTGGGACTACATGGAAGTTCAACCCACCAACAGCTCCACATATGGGTGGTAATTGGGAAGCTGCAGTGAAAACATCTAAGTATCATTTAACTAGAACTATTGGTGACACAATCTTAACATTCGAGGAGCTCACTACTTTGTTTATTCAAATCGAAGCAGTGCTTAATTCAAGATCATTGGAACTACTCAGCAATGATCCAGATGATGTAGCAGTATTGACACCAGCTCATTTCTTGATTGGAGATGCAATCAATACGGTACCAGAACCATCATTAGAATTCATTCAACAACCAAGACTAAATCGTTGGCAACTCATTCAATAACGTGTTCAATACTTCTGGAAAAATGGTCAAATCAATATCTACAAATATATTTACCACGAACCAAGTGGCATCATCCATCAAATTCAATCAACGTTGGTTCATTAGTGCTAATCACAGATGAAAGGTTTCCACCATCAAAGTGGCCACTTTCTCGAGTCATTGATATTCATCCTGGATCTGAAGGACTCATCAGGGTTGTGACGCTCAAAACAGTTACCACAACATTCAAAAGACCAATTACCAAATTGGCCATTCTACCTATGCCAACCACGCAAGAATCATAATCAGAAACACTGTTCCTGATGGCGGGCGGAATGTTTGGACTTTGTGGTCATGAGGTGGCAGTACCTCATGGCCCAATTGGTCAATTTAACCTTGGAATCATTTATAATCATTATTGAGATTGTCAGTAAATTCACGTAGTGAATCGACCATCCAATCATCTATCAGTTGGACACTTTTATGTCCTTCTGATCATGCGCTCGCGCATACTCCACGTGCGCGACCAATCATCAATCAACAGGTGGCAACATAAGTCTTGCAATTATTTCCGCCGACAACGTGTTAACCACAACGCAATTTCATCATCCATATTATATCACTCTAGCCTGGACATTCATACCAAGCGCACGTGTTCTCGATCCGTATCGCAAAGTGTAGTACTCAGTAAACCAAATCACCCTAAATTCAGTGTAGCATTAATTGTATGCATTGAGTGTATTGAATGATTCATATTTTGTTCTCAAAAGAAATAGACAGTTATAAAAGACATTAAAATCATTAAGTCGTGTGATCAAGCAATTGATTGCGTTCAATTAATTGCAGTGTGTAATTCACCACGTGGCGTCAGCCATTGTGATTCCAATATTCAGTATAACTTTTGTATTCTATTTTGCTCATTCAACTTATTGTTTTGTTCAAATCGTTTTTATATAATTTGTAAATCTTATACACTGTTGGTTAATGTAATTAACATAATTTATGGTTGATTCAAGGATATATTAAAAGACAAAACTGTAATATTTCAAATACTGCGTAACCATCACCACGTGGCAAATATTCATATACAACTTGATTATCATTCATTTCATGCCACATATTCAATTCATTTTAATTTATATTATTCAATTCAATTGCGATAATCATTTGTTCTTAATTCCATATTCATTATTACATTCAATTCAATCATTCACCATCATATATTATTAATTCACATTCAATATTATTTATATTGTAATTTATTCAACTTAATTCATTGCAAACTGTATTTCATATTTATTTTGTTTAATATCATTACAATTTCACACATTAATCTTGTACAATTTCGCTTCATACATGTTATAATATACTTGATATATTTTATATTGAAAATTCGATATTCAAGTTATTTACATTACGACCATTTATATCCAATACCGGCATTAGTTTATTTGTTTTTAATAAGATCGAAACAGAGAGTTATGGATATAACATGCGACTCCTTCTCCCTCAGCGCCTTGACGGTCGTTGTGTATTAAAAAGTAATCGTCCAGACGGATAAAACCATCGGAGACATACAAATGTAGTTATGTTTCACTGATGGAGATAATGTGAAAACCACGATCGAGAATATTTTGAATATCTACTGTTGAGAATTCCTGTGGTGTTGGTGGATTGAATCTGAAAGATATCGAAAAAGGATGAGTTTTCACTCAAGGCAGGTGTGAAATAACCAGACCAAAAGATGTAGGTAGAAAAAATGATTTATTCTACCATCGACTGTCATACTACAAAAAAAATATATAAAAAACAGCACAAATGAATTTAGAGTTAATATTGAGGGAGAAGTACATACAATTGTATTAATTGTGTGCTGAAATTTGTGAGGTGAAACATGGTGCAGCCCGCGCCGCAGAGTACGTCACGAGATGAAACTTATGAGGATGCACAATTGAGATTTCCCCACCTCACCATCATTGAATTTATGTAAATTGTAACAGTGCACTCTTACCACGTTTTGAGTCCTGTTGAGCACGAATACGTGGAGTAGATCCTGCGAAATCGGTGAAAATTGTCCAAGGTAAGAGCAGAGTGTTCGAGCTGTCCAAACGGGTTTCACGAGGAGTGTCAAAATCTTCAAGATGGCTGAGTAGTACAAAAGCGTCGTTGTGAGATGCTAAAGTCAAGCGAGAGAGACAGCCTCTCGCTTGAGTAGCATGCCCCTGCGAGGCGCTGCCTCGGCTATCTTCGCGACAGCCGATCACAGAACACCACCCAGCAGCAACAGGTCGACGCACGGCGAATATCGATAGCCGTGCGTCAGCTAATTTTCCAACATTTTCGCCCGCCATAAGCAACGTTTGACGCCAGAATTGTTGCACCTTTTGCTGCAACAATTGCCATCTTGAGTTCCTCAAACGTGAGTGCAGTATCGCCTACTGTTCGTCGTAGATTACATTTCAGACTTCACTGCGGCTTCCCATTTGCCACCCATGTGCGGAGCAGTAGGTGGATTGGACCTCCATTCAATTTGATGACTTGCGAGTGAAGACGCGATGACGTGATGCTCTTGAGAGGCTTTCCTAAACAACTGACGTATGGCTTTGTGAGCACCAACAAAATTGGTGCCACAGTCAGAGCACATGATATGAGGAATGCCGCGCCGAGATGAGAAACGCCTGAACATTGAAAGACAGCCATCAGCTGAGTAGTCACTGGCTACCTCGAGATGGAGAGCTGAAGTGGCGAGACACACAGAGACACAGATCCAGCGTTTAAGCGTTTTGTTTCCTTGCCCCTTCCAAGTTTTGAATGTCAGAGGGCCGGCGAAGTCAATTCCTGTGTAAGTAAATGCACGCGTTGGTGTGACTCGTGACAGAGGTAGCTGACCCATCAATTGTTGAGGCCGAATCCCTCTCTGCCGAGAGCACACCACGCTACGAAAAATATGAGTTTTCACAGGAGCTCTTCCGCCGACGATCCAATGAATAGCTGTACTTGAGCTAATGTGAACTGAGTGCCTTCGTGAGGAGTCCACAAATGAGCTTGATCAATAATGAGAGTTGAGAACCGATAAATGAGATCCCAATGATACTCAGGCGTCAGAGTTGCAGCGAGGATAGCTACCCCCGGTCGGGATTCCATAATGCTCAAATCTTCATGCGCAGTGGATGTTGTTAGCCAAAAATTAACAGGTTTCACCATCCATGATAGACCTGACTACCACAGCTGATGAGAAGCCTGTTGAGATGTTGAGATACCCCGTGAGGCACAATCCGTACGTTTGCTGGTGCATGACGAGTGACGCCATTGAGCATTGGGGGTGAGTTCCTGAATTTGAACTACTCTTCGGACATCGTCTTTCCATCGAGCTGGATGAGCTTTGATTTACGTGAGAGTTACCGACGAGTCCGTCCACAGCTGAGTTGATGAGATTTCGACCTTGAGTGTGGCTTAAACGTGGGCAACCAATTTTGCAAGTAACAGTGCAGCTATCATTTCAAGCCGTGGTATGGTGAGCTTCTTGAGCGGTGCCACCTGGGTTTTTGAGCAGACAAGTGAAGCCACCTTTCCTGTAGATGATGAGTTAACAGTCATATAAATCACTGCAACCATGGCTAATTGAGATGCATCAGAGAAGCTGTGAAGTTCCACTGTTGAGTCGTCCCATGTATTAAACCATCGTGGAATTGAGAGCTTGGCCAAGCTGGTGAGATCTGCTCTGATTGCAATCCAATGAGATGACACTTGGGATGGCAGTGGATTATCCCATTTGAGATTGTTAAGCCAGAGCTCTTGTAAGAGAATCTCGGCTCTGATTACAATAAGTGAGACAAAACCGAGTGGATCAAAGAGTTGAGCTACCTCTTAAAGAACGAGGCGTTCGGTGAGATTTCCTTGAGTTGAGTTGAACCGAGATGAAAATGTGAACTTGTCCTCATGAGGCGACCAAGTCAAACCAAGATTTTTTGTTTCGCAGTCGTCCATTGAGAGCTTGACGGTGATGCTGAGATACTAGCAAAGACCTTGAGGTCCGACGAGTGCCACTTGGCGAGTCTAAACCCGCCCGCCATGCACAAGTTCTTGAGTTGTTGAGCAGTTTCAATGAGTTGATGAGGGGTATCCGCCCCTCCGAGGATGTCATCCACGTACCCGCCAAAGGTGATGGCTGGCACAGCGAGTGGAAAGCGATGACCTTCATCCTCGGTGAACTGCATGAGAGTTCTGACTGCCAGGAAAGCATCTTTCGTACGATATGTCACAGTTGTTAAGTGGTATGGCGTTGGGTTGAATTGAGCATCCTTCCATAAAATTTGTTGAAGATTCCAGTCTTCTGGTGAATTCGAATTTGTCGATACATTTTCCAATATTACATTATATTGAGCAACAGATTATAACCAGTGTGCATGCTTTCATTGAGAGACTTTCCAGATGATGTGGAGCTAGAGCCATTAAATACCACTCGTAATTTGGTGGTAACTCTGTCTGGCCTGAGAACACGGTGATGACGCAGATAATATTGTGTTTCTCTTGAAGATGATGATGAAGCCTTCACCATGTGACCAAGTTGTCCATATTCGTCCATGAATTGAGAGTAGAGCTGACCGTATTCAGCATCCTTTGAGATTTTCCGAATGATGTGTTGCAGACACCCATGCGCTTTTAAATATGAGTTTCACAAATTTGCAGGCGAAGAAGTGAGAGGAAGTTGAACAATGTACCGGCCAGTAGTATAACGCCGATGCATGTTGCGAAAATGATTCTCGCAAGCCTGCTCTTCTGGTGTGAGTTGATCGATCTTGTCCTTTAGTGGCTCTTCTTGAACCAAGAATTTTCTGAGCACCTCCTGTTGTGTCGCGGAATATTCCTCTTCACGTATTCTCAGGAATATTCCTTAGCTGACACAGTTAGAGATGAAATTCTAAAAGATAGCTGTCATACAAGACAGGATGCGAGGTAGACGCCGACGCAGCATGAGGCGACTCGCTAGGCGATCTACGATTGGCTAAAGCTAAAGCTGCCAACTAAGGGTTTTTAGCAAACGCAGTTGCTAACTGCTTTACTGAAATGAGAATAAAATTAGACTCAACAGAACGATTGGTTCCTCGTCAAGTAGTCGAAACAACGTTATTGTACACTCATTTATTCACTTTTAGATAGACAACGGAAAGTTACCGTTGCCTATAATAAATGCTTCCATTTATATAAATTCGCGTTTTCATCGATAACTCGAGATCCATCTCCTTATCGGCAAACGATCCCAAAAAATAATCACTTTTTAATATTATACCGAATACCGAGTAATCTAATTACCCGGTACCGGCATAACACTCCTGTAATGCCTGATCATCATGCTGCTGTGCAGTGAGTGCTTCAGGTTGGCATGAGTTGATTGGTCCAATGATAAGCCATCCAAATATTGGTAATTGTGTGATAGGCGATGATCGTGTGCCCTTGATGATGTTAGGCTTGATAAACTGTCCATAAATATTCGCTCCAATTATGATGTTAACCAATTATGATGTATGCGCAAGTCTTGATCAGCCAGCTTCAGTTTTACTATGTGAGACCATGTCCGAGCTGGTGACTCAAATGATGGGGAATGAGTTGTGAATGTGTTGAGTATGTGAGTCAGTACCATCACTTTCTCCTCGGTGTGAGTAGAGCACATGGTAAGTTTAACTGCAGGAATAAAATGGTTTCAACTGCGAAAGAGCTGGGCGTATTGCACGAAACTGCACCGGAGGTTGGGCGAGTAAGCCCGCCAGTATCCAGCGAGAATACCATCTTGATCAAAAAGTTTTAGGACTTTATTCATAAACCGAAAATACAAATTTAATCATAAAAATCGATATGGTCCCCTTCAAAATACTCCCCCTCGACTGCAACGCACTTATGCCACTGCTTGATCTAATCCTCGAAACACCGCTGGTACTTAATTTTCGGTATGTCCATCAGAGCCGTCTTCGATTTTTTCATGACATCCTCTCAACTGCTTTAACGCATTCCGTGAAGCGGTTTTTTAAATCGGTTGAACAGGAAAAGATTGCAGGGAGCCAGATCAGGTGAATTTGAAGGCTGCTGGATAGTATTCGTATTGTTTTTGGTAAAAAAACTCACGAATAAGGATCGCATTGTACGATGGTGCGTTATCGTGGTGCAAAATCCACGAGTTCTTTTTCCACACATCCGGTCTTTTTTGACGAATTGATTCACGCAAACGTCTCATAACGCCCAAATAATACTTTTTGTTGACTGTCCGTTTTTCTGGCAACAATTCATAATGCACAACACTGTTGTAATCCATAAAAACCATGAGCATCGCCTTCTTTTTGACTGAAAACGACGTGGTTATTTCGGTCTCGGCTCATTCGGTGCACGCCATTCACTCGCTTGATGTCTGGATTGCGTGTCATACTCATAAATCCACGTCTCGTCTTCAGTTATAATTCGTTTGATAAATGTTGGGTTGGATTTGGCCTTGGAAATCATGTTTTTCGCGATTTCAACGCGGTCCTTTTTTTGCATGAAATTGAGGTCTTTCGGAACCAGTTTTGCAGCGACACGTCTGAAACCCAAATCACTAACCAAAATGTTGAGCGGATCCATAAGCGATGTTCAGGCCCTCTGCTAGCTCTCTGATGGTTAATTTGCGGTTTTCGGCCAACATTTTTTTGATTTTATCGATGTTTTCATCGATTTTCGACGTCGACGGCCTGCCACTGCGTTCGTCATCCTCGACCGATTCACGGCCACTTCTAAAGCGTTTGTGCCACCGAATAACGTTTAATCTCGAAAGAGTATCGTTGCTCAAACACTTCTCCAACATTTCCAAGATCTGCGGACCGTTAAATCCGTTTTTCACACAAAATTTAATGCAAACTCATTGATACACAGTTGATGCCATTCTCAAACCCGTAAAAAATCGAAAACACGCGCACAGGTAGATGTACGCAGTACAGCGTAACTTTTACAAATGTCAAGCTATGACGCTGAATTTGGAGAGCAGTGTCAATGACAGCGTCATACGGTGGCTGGTCCTAAAACTTTTTGATCAAAACAGTAAGTCGATCCACCACGTGGATATCATTCGCAACTTCTGCCAGAAGAAGGGGCACATGTGAAAAGACTGCCGAAATAGACTATCGTAGAGTAAAAGCGAGCCAACGCAGTTGACACAACGGCCCCGGCGCCCGATGAATCAGGGCAGCATAAACGCTAAACATACAATGACTGCATGACCAGACTGAGCTACCGCCTAGACCAACATGCTGGGCACGCTGCGTTTGAATACGCTCACTGCCCTGCAGAGGCCTACAAACAGAAGAAACAAGACGGCAAACAAGACAACGCTGCAGCATCTTCAGGTAACGCTGCTGGCGTCGAGCGCCATCGCTAGCAACTTCGATATCGTCGTAGTGTTGGCCACGACTGGGGTACTCACCTTCAAGGCGGACACCGGAGCACAATGCAGTATAATAAAGGAAAGCTGTCTTAAACCGAAGACCAAGTTGACAAAGAGCAGTGCGGAACTGCAAGGGATAGCGGGGGAGAAATTCACTACCCTCGGTAAAGCGAAAATTGCACTCGAGACGCCCGACTCGAATGTAGAACACTGGTTCTACATAGTTCTGAACAACGTGCCGCTAGGGGTCATCCTGCAGAGCGAGATGTTCAAACTGTACGGGCACTTCATGCCCCTACTGGATGGCTCGTCGACGATATATCTGCCGCCACGCAGTGAGACCGTCACATACGCTGCGACCACAAGCGAATTCATGCGCGTGCTCTCGAAGGTAGACCTCGAGGACAGGGTGATGATGGGCGTCTGCGACACGTCGCCACCCGGTAGTAGCTGTGCTATAAGCCTCATAAATATTGGGTCTGGGAAAAAGCTCGTGGCATTTTTTTAGTAAAATTTAACTGGTTTTCTTATAATGTGAAAATGAATTTATCTAAACCAAATATGTTCCATTATTATCGACAATGTTTCGCTATTTTTCGGGTAGAGCCATGATGCCATCGATGAAGAACTTCTGTGGTTTCTGGTTGAAAAACTGGATCAAGTGGTTTTCACAGGCTTCTTTTGAAAGCAGCTTAATTCTATTGAGAGAGTTCTGCAGAAATCGGAATAAGTGATAGTCAGAAGGTGCTATGTCTGGACTATATGGTGGATGCATCAAAAAAAGTGTGTGGTCGGGCGCTGTCATGATGGAAGACAACACCTTTCCTATTAATCAATTCGGGCCGCTTTCTTTCAATTACTTGGCGTAATCTCTCTAGTTGTCCACAGTAGAGTTGAGAATCAATCGTCTGACTAACTGAAAGTAGCTTATGGTGGACGATTCCCTTCCGGTCCCACCACACACACAGCATCACTTTTTCGCCGTCAATTCCGGCTTTGCGAACGCTTCTGACGGCTCACCATCCCTTGTCCACAATCTTTGACGCTTCCGATTGTCGTCCCTGATCTATTCTTCAGCAGCGCATCGCAGATGTTAATTCGGTCTATCATGTTTTTCACGCTCAACTCATGAGGAACGGATATATCGAGTTTCTTTGTATAACCAGCTTTGTGTAAATGGTTCAAAACAGTTTTGTAATCAATGCATATCTCCATACCAATATCGACACTGCTGATATGCTTATCTTGCTGAAATTTTTCAAGAATTTCATCAGCTTTTTCAGTGATTGGATGACCAGAGCGTGACTCATCTTTCACATCAAAATTACCAGAACGAAAGGGAGCGAACCATTTCCGCGCAGCAGATTTTGATAAAGTACCTTCACCATACACAGCACAAATTTTTTCACAAGCCTGCGCAGCATTCTTCCCTTTGTCGTAATAATATTGCAAAATATAGCGCAATTTTTCATTACTTTTCTCCATTTTCAAACGCAAACAACTTTCCAACCACTGCACCAATTTTGATGTTCATACACTTAAAGTAACGCTCGAAGTGTCACCTTTCCAACGAGCATTTAGTGATGTTGCTGCGATCTGTGTTTCCTGACTTATTTGCAATTGATGCCATCTATCAGAAAAAACGCCACGAACTTTGTCCCAGACCCAATACTATCGAGCAGGTAGTCGAGGTGCAACGCCTTGTTATGACACTCGAGCCGCTCGAGATAGCAACATTAATGACACGGCCGAGGCAACCGCAATGGAGGTATGCGCAGTGAGTGCCGCGAGGGGTTCCGAACGTCTCGCGTGACTAGCGCAAGAGCGTGGTAAGGCGAAACACAATGACGAATAGCGTGAAGCGCTTGATGAAATTACGAGGGAATACGAGGACATACTTTACCTGACCAGGGATAAGCTGCCGTGCACCCAGATGGTGGAGCAGCAGATACCCCTCAGGGAAGGTGTGTACCCTATAAAGTTACACCTATACAGACTGCCAGAGACCCACACATGAGAGGTAGAGAGGCAGGCGGACCAGATGCTAACTGAGGGAATCCAGCCTAGCAGAAGTCAATGGAATGCACCGCTGTCGGTCGTGGCAAAGAAACCTTATGCAGCAGGAGTGAAAAAAATACGTGTTGCGGTGGATTTTCGTAATTAAACGAAGCCACAATCGGTGACTCATATCCATTGCCCAATATTACTGAAACATTGGGCCAGCCTGGAAGAGCACGATACTACTCGACCTTGGATATAACCTCAGGATTTCACCAAATCCTGATAACGCAAGAAGACAAGGAAAAGACAGCATTTTCCACTACGCAGGGGCATTACGATTCCAATGCCGTTCGGGTTGAAGAATGCGCGGCCGACCTTCTCGCGAAAATTATGATACATGGCAAACCCTTCAAGGAGCGAAACGACAGGCTATGGGAAGTGCTACAGCGGCTGAAAGAAGCCAAATTGGTAATACAATCCAGCAAGTGCCAATTCTCGCACAAGGAAACGCAGTACCGCGGCTATATCATCTCCAAGTAAGAGGTACGTTCGGATCCCAACAAGCTGGAGGCGGTCAAAGAATTTCCAGTGCTAAGAGACGTGAAAGGAGTGTATTCCTTCCTTAGGTTAGCTGGGTATCACAGAATATCCATAAAAGATTTCTCAAAGACCGCAAAACCACTCACAAACTTAACACGATAAGGAGTTAGATTCGAGGGGACAGAATGAATTGCTCGCCATAGTATGGGCCCTTACTCAGTATCGACCCAATATCTATGGAACGCGCTTCAAGATCGTAACGGACTATCAACCACTCACCTGACTGACTACCAAGAATCGTCTCCAGTTCCAGTCGGAGTCGTGTCCAGCGGTCACACACAAAAAACGTATGTTCCGCGTCGTCTCGTTCGTGTCCGCAGTACTTACAGTTTGGCGTCCGTACTCTGTTCATGTTGTAAAGGTACCTTCGGAAGTAGCCGTGTCCGGTCAGGAGCTGGGTGACATAAAAGTTCACGCCCCCAAACTTCCTTCCGATCCACGGTCTTAGGTCCTTTACAAGTCGTCTCGTCCAGTTGCCTGTACGTTCTTCTGTCCATCGGTCTTGCCAAGTCTGTATCGTCCTGTTGCGTTCCGCAACTGCCGCATCTTCCCATCTTATGTCCGCGCTTTTCCCGTAGATCCTCTTTCGCTCGAAAGCTAGGAGGTCCACGGGGATTACGCCGGCCACCACCAAGACTGCTTGTGCAGAGACAGTCCGATAGTAGCAGGCGATCCTCAGCGCACCCTGTCTTTGTACTGTCGTCATCGCGTGGCTGTACTTCTTTGTCTTCAGGGCATCTGCCCAGATCTCCGCGCCGTAAAGGAGGATCGAGTGGGCCGTCGCCATTAACAGTCGTCTTTTCCCCGGTCTCGGTCCAGTCGTGTTTGCCATCAGGCGACTTAAGGATGCTATCCTCTCGGCCGCCTTCCGGGCTGTTTTTTGTATACGAGGCCAGAAGGTCATATTCGTATCTAGAGTTATCCCCAAATACTTGACTTCCCCCCACGCCCTCCCCCCCCCCCCCCCCCCCCCCCCCCCGGCCACGATTTCGTCCGTCCCGACCTATATGGGAAGTCTCGTCTGTATACGTCTTCTACGAAGGAACGTCAGTTTTGTTTTTTCTGTCGCGAGTTGTAGTCCGTGGTCCGTCATCCATCGTCCCACTCGTTGCATCGTCTGGTTCAGTTTTAGCTGTGCCAGATCCGGAGATCGCTCGGTGTTCACCGCCGCCACGTCGTCAGCGTTAGCGTACTCCGAGCGGCATTTCTAGCCTGAGTAAGCTGTCGTACAGTCCCTTTCAAAAATTTGTCCCAGTGTGGACCCTTGTGCGATCCCGGCGGTGATTCGCCTCGTCACCGGTCCTTCAGTCGTTTCGTACGTAATCCGTCTGTTTTTTAGGTAATCCCTCACGACCCGAGACAAGTAAGCCGGAACCCCGAAGTTGCTTTCAAGCGCCTCCAGGATATCGATCGACCTGGCCGAGTTGAAGGCGTTCCTCACGTCCAAGGTCGCCAGTAGAACGATTGGTCGCGCTGCGTGGCAATGCCTGTCTAAGTCCAGGAAGGAGTCGACCACTTTTTGGATCGCTCCAATCGTCGATCGACCCTTCCTGAAGCCGAACTGCAGGTCTGAAAGGCCCCCGCTGGTCTGTATCACGTCTGTCAGTCTCGGTTTCAGTAATTGTTCATAGAGTTTACCCGTCGTGTCAAGTAAACGCAACGGCCGGTAGGCTGACGGCGTATTGGGTTCGCCCTAATCTTTGGGGATAAGAACTAGCCTTGCCGCCTTCTACCAGTCGCTGAACGTCCCCATCGTCAAGCGCGTGTTGTATAAATCGAGAAATATCTCCGGCCTCAGATTTACCATCAGCCGGATAATCTCCGTCGGTACTCCGTCCGGTCCCGGTGCCTTACCAGTCTTCATTGCGTTGGATGCCCTATCGAGCTCTTCCGCTGTGAAGATAGGGGCCACCGATACATCTGTGTCGTTTGTCGCGTTCGTCCGTATCGGGCGAGTCGGAAACAGTCCGCACGACGATCCGTCGTGCGGATTCAGCGTCTTTGAGTTCTGGTGGTACCCGGGCCCCTAGTTTACCGGTCACGATTTTGTAACCGGTTCCCCAGGGGTCCTCGTTCACCTCCTCGCAGAGCTTCTTCCAGCATCGCGTTTTGCTGTCCCGTATAGCGTTTGTAATTGTTTTCCGTGATGTCTTATAAATGGCTTGGAGGTTTTGCTTTTCGGGTCTTCCCCCAGCTCTCGTAACTCGTCGTCGGTTTGCCAGACAGATCCTGCGCAGCTCGGCTATCTCGTCTGTCCACCAGTACTGTGGTCGTCTATTTCGTCTTTGTCGAAGTTTCGGCATTGTGCTATCGCACAGTCAGTCGATTAGTTCCGCCGTCTCGTCTGTCAGTCTTTCCGCCTTTTGCCGGCCAGTCAGTTCAGGGAGAATATTCGTTATTGGAGCTGGTGTTGCCATCAGCTCTTTAGAAAATGTTCCTACGTCGAGTTTATTAAGGTTCCACCGCGGGGGGTGTTCGGTCCTCGTCTGCCTCGTTGTCGTCTGTCCTGCCACTTCGAAGACGATGTACTGATGATCGCTGGCCGTAAAGTCCTCGATCACTCGCCATCCCTCTAGCTGTGGCAGTATTCTGTTCAACGTCATTGTGACATCAGGGATGGAGTCACCGAACCCTGGTCGTCTGTACGTCGGTGTGTTTCCCGTGTTTGCTATTATTAGATCCAGCCTTGCGGCCATTTCCAGCAGCAGCCGTCCCCGTCTGTTCGTTCCTGTCATTCCCCTTTCGATTCCTCTCGCGTTGAAATCCCCCGCGACTACAATGTCCCTAGGTAGATCTCTGATCCCGTCTTCAAGGAGCGCTACCCGTCTCTCAAACTCCGTCGCGGTGCAGTTGGGCGTCAGGTAGACGCTGACGTAAGTGACAGTGCCGATCCTAGCCCAAACATAATCGTCCCCGACACCGCGGTTAGTCATCCGAGATTGGGTAGTACCCCTCACCCAGATAGCTGTTGTCTTTGTTTCGTTCGTGATGTACGTTTGAGTCGTCCTTCTCCTGTATGGTTTACACAGGATCAGAATATCCGCGTCATGTTCGTCAGCTATCTGTGGTAGTAGCATGTCTGCTGTCCTACTTCGGTTCAGGTTTCCCTGGATTATTCTATCCATCGTCCGGCCTGTTTCCTGCACTCCTATAGCGTGGCCCGAAACATCGCACACCCTCCGGATCCGGCGAGGTGCGCTACGTCTTTATAACCAGCCTCGGTGCACAGAGGACAGACCGGTGTGTTTTTACAGTCCGTCGCGTAATGTCCATGTGTGCCGCATTTTCGGCAGCATTTTGTCATGACCATGTTTGTGCAGTTTGCCTTTATGTGGTCATAGCCAAGGCATCTGTAGCATTTCGTTACTGTCAGTCGTTGTCTGACGCGGCAATGCATCCATCCAATCCCGATCCGTCCCCGTCGAAGCAGCTCGCCGCCCTCACGCGACTCAAGGTTGCAGACGGCCATATACTGTTCGGCTTGGTTCGGACCGAAGATGTGGACCCGGCAGTCCGCGTCCCTTCCTGTTTCGCGTTTGAGTGCGTCTGTCACGTCGGTCGCAGTTGTGACACTGTCCAGGTCCATGATCTCCAATCGGATTTTGGAGCTCATGGCCCGGACACTGCCCGCCTCTCCGACCGCGTCTTGTAATTGACGTCGAAACTCGTCACATCCGTCTGGTTTCTTTGCGTCTGCCTGTAATTTTAACAGACACAGGCCGTTTTTGGTCTTCCTCAGAGTCGTCATCTGCACGTGATTCCTCTTCGGATCGACCGTCGTCCGTATTTTCCGTACTATGTCTGAGTAAGTCATGTCTGTTCCTGGTTTAACCAGGACGGCCGTCCCCCGTTGTCGGAGAGTCGGAGAGAGACTGTTCCAGTCAGCCTTGGGTTTGACGGTCGTTCGTTTTTCTGTCTTATTTGGTTTTTTTTTTGTCACCGTCTGCCAGGCTACAGCCGGTTCCGTTGTCGCTTCTTTTGGGAGGACTCCAGCGCGGTTCCGGTTGGCTTCTGTTTGTGTTTCGTCCGTGGCGTTTCTTCGTTACTCGTTTTAGTTGCTGTTCTTGTGTTGTCTGTAAGACGTCCTCTCGAAGCTGCTTTTGTGCACTTATGTAGCGCCATGTCCGCAGCCTCGATAATCGTCTTGATACCCGTTTTCACCGTCATGTTCACGTTCTTTTGTATGGCCGCTGTCTTGGCCATTTTTGTCGCGGTCTCATGAATGAGTTGTATTAGCTCCGTCAAATCGGGTTCGTTCTTATTGTCATCGTCGAATGAGAAGGCTTCGGGTTCTTCCTGATGCTTCTTTATATTTCCGATGACAGGTGGAACCGTTTTACCCTGTTCCACGGGTGGCGGTGTATTTTCTCTCTTCCTGAATCTTAATTTCTTTGTCCTCTGATGTAAGGATCGATCTTCAGTACCTGTTGACAAACATGACTGAAGCCTACTTCTCTTCCTTAGGTTGACATTTTCGGTCACGTCCATCAAGCTGTCATCGTCCGTCTCTCCCCCGATATAGCCTGTAGCGAGTTCTCCGATTGTCCCAAGCTCCTCCCCGGTCGATGTTATTACCAACTCCCTCTTCTGTTTGTGTTTTATTTCTTTTAAAAGTTTATCCATATTAATCCTACGAGTAGGTCGGAATGTAAATAGGTCCGCGTAGGCAGAGCCGCCTTGTCCAGGTAAGGTGTAAATACTGCAGGGTTCCATCTGGTGCCCTGCAGGCATCGTTCGCGACTGCTTTAGTTTACATCATTGCGGTTATGCAGCCGTAGGCACGATGCCTCCCACCGTAGCTTTTGATGTTGTGTGTTCCTAGTCTGCCTGCTCCCCCTGGACCTGTCCGGCAAGGTTAGACCTGCCAGGGGCCAGAGCCCCCGCCGGCCGAACTCCAAAGTTTATTGCAGAAACGCAAGCTCCCCCCCCATGGCAAGGCGACACATTTGGGAGAGTTCGTGACTATTATTATTATTATTATTATTATTCTTACTACTACTACTACTACTACTACTACTACTACTACTACTACTACTACTACTACTACTACTACTACTACTACTACTACTACTACTACTACTACTACTACTACTACTACTACTACTACTACTACTACTACTACTACTACTACTACTACTACTACTACTACTACTACTACTACTACTACTACTACTACTACTACTACTACTACTACTACTACCACCACCACCACCACCACCACCACCACCACCACCACCACCACCACCACCACCACCACCACCACCACCACCACCACCACCACCACCACCACCACCACCACCACCACCACCACCACCACCACCACCACCACCACCACCACCACCACCACCACCACCACCACCACCACCACCACCACCACCACCACCACCACCAACACCACCACCACCACCACCACCACCACCACCACCACCACCACCACCACCACCACCACCACCACCACCACCACCACCACCACCACCACCACCACCACCACCACCACCACCACCACCACCACCACCACCACCACCACCACCACCACCACCACCACCACCACCACCACCACCACCACCACCACCACCACCACCACCACCACCACCACCACCACCACCACCACCACCACCACCACCACCACCACCACCACCACCACCACCACCACCACCACCACCACCACCACCACCACCACCACCACCACCACCACCACCACCACCACCACCACCACCACCACCACCACCACCACCACCACCACCACCACCACGACCACCACCACCACCACCACCACCACCACCACCACCACCACCACCACCACCACCACCACCACCACCACCACCACTATCTAGATTTTTTAATCTAGAGCAATATCGTTGTTTCGCAATTTGCATCGCAGCGCAGTCGGTAAATAAATGACATGGGATCGTAACGGTGTTGTATCCAGAAACGGCAGAAGAATTTCAAATTCCAATATCGTTCATGTTATTAACGATGCTATGCGAGCTAGAAAACGCGAGAAACCCATCGGTCGATCTCACTTTGCCCAACTCCAGCGAACGATACAGATGCCACGCGAATTTATTGGCAATCCCGAGTTACTACACGAGCATGCACCTAAATCTTCCTCGACACCGCAGCGGCCTCTTATTTTACCACGCGATAGTTCTAGTAGCAGCAGCAGCAACAGTAGCAACAACGAGGTCGAGACCGCACACTTAAACAGAGATTTAATGCTCACGGCGGACGACGACATCATCGAAGGGGTGGAGGGGTAGGAAGAAGAGGACACACAATTGCAAAACATCGCACAAGTAGAGAGCCAACGAAACCCCAGTGAATATCAATCCCCCACACAGTTAGAAAAAAAAAAGAAAAAGAGTCGACTTAACTGGTCATCGTTAAAATGATGAAAATTCTTTAAAAAAAATTATTATCACACCGCTTATCCTGCATCCTATTCTCGAGCAAAAAATTTGGCCCATGTGTATCGGAGAGTAGCGCGAAAAAATGTTTTACCATGCCTCGAGACACAGGATTAATATAGACGTGAGTAATATAGACGATGTATGGAAGGCTGATTCAGCTGATCTTCGCTCGATAGCTTGTAACATAGTTACACCCGCTAGCTTGCCTGATCATATTTCGCTATTATAAGAGGCGAGATTACGCTCTAACGCATGGCAGAATTCTAGCACTAGGTCGACGAACTCGAGCAAAATGTGACAAAAACGAGCTACGTCACAATTAAGGCATTCCCTCGCTGCCGTACACAGCAGGTCAGCGACCAGCTTGCCTCGCCTGGTGGCGAGGGGCAGACGGGTGGCGTGATAGCGGCAACCCGAAAAATTATTCGCAAGGAATAATAAGGTAGAGGGGAATAAGGCAGCGGGGCAGGGTATAAAAGAGCCAGCGGAGGGAAAATTCTCTCTTTTAGTCCAAGGCTCTCTTCTTGTATAATACGTGAAATTTCGCTTTGCCCTTAGCTTTTAGCTTTTAATTCTGAGCTCTTCTCTGAAGTTTGATCTCTTACGTGCATCTCGGTGGAAAGTAGACAGTTCGTGCATAAAGAAGTTTGATCCAATGTGTCGATATTTCAATAATTCTACATCGACGTTTGCAAAGCAATTAAGAAAATCGAGTCTGTGTGGTAAAGAACGAAGACAGTTAAAAAGGAAAGACAGGCGATTGGGCTAAGTAATAAGAAAAATAATTAGTGGGATTCAGAATCTAGTGAATAATATTTAATTGAATACAATCTAGCGAATAACATTTAATTGAATAGAATTAAGCGAATAAAATTTAATCGAGTAGCATTTAAGTGCATAGTATTTAAATAGGTAGAATAAGCAAGTAGTGTATAAGCGAGTAGGTTGAAAGCAGATAGGAAAGAAGTAGAACGAGTGGTAAATTGAGAGGATTATAAGTATAATAGAGATATCGCCTTTAAGAGCAAGTTTGACGCGCTTGGTTTGAGTGTGTAGGTTGGGTGACAGGCCTACTACCAACAGCAAATACAATAACAAGCGAAGTAGCTAAGTGTACTGCGAGGCTACGGGAACGAGATCCACGAAAAGAATTGTAGAATAATCGTAAAAATTAACGGTTTGAAATGCAATGTAATGGGCAACGGTGCCAATGAACGGAATATCGATATTCTAATTGTTTTGATAAATAAACCCTACTTTTGCCTACCTCGAAGTCTAAATTAATTATCCCTGTGTTCGACCCCGAATTCTTCCCCTCGGAAGAAAAAAATTAATGCTAACGATAGAAATTACCGTAACAAGCTACGTACAATTATGGGTACGCATATCTGCTTGTAGTTATCAACGTGTTGAGCAAATACACGTGGGTCGAGGCTTTGCGTGACAAAACGAGCGCAAACATGGCCCGCGCTCTCACACGCATACTCACCCGCAGTAAGAATCGTTGTTGAAAACAAAGAACTCACTGGAAAGTGGTTATCTAATTAACAAAACGAGCAAAACACGGTGCATACAAGCACCAACTGGACTAGGAAAACATAGTAAGAAAGTAGGTACGCACGGTCAACCGCGGGTACCCACCTTAAACAGCATGGTGTCAGAAGTAGGCCCCACCTAACTCAAAAACTACCATCAAAATAAACACAGCTCGCAAGAAGCAAGCAAGACAAAAGGCAGGACAAACAGCAGTACCACGCGCTAGTAACACCGCCCTACTAGAAGCAGGCGGAACCACGCGTAACAACAAACGCCTTACCAGGCAAAGAGTACACAGTCGGCCCTACCTTCCATCCAACCATACCACATAGCCTGCAACGCGCTGAGAACGCCAGAGTACGGAGAAACGACGGAAGAATTAGTGTAACTCTTGAAATTCCACAAATTCTCAAGAGGAAACGACAGGGTGACTTCACATGAAGCCTCACCACTTACCCCCACTCAAGAATAAAATATTAACAACAGAATAATAGCATAAAACAAGCCAAAATATCACAAAACTCAATTAACAAATTAAAATCAGGGCAAGCCCTACACGGATAAACACACGAAAGCAAGAACAACATAAAAATGATTAGATTACTCAAAAAAATAAGATCATATTCATTTCGTTGGAATAACTGGCAAAGTTCTATAGATGGAACGACTGTTGCATCATCCACTTATTCCGAAATTTGCGCCGAATCGAAATACTATCTAATCGAAAGGTCGATGACATATGACGATAAATTATTGATAAGCACAAAATCAGCACAAAGAGTGAACGCAAGCAGCTCTTTAGCATGTAAATAACGAGAAACAAGAATGTACGCACAAATATACGTACTAATGGATAAGGGGTAGTTTACCCCCGTAAACTCATTTTCCTGTGAATGTGCAAAGATACGTCAACTTTATTTTAACTTGCCCTTCCAAATGGTACATGTTCTGTTTAATTTGGTTGATTAGTTTTTTGTGTAGGGTGGAAATTTGAAAAATCAGGGGGTTGTTCACCCCTGCAAATGAATTTTTTTCTTCAACTTAGCGTGGAATTTTGATTGTCTTCAATGAGGAGTATTTTGGTTTTTGTTTTATTAAAATCGGTTGACGCCTTTTGGGTGAAACTGCAAAATCACCCCTCGACATGCTATTTTTGAAGGGCGATTTCACCCCTTAAAAATGTTTTTCCGCCGATAAAAAAAATACGTGTCCTTTAGTTTTCGATGCTCTACAACATACGTGAGTTTCATCAAAATCGGAGGGGGACACCAAACTGACCTTTTTGTAAGTACCAGCCGGTCACCCCCTTAATAATAAATAAAGCATCATGCGAAGTTCCCCCCCTTGACTTCGGCTAACAGGAATGTTTTGAATCAATTCGGACATTTAAATAACGAGAAACAAAAATGTATGCACAAATATACGTACTAATGGATAAGGGGTAGTTTACCCCCGTAAACTCATTTTCCTGTGAATGTGAAAAAATACGTCAACTTTATTTTAACTTGCCCTTCCAAATGATACATGTTCTGTTTAATTTGGTTGATTAGTTTTTTGTGTAGGGTGAAAATTTGAAAAATCAGGGGGTTGTTCACCCCTGCAAATGAATTTTTTTCTTCAACTTAGCGTGGAATTTTGATTGTCTTCACTGAGGAGTATTTTGGTTTTTGTTTTATTAAAATCGGTTGACGCCTTCTGGGTGAAACTGCAAAATCACCCCTCGACATGCTATTTTTGAAGGGCGATTTCACCCCTTAAAAATGTTTTTCCGCCGATAAAAAAAAATACGTGTCTTTTAGTTTTCGATGCTCTACAACATACGTGAGTTGCATTAAAATCGGAGGGGGACACCAAAGTACCTTTTCTTGTTAGAGCAGCATCTCCGTAAACTTTTTGGAGTTCTCGATGCACTTCAGCCGCCGTTTTCTTCGAATGAAAGAAGAAAAGCAGCACTTCCCGCAAATGACGATTATTTGGCACAAAATCAGACATTTTCACACAACCAAAAGTATTTGACGCAAAAACAAAATACATGACATTTTGGTTATGTCCCAATCGGCAGCACTTACTACTGGAGCTATCTCTTGAAAAACAGCGGGAACTTAGTTGCGCACCTAATACCATTTTCAGATGAGTCCACATTCACAAACCATGGTGCCGTTAATCGGCATAACATGCATTACTGGAGTGTGCAAAACCCCCACTGGTTATGACAAGTTGAACATCAACGTCACTGGTCGGTTAACGTTTGGTGTGGAATTGTAGGGAACAGACTCATTGGTCCTTATTTTATTGATGGTATTTTCAATGAAATCAAATATCGAAATTTCCTGGAACATGAACTACAACCTCCACTTGAGGATGTTGCATTGCCCATTCGCCAAACTATGTGGTTTCAGCATGACGCTTGCCCAGCGCATTACTCAATAACAGCACGGAAAGTATTGAACCGTGATTTCAATGGCCGATGGATTGGCAGAGGTGGCCCCATTAATTGGCCTGCTAGGTCGCCTGATTTGACATCGCCGGATTTTTTTCTGTGGGTTCATCTAAAAGATGAGGTTTTTCAACAAGCACCAACAACTCGTGAAAACATGATACAGCGCATAAAAAACGCTTGCGCTGAAATTCCCGCAGATATGCTCATCTCCTGTGTACAATCATTCGAGGAAAGAGTAAATGTCTAGAAGTTCAAGGTCACCATTTCGAACATTTAATCTAATTTATTAAACATGCAGAGGCAAGGGGACTCACCTAAAACAAGCACCCCGATGGTGAAAGGCAAGGGGAATCACCTAAAACAAGCACCCTGATGGTGAGAGGCAAGGGGACTCACGTAAAACAAGCACCCCGATGGTGAGAGGCAAGAGGACTCACGTAAAACAAGCACCCTGGCAGTTTTTATTTGTGCATAATATTCGTCTTCATCCTGTAGTCTCCCTAGGTTCGTGAGGATGTCGTTCAATTCTTCCGTTATTTCGGTAGTGATCTTCGCGATTATTATTTCTTTGCTACTTTTTTTTCTATCGGGACGACTGAGAATGTTCGCCACTGTATTGGGTTTCCCTTCACAGTGTTCGATTGTTGGGTGGTAGACCTGGATCGCGAGTGACCATCTTGTGAGTCGTGCGTGGGCCAGAAAAGATAAACATAAGATTTGGATAAAGAAGGGCTCATTTTTGAGGGAGTAATGGAGCATTGCGCCCTCGCAAAATTTGTGTTTTACGTTTTCGAGTGCTTTTGTTTCCTTTTCCGTCCATTTCTATTTCTCGTTCTTCCTGAGGCGGTGTAATAGTGGTACGGTCGATTCGCCACGCTCGCGAGTAAACTTGCTGTAGTAATTTACTAACCCGAGGAAACCACGTAGTTGCTTAATATTCCTAGGTGTAGGGCATTCCTTTATGTCTCTGATTTTTTCAGGGTCGGGACAGATACAGTTTAGGGTTAATATATGCCCGAGGAATTTTGCTTCTCGTCGGAAAAATTGGGATTTCTCTAGGTTTAGTGTTAGGTCATGGGTGCTGAATCGTCCTAATAATTCGTCGAGGTTGTTGATGTGTTCGTCGAAGGTTTCTGCCGTACATAGTAAGTCATCTACGAAGTTGATGACGTATCCAAGACCTTGTAGTACCTTTTCTAGTCCTCTTACAAAGCTTGCTGTGCTCGTCCTTAGTCTAAACGGTGTCACTCGAAATTCGTAGCAGCGTCCTCGGTGCATAAATGCAGTATATTTCCTAGAATCCGGGGAAAGTGGTACTTGCCAGAAAATGGATTTTAGGTCTAACGTGGTATGTATCTGACATTTCTGCATTCCTGGAAGAGTTCATCCGGTGTCTGCATCCGCTCATTATCCGGTTCTAGAACTTCATTTATTTTCCGAGCATCGAGGTATAGTCTGATTTCTCCGTTTTTCTTGGCTACCACAACGGCGGGTCTGGTATATGGGCTCGTGGATTTTTGAATTATTCCTTGGCTCGTTACATTTTTTATTTCCGTCTACCTTCTCTCGATACATGATGGATACCGGATAATTCATAGCTTTGAGTGGTTCGTGTGGCTTGACTTTCAGCTTGTGTTCATATGAGTTTAGTAGTCCTGGTCGTTTGAGAAATACTTTCCTGTGTTTTTGGAGCAGATCCAAAACTGTATGTTTTTCCCCTTTGTCCAATCCTACTGTGTTCTCTATCTTTTGTGTCATTTCTTGGTCCGTAATTGCATATTTCTCTTTGTCTTTCATGGTGACCCTACGTATTTCTTGTAGGTTTGTTTGGCTGGAGATATATTTGGGTTGTTTAATTTTGCTCTCTGGAGAGGGTTTGCAGGTAGTATAAACGATATTTCGTATTTTTCGAGGTCAATGTGCGTTTTTATTTTTACGAGGAAGTCTATTCCTAGAATGCAGTCGGTGGTTCGCCTCGGGACTATTATGAGTGTATTATTGGCACCCGCGTTTCCTAGAGTGATTTCGGCGAAAATCTGGCGGGTCACCTTGACGGCACGTTCTGAGGTCGCACCTCTTACGGATACTCCTGTCAGTGGTAGCGTGGGGCATTTCTTTATGAGAGTTGCATGGTCTATTGCGAACTGCTCGGAGATATCGTTTATTTCGCTGCCCGTGTCAATTAATACTCGGATGGTTGTGCCCTGTACGTATATCAGGAGTATGGGACATTTTGGCCTTGATTTTAGCGGTGGATTTTCGTCTTCTTTTGTTAAAAATTCTCTCGTGTTTTCCCCGTATCCTAACGTCACCTCTGCTAAGGTTGGTTTTCGAGCGGTGACGATTCCTCGTTTTCCAAAGTTCCGGGGTCGTTTATTAGTTCGAGCGGTTCAGTACATCCTTCCTCGATATTTGTGGTGCGGATGTTTTTTGTCTTCTCTCAGGGGTTGTCTCGAGGTCACCAGGGGTATTTGTTTTCCTCCCTGCTTTTGAAGCGATTGTCCTTATCACCTTGTGGTGATTGCGTTCTCTCATTTTGTCTTGAGTTGGTTTGGTTGATGCGGTTGTTGAATGGTGTTTGGTACGTGTCGCCAGAATTTCTATGGCCTCTGTCATTTGTTTTGTACGGCGTGTTGTGCTGGTTTGTGTTTTGCAGGTGGTACATCTCGCGTTGTGGTGGTTTTGTGCGTTCTTTATTACCTGGTCCCTCCTCGTCGTATGAAGATAGTAGGTCTAATACGCGGGAAATTGTTTTTATCTCTAGTGTCCGGATGGTGGCTCTGACATCGTCGGGGAAATGCCTTTTAATTTTCTGTACGATTTCCTCTTCGGTGAGTTCTGGCATTATATCGCGAGTTAGGCTTATGTAGTGGAGTGCGTATCCTATACGAGATTGGTTTTTTGTTTTGTCGTACCATTCATAGTCAAGCTTCATTTTAATGACATTTTGTATTTCCTCCTTCCAAAATCGGCGCTTTAATTCTTTCTCGAATTCTCTCCAATGTCTGATTGAGTCTCGCGTGATGTTCCACCAACTTCTTGCAATACCTGTCATGCTCCGTAGTATTGAAATATGCGGCTATGCGTCGGCCATCTTCATGAACTTCAGGAGCAATAAAACTCATATTAAACGTTTCGGTCAAATTTGTAGACCATCTTCAGAAATTATTCTATTGAAGCTGTAAATTTATAAAACAATAGGTCAGAAATAGATGTTAACAAAGGTAGTGCATGTTCGATATTATGACTTTTATCTCTAGCATGTGAATTGTGCATATGAAATTAGAACATAACTAAAACTAAAATAAACTAAAACTATTAATAACAATGACGTAAACAAACCTGTGTGTGCTGTTCAATTAATAAGAATTAGTCCTTTGAGTCACTTCAATCTTATTTTAGATGATTTCAATTTATTTTAAAACACACAATTATGACAGATAATCATCTGTCATATGTGTCAATAAGTGGTATTTGTCAAATTATTAATATTTAAATATGATAAACCCACTAACCAGTGCATTTTTATCCTCACGCTGGTAGGCAAGTGTCAAGTCTGTTGATAAATGTCAGAAATGAAATCAAAATTTTTCAGAAAATTCCATTTTTAGTAAAAAAAAAAAAAACTTAAAAAATAAATGAAGACAGTGTGAAATTTTAAATAATAATAATAATAATAATAATAATAATAATAATAATAATAATAATAACAATAATATATTTCAATTATTATTATAAATAATATTGGTAAAACTTCCGTTTAGGGGGCCGAACTCCGATCGCCTTCGGACCAAGTGTATTTGACGCGTTTTCGCACGGGGAACAACTTTTTCCTCTAGCAAAATCGGCGCTCAAACGGAGGCGAACAAAGATATTCAATATTAAAGATGTTAAAAACTCATGGTCTGATTAACGTAAATTTACACACACACACACACACACACACATTTTTGATTCGGCGACCGGAACGTAGCGACGGGAGGCGCTACACGTGGAACCTACATGTCACCAAACGCGAATTAATTAATTAACCTGTTAACCTGTTAACCATTTAACCTGTTAAATTCCTCCGATATCGTTTAAGTTTGACATATTTATACGTCCCGCCCGGTTAACAGGTTAATAAATAAAAATTTCATAAACGATTATACAAATTAATAAAAGATTAATAAATTAATTAATAAATTTACTAAATGTTCATAAATTTATACACACACACACACACAAAAGTATGCATACAAACACATACAAATTACCTTCGGTTTGTATGCATACAAATGTGTCCATTTTTGACACCTTTGACGTTTTATATCCTTGTTCGCCGATGAAACCGCTAATTTTGTCAGAGGAAAAAGTTGCTCTCCGTGCGAAAACGCATCGAATACACTTGGTCCGAAGGCGATCGGAGGTGGGCCCCCTAAACGGAAGTTTTACCATAATATTTACCACTGATTCTTAAAAAAACAATTTTAAATCATAAATGAAAAATTGTAATCCCACATGAAGCGAAATTACTTCGATTAGAAATAACCCAACTGTGAATTATATGTAGCTACATGTTTATAGTTGACCAAACGAAAACTAACTGAGGAGACACCTTCAGAAAACAGCAAAGACGGTTATATACGAAAATACTGTATTTATGATATTCAGTTACTGAATGGTATCGTTGTCTGCACTGCTTTCAAGACATGGAAAAGGGACAGTTCTACTAGAAACCGCTGTATACAACAATTGCGGTTTTTATTAAAATGTAGAAAGGAGGGCTTGATACCGAAACACATATACTACATTAATTTTAGGAATATAATTTTTCGGAATAACAAATGTAAATTTAAATTTAAAAATGTGCTACATAATCTTCACAAAAAGATTTTTAATTTAGACATTGATGAGTGCAACTATTGCATAAAAAGATTACAATTTAGAATAAATCAACACAGGGTGGTTCTAGAAAAAACATCATCGAATATATATAAAAAAACTTTTGAGTATGAATGTGCAAAATTAAATCGTATTTCAAAACACCTTCACAGCACTTACAGATTAAAATTACAATATCTTAGATTATTGAAAAATGATCTACCACATGATCACATATTCAATCAAAGTGAGTTCTTAATGGCAGTATCTTCACAAGCGAACTTACAAAACACTTATAATATTCAACCCAGTAATTTTCATATATCATTAACACAGAAGCGGAGTAATATGCTTAATGTTCAGTATCCAGTTAATAGATTGATTAATGATATCAATAGTTATTCCACTAGTTGTGAAAGTATGGAAAGAGAATTAGAACCTATAAAATACCAAAATTGGCTTTTAAATTTAACAGACATCATTATTCTACCAGACATTAGGACTTTTCTATATTTAGGTCAAAAGTTCTGCTTTCCATACTCAAATACCAATGAGATCTCAGAATGTATTCATGACAACATTTGTGAACTAGAATCGAAGGTTGCAAGGTTAGTAGATGCTCCAAAACGTGACAACCTGAGGTGTAAACTCACTCAAATCTTACATAACTTGAGACTCCCAACAATAAATTCTAAAATAAGTAAATTAATCAAAGATACTAAATTGTTTTTAAAACAACATTCTGATATATTAGTGACCAGAGCTGACAAAGGAAATTCCACAGTCATAATGACAAAGAATGACTACTGTTACGTCAAAATCGTGGCCTATCTTACGAAACCCACGAATTTAATATAGATGCACGTTTCGGTGTATATTTTCCGTGCTCTGGTCAAGGAAAATAAATCCTCCCTTTACCACACCCGACGAGAATATACCGAAGACGCAAGCCCGTTTTTGAGTCTAACTTCGCGGAAAATTACTCGGGATAGAGCTGGAGTGCATTTTGTTCTTGGTTGGGGATAATCACTTCACGAATACTGGGGTGGGACTTGAATGACAATTTCACGCGGAGCAAGATATCACTTTAATTGGTAAAAGAAAATTGTATTATACTTACGGTTGTTTATTGCTGCGGTTCTTGCTGTTGAACGTTGGTTGGGCGTAGACTGGTGTAGTCGGACAAACTCAAAATCGAACGTATGCGTTGGTGCGTATTAATAATTATTTATTGAAATAAAACTACATGAGTAGTCGAATGTTGCACGTTCAATATTCCTGATTTCGCACGCGTTAATAATTATAAGTACTGTACTCGTATTCTGTACTACTGGAAACTATACTTTGTGAAATTGAGCCGCGGTGAAAAACTCTCGAATTGTACTACTTTACTCCCTGGGAAACTGTACCCTTTATTCCCCGTGAAAGAGTCCTTCTTTATTCCCTGGCAGACAGTACTACTTGCTGCCTGGGAAACTGTACTCTTTATTCCCCGTGAAAGTGTCCTTCTTTATTCCCTGGTAAATAGTACCACTTGCTGCCTGGGAAACTGTGGCTCCTTGACCCCCCGTGAAACTGTGTCTCCGCCCGATTTTCGCGGCCTTTTATAGGGCTCCTGAGCGTCGAAAAATCTTGTCGTCAAGCGCGTTAAAAGAAAAGAAAGGATAAAACCCTATCCTGTTTATAAGAATTTCCCCGTGGTCTATCGCAACCATACACGTATTCATTCCCCTTACCCCGCAGAGTAGCTTCCCGACATGCAGAGCCATAGATCTATGCAAGTGCATCGGTATGGCGCGCTCTGATTTGTCCGCGCGATGTGATACACAAAGGACCACGCGATTAGGTGAGGGAACGCGCTCGAGGCGTTTTTCTCCTGAAAATGAGGCGATTTTTACCACACCGCTTCTTGGCCTACTCTCGATAGAGTTGCTTAGGCTAGGTAATATCCTTATGCTCGCTTCTATGTAAATGTGTCTATGGTAGTGGCTCAGAATTTCAGCGTTCGTACGGAACTTAATTAAATCCTTCACATCAAACCACTAGTGATAATTTTGTTACAGGTTCTGTAGTTAACTCGTCGTATGCAAACTGATTTTTGCGTTAATCTCTTATTAGTATAAATATTTTTGTTGAATTATGGCTTATTCTAATCGTTATTGGTTATTCGTTTAATTAGTAAATACTCTACTTATAGTTAAACCCTTTTTCTTAAATAACTTGTTAGTTACACAATTATTCTTGTGTTATAGAAACGACAGCGAGAGAGAGAGAGAAGGTATTTTACTTGAGAGCGACTCGCCCGACTCGGTTACTCGTACGTATCGTCCGTACGGAAGTCAGTTAGATCGACATTCAGCCCTCGCGCCAAGTCGTTTATCGTGGCGCGGAAAGTCGGTCAGCCTCGCTTTCCTGCAGGAGAAGCTTCATTGCAACTCAATTTAGTCTCATCTCTTTCTCGTTTTGTCTATTTTCCGTTATTTTACTGTAAATAAATCCTAATATTCCCTTTATCCTTTCTATATATGCGTAACATATTCTATATATACATGATGATATATTTGAGAGAGAGAGAGAGAGAGAGAGAGAGAGAGAGAGAGAGAGAGAGAGAGATATTTATTAGCTATTTTATACACAGTGTTACATATTTTTCTTACATCTACATACTTATTACTTTAGTGTTGACACAACATACTCCTTTAACATTCCTTTAAACTGTTCTACTTTTTTGCAACCTTTCAGTTCAGTTGGCAATGCATTATATATTTTGACTCCTTCATAGTACATACTCTTTTGTGCACTTCTCGTTCTTCTAAATTGTATTACTATATTTTCCGCTTGCCTTGTTTCCCTACCACTCTTCGTTCCTACTATTTGTAGCCGATTTTTAAATTCTTTTGGCAGTAGATTCTTCACGGCTTTAAAGATAAATGTACAAACGTTATAGTACAATCTTTGCCTTATGGACACAAATTGTACCGCGCTCAGCATATCTTCTACCTTCGTAGAGTGGTTGCATTGTAATATAACCCTCATTGCTCTGTTCTGCGCGATCTGCAGTTTCTTCAACTCTGTTTCACCCATAGCTACTAACAGTGTTGCACAATATTCAAAGTGAGGTGCTATGATTGCTTTATATATCACACATCGCGTATACGCAGATACATAATTCCCCATTCTGTTTAGAAAGCTTGTTTTTTCCCCTATTTTTTTTAACATATACTCACAGTGGTCTTTGAATCGTAGCTTGTCATCAATAATGATACCCAAATATTTTATTGACTCTACTCTCTCAAGTTTCGTTCCATCCAAACACTTCAGTACAATATTCCTACTCACGACTTTCCTTACACTGCTGACAATCATATATATTCTGTTTTCTCTACATTCATTTTTAATTTATTTGTTTCCATCCACTTTTCTACTATACTCAATAACATATTCATCTTTCTCTCCACTTCCGCGCTGCTTTATCCAGGTACTTATATCACTGTGTCATCAGCAAACATTTTTATTGCACATTCCTCTGGACACAAATTAACTATATCATTTATATATATAATAAACAGCAACGGCCCTAGTACTGACCCCTTCGGTACCCCATATTCGTTGGGAATAACTTCAGACCATTTATCATTGAATCGAACTTGCTGTGTTCTATTTCTTAAGTACGTTCTGAACCAATCTAATACCCTGTCTCTAATTCCATATTGGTATAATTTGTCTAATAATATATCCCTGTCGATTGTCTCAAACGCTTGTTTTAAATCCATGAATATTACTCCTACTAGTTTTCTTTCACTAATGTACACTTTCCATTCATCTACAACAGTTTGAATCGCCGTTTCACACGAATATTGCTTTCTAAATCCTGACTGATGCTCCATTATGATGTCATTGGTTTCTAAATATTTTTCAATTTGATTTTTTACTACTAATTCGAGCATCTTTTCGTATAATGGCAACATATTAATTGGTCTGTAATGACTTGCTTTTATGGCTTTGTTCACTTTTGGGATCCGTATAATTGTAGAAGTTTTCCAGCTGTCCGGACAACATCCCTCCCGTAGGGATGCATTTATTATTTCCACAAATTCCTCATTTATTGCACTGAATGCCATTTTTAGTGTATCACTTGATATTCCTTCTTCCGTTCCCTTCTTTTTCGGGCGTCCCATCACTATCTTCTCCAGATCCTTTATTTCACTATGATTGAAGTTTTCCATTATACTTTTATTGTTTATCCTTATCCCTGTTATAATTCTTCTTCGGTTTGGACTTCCAGACGTATCCCGTTATATTGAATTAACTATATTCTTTACACTTTGCACATAGAACACATTAAATTTATCAGCTATACTATCTCCCATCATGTCATCCAATATCTCAAAATCTATATTCTCTACTTCTTTAGTACCCATTGATTCTCCTTTAATTACTTCTTTTAACGTTTTCCACATTTTTGTCGGATCCTTCTTATTATCGTCTATCATCTTTTCATAATATTCCTTCTTCTTTTCTCTTATTAATTTAACTACTGCATTCCTTTCTACTTTAAATTGCTGCCAATGCTCCTCCAAACCAGTAGTAATTGCTACTCCGTATGCCTTATCTCTTCTTCTTGCAGGTACTATTATGTCTTCTGAATACCATTTTTTTCCTTCCCATACGCTTGGAATCTTCACTATATTTCTGGGTGCAAACCTATCTAGAGCACCCACTATGTTATCAACGAGCATCCTTGCTCTTTGGCTTACTTCTACCTCTTGAACTTGTCTTGTGGTAATGCTTAACATCCATGTGAATTCCTTCACATCAATTTTACTATAGTTTCTTGTTTTATATTCTCTATACTCATTCCTTTCCTTCCTGTTACCTAATATGACTTTTATCCATGCATGATCCGTTATCTTTGGCTCATGTTCCACCTGCACTTGTGCACACCTATTAGCAAATAATAAATCGATAGTAGTTCGACTATCTTGCGTTATTCTTGTTGGTTTATTAACGTATTGCTTCATTCCTAGACTCAGCATTCCTGTTATCAACCTCTTTTTGTAGAACGTTTCTACCGTGACATCTATATTAAAATCACCTATTATCAAACAGTCTCCTTTTATTGTTAGTTCCTCAGTTATGTTTTCTATGTGTCTTATAAATTCAGCATCCGACGCACTTGGCGAATGATACACAATTACTATCACTCCTTTATAATGTTTGTCCTTGACCTCTATTCCAGCACATCAGCAGTTTGATTCTATTTTATTTATTGGTATCATATCATATTTAATATCATCTCTTATGTATAAGATTGCACCACCTGTATTCCTATTCTCCGCATCACATCTGACTGCACCATAGCCCGGCATATACACTTCACTGTCACCAATTTCAGCTGTCACTCTGGTCTCTGATAACGCTATGAATGCGGGTTTCATTTTATCCACTATTTGGTATCGTATTTCATCCTTATGTGCTATCAGACTTTGTGCATTTGTATACCATAGCATTTCCTCCTTCAGTAATTGCTAATCGTCCCATCCTGCTCTCCTCTTGTCTTCTTGGATTGCTCTTTTGTACGTTGGGCATTCCCCATCTAATGCATCATGTTCCATGTTTATCTCTAAGTTGTATTCTTGGTTTTTAAACATGCAGTTTATGCACTTGTTTTTCGTCGCTGTACATTTATTCGTTTCGTGATTTCCCGCACATTTATGGCATGTTTCCTCTCTTGTGCAGTTCTTAGCTATATGATAGTAGCCCCAACATTTGTAGCATCGCTTCACCTTGACGTGGTTGTAAACCGGACATTTTCTCCATCCCACGCTCATCTTACCTTTGTTCAGTATCTTTTAGTGGGTTCCTTCATCCACTATCGTTATTACTGATCCTTCGTGTCTCTCTTCTTTGTTTATTCTTTTGACAATTTTCATCTCCCTTCCTTCCTTTTCTTCCATTGCATTCTGTTTCTTTATTGTTTCAACCAGCTCATCATCCGCCAGCTCTAGTTCATCCACTTCCATGTTAACGATCTTAATTTTTGGTTTTTGTTGCTTTGTTTACATAACTTTAAATCCCTCGCCCATTTTCTGTTGTACTATGGTCTTTAGCTTTTCTATTTCTTCTGTCGTTTCACAGCCCAAAATGACAGTTCCATTACTGCCTTTCTTTAACATTGTTACTCCCACAGCCATGTTTTTTATGTCTATCTTTTCTTTGATCTTCTTTTTCGTGGCCTCACTGTCTTGTTGTTCGTTAGGCTTAATAATTATAACCGTCTCCTTTTTCTTTTCTTTGACTGCTCCACTATAGGTTCTTGTTACTTCCCTTGTTGTACCTAGAACTCCTCCTTGTATCATCTTTTTTATTTCTTCCATTTCGATCTTCATGCCCTTCAATTCTTCTTGTACTATTTCGTTAATTCACCCTAACTTCATTCTTGCATGCAACTTCGTCCTTTATTTCTTTCACATTTTTCACCAACCAATCTATTTTTCCTTCGATATTTGCCGTCGTGCTAATACCTCTGCTTCCAGTAAATGATCCAGTCGAACCCGATCGAACTCTGCTGTTACCTGCACCAGGTGTCAACGTCCTCTGGCTTTCGTCAACTACGAATTTATCGAATGGACCATTACATTGCACTAGTTCTCTGTTTTTATCGTACACCTTATGTTTACACACACATCCCGGATGATAAAACAGTTTCGAGCACGTCTTGCATCGCACTACCTGGCTTTTTATAGCTTTTTTGCACGCTGAGCAACGATATTTATCGTATTCAGTCGTGCTATCCATTTCGTCCGTGTTCGCACTAATGCCGTGGTATGCGCTATTGTCGTGTCACCGTGGCAGCGAGAATGGTCGCCGCCACCACTTTCACACGAACTTCAATATTTAAAATTGTTCACAATAGCGCGATCTCGATAGCTATCAGAATCATCTATCGTTCTAAATGCTCATCACACAAAACCGCACATTTCGTAATATTTTTATCCTTATTATAGTCTTATATTTCACTATAAAATTGGCTCAAAGACGGAGCGCATTTGACACACGTTTCAACTTTTCGAGAGAGAGAGAGAGAGAGAGAGAGAGAGAGAGAGAGAGAGAGAGAGAGAGAGAGAGAGAGAGAGAATATTTCAGGCAAGAGTGAAAAGAAAGGGTGTGCTTGCCTGGTCACGTGAAAGCGTTCCCTCCAACCGCTCCCCTATGACCAACAACGCTCCGACGGTGACTAGCCGAACCCCTGGTCTAGGATTGAGGGTAAGGCTGCGCTCAATCAGAGATCCATAAATGGCAGTTGATAACCGGGTCTACACAGTAGATTCCATGCTTCGAAAGTTTGCCGTTTGACCGGGAGCGCTGAAAAATTCCATCTTTACAAGATTAATTTTCCCGGGAGGCGGTCGGTAGAGCCGCATATCCACCCCACTCCGACTGTCGTTAAAATCGCTCCCCTCTTCTCTTAAGAAGTTCGAAAATAAAAGAAAAATCTGGAAAAATACTTTTACTGTAGCGAAACTAAAACAAAAGAACTTTAACGTAATCGAAATAAAAAATATATAAATGCGACGTTACGTCAGGACGTAACACTACATAATGAAGACGAAAGCTATGTTAAATGACAATGACACTTATAAATTAGAGGAAAAAAACCTATTACATAATTACAAAATCAAGTAAATTCGATTTCAGTTAGATGGAAAAATAAAAGCTTCATTAATGATTTGACACTAAAATCTCTTAAGGCTGAAAATTGCAATCTGGCGAGGTTATACACTTTACCGAAAATTCATAAACAAAATTATCCTGTCCGACCTATAGCGTCATCAATAAACAGTTCAACTCATAGACTAGCAAATTTTGTTCAATCACGTTTATCAAAGCTTATACCTACGTGCAAATCATACATAAAAGACAGTTTTTCACTTAAGGATCTTTTGTCTAACATACAATTGCCGCAAAATTATTGTTTACTGTCCTTTGATGTTGTCTCTTTATTTGGTCATTAACAGTTAACATAAGAGATCACGGTTTTTTACTGACAGTTTTCCTATAACAGAGGTGATTGAGGTGATAAAATTCATAATGTCTTCAACATATTTCACTTTTAGAAATTATATCTATCAACAGGTATTTGGACTACCTATGGGTTCTCCCTTGCAACGAATATTATCAAATTTATTAATGGCTGACTTGGAGGAGTCTTGTTTAAGTCAATTGAATTTTCATATTCCGATATACTATAAAAGATATGTTGATGATATCATTATAGCTTTACCAACTGCTTGTATTCAATCCACATTAGAAATTTTCAATAGATATCACCAAAAATAAAAATTCATCTCAGAAGAAGAAATAGATGGTAAAATGCCTTTTTTTTTAGATATTTTACTAATTCATAACAACAATTCGATAATTACAAATTGGTACAGAAAACCTACTTGGTCAGGACGATTCATCAATTTTTTTTCACATCATCTACTACATCAAAAGAAGGCGATTGTCTACATGTTAGTGGTTAGGACTATAAAGCTTTCGCATCAATCTTTTCACAAATGAAATTTGGATTTAATTAGGAAAACGATGATAATGAATTGTTATCCCTCTCACTTAATAGATAAACTCATAAGCAATAGAATATCTTGCATTACTTGTCCATTGAATAATCAAGTAGAAAAGGTTTCCTTTGACACATCCAGGTTGGTAAATTTTCCTTACATTCAATCTATTTATCATCGACTGAATTCTCTATGTAAAGAGTTTAACTTTTCATTAGTAACTAATAATAAACATAATATCTTCTCAATCACAGGTTCCACAAAAGATAACATAATAATTGATTTGAAATCAAATGTAGTCTACTCTATTAGTTGTGAAATTGTGATTCAATATATCATATATTGGGCAGACCAAAAGATACTTAAAAACTAGAATTTATGAACATAAGAACAGCTTGAGACACCTTGATACACAGCACACTACTTTGGCGACTCACGTAATGGATTACAATCATAATTTCAAATTCAAAAAGGTTAAAATTTCAAATAACGAACAGAATTTATATAAAAGGCTAATTTTAGTAATGATACAAATTTAAAAAAACGCCAAAGCTGTACTATAACTATAGGATATAACTATAGGATGGATATTGATAATTTAAGTGTTATTTACAATTCTGTAATTTAAATTGAAATTCTAATAGGGCATCCACAAAATTGTAGCTATATTAATTATGTGAGACAGTACAGAAGAATTATTTCATAGCAACAGCAAGCTTCAGTAAATGAATGTTATAAATACAGTGTTTCGTATATAACCGTCTTCGCTGTTTTCTGAGGGTGTCTCCTCAGTTAGTTTTCGTTTGGTCAGCTATAAACATTTATGATTCAAAATGGTTTTTTTTTTAAATCAGTGGTAAATATAATTTATAATAATAATAAAAATCTATTATTATTATTATTATTTTTTAATTCTTACTGACCATATTTATTTTTAAAGTTTTTTTTTTTTTTTTACAAAAATGGAATTTTCTGAAAAATTTTGATTTCATTTCTGACATTCATCGACAGACTTGACACTTGCCTTCGAGCGTGTGGAAAAAAATGCACTGCTTAGTTGGTTTATCATATTTCAATATTAATAATTTGACGAATACCACTTATTGACACATATGACAGATGATTATCTGTCACAATTGTGTGTTTTAAAATAAATTGAAATCATTTTAAATGAAATTGAAGTGACTCAGAGGACTAATTATTATTAATTGAACAGCACACACAGGTTTGCTTACGTCACTGTTATTAATACTTTTAGTTTGTTTTACATTTAGTTATGTTCTAATTAAAAATACACAATTCACATGCTAGAGATAAAGGTCATAATATCGAACATGCACTACCTTTGTTAACATTTATTTCTGACGTATTGTTTTATAAATTTACAGCTTCAATCAAATAATTTCTGAAGATGGTCTACAAATTTGACCGAAACGTTAAATATGAGTTTTCTTGTTCTTGAAGTTCATGGAGATGGCCGACGGATAGCCGCATATTTCAAAACTACGGATCATTATAAACGGCTGCCTACACCAAACATATTTGAATACCTGTCATGCACTGGTTTATGATTATTTTTAAATGATAGCGGGGGACGCACACGTCTCGATATGATTGCAGATCGCACAGGAATTGGATAGATTGTTCGTGGGTTTTTCCGTTGAATGTCGGTGCCACGAGTTTGAAGTTGATATTTATAGCGGTGGTTTTACTTGGTCCCTGTGGTGTTATGTTTTCCGAGGGGTTTTGCCTTGTGGTTCCTGCCCTTCCATTTGTTAATATGGGGGAGGGTGGACGTGGTAGTCCCTTATTCCTTGTGCTATTTCGATGTTCTTCTCGGGCGACGTAGATCTGTATCGCTTCTTGTTGATCTGTTCGGTGGTTTTCGCGAGTATTTATAAACGTGGAGTTTATTCGTTGTTGCGTGTATCGATCGTTGGTTATTTCGTTTACCTCGTCATGTAGAGTTTCGATTGAATGAGTCTACGTAGTGCTGTATGAATTTGATCTTTCTTGATAGGTTTTGGTCCAGCGCACGGAAGCGTTGTTCTGTATCGAGCTCTCTGATGCGTGTTTTTGTTGCATCTTCTCGAGAATCGCGGGTAGTGATTGCATGGCCAACTGTTGAACTGCTTCATGGGGTGCTGGGCTTAAGCTTGTAATTGGTTGCCCTATCGTGTTTGCTATTGGATTGCGTGTATTATTGTTATAATTTTGCGCTGCTAATGGGTGTAGTTGGTGCCTATTTCCCTTGTTCCCCCATTCCGTGGTGTTTATTCTGCGCGGGCGTATGCTTGATATATTTATAAATGCGTCTGATATTTCCATGCAGTGCTTGTGACATGGCCAGTGATTGAGCCATGGTTGGTATTATTGAGTCGTCCATCCCTACAGTTCTTGTTGTTTGAGTATTTGTGGTGGGCGTTGATATACCCGCCAATGTGGTCTGTTTAGTTGGGTCCATGATTAGATTATATATTTTTTTCTTATGTTGTATTCTTCTCTCTTCTCTCTTCTTCCTTGCTGCTGTCCAGCCCTACGTTGGGCGCCAATGAAACGTTTCGCGATTTCGATCTCGTGCGCGATTTATTCCTTTATGTGGGGTATTGTATTTACGCGCGTGTGTGTTTGTGGGTCGAGGCCAATTCGCGTCGGTTGTGTGTTTTTTGAGCAAGATATTCGCCTATACCACTAGAAATGGGTTCTTTAAGGAGGCTGTTGGCTCAACAGGTTCGTGCTCTGGGCTGGATTGGCGGATTTCTCTTTTGGATTTGTTTTTGACCACTTATTTATTGTTGTTGTTTTGTTTCTTTAGTTTTTCCTTTTTTTTAATAAATAAGACCTCAGTTTGGCTTGTGATTTCGCATATGTCCGGGTGGATGTGCGTTTTACCACCCTTTCATCATCGGTCTATTTGTTTTTTGAAAGGTTATTGATTTGATTGAATTGAATATAGACTAGTGAGTGGATGGTATTGTTGTGGAAGGAGAGTTGGTGGTTCTGTTGTACGCAATCTCTTTATTCTACTTATTCGGCCTGTTTCCTAATTCATACGTGATCTAATTTTCAAGATTCACACGATGAGCTGTTGTTACATATACGGAGCTCAATACTTGATTTTTATATGATAAGGGTGGTTGCGCTTATTCTAAGCGGTCCTTATGTTACGTGCGCGGAATAACTTCCGAGTTTTTCTTCGTGGTTTGATTTTACTATTCGCACGGTGAGCCGATGTCACGTGTACTGAGCTTAACACTTAACTTTGACATGGTTAGGGTTATCGCGTTTATTTTACGCGATTTCTTAATACTACGAGGATCGATCAATAAATAGTCGGCCTTGCGCCATCTGTTGGTCGAGGAAAGAAATCAATAGCGACGTTTAATAGTGCCATCCTTCACATGACTGTTGTCAAAGTTTCAGCTCGCTGCGATGTTTAGTTTCGTTTAACAGCCATCGAAAGACAAACAACTTTTGTGTTTTTACAAAAATGGAAAAAATTGAGTATCGTACAGTGATTCGATTTTTGTTTTTGAAAAAGAAAACGAACAATGTATTAATACATTCCGTGGAATATCGCGTATACTGGGATAATGAGGAGGACTGAATATGAATATAGTAGAGATAACGAGAAGTGAAAAATATATTGAGTAATACTAAATATTGTACAGACTGAAGAGTTTAATGACTACACTGGTGACTATCGCGAAAGAATCGCATGCTTCTCGCAAGCATGAGACACCAGAGAGAAGTAAAGCTTGCTGATAGCGACGGATCATGCTTTGCTCGGTAATGGAGCCGAAGGCAGCCGACGCTTCACGAAGCTCTATGAACACATTCGTAGAGTGCCAACGCACAGCTTATTAAAGTATATTAGGCATATTAAAGTATGCCAACTTTACACTTCAATACTCCCACCAGTTCAATACTTTAATTTTTCTTCTATTTTCTCTTGAGACTAATTAACGAACATAAATACAAAAATCGTTCTCTAGGAACCGCCTTGGTGAAGATATCAGCCTGCTGTTCGCTCGACTGAACGTACTCTACACTGATAATCTTCTCATTTACTTTCTCACGTATAAAGTGAAATCTTAGATCTATATGTTTAGTTCTCTTATGGAACTCTGGATTGCGTACCAATTTGATGGTGCTCTGATTATCAATGTATAGTGTTGTAGCCTCAGATACATTATAATCGAGATCATTCAACAATCTCCTAATCCAAATTAGTTTTTTTGCTGCCGCCGCAGCTGCGACGTATTCAGCTTCTGTTGTACTCAGGGTGACAAGTCTTTGGCGTGATGACAGCCAAGTAATAATACCGTTACAAAATTTAAACGCAAACCTCGTGGTTGACCTTCGAGTTTCGTAGTCTCCCGCAAAGTCAGCATCAGAGAATCCTACAAGTTTACAATCGCTCCCGCCGCATCCATACAGAATACCGTGATTAGAAGTACTTAACAAATATTTACAAATTCTTTTCACAGCATTCCAATGATTTAAACTATGTTTATTCAGGAAACGACTAACTAGATTAACTGAAAACGCGATATCAGGACGCGATACTATTGCTAGAAACATTAGCGATCCAACCATTTCTCTGAAGGGTACATTCTGTAACATGTCTTCTTCGTTTTCCACTGGTAATAATGTAACATTAGGATCAGACGGTGTACTTACACTCTTCGCATTCTGTAAATTGAAACTCTTAATTATACGATTAACATATGCTGTCTGATGTATAAATAGAGTTTTCTTATCTCTGTCTCTAAGAATTTCTAATCCTGCAAAATTTACATCACCACTAGCCTCGATCGGCTCAACAGGATCTGGTTCAACCATTTGAACATCGTCTGCTTCTTCAGCATCCAGGAAATCTTCCTCGTCATCTGCAACTCTCTCACCGGCCTCGAATACTAATTTACTATCATCCTCTGAAATGTGAGGTACCTCAGATACTTGCTCGTTGAAGGTAACATTTCTGGAGATGCTAATCGACTTGGTGACCGGATTGTAGAGTCGATAGTGCTGAGATTGTTTCTCGTATCCCACGAGAATCATCTTCTTCGCCTTGGAATCCAGCTTCTTTCTAGTCTGTTCAGAAACATGCACGTATGCATCAGAGCCAAAAACCCTTAAGTGGCTCAAATCAGGTTTCTCCCCGGTCCAGAGTTCGTAAGGTGATTTGCAGTCATCTTGAGTTGAGATGGTCCTATTCAGAACATAGCCTGTTGTATTAACAGCCTCGGCCTACAGCGACTTCGGCAGATTCTTTGAGTGCAGCAATGTACGAGCTGACTCAACTATTGTTCTGTTTTCTCGTTCTGCTCGTCCATTCTGCTCCGGTGAATACGGCGCCGTTGTCTCCATCTCGATTCCTCTGGTAGCTAGGAACTTCTTGACCTCACGGTTCACATACTCCGTGCCGTTGTCACAATGCATGACCTTCATAGATCGATTGAATTTGTTGCATAGTTTAGCCTCAAATTCTCTCAACTTCTCTATGACATCAGATTTATGCCGCAAGAAAAATATAAATCTGTAACCTGTAGCTCTGTCCTTGAACAAAAGATAAAATCTCGAACCACCTGCTGATGGTACCGACATCGGACCACAGACATCGGTATAAATTTTCTCACCTGGATTCCATACCTGTTCTCTGTTTGACTTCTTATTCGGTAGTCGATGTGATTTTCCAAATTGGCAAGCTTCGCAGAAAAAATCTTTGACCTCATGGCAGTTTACTCCAGAAATTGACTTGTTTTTCATCATATTCACGTGTACGTGTGTTTACATGACCAAGTCGCTCGTGCCACGTTCGCAAATCCTTGGATACAGTATTTGCTTCCTCGGCTAACGACAATTTCACTAGAATAAACATTCTACATATTCCGTTAGACTGCTTGACTCCTTGGGCGACGATTTCAGATTTGTCCTTGACGAACACTTTGTCGTCAACATAGGTTACTTCGAGTCCTCGTTTCGTGCAGGCACCAACAGAAAACAAGTTTTTTAAATTTGAGAAACATAGAGCACGTTCTCTATTTTCGCCTCGCACCATTTTCCATTTGCAAAGAGACGAACTTCAATTTCTCCTTCTCCTCGTACCTCACATGGACCGTCATCTCCAAGAAACACCTGTTCTATTTGACTCTGTCCAAGACTCGCAAACCACTCGCGACGATGCGACATATGACACGACGCACCACTGTCGCTTAGCCAGACGTCTTAAACCTCACGTCCACAAAAACTTTTACGTATTTCAGAATACCGAAAACCGTTAGACACGCTTGATTTTTCGTTCGCTTCAAGCGCAGATTTATCTTTCACGCTCGCGACAAGAAGAGTTGATTTCTTGCGAACATTGTTCTCGCGTTCACTGCCGCTATCACTTTTCTTCTTATATTTACACTCGCGCGCGAAGTGTCCTTTTTTATGACACTTAAAACACGTTATTTGCGTCTTTTTATTACACGACTTCCCGTCACTCTTCCCAGCAACTTTATGCTTTGATTTTCCCATGGATAAGACTGCAAACGCACTTGCTGCTTCATCATCTTGCGTCAACCGACTTTCTTCTTTCAATAAACGCTACGTTAAATTGTTCAAAGTCTGATTTTCCTCAGTCACACTGTCCCACGCTGTCTTTAGCGCATTATATTTTGTCGGCAAAGTAGCAATTATTTTTGCCAAAACAGCTGAATCAGACACAGGTTCACCAAGATCTTTAATTTGCATTGCTAGATTCTCAACGTGAGCCACGTGTTGAACAACGGACTCGGTGGCGTTCATTTTATATTCATGAAATTTTTAGAGCAATAAAAGTTTGTTTTACACAGACTTTTGCTCATGAATCGAGCTCAGCTTCATCCACATCAGGGCTGCGGTTTGACATACGAGCAAAGATTCCATTTGCTTCGGCTCCATCGACGATGAAAGCACAAACATTGCTTTCGCGTTGTCCTTTATCCATGCCTTGAGCAAGGCTTCATTTTCGGCGGCCGGTCTCACACGCGTACCGTCGACAATATCGAATAATTCGTAAGTGTTTGAGAAATCCGTCCGATGGTGTTGTTTGACAGATCTTGAACCTGTGAATATATTGGAAAGATATGAGACTTCACTCACAACAGGGTGGAAATAAAACCAGACTAGTAGATGGAATTTGGAGAAAGTGGTTTATTACTTTCCGCACACATACTGTAATAATACATTTTAAAACAGTTATTTTAAATATGAAAAGAAACACAAAATATACTAAATTTAGAAAAATACAAAATAATGAAAATAAATACACCAAAAATTTGAGAATTAGAAAACTGAATTTAATTAATTAAACTGCATTTAAGTGCATGAGCTGAGAACCAGCACACAATTATATTAATTGTGTGCTGTGAGTACTGAGAGCGGTGTACGCACCGCAGTCAGTGCTGCGGAGCGTACAACGCAGTGAGATGTATGAGTGCGTAAGGTGGTATTATAGTTCACAGCAAGCTCTCTGCAGCTTAATGCAGAGAGGTTGCAGCGAACAAATGAGAGCACTTGCAATAAAATTGCTTGAGTATTCTATACGTATGAGACCAGCTACGCAGGCAGCACTGCGTAGCACTACACAACACATAGTGAGGATGCACAAAATGAGGAGTGTATAGCCCCTGTACTCTTCCAGCAGATATTCTGGGGAAAAGTACAGTGAATATAGTACACCTGCATAATTATATTAATTATACCGGCAAATTATGGTGAGAAAAATGTGGCTTGACATGTGCTGCAATGCCGCCAAAAAGTGAGGCCAAAAATGTAGATGTACCGATGAGCATGCAACTCCTCGTTACCATTGAATTTGCGGTAAATTATAGCAACGTACTCGTACCTGATTTTGAGTCCTGTTGAGCGTGATGAGAGCGTCCTGAGCGAAAAGCCAACGAGAAAAGTCCAAGATAGTGGTGCGCTGTTCCTCGATGTCGTAACAAAAGTCACTGAATTTTGGCGACAGTGGTCTGCACATTATTTACAACGGCAGCAGTCAATTTCAAAGTGGCACCATCCTAACAACATTATCAAAGTTGGCTCGTTGGTCCTGCTCACGCATGAGCGCTTTCCACCGTGCAAGTGGCCACTTGCACGAGTCACCGAGTTGCATCCGGGCAAAGACGGGCTCACCAGGGTGGTGACACTCAAAACTGCTACCACCACGCTCACCAGGCCGATCTCAAAACTTGCTGTTCTGCCAATCTCATCCAACACCCAGCAATAATTAATCATCAACCCCGTTGCTGATGGCGGGCGGAATGTTGGAAAATCAGCTGGCGCACGGCGATCGATAATCGTCGTGCGCCTATCTGTTGCGCTGCTCTAGCACGCGTTGTTCGGTTGAGTCGAAGATAGCCGAGGCATGGGCTTCGCGAAGCCGAGGATGTGCCTCGTTGGCTCGCCGCGTCGAGCGAGAGGATGTCTCTCTCGCTTGACTTCGGTTTCGCTCACCGGCTATCTCGCTCAACTGACTCCAGCGCTCAACGTAAAGTTCATACTCGCAGCCATCTTGAGATTTTGGCACTTTTGCGACACACATCCTTTGGACAGCACGCGCATCCACGGGACTCTTGGGACTTTACATCAACCTTTTTACATCGGCATCGCTCAACACATCTCATCAGGACTCATTGCTCAAGGTAAGAGTGCTCTGGCATAATTATGTAATTAATTCACTGTCAGAGAGGAGAAAATGGTACATCAGCACTGGGTCTCACTTGTGGCGTGCGTTGCAGCACATGCTGTACCACGTTCTCCTCATGTTATTTTGCCGGCTTAATTAATATAATTAAGCATGTGCCTCATCTTCACTGTATTTTCCCCCAGTAAATCTGCTGGGAGAGTACAGTGAATATTTCTTGCTCAACCGTACAGCCTCATTCTATGTTGTATTGTGCTACGCAGTGTTGACTGCGTAGCTGGTCGCACACAAAATTACAGCACTCAAGCAAAGGTTATTGCAAATGCTCTCATTAATTCACTGCAACCACTTTGCAATACACTGCTGAGTGGTTGCAGTGAATTACACACAAACATTTTCGCACTCAATGGTATCAGCGTGTCGTGCTGCGTAGCTCTCGCTACGTTGCACGCACCGCTGTCTCAAACTTAAATTCAGCACACAATTAATATAATTGTGTGCTGCTCACATTTAGATTCAAAATTCAATTTGTTTATTTATTTATAATTTGTATTTGTTTTCTAAATTTATATTTTGAACAGTTTTCTAAATTTAAATAATATTTTGTATACCTAATAATGGAAGGTGGAATAAACCACTTTCTCAACATAACATCTTTGTGTCTGGTTTTATTTTCCTCTCGTCTTGAGTGAGTTTTCATCCCATTCCAATACATTTACAGATCGGTCAAGTGTCATCCGGACGGATTCTCAACAGTAAGCAACGAAAATATTACGCATCTGGAATTTCCAGACTTGAAAGTTCTGTCCGTCGAACTTTGTCACGTTTCTGGTAGATATTTCCTCAGACATTTTCGCGCACGTTTCTCACACTGCTTGTTCCCGACACAAAAATGGCCGACACGGCGGCACCACGCGGCGAGCACGTTTCGAGCAAGAAACCGGTGCTTTTCTTATCAACTCCTCTTATACAGGCAGTCTGGGCCCATAACCTATTAATACATTCCGTGGAATATCGCGTATACTGGGATAATGAGGAGGACTGAATATGAATATAGTAGAGATAACGAGAAGTGAAAAATATATTGAGTAATACTAAATATTGTACAGACTGAAGAGTTTAATGACTACACTGGTGACTATCACGAAAGAATCGCATGCTTCTCGCAAGCATGAGACACCAGAGAGAAGTAAAGCTTGCTGATAGCGACGGATCATGCTTTGCTCGGTAATGGAGCCGAAGGCTGCCGACGCTTCACAAAGCTCTATGAACACATTCGTAGAGTGCCAACGCACAGCTTATTAAAGTATATTAGGCATATTAAAGTATGCCAACTTTACAGCTCAATACAATGAAATCAAAGCGTAGCTAGACGAAGTTTATATGGACCTTGCACCTTCGTTATCAACCATCAAATATTGGGCAGCTGAATTTAAATGCGGTCGTACGAGCATTGTTGACGATGAACATCCAGGTCGTCCAAATGAGGTCGTCATACCAGAAAGAATTGAAAAAGTCCACGATATGGTGTTAAATGATCGGAGACTAAAAGTGCGTGAGATTGCTAAGGCCACAGGTATATCATATAGCTCAGTGATTTCAATCCTAAGTCATCAGTTGGGTATGAAAAAGTTATCTGCAAGATGGGTGCCGCGTTTGCTCACTGTCGACCATAAAAAAGAACGTGTAGCTGATTCAAAGGCGTGTTTGGCGATCTATAAGCGTGATCCTGTTGAGTTTTTGCGTCGTTACGTAACCGTGGACGAAACATGGATCCATCACTATACACCAGAGACAAAGGAACAATCGAAAAAATGGACTTCACCGACCGAACGTGCTCCGAAGAAGGCGAAGACGGTGCCATCGGCCGGTAAAGTCATGGCCACAGTTTTTTGGGAAGCACGCGGCATAATCTACATCGATGACCTTCCGCCGAAAAAAACGATTAATGGCGAATACTATGCAGCCGTACTGACCCGATTCAACGACGAATTGAAGAAAAAACGTCCACATTTGGCGAGGAAAAAAGTGCTCTTCCATCAAGACGATGCACGCGTTCACACGTGAGCAGTTGCCATGGCCAAAATTCATGAATCTAAATACGAATTTCTTTTGCATCCACCGTATTCTCCAGATTTAGCCACCTCCGACTACTTTCTGTTTCCAAACCTGAAAAAATGGCTTGGCAGAAAGAGATTTGCTTCCAGAGATGACCTCATCGCCGAAACAGAAACCTATTTTGAGGACCTTCCGAAATCGTATTATTCGGAGGGCATCAACAAATTGGAAAATCGTTGGAATAAGTGTATTGAGCTAAAAAGAGATTATGTTGAGAAATAAAAAGATTTTTATCCAAAAAACGCGATTTTCTTTACCAAGCCGACTATTTATTGATCGACCCTTGTACGTATGCGGAATAATTTCCGATTTTTTTGTGATTTAATTTTTATATTCGCACGGTGAACTGATGTCACACGTACGGAGCTTCACGCTCAATTTGTTGTTTGTAACGGTAATTTTAATCGTTAGCAAATAGTTTTATTTTTCGTGGGGATTCGGGCTCGATCACAGGACTAACTAATGGAGACTTCATGGTGGTTGAGAGTAAGGCTTTATTCCCAAAGAAACAATTTCGTAAAAACGTCACTTTTTAATTTCCGATCACTGGTACTCTGCATAATGACATTTAAATTCCATAATTTCAGCGATTATTCCTACAATTATTATTTTATTTCGGGTGCACAGATTCTCGTTATTCCCGAAAGTCTTTTATTGTTCTGTACAGCGGTATTGCTGTACGCTCGGTGCACATACATACGCACACCACCAGCCGCGCCTACCTCGCACTCCGAACCGATGTTTCGCTGGGACCTCTGTCCCTCTCTAGCTCACATACGGTTCAACGTCTGGCGTTCTCACTTGCACTTGCGATATGCTGGTTTCGCCTGTCGATTTAAATACGATATGACATAACTTTTATTTTCTGCGGTATTGCCGAGTTAATCCTAAACGACTTATTTTCTATACTTAGTTCTAATTGCTTAATTCTATTTTCTTATTACTAGACGCTCTATCCTAATCAGTTTATTCTACGCAATTTTTCGTCTCTTCACTCTGACCTGTCTATCTATAAATTATTCTTTGATTAAATCGATATCTCACTAATCATGTTTGCATCTTATCTCGATAACTCACCTGTCCTTACTCGTTGGCTGGTCTTCGGTTTCTCACGCACTTGCACTCACTTTTCTTATGTACTCACGCGTTTTTTAAACAAGGTGAGCAGATAGAAATTACTTAAAAATTTTTAATTGTTATTCAGAATGCTTTTTATTTTCTTTCCTTCCGTACTCGTGCCGAAAAACTAAGAGAGCTCTCTTCTTCCGCGCAGGCTCTCTTATAGCCTTCCCCTCGCTCCGCTCAGCCCTACGTCATCGTTTACCTTTATTTTAAAATATAACGCATTTCCTGACTTCGTAGCTAGCCGTCGCCGCGCTACCCGTCTTCCCCTCACTTCCCAGCAAGGCCAGCTGGTCGCTGACCTGCTGTATATGTCAGCGAGGGAATTCCGGAGGTGTGACGTATCTACTTTTTCATGCACGGGTGTTGCAGGTTTGCAGGTGTTCTCTTATACCCGTTGGACATAATAAAATATACTGCTTGATTTTAACTATGTTTAAAATGTGACGATAATTTTTATCGTTTACAATTATTTTTATTTTTCGTGGGAAATTCGGGCTCAGACACAGTACTAATTAATATGAGACTTCAAGGTGTGTGAGAGTAAGGTTTATTAATAACGTGAATAATTCCATAACATGTCATTTTACGGTTTCCGGCCACTAAAACCTAGGATGGTGCATTGAAATTCGGGAATTCCGGCGATTATTTTTATATTATTTCGTCTTATACGTGCACAAATTCTCAGTATCCTCGGGCTCGAGTCTCTGTTACGTGTCAATGCGTTAGTATTGACCCAGTAACTTCAAACACGCACACACACAGCCACTCGCATCGAACTCACTCCTTGACAGAATGTATCAACTCTGTTTACAATGCTTTCTCTGTCAGTCTTGTTTCACTTTATCTCTTTCTCTCTTCCACTCATACAAACGGGCAATTTCTGCTTATACTGCCGGTTTAGAATCCACACTATTTAATTTAATTTCCTTACACACTACTCGCTTAATTCGATGCACTTAATTTTCTATGCCTGAATTTATCTCCTTAATCCTATTCTCTTAAAACTTACTCGCTTAATCGTATTACTTAATCCTATTTGACTATTTGACAATTTTCCTACTATACAACTGGTTATTGTTAATTATATAGTTATTTCTCGCCTGTCTTTTCCTTTCTTGCGGGCCTCTAGGTGTCACTCACTTGTTTTACTTTCTGGAGTGAACAGAGACTCTACACTATGTAATTTTTTAAATGACTCCTAAATTTCCACATTTTAATTAGAATTTTTTCGTTGTCGATTTGCTGTCCTCCAATGTTTAATCTTTCACGCTAAGAGCGTAAAGTTTAGATTCGCACGGTGAACTGATGTCACACGTGCGGAGCTTAACACTCAATTTTTGATATGAGATTCTCGGGATATTCTATAATTCCGAATTGCGAGGTCGCCCTCCTACCCGGTCTTGGCCGCTTTTGCTCGTCCTCATACGTGGCTTTCCATGGTATTTTCGTAAGATATACCGGTCGGCCTTAGTACAATCATCGGACGACGGCTTATGGTTGGTGGTATGTCTTTAACGCATATTACAATGTGTGCCTTATTTGTATACTTCGCCTCGTTGGGCGTTCATCGGCGAGTTTTGTGTCTCGGTTTTACGAGCATAGAGTCGCGAGTATTGTTATGTCGAATTGGGTGTATGGGTTTGCCTATCTATCGTACTCGGCTTTGTTATTGTTTTGGTTCTCTGGCTAGAGCTCGCTGTTCGCGCAAGACACGGGGTTCGCAGTGTTAACCAACTCGCTCATCCTGTCCTCCTGATACTGAGGCGATTATTCTCGTTATATTAAGACACTTTATCGTTGCCCTTAAAGGGCCTACGACTTAGCTTTCTCAACAATCGAGGTCTGCCGAGGTATCAGTTTGGTACAGGGGTTTGTTGGCCACTGGTCCTTACATGGTGCCACCCATGCAGGCACACCCTCCGAGTCGAGCGCGCGTGTTCCAAGCCGAAATGCAACACCCAAGGTCTTACGACACACGTCCTCTTTCACTTTCCAAGAGATGAGTAGTCACTGCGCTGTGGGTGGGGCCTCGTTAATGGGAAGTGCCCTGACGCTGTGAGTAGGGGCGGCCAAGCGCTGTGCAGGGCAGCCTCGGTTTATATAGTTTTGTCGATAAGCCCCCAGGGGGTGTTTTTGGGGTAGACCACGTAATGTTTGTCACACCTTAATCACTGGGCGAGAGCGGTGCGGAGTGGTATGTAAGTGTCCCGTTATGCCTTTGAATTTCTTCCTTTGGTCAGTTTTTGCTTTCTTGGGGTTTGAACCGAGATTCTAGCGAGGTTGTGTTCCTAGATTCCATTCTATTTTCTACCTGCTGTAGGTTTCATTTTTTTCTGAGGTTTTTTGTTATAGATTCACTGGTTTTTGATGTTTTTATTTAATGTTGGTTTCTGCCTACCTCGTGATTTTTAGTCTGTCTTGATTTCTAATTTAATTTCTTCGAAATTTACGTTTCTTTGGAGTTTTTTTTATGTATTTCTTGCTTGTTTTTTTATCTTCTAGATTTTTGTTGGGTTCTAGGTGTAGGTGGTGTGCTGAATTGCTTGATTATTCAATTTGCTGAAGAATTGTCTTGTTTAAGGGTTGTTTTTCCTGGTTTTAATGTTTTAGTCGGTGAGTAGGGGTTGTCAGTAGAGTTTTCATATGACGGTACCCTCTATCGTTTGTGGAACCTCGGGGTTCCACAAATTGTTTTTGTTTTGTCCCGCTGTGTGGCGGTCTTGGCGTATAGGGTTTGTTCTACGAGTGTGGTCTAGTAGGAAGGTGGGGCTTCTGCGCTCGGTGTTCGCATGGCATGGTGCGTGCTCCTGCTAGCGGTTCTGCCTAAGGCCTCTGCTATCCCTACTTGGGTGATGCCCCCATGAGTTGTGCTTAGGTTGCGTGTATAGTGCCGGTGCGAGGGCACGGTCTACTGCGCTCGGTCTGTCTACCGTGGCGTGTGGCTTTGTTGAGCGCTCTGCCCTCCTTCCTCATGCTTGCTCCCTTTGGGAGGTCCTTCCGCGCATCGTGCTTGCGTTTCGAGTGTGGTTTAGCGTCCTACTAGGTGGTTTTGCCTGCTGCCCTATACCATCCTTCTTAGGAAGGGTACTCGCGGTAGCTCGCGTGTACCTACTTACACTCTCTGGTTTCCTGGTCTGGTGGGTGCCTATTCGCAACTTGTTAATTGGTTGCTTTGCCATAATTCAATTGCTTTGGTGATATTTATTGACGGGGCTCTATTCCTGTCTTATGTTTAATGTGTCTTTTTCTTTTATTCGTGTTTGCATGATCTTGATATTTTTAGTGGATTAGTAATCTTGGTTCTTTACTCTGTAGTGGATCGCTCGCATTGCGTTCCGTTACAGTATATATATTGTAATGGAATGCAACTAGAGCGATCCGCTACGAACTAGAATTAAAATACTAATTAACCAACATATCAAACTCATACTAACAAACACAAAAAACACAGAAAACACACGGAAAGCAGACCAAAGAAAAATAAACATCAATCAAAAATCACTAAAGTGATTATCTATTGACAAAACGAGCAAACAAGTGACGAATAAGTGCCCACTGGGCAAGGAAACCAGAAAGAATCAGTAGGTACACGCGATCAACCGCTAATACCCACCCCAAGAAGGATGGCATAGATAGTAGGCCCTACATTAGCGCTAAGACCACACTCAAAACAAAAGCATAGTACACGAGAGGATCCCCTCCCGAACAAAGCGAGCAAGACAGGAGGCAGGGCGGCTAGCGAGAACACGCGCCGCGCCTGGCGGACCCAAGCGCAGTAGCCCACGCCCCCACGCAAAGATCAGGCGAAAGTGCCCGCAAGACCACACACCTCACCATGCAAAGACCTGCGCAGTAGGCCCTACCTTCCCAATAGGCCACACGCCGCGAAAAGCCCAAGGCGCCAATACCGCCACACAACGGGGATAAGACGAAAGCAAATTGTGGAACTCTCGCGGTTCCACAAACCAAAAAGACAAAAGATAATAGGGTACCGTCGCATGTATCTCCACCAACTACCCCCACTCGCAAATGAACATTAACATCAGGGAAAACTCTTAAACAAAGAAAATATCTTTACAAACCAAATAAATAAAAAAAGCCTCGTAATATGACCTACACTAGACCCTAACAAAAAACTAGAGTATCATAAAAAATAAGCGAGAAACACATAAAAAAACTCAATAAAAATGCAAACTCAAAGAAATTTAGTGAGGAATCAAGACAAACCAACTCTCACGAAGTAGGCAAAGATCAACATTGAACGAAAATATAAAAAAATAATGATTTAACTACAAAAAACCTCAAAAGAAAGTTTGAACCTCCAACAGGTAGAGAATTAGTATTGTACATCGGAATTCAACCTTGCTGTAACCCCGGATCAACCCCCGAAAAAGCAAAAAACCGACCAAATATAGAAATTCGAAGACATAATGGGACATCGACACACCACCCCGCACCGCTCTCACCCATCGAGCAAGGTGGAACAAACATCCCGTGATCGACCCCAAAACACCCCCTCGGGGCCCATTAACTAAACTATATAAACCGCGACAAGACAAGCCTTAGGGCTCTTGTCGAAATTACTCTGCAAGACGAAGTGCTGCTCGACAGCACACCTAAATTTTTATTTAATTATGATACTAACAGGTTTGGAAAATCGTGGCAGAAACTAGTGTTTGTTCGATCAACTGATTCCCCTGCATTGCGCTTGGCCGTGAGTTGACCAAACGAATTAATTAGGGATACCCTGTGAGGAGTAAGGCTCCCCTGCACAGCGTTTGGTCGCCCCTACTTACAGCGTCAGGGCACTTTCCACTAACGAGTGCCCACACTCCCGACCCGACATGACAATGCTCGCTACTTTAGGCTAAAATCACCGCAGGAACACCCAACAAGGCGGAGCCTCGAGAGGTAAACTACACGAATAGGTCACATATTATAAGATGCGTTAGAAAAACATAATACCAGTAGCAGGCTTCATCCGATGATTATACACAGGCCGACCGGTATATCTCACGAAAATACCAAGCGAAGCCACGTATTAGGACAAGCGAAAGCGGTTAGATAGGCAGAAGAAATCACCTCGCAGATCGCGTAAATACAAGCGCGACAACCCCTACACTAGCAAATTGAGTGTTGAGCTCCGTACGCACGGTACCACATCGTCGTACGCACAGTAGAGTAAAAACCCGAAATATACTGGAATTTATTCCACATACGTAGTCTTAAGAAAACCCGCGTAGAAGCAAGCGTGATTACCCCTGTCTTAGTAAATTGAGTGTTGAGCTCCGTACGCATGATTCCATTTCATCGGACGAATAATAAAATCAAAATCGAAATATACCGCAAGTTATTCCGCATACGTGGTTTTAAGATGATCGCGTAAAAGCAAGCGCGACAACGCTATATTATTAAATTGAGTGTCGAGCTCCGTACGCGCGATATCATTTCGTCATACGAATAATAAAATCAAAACCCGATACATACCGGAAATTTTTCCGCACACGTAACTTTAAGAAACTCGCGTAAAGTAGACGCGACAACAATTTTTTCATGAATTAAGTATTGCGCTCCGTACGTACGATACCAGGAGGTCGTACGATTATTAAATTCAGAACCGAACATAATTAAACGATACCACATACCTCCAAACCCAGGACAATTCCAAATTCTATAGAACACAAAGAAAAAATCTATAAGTGCCTTAAGCATAAAGAGTTACCCTCAAAACGAAGAAGACCAATGATGAAAGGGTTATGAAACGCGCGTCCACCACGGACTTATGTAAAATCAATAGAACCCAGACTGAGGTTTCTCCATAAAAAAATTTAATACAAGTAAAACAAACACGCAGATGCGCATCAATTACAAATATTTTTAAACCAATCCGCCGATCCAGCCCAGAGCACGAACCTCTTCCGAGCCCTAAATCCCAATCCCAAGTGGTATAAGACGGGACCTTGCTCGGAAAAACACACAAACTACGCGATTTAGCCGCGACATACTAATACCTACGCGCATAAACCTAAAATCAAACTAAATAAATAACGCAGAAAATCACGAAACGTTTCAATATATATACATTGTGACGGGGTATGAGTGCAACCCGTCACAAAGTCGAACCGGACGAGGCTGACCGCGGTGCACCTGCTCGTTCGGCCCAGAGTCTCCCCGAGGCGATCCAACAGAGCAAAAATATGGCGTGCGAATCGACAATATTCATTTCGTGTTTCTTTTATTTTATTTTTTTTTTTTTATATAATCCTCCCGAGTGGGCGACGGCCCGAGCACGGAATTATCAGCATCGACAAGAAGGTCAGCCGTGGGTGCCTGAAGGACGCTATGGTATCAGCGAGATGAGCGATCTCGAGTTTCCGTCATCGTCATGCAAACCAGCCGTAGCCCCAACTATGACGTCAACGCTCTCGTCAAGATAAATACGCGGAGACCATCCCCACAGCAACTCACGGGGACCGGAACATGCAGCGATCTCCGGCGGCCGTTGAATTCTCGCTGCGCTGCGAAGTTTTTATTTTTCTCTGTCGTTCGTTTCAGGCTGCTGCTTCATACGAGGCATCAAAGCTCTCGCTAGAGCCGTAGCTGGCTCGGATAATAACCCCAGTTGCAAGTACCGTTACCATACTTTTAATTTTATAGGTGGCTACGATTTGGGGGGAGGGAGTTTATCAGCTCAAACAACGAGAGCCAACGTATTATCGAAGACTCTTGCGCCGTATTTTGTACAACGAGGATGTGTATACCGGGAACGCTGCCGTGTCTGATTGACACGAACATACACCTCCCCCTCCCGCGATTCTATACCGCTGCGAGAGTATTTCTCGAGAGGATCCTGATACTGTAACCATTCGGTAAGGCCGCCGTTCGTCTCTGGTTTGAATGTGGGAGTCAGCTCCAGTCTTTTGTGTTGAGAAAACCTGAGCGATATTATCGTTACGACATGCTGTCGTGCCGGAAATCCAACGTATTTCGATAATAGCGGTCAATAGCTACCGCCCGGTATTTGACCTTTGCAATAACTCGCGTCGCGAGAATTAAAAGGATCGCCGAAGGGGTTCCAATTATTATTTAAATATTTTATTATTGTAAAGTCGAGCGAGTGGAGTTCATGTTTGTCATGTCGGGGTGATACGAAGCGAGAGCAATATTGTGTGTAGGAGCGGTGCGTTGCTGACTGAGAGCGTACCGTTGGAAGAGTTGCTCCCGGTTTAAATATTGTGAGTTCGTAAACCCGGCTGTTTATTCGGATTTATTTATTCTGTCTCAGTTATTTTGTTTCATTTACAGTATTTTGCGAACGATAAGACGCATCGGACCATACGACGCACCCCAAAATTTAAATATCAATTTTATATCAAATATTTAAATATTTAAATTTAAATATCAAATATTTAAGACGCACAAGACACAATTTCAACAAAAAATTGTATTATTATAAATTAATGTAATACCTTATTATTATAATACATTTATAAAAATTTAATTTTCTGTATTATTCAATTCATCTTCATTTGACTTGTTACTATCGCTTATCAAAATATGTTCTGAACTGCTGTCGTCACCATCTGATTCTTCGAAGACAAAATCATCTTCTGTACCGTCCATCGCGTTACTAATTCCACACTTTTTAAAAGACGTTACAATTGTTTCTTCTTTTACTTTTTCCCAAGAATTTTTCACCCAGGTACACACTTCGCTAATTGTAGGTCATTTCATTTTTCCTGTTACTGTCATATCGTGATTTGGTTTTGTCATCCATTTTTTCCACTCCACCCGCATCAAATATTTAAATGGCTTATTAATTGATACATCCAGGGGTTGTTAATGGTTTGTAAGTTCTCTAGGAATGATTGCTATTTCTGTGTTCTTTTTTCTTAAAACGATTTTCGTTGAATCTGTTGTATGAGCTCTAAATTGCTCCTAAACTAATAACGCGCGCTTTTTTTACAACGCACCTGGACGTTTTGCTCATATCCTTTGTAGCCATAATTTTATCCCCATTTCATCCATCGAACCTTTTTGTTGAACGTGGATTAAAATTCCACGGGGGATTTCATCTTTTGGTAATGTTTTTATTTTAAAGGTTAACATAGGTTGAGACGACAAGTACGTCTCTTATACACGATACTAGAACACGACACACACACAGCGAAGCATCAGGTTCATCTACTATAAAATATAAACATAGAGTAGTAAACCGTAGTACGCCCCACACACACAGCCAGAGGAACCTGTAGTACATACAACCAACACGAAGAAAGATAGAAATTCCAGGAAAACCAACAGCAATCACGTGAACGACTATAGTATCAGAATATGTACAAACAGATATTCACAAGGGATACGTTAAATACGATTATCAAAAGTATGGATTAAGAAGAAATGGTCTACAGGAGATGGGCTACAGGACGACTACGAAATATAGATATACCAAGAACATGGACGAAGAGTGGGAAAATCGGGTATAAAAGAACACGAAACTCGACGATCGAGGAGTAGTTTTTCTGTCCACAGAGTCTCACCAACATCCAGGACCAGCCAGCAAGCCAAAGGAAGACCAGCCAGCAAGCCAAAGGAAGACCAGCTAAGCAGCCCAAGGAGGACCACCTAGCCAACAAAAGAAGGAGCATACGAACAGCACCACTCCAAGGACCGGGCCTGATACTTCTGAGCTTCTCAATACGAACATCTTCCAAGTCCAACAGCTGACCTACCCGACAATTACGAAGTCCAGCAGCTGAGTTACCGAGAGTTAACACCTAAAAGAGACCTATATGGTATAATAAAATACACACGATCCAATAGATAAAAATATCGGACAAATGCGCTCCAAAGACAAGGAGTGATAGCAGAGCCAACATAGATGGCAAGCCCTGTACGCTAAACACTCTCTCATACCTTGCATATAAAAACTATTATACCCTTTAGGGAAATATTTTTATAAAATTCATATAAAAATTTCATTCTTGTGGACACGATTATATGAGCGTGCGTAAGCTCGGGTCTCGTTTTTGTATAATATATAATCCTCAGAATTAACGAAGAAAAGGAGTTTCAAGAAAAATATATATAACAAGCATAATCAATAAATTTATCTGTATAAATAATAATAATTAACAAATAAACCCTACTTTTACCCGATACTGAAGTCTGTATTAATTTCCTCCCTGCTCGAGTCCGAACTCAAACCCTTCAAGGGAAATGATAACGAGAAATACCGTTACATTTGGAGCCCGAACAGGGACTCGAGCATAGGAAAGAAAGGCTGATATTGGGCTATAAGTATGAGCTTTGAATCGATATTCGCTCAGAGACTGGTGCAACGAGCCGCACTCGACGCTAGTGTCGAACTTAATACATCGCTACTAGGACGCTCTTTAGAGTGGGAATCTACAACAGCGGGCGGTATTTTAAGGCAACAACGACGGATTCAAGATCGGGAAGAAATCGCTAGGCTATCGGAAATTCCGAACATAACAATGGAAGCCAATGCATCAGGTGAACTCCAGGAAGGGCAATCTACGCTAAGGCTAGGAGAAACTCTTCCAATCGTCCCAAATCCAGTCGACATGACCCAAATTTTGGCGCTCTTTCAGACAATAAAAGAAGGCCAAGACGAGATGCGTGCAGAATTAGACGATGCCAACGATTTCTGTATCTCGAGGACGGCTACCTTGCGTGAAAATCTGAAGGAGTACGTAAAAACGAACGTACTCGAGAGTGACAAACGGACGGATACCAAAATTGAAACAGTCCGTCGAGGAATAATTGAAGAACAAGATGTTGTTAACAATTATCACAGAAACATCATTGTCAACGAGCAAAGGATTGTAGCAAGACTAGACAAGGAGATGAAAGAGGCCATGGAACGAGTAAAGAAAAACCAAACCACGACAGAAAAACATGCGAATCGCATCAAGGAACTGGAACAGCGTGTGTCCACAGGCATAAACAATTCCGCTCATGGTTTGTCGACGTTCCAAATAGGAAACCTCACTCGTCTCCCGGCATCTACTCAACGGACTCCTAAATTTGCTGCAGACGGAAAACAACGTCCCACGAAATTTCTCAAAGAACTCCAAGAGTACTGCGAGGCAGGAGGAATTGAAGGATCTGACGTACGCATCGTAATACAGGACGCACTGGAGGGCCAAGCGAAGAACTGGTGGCATCTAGTGGAAGGTAGCGTGCAAAATTTCTCGGAATTTGCGACAGCATTTTCTGCACGCTACTGGACTCGAGAGATGCAAGACAAGGTCCGTAGCAACCTTGAGTTTGGAACCTACGACACAGAAGGACAAAATCGCACCAGGGCGGAATACGCCACCCTCATCTTTGATAACGCGAGAGACCTTGAAGAGAAAATGTCGGACGAAGCAATTATTCGCCGCTTAGCCCGACATTTTGACGAAGAGGTGCGATGTGCCGTCAGGATCCGACAGATAAGCAGCGTGCAGGAATTCCTCGAACTCCTCGAGAGCATCGACCTGGCGGGGCCTCTTAATAGCAAGAGAGGGCACCAGAGGAGAGATTTCCAAGGACGCGGGGGACCGAGGGACCAGGGATGGCGGGGACCACCAAGGAACGAGTGGCAACCACCGCGAGTCCCTGACAGCCGACCACGTTAGCAGGCCCCTCCGCAAAATGGCAATGGAGGAAACACCACATGGCAGCAGGCGCCGCAGAGACCACCGCAGCCATACAACACTCCTCCACCTACGCCACAAGGAGCGTACCACCAGGGAGCGACAACATGGCATCAAGCACCGCCACCAGCACCGGCTAGAGAGGAACAATATAGACAGACGAATGCCATCCAGGGACATCCCCCTGGACCATTCCTCGAAAATACCATTACACCAGGAATGCGAGCACAACTAAACGTTTCCCAAAATACAAATCCGGGAAACGCTTAGACGTTGCGCCCGTACAAAAATTCAAAAAAGAAAGAGAAAAGCGAGGTGCAACGATAAATAAAAAAGAAATACAAGGACGAAAGGAGGGAGTAACAGTAGGAAAAAGCAATAAGAAGAGGAAAGAGCGGAGAGTGATAAAAAGCAGAATAGAAGAAGAGAAATTAAAGGCAGACGAAGGGAAAATCGCTAGTGAGCCATCCACTAGTAAAGCCATTCCAAAGGATATCGGGATGCCGAAATCATCTGGACGGGAACAGGGAATCGCGACCCCTAGTAACGCTGGTGATCGGCAAGAGACATCAAAGGAAGAGGCAGAACAACGGAGCGGCAATGACCAATACACGAAGAAGTACCCAGTATTTACAGTTACAGAAGATCCACGGGAATTTCTAAGAGAAGAACCGAGGAAAGAAGGAAAATGGTATGACGATATACATCCCCGGTGTTCAGAAATTCCGGTAGGAATAGAGGGAGTATCTGTAAAAAGTCTGATTGACAGCGGTAGTGAGGTAAGCTGCATTTCAGAAGAATTTTTTAAGCAGTACTATGAAAAATTCGAGAAATGCCCCACACTACCAGTCACTTCAACAAAAGTTGTAGGTGCATTTGGAGGAGAGGCGGAAAAAGTAAAAACACAATTAATGGTAGAAGCAAGAACCTATGGATCAGAGGGAACCCTACAATTACTAGTAGTCCCAAAACTACTACGACCTATCCTGATTGGGATAGACGGTATGATAAATCTACAGATTTCCATCGATGCTCACAGAAAATGTGTGGCCGTAAAAGACAAGGTGGTGGCAATTTTAATAGAAGGGTTCTGGAAGTTAGTAGAGACAAGTACGGAACAAAAAGAAGAAAGTCACGAGATGTGTACCATACAAGAAGAACCACTAACAAACCCCACGGAATTCCAATTATCGGAGGTGGAATTCGAAGAAAAGATGGAAGAATGTCACGATCTCAAAACTAACATTAAAACCAATTTCAAACAAATCGTGGAGAGAAATCAAGAGATATTCGACCGAAGACCAGGAAGGATGTCTAAATACGTACACCATTTAACACTCAAGGATTCAAAGCCATACTTCCATCGATCATATCCAGTGACGCTGGCACAACGAGATAGAGTACAACAAGAGATAAAAAAAATGCTCGACTACGGAGTGATACAAAAGTCAGAAAGCATCTATATAAATCCGTTAATGCCAGTGACTAAGGACGATGAGAGTGTGCGACTGTGTCTAGATGCCAGAGAACTAAATAACTACTTGGTAAATGATCACATTAACGCACCTCCCATTGAGGAGATTTTCCAGAGATGCGGAGGAAAATCAGTCATTTCAACATTGGATCTTACGAGCAGTTTTTGGCAAATTCCACTACATGCAGACTCTAGAAAGTACACGGCCTTTCAACACAATGGAAAGTGCTACGAGTTCACTGTTACACCATTTGGACTAAAAACAAGTACGGCGAGCTTAATACGAGCACTGGACGTAGTATTAAACGAATTAGATTTCGTCATTAATTTTGTGGATGATCTACTGGTATTATCAAGAAACCATGATGAGCATCTCACCCACCTCGAGATCCTCTTTCAACGTTTTAAGGAGCATGGAATGACATTAAAATTAAAAAAATCACACTTTTTCCGAAAAGAAGTGTCTTTCCTGGGCCATATTCTCACTACTGAAGGACAAAAACCTGATCCAAAAAAAATACGGGAGTAGTAAGGGCACAAGATAGAGAGACTTGTGGGCGTGGCCTATCTATATTTCTGCTGGCTTGTGATTGGTCCCCCCACCTTCTCACCCCCACTTCGCTCCTGCAGCTGATTGGTTGCCCCCACTTTGAGGCCCCTACTGACGTGCCACCTGGACGCCACGTGGGCCATCTGTCGGACGCATGTTACCGGTGAGCCATTTATTGTAAATATTTGACAGGAGGTATGTTACCGACGGGTGATATTGCGTAATTGGTGTATCTATCGATAAGTACATTGGGCCCTACATGCGATAGGACAGATTGGGCCCTACCAGCGAAAAGAAGAAAAATTTTGTAGCTTGACATCGGTAAAAATATTTGCGTTCAATTGTGTCCTACACATCCGAAGTTTTTTGCTTTTTTTTTACTATTTGACACTAATTAAAGCCAGCTAAAATAATTATGCTAAGTAAAATCACGTGTAATTCTTTTGAAATTTGATAAAACTATTTTATTTATTTACAAAGATTGTCAGACATATAAGAAACGCATCTCTCTCTCATTTTCGCTGAGCTCATGATTTATAATTACAACCTGTACAGTTCCTGCGAGCTGGTGGTGGACCGTCGATATGCGTGCTCGAGCCTGGTGTGTTGTAATGTAAATGGCACGGCAGGTACGTGGAAACCTCAGGGTCATTCTTGAGGTGTTCCGGTAGTTTGTCCCACAGCATATATATTTTTGATCCCCAATATTTCAACAGCATGGGTTTTGGGATGTACTCGAGCTCCTGTTTGGTGAATTTCCAAGGATCCTTGGAGTGGTCGAGCGCGAGTATACGGTCAATGGGATCCATTATGGTTACGAAAAGAGTAAAAGATGATTTTACCAAGACGTTTTCTTTTCAACTAACCTTTTCTCACATGCTACAGTAATATATACACTAGACCATTCTTCCACCACTCTTTATTATATTACAGTGCGCGCGCATCATTATAGGAATTAGGGTATCCACAGGTGTTTTCTCATGGTATACAAATACTGACTAGCGCATCCTCCAACTGTATTCTTATTTCATCGATACGCTCCTAGAGTTATATATTGAAACGTTTCGCGATTTTGAACACTTCTTTCTTATACGATTACGATGCGCGAGAGTTCGTTTATGGTATAAAATCGCGTTAAGTTTGAGTTTTGTTCCGAGTGATCTCTACCGTGATCGTGTGGAGAGGTAGTTTGCTCGAAACTAGTTCGTGCACTGGGCTGGAGGGAGCGAGAGGATCCGTGGAAGTTTTAGATTTGCAATCAATACTAGGTTGTTATTAGTAATTTTTATTGTTTTTTGTTGGTCGGACCTCAGTTTAGGTTTATTTTGCGTCGCATTTGTCCATGACAGACATGCGGTTTTTGTTTACCCTTTCATCATTGGTCTTTTCTTTTTGTTTGGGTAATTCTTTTCTTTATTTGTTCTGGGCGGAAGGCCCGTGATTGCTAGAGAAGCTGTTGTTCGATTGTTAGTGCAACTATGGTAGGGAGGATGGTATGTGGAACGATCTCGTTGTTCTTCTGCACTCACGCTCGCTTTACATTCGATACTTAACGTCTACCTATGGGGAATCTTTCCCAATTCCTTTTCTGTTGGTTTCGACTCTAATATTCGTACAGTGATAAGGTATCACTGGTACGGAGCTTGACACTCAATTTATCAATTTCAAGGGGATCGCGGCTGCTTAGTACGCGATTTTTCTTATTCTACGTATGTGGAATTTAAGAAATTCCATGTATAATCAGGTTTTGACTTTATAATTCATAAAGTGATTAGATATCAGCTTTATGGAGCTCAACACTCAATTTTTCTAGTTTTAAGGGGTTCGCGTTCGCTAGTACGCGATTGTTTTAATCCTACGTATGTGGAATTTATGAGATTCCAGTTCCAATCAGGGTTTGAATTTATAATTCATAAAGTGATTAGATATCAGCTTTATGGAGCTCAACACTCAATTTATCTAGTTTTAAGGGGTTCGCGTTCGCTAGTACGCGTGTTTTATTTATCCTACGAATGTGGAATAAATGAGATTCCAGTTCTAATCAGGGTTTGAATTTATAATTCATAAAGTGATTAGATATCAGCTTTATGGAGCTCAACACTCAATTTATCAAGTTGTTTAAGGGGTCGCGTTCGCTAGTACGCGTGTTTTGTTTATCCTACGTATGTGGAATATATGAGATTCCAGTTCTAATCAGGGTTTGAATTGATAATTCATAAAGTGATTAGATATCAGCTTTATGGAGCTCAACACTCAATTTATTAAGTTGTTTAAGGGGTCGTTGTATCTGGTATAATATGGATGTTAATCGATCTCTATTAGGATAGGGTTGTCAGACTCCCGTTGGCCATTTTTGTGTATCTCTATTTGAAAGGGGGGGGGGCCTAGTCGCAGGCTTGGTCCTCATACGGGGCGTTCCATCGTACTTTCATTAGATGTACTGGTTCGCCTTATTTTAATCATTGGACGTTAGCTGGTGTTGTGCTATTTCGAATGTTATTGTTTCGAGCTGCTCGTTAGCGGACTTGCCTCTCGAGGCTCCGCCCTCCTGATGGTCGCGCGAGAATTCTATAGTAGGTACGCGAGTGTAGTGTGGTGGTGTGGTGTGGATGATTTTACCTACCTATCGTTTTCTCGCTTTGTTATTGTTTGGGGTCCTTAGCTATAGCTTTCTGTTCGCAAGAGACACCGGGTTCGCAGCTTGACCAGCTAGCTCTTCCTAGACCCCGGATACTGAAGCTTTGATTTGTAATCAATTAAGCACCTTTTCGTGCCCTTAAGAGGCGTACGATTGGGTTCTCGATTAATTGAGACCAGCCGAGGTATCCGCGAGATGCAGGTGGTAACTGGTGCTGGCCCTAACGTGGTCCCACCCACGCAGGTACACCCTACGAGTCTAATGCGCGGTGCACTCAGTCGGGATGCCACTCCCTTGACCTTGTGTCACTCGTGCTTCTTCACACTCCAAGAGACGGATAGCCACGACGCCATGCGTGGGGACCCGTTAGTGGAGTGTGCCCTGACGCTGTGAGTAGGGGCGGCCAAGCGCAATGCAGGGGAGCCTTACTCCTCACAGAGTATCCTAATGAGTTCGTTTAATCAACCGACGGCCAAGCGCAATGCAGGGGAATCGGTTGAGAAAAAGAACACTCGTTTTAACATGGTGTTTCCCAAACTATTAGTATTGTTTGTAATCGGTTCGTTCGGTCAAACGACGGCCAAGCGCAATGCAGGGGAATCGAATTGATCGAAAGAACACGTCGTTGTTACATGGAGAATTTACGTGTAATCTTATGTACTAGGTGTGCTGTCGAGCAGCACTTCGTCTTGACTTATTGGTTGTTACAAGAGCCTCGAGGCTTGTACTGTCGCGGTTTATATAGGTTAGCGGATGGACCCCGGGAGGGTGTTTTGAGGTAGGTCACGTGATGTTTGTCACACTTCAATCACTAGGTGAGAGAGGTGCGGGGTGACGTGTTGGAGTCCCGTTATTGCTTGAATTTCTATATTTAGCCGCTCTTTGTCCCTCTAGGGTTTCAAACGAGGGTTCTGCGAGGTTGAAATTCGCTGGCTAATGTTATTTTCCTACTTGTTGTAGGTTCAAAGTTTTTATTGGATTTTTCTCTGGTTGGATTATGGTTTTTTTTCGATTCAGGCCCCTATGTGTCTTTCTCGGTTTTGTAGGCTGCTTTCCTGCTGTTTCGTCGATGACTAATTGCCCAGGATAATTAATTGTAGTTAATTATCTCTTCCGTGGTGGCTTTTGGACTGATTTCTTGTGGGTTTATATGTTTTTTATCACTTTCTGGTGTTCTCTTACGTGAGGATGGTTTTCTCTATGTTTTTCGTTGGGTTTTTGGTCGATAAAAGTTGGTTTTATGTGTTTTATTAATATTAATGTTTAATTTGTGAGTGGGGGTACGTAGCGGCGTTTCATGAGGATTTACTTTGTTGATCTTTCTCTATGTATCGTGGCATCTTGATAGTTCCATGAATTCCTTCTTACGTTTGCCGGGTCGTGGCGTTCCCGATGTTCTCGCCTTTTGGATAGTGTGGCCTATTTGGGGTTGTGCCGTATGTTTGAGGCTTGGTCTGGTGATTGTGTAGGGCGGGGGCTACTACGCTTGCTAGTAGGCCGGTGTGTTCTTGTTGTTACGCCTACTGTTATGTTTTCCATCTTGAACTTTGGCTAGGCGGGCCTCTTATTGACGCCATTACTGTTTAGGGTGTGTACTTGTAATTCTGTGTGTGTACCTATTAGATTGTTCTGTTCTCCTCGTCCGGTCGATACTTCTGTCGATCCGGTCTGGAGTGTTTTGTTTTATTTTGGTATATTTTATGTCTTATTATAGTTTGTCTGGGATAGTTTTATGTGTGGTGGAGGTTGTGAGTCATAGTAGCGGATCGCCTTAATGCGTTCCGTTACAATATATATATACATAGACATCAGGCTTGTGTCATAGGGAAAACGCAGCATAGGTAGGGGTGATTTTCGAATAATAATGAGACAAAATATACAAGATGTAGAATTTATTCATAGTATTTTACAAGTAGCATCCAAATCGTTCTCTACAAGTTTGTACACAGGTGTTTCTATTACGTCCGTATCCCATTATATTATTGTTTTTTATATTTTTCATACGTTTTATTTTACGGTTTGAATATTTTAATCGTTTATAATATTGTGCAGCGATGCGATCATTTTTCAGCCTGTTTGTCGTAAAATGTTCAATAAAAGCATCCAGAGTATAACCACGAGCCATAAAATCAAGAAACATAAGGCAGTATTCACCACACACTTTAGACTTGAGTGATTGAAGGGGTTGTGTGTTCCACTCGTAGCTTCGACAGTTTCGCCGTAGACGGTTATGGTGTTGCTTGATGAGTGGGGGCAATCCATAACTATCGAAAAAGATTCCATGGCCATTTTTATTAACGTAAGCAGCCACCCAGTGTCGACCCGGTAGATTATGATCGTCTGTGTTTAATACCAACGCTGCGGGTCTAGACCAGCGATTCGGGATGCGATCGGCAGGGAATACTCCTTTCGTCTGAGCAGATATTCGTTGTAGAGCATCGAGTATCTGTAGACTGTTCATGCTGTTTGGACAGTTGCTGTTGACGGTGGTGTTGCGATTGGCGACGTCTCTGCTGATGATGATGGTTGCGTGGTGGTGGTGGTGGTTGCTGGTTGTGTGCGTTACGTGGCGGTGGTGATGGTAGTGTAGTAGCTGGTATGACTACTTGCTGGTCTCGGTTTCGGTAAAGAACCGTTATTTCATCGTTAGCCGGTACAGTTCCACCGTACAACGATGCCTCGGTACTGACGCCCGACGGTGTGATATCGTTGAATATATACTCTACGCTTAAACTTTTATTTATAGCACTTTCTTTAATCGATGTGTCGCAGTTTGGTGATTTTTGGTTGTTTTTAATCAACGTTGATTTATCGAGAGGTTGCGAATAAACGGGGCTCGCTGTATCGAGTTCTTTGAAAAGGAGCCAACATCGGATTTTTGCCACGTTATTTAAAGCGCACTTCACATCGTCTTCTTTCGAAACACCATGATGGATACAGTAAACGTTACTGGTTGGCATATTTTTTAGAGACGGCCCCTCGTATTCTTCCAGATTGATGATTTCGCGACCCAGGACATCGCGTAAGAGCTCAGCTTTCTGCAAGCCTCTTGTGTAAATACGTAAGGCGTATCGACACATCGAACGCAGATTAGCGTAGACTTTTTTCAATGGTGTATCACCGTCGAGCCATTCCAGTCCATGTTGAAAACACGTCAGTTTATTGTTGCTCGTACGTACATTCCTTGGTAGACCACCAAAGTCGTATGGTGGTGCGACAAGCCAATGACCATAATGTTCCTCTTGAAGAGTCGTCACAGCTATCTCCTTTGGTAGAAAACGGTTGTTTGCATCGTAGAGTGCTTGAATATCTACTATAACGTCCATTATGAGGGTTTGATGTAGACTGATACAAGCTGCGACAACGTAGACGCGTTTTAAATACTGCAGTGGAGCGCGCGTGGTGCCCTCTCACGCACTAAAATCTGTAATGACCTGACGTGTGGAATCTATTTCTATTACATTATCATACTCGGCGTATACCACACAATTTAATGTAGATATCAACGCTGATGCAAACCGTACTTCGATCCTTACACTGCCGTGTCTTACGAGATTCCAATGACCGAAGCAACTTGCTGATAAGTCAGGTGTCAAATCAAAGACATACAGACAGTAACCTTTTGGATAGTCATTCCTGTTAATATCTAGACCCTCATTCTGAAATTGTATACCGGTACCGCTAAAGAGTGTGTGATAACTGTCTATCCAGTTTTCGTTGCCACCAAACGACGGTTGAAGAGGTTTGCTAGGTATTTGTTGACCGTCGACGTATAGAGACAGGAAATTTATCGAATGATTATTAAAGTTAAATGGGTTTAACGTTGTACTGCCGTTGAATGCACGGTTATTCACAAACCCAAGAATTATTCGTTTAGGCAATTGACCTAAAATAACGTTATCCAGAGTATCGCCAATGATACCGCTATGCATCGTGAAAGCTTTAACCTCAACCCTTGTTATAGGATACTTTGCGGTTGTTTTTGCAAGCATTTTGGCATGAGCTATCAGCACACCTGGTGCAATTTTCGCCCGACGGACGAGTAATGTTGCCTCGGTAATATGTAATTTATGTGTTACACCAGCAGTAGGAGTCTCCATAAGACAAAATTCGTCTTTTGAACGTACAAGGCGTAGCCGTACCTCTACACCGTTCAACAGAAATTTATCCTGATTAAATACATCACAGTGTAAATGTCCAATCATATCTAGAGTCCGCCCATTCTTTATATACTTTTCACGATTATTCAGACCAATATTAGGGCTATTCGATGCACCTGGTAGAGTGTCAAACATACCGGGTGTGTCAGCGTACCAAAGTGCGGTCGTTAAGTGTGAATTCTTAGCAGCCGGTCCATAATTGAGTAACGTTTCAATATATGCTCTGTATGGGTATGCATTGTTCGGCGGTGCCACGAGTTTCTGGTTAAAATATACGTCTACCTGATTAAAAAGGCTATGTAGAAAGTTATTAACAGGTGCTACGTTGTATTGTGATTCACCTGTTGGTATAACCTTAATATTTACAATAATCATTGTATGAGCCAGATCCAGGTATTCTTCACCGTGACCAGGTATGACAAATTCCAGAGGTCCGTCATCCGTGAGGGATGACACAGGCTTGTAGTGTATCCATTGTGATGCTTCTATAGACGTCTGCGTTGGAGGTATGGTAAATAAGTCGAGCTCCGACTTCATACATTCGCACGAGTGCGAGTGCAAGAGCGACATTGTTAGACGTTTCCAAAAATATCGCTGGTCTTTACTCGTTTGCGCCTACTGCTACTGCTTCCTATACCTCTCTTTCTCTTTGTTGTTGTTGTTGTCCTCTTCTTTTTATTCTTTGGGCTACCACGATGTTTCTTTGTAGTAGTAACACGTCTACGTCTCGTTGACTTCTTCTTCTTCTTCTTCTTCTTTATTCGTATCGCCTTTTTCGAAATAGCAGTACGTCTTTTCGGTGTCGTCCGCGTAGGTGACTGTCCTGATAACGACTGCAACATGCGCGCTGTGCCCACAGTGTTATATCCTGAACCATCCATGAGAAGAGAAATTTTTTCATTGGCTTTTCGTTGTAAATTATCTCCAGATTCGGCTGCACGTCGTCGCAATGACTCCCTGAATGGTATTTTGTGACCGCTCACATCCTCGATAACGTGTAAACCCGCGCGAATGGCTTCTTTCCCTATAGCCTTAGCACCTCTGGTCAACAGTGGTAAAACACTTCGAAATAGACCCCCGAGAAAACTACCGATACCGTGACCGCGCTGATGTGGGGAGCCCGCAAACACGTTACCTATATAACCGTGTCTACCCCCTATTTGATTCTCATAATACGCCGTATAATGAGCACACATATTGTCTAATTGAGTCGTTTGAAATGAAGCGTGAGCGTTAACGTTCCATACTCGAATGCAATAGGATTACCCAGATGATCTCTTATATCTACCTCGATCGTTCTGAAGCAATTGTTGAGTAAACCCATGTAATTTGACGATGCGAAACTTTTTACTTGCGTTGTACCATACGTGTAGTTTTTTGTATTTAAATTTACAATCCTGAGTAGTGCTGTCTGTGTATCACCTACCGTATACACTACACATATATCTGTGTAGACAAAAAGCTGATCGGGTAGAGCCCTATTTATACAGGCTGGTACTCGTCCTACGCGTGGAACGCCTCGCATAAGCTGCAGGTAAAGATTCCCTGGGGTTTCTCGGTCAAGCGCCAGTTCTTCGTGTTTCTCGAAGCCCAGTATACGCGCTATTTTACTACTCACTCGTAATACACCGGGGTAGCCTAGAGGCTCAGGACACGAGTCTGTTACCTCAGCCTCAATGGCAACGTAGCCTTTGGCCCTTTCAACATTTACAATTTTTATACCTGCTTCTCGCAGCCTTGGTAAATCATTGATATGTTCCACAATTTCCTCATGACTTTTGTACAACCCTCGAGGTATTCGGTTTGTAGTAACTTCTTTATTCTCACAAACCACCCAACCGATTATCGTATCGTCTTCTTGTAAATGCGTCATTGTACAGGGTATATGAATTTCCGATAAGCCAACGACCCAATGGCCCTTTAACGATATTTCGCGTGGCAACTGAGTTGTAAAATGTGTTGTCGTATTTTCGGGAAAATACTTCATACTGCTGTTGCTCGGCAGAACAAGAAAAAAATTATCATCGTCATGCATTTTGCATAAATTTTCATTTATTCGAGACCGTGAACGCTTGACGCTGGTATCCACGAGTTAAATTTTGCCGGATATCCCACCCAACTCACGAAAATTTGTTTTTTCGCACCGCGTCCTTTTGTCCGTAAAACTTGATCAATCTTGAATTCTTTATTCTTCTCCATACGTTTCTCATGAACACTCGTCAATTCTTCGGGGTAAAAGAAACCATCGATAGACTCGTCTTCGAGATCGCACAATACATACACATACAAACCCTGTCGATGTAAAACTTTTTTGATACGGAAAATCTCTTCACTCCAATTTTTCTCGTAACCTTTTTCGAAGGTACCTTTAGTTCTACTGATTCGAACGTAATCCCCGGGTTTGTATTTATACGTTGTGAAACGTCTCTTTTCACGTCGCTTCACAGCACTAATTGTCATATTACGCATTGCTGTATCGGCATTATGCAGTGTCACGGCAGCCGGCTGCATTTTTATGGTTGAATGTATAGCATGATTGTACGCATAAACCATTTGTTGTAGTATATCGATGTAACGATGAGTATTGCGATGTGTGAAGTAACGCCACATCCGCTCCTTGAGAGTGCGATTAAAACGCTCGACAATCGAGGCTTTTACATCAGGATTACGAGCGATGCGAAATTGTATGTTTTCATCTTTGAGAAATTTTTGGAGTTCACTGCCGAGAAATTCTTTACCGCGGTCGGTTTGTAGTGAAACAGGTGTACGTCCCTCGTTACGCTCGAGAATACGTTTAAAGGCTTTTGTTACCTCGCGCACCGTTTTGTCCTGCAAGGGCTCGACCCAGGCGTATTTGCTGAGGACGTCGATCACCATAAGCAGGTAGGAGACGTTGTCGTTATAGCTCCTCAAAGAACGTAGATCCACGAGATCAGCCTCCCAGACATCGTCAATATTTGTAACATTATAATACAACCGTGGAAAGACGCGTCGCACGGGTCTATGAATGGTATAACTATCCTGCTGCGTCAGCCAGTCGTACACAGCGTCTGCTTTATTTGAGCCACTGATCAAACGTCGCGCACCAGCGTATCCAGCTGGATGTGAGGGGTCATAGTACACTTTTTCGAAAGTCATCTTTCACCTCTCGTTGTACAACTTGTTCTAAATCTTTATCCACTTTTGAAACGTTTTTATTACTTTTGTTTTCCGTCGTTTTGAAGAAGGGTGTATTTCGCCGCTGTCGTCGTCGTCGTCGTAGTCGTCGTTAGAATTATCGTCGATCGCACTCACATCCATAGAATGCGTATCGTTATGCTGCAACGTCTGATAATCTTTTCTTGGTCGTTTAGTACCTCTGGATATACCTAAATCCCACAATGCACTGTTTCCTACGAATTCACGTGGAACGCTCTTTGCTCGTAGACTAACGATGAACTCTCGTCTACCTGTTGCTTTAAAGTTTTTTCTACCTCGTACAGCATCGTTTATAAGGTCGACAATATTAGAATTTGGAACGAGAACACTGTCTATTGTCACGCAACCTTTTTTGTCCCATCTTATGCTTTTTGATTCATCATTCGTGGGTTTGCGTAGAAACTTTAGTAGCGCAGTCGCTCGACGTTTATACATATTTGGAACGCTATTAACGATGTCAGTATCATTCGTGGATTCTGTATTATTCAACTCAGACGATGTTTCAGGCGTGGATGATAGAGTCGGTAGTGAAAACAATTTATTTTTCGAACCAACGAGATATAGATAACGCTGTAATACTTGTAAATACTCTTTCCATTTACTAGCGGCATCTTCACCATGCTTGTTTGATTTTAAAATTTTGTATAACTCAGCGTCCAGTCTTGAAACAGGATCACCCTGTGTCTGCACTGTTTTCTCGTTAGCTACTGATGTATGATCATTGCCAGAACCACGCATAGGAATTTCATCGCAACGGGAGTCAGTATCGGTATTACCATCGTTTACCTCGGTCATTGGTACTAAAAACATTTTTTTCGCATACTCCATTACGTAAATGGAAATGATTAATAATTTTATCCGTAATACACAGAACTGTTTTCTCAAGCGTCACTACCGCCAAACAATTTACTAAACAAAGTTGTGATGATGGGAGCCAGTAAAAGTGGTAAAAAAACACCACTTCCTTTTTGAATTATTAAGCGTTTCTTCGCTCGCCAATTATATTGTCGTTTCTTGCGGCTGCCTCTACTACAACCACCACCACCACCACCACCACCACTCTGCTTTGTCACACACCCTGAGACAAGCTGTCGAAGTATATTTTTATATTTTTTTAAACGTTTTTTAACACTTGACTTGACACAAATGACTCCTTGTAAAATGTTTAACGCACACTCACAGATACAATTGATTAACGGTTTATCGGCATTACGCAATATTGCTTTTCGCTGTTTTTTATTCGAATGACAAATAGCGTTAAGCAGAGCTATACAGCGTTCATTGAATGGAATGTAATGCGTATTATTTTTCTTCTTTTTCTTCTTCTTGCTGCTGGTGTTGGTACCGGTATCCATCATTAACGTAGTTTCACAATAGATGGGGTTCGTTGAAAAACAACTCGCTGTATGATGTTGATGCGTACACGAGTCATCCCCATTACTGACTGATGCGTTGTCTACTTGCGCTTCCAGTTAAATACGTTGATGAGTGTTTTTCGGTACGTAGACCAACATTCGTGGATCATCGGGAAATATCATTGTACGACAACGACAATAATCAGGTGTCGATTGTTTAAGATCGAACAGTAGATATCCGTGTGGCTGTGTGGTAGCATCGTGATATGACTCAGTTAAAAAGCGTGGGTTTTCGGGGTATACTTGTCTCGCTAAATGTCTAATTTGCGCACGATCACGTGGATTTTTAAATATAACGATATAATTGGCGTTTAAAGATATATCGCGTTGTCCATGACCCTGATGGAAAATATTTTGTGTGATAAAAATTACACTAATGTTTTTATGATGGCTACCTTTTGTGAAAAGGTCGACAATTGTATTGTTTGAGGATTCACGCATTAAATCATCGATGATAACCAATTTTTTCAAATTATTATCACCCGAATAATCCGCCTGTTGCGGTAGACCCTCGTTAAATTCAATTTTTGGTATTTTACGTTTTTTATTACTGATGTTCTTAGTAATTAACGACGACGACGACGACGACGACGGCTGTTGTTGATATATGGAATTCAGAGCAGCGGTATCAGGATCGAGAGAATCGCCATAATAAAATATAATTCGATCAAATTCAACGTTGCTCATTGAATTGAGAAACTTTAGAAATTTTCGAACAAAAACTGTTTTCCCACATCCTGTTGGGCCACAAATCAGCGAAGTCCACGGATGTTTCCAGCGCACATCCATTATTTTCACTTATTCGAATCTACGTTGCTAAGATGCAAACTGTATACAATAAGCTTATTACCCTCCTGGGGCGGCGGCGGCGGCGGCGGCGGCGGCGGCGGCGGCGGCGGTGCGGCTCCACACGTAGTTATTTGCTTATGAGACGTGTGCGCGAACGCGGTTCAGCTTATACAGACACACACTCGCCTGCTCATAAGCTTATGAGCGAGTGTGTGCCACCGCGACACATGCGCACAATTCAGCTTACACGTCGCATGTGTTGTTAGCTAATGACCACAGGTGGTTGGGGACTGTGAATGTAATACAACAATAAAAACAACAACAACAACAACAACACCGTAAATATACATGAATTTTAGTTTTTATTTAAAAAATCTATAATCGTATACATATATCAACACCAACAGCATTTACACGTATGAATTTTAGTTTTTATTAAAAATCGATAAATGTGTGCACATGTTTATAGGATCAGCATTTGTTTAACATAACATTTTGTAATAAAATACATTTAGGTACATGGGTATAAACACTTTTTTAATTACATTTTGTTACATTTATATACGTATTTACACACACACACACACACACACACACACACACACACACACACACACACACACACACACACACACACACACACACACACACACACACACACACACACACACACACACACCTTAATATTTACAATGATATTTATAATTTATACATGTGCTTATATACTATAAAAATATGTACAATAGAAAAAGTTTTCAAATTGTTTTTCGTAAAGGTTACTTTTACGCTGTCTCGATACTCTACATCTCCTTTAATTTTTATAACCAAAAGGTAAAGATAATATATGACTAAGGTGTCGGCGTTTACGACATACGACCTGACAAGTTTTATACATGGTTTGGGTGATTACATTGTGAAGGGGTGTTGTATTTATTGTCGAAAATTGTAATTTTAGTGAAGTATTATTAACTATTGGTAATTCGGATTTTATAAGATCGCTAATCGAGGTGAAATTGATTACTTTAGAATTTGCATAATTTAAACTCAAACCCTTCACTTTGCATACAGTGTCTACGATTGTTCCAGGGTCCTCGGTAGTGGTGACCGTATAACCATAGAATTTCGGACCCCCGGAGACGAACGAATTTATATAAGCGTTAGAACCCAACGGAAGCAATTCGTTGGTCATGTCTCCAAGCATGTCGCCTACCGAGGGCTGCCAATCATCACCCTCACTCACGTAAATAACCGAATCGGTGTCGTAATATAAAACACGCCTATCTAAACGCTCAAGGTAGCTGTATAGTTTTAAACGTGCTAAAGCTGTCGTAAACGCCGCAATTACTACGTTAGTTAATGGATTAGGAGCTACAGCCTCATCGCGGGATACCCAATTAAGATATAACAGATTATCATTTACCGGTAGCAGACGTTTAATTTCTTTATCATTGTCGTACAAATACAACAATAGCTTCTCGCGAGTTTCCACAATTTCCGTACGCACTAAGTTATCCCTCTGACCGAACTTGCCCCAGAAAGAATTTAAACAAAGTTTAGCGACCGAGCGCAGCCCTGGATTTTTCTTTATGTTATCAGCGTTCAAACGGATACCTTCAGTGCGTTCGTAATCGTCAATGTACTGTTTGCGAGACATCTCATCGATACACTGTTCGGGCCACCCGCTAGCCTCTTGTTTAATTTGTAAAAATGTGTTTACATATTCTACAAACAAGCCACCCTCACGTGTATCAGCGTTATAAATTGTCGTATCGTACGCCCAGATAATAGAAATTTTTAATATTTTATAACCGCACTCTATTGCCTTCCGTACCTCATCCGTCACCCAGGTACCTGTGAAAGCTCTATCGTCGGGGTTTTCATGAATGCACGAGTCCTGAGTCACGTCCTCTGCGCATTTACGACATAAGGCGAACAACAGTTTCTCGTGCATTCGCACAGGTAGAACAGGGTGAAAGAGTCGGCGTGGCGGCAATATAGTGCACTCGATCAAACCATTGACTGTGACGCCTAGAGCATCGTACGAACACCCTAACAAAGCCTCGCACTCGGCACCGAGGTATATTTTAGGGTGACCTATAGGGTAGCGGCCCGTCTTGCATATATACGGGTACAACGAGCAAATGTCGATGTACGAAATCTTCTCGCCCGGCGCTACATCGTACGACGTAACTATATTACCCGTACGACCGCCATAGAATGCTGCACGAGGGTTCAGTCTCTCTGTGACACGTCGTGGATGGTTATTTGAAAATTCGTTTATTCGCGGTTCGTCTTTACGGAGTGTATTAAAATCACACTCCCACATCTCAACCACTTCGTAACCGTATGAACGAATTTTTAAACTCGTAGCCACAGTCCGCGCATATCGCGAGTCTAAACTCTCGTTTCCAGTATTAGAATTTCTCGCACGATCGTTGGGAAAGCATTTGTAGCACCCATGCCAATAACAACCGTGGTATTGGTATACAATACGACGATTATCCAGCTCCAGGTAGCCATCGACGAGCGGTCCTTCGGGTAATTTATACTCGTGAGCCCGGGCTGCGTGAATGAGTTCACGCCCGAGCTCGTGCTCGACCCACAGGAGCCAGTCAACAGCCTGCTGCGAATGATTTCCAACACGTCTATACCCCTGTGCAGGGATGAGACCAATCGTTTGTGGTCGTAGAAAGTTACGACGGTACACGAGTGAGCAAGCCGATGCTATTGTTACGGCTTCAGTAAACGGACATACGTTACCTACACATAAAAATATTTTACGGAATTCATAGCAAGCTCGACGGAGTATATCAACATCCATCTTACAGTACTTAACAATCTCGTTTTCAAAATTAAATATCGCGTTTTTATTAAGCTCTTTCGCATACCAATCGTAAAATTCTAACCGGTCGTACTCACTCATTGTATCAGGTGCGTAATACTTTGCTGCCGGGAGAACACCGTTATAACCACGTGCATCTTCCGTATTGAAAAGATGCGGGAAGTAGCCCTTACCCATTTCATCGTTAAACCCGAAAGCCTTGGGTAGTGCGCTAAGTCGCATATGAAAATAATTAATACTGTCGATGAAACTAGTGCGTCCCACCCTCATCGATATAATTGAATTGCCTGTTAGTACTATACTGGGGGTGGGCATATCCGTGCAACGTTCTACGATATTCCGTAATATAAATTGAGCATCGAATGCCTTGGCATTGTGTGCAATACATACTATATTACGAAATTCCGTAGAAGGTCGCACAGCCAAATTTACAAACTCTGTAACAGGATTTTTGTTAAAAACAAACTCGTGCACACCACACCACTCGCAAATATCTAACGGCTGCTGTTCTCCCGCGGATAAGCAAATTTCACACAACTGTTGTGCGACACAATGAGTGACAATATGCTCGTGGGCATCACCCGATGTACCTGTATATAACTTATCTTGACGCGTTTCAAAATCATAAAATATAAAAAGCGTTTCAGGGTGTTTTGCAGCGCTGGTGGGTTCACGTTTTTCTTTGCGTTGTTTCACTATTTGCATATAGCATCGCTCGTTGAACCCGTGCGAACGACAGCACAACCGACAAAAACCAACACCGCATTTGTGCACATCGTGATCTCTGCGTATGAGTTTTCCACAAGTTTTACAAACACGGTATAACTCACAAATAGACAGTCGTACACCTGTCACGACTTTGGTACGTCTTTCGATAGGTTTTAGATGGTTGGCGAAACACACAGCTCCGAAGAACGAGCGACCACAATCGTCACACGAGCGCTCATTGTTTACCGGTCCTGCAGACGTTACTGCCTGCGCAGTCACCGCTACAGAACCAGGTACGAGCTCTTTGTCGACTGTTGGGACAACCTCCGTAACGCAGGGTGGTACACAAAAGCACCGGGGGCACTTACTTGTGCACCGATGCTCCGAGACACGCCGGTAAGATTTATTGCAGGGTATATAATAATTCTTACCACCCGCTGCACCCATTAGATTGGTAATAGGTGAATAGTGTTTTAAAATAGCACTATACGCTATATTAACAATCTCAGATGGCTGGCTTGTTTCAAAAGACGAACATCCATTGAAAATCGGCGGCTCACCGTTACCGAGGGCCTCCCAATCGTAAACTACAATTGCAACCCTCGAAGGTGTGAGGTATCGTTGGAATTTCTGTATTTCCGAAATACCACAGCCTTCTGCAGGGATTTGCACTTGAGCCTTTTCAACTAGAGCACGTGCTTTCTTACGCTGGTCTGGCGACGCCTTATGCCTTATAAGATTCCAGGCTTTTATCGACGCTGTACTACGGTCACGTTTGTGTTTATTGTTCGCTAGGGCTACAACGAGCGATCGCGGAAAACACAAATCGTCATCGTTTCGAATAACATAAACCGATTTGCTCTTCGCCATAGATACACGTATCCCTCGACCACTCGGTACTGTTACGTATGTGACCGTGAATCGCAGCGTGTCAGATGCAGCGAGCACCCTTGAGCTTTGATTCACAGCACACATCAAACCCCATAGTTGGTCGTCGGTGAACCGTGATATAGGTCTGAGCGATAACCCCGCTGCACCGTTAACCATCTCATCCGTGACGAATCCTACACCTATCAAATCCGTATCATCACGATCCTTAATAAAATGATGATAAACATCACTCACTGCATTTCGTATCCATGTGATGGGATTTGTAGATGTAGGAGGTGGCACTAACGTTAGATCAACTTCCCGTGCTAAAACCCCAAAACGCTTTAAATACCGATTTCTTTCCACGTTTACGATTGTAAAACGATTTCCCGGTGGTAGTGTGATGTTAATATTGTCTAAGTGCGATTCAACGCTGGTTTCATTAGCCCTGTTAACGTTTTCAATGGTATTATCGTTGCGACTACGTTTATTACCGCCTGCTACCGCTTTTGACAACCTCGTCCTACTACTACTACTACTACCGCTACTACTACTACTACTACTGCTACTACTACTATTAATACTACTACTGCTATGAGCGCGCTTACGAATACCACTACCACCTACCTGGTAGAAATGGTCGTGTGACACATCGAAGTTCACAGGGGATCCCGCTCTCGAGGAGTCTTCCGCGGCTGTAGAACACGACGATGATAATGATGTCGATGACGATGACGATACTGATGATGTTGATGATGCTGATGATGTTGATGATGCTGATGATGTTGATGATGCTGATGATGATGACGATGACGATAACGATGACGATGACGATGAAGATGTTGATGATGATGACACGTATGCCGTGGGGAGCGGCGTACGATCTGTAATTTGAGTAATTACTCTTCAGATGCTCCAGCACAGGTCTCGTATAAACGAACGGCTATCAAATCGGCGTCGTCGTCGTAGGGATCAGATTCAACACCGACATCTCCATCAGCGTTGAAATACGGCACAGTAACCAACCGAGCCGCATCCTCATTATTAGGTATAAAAATACCCCTTTCATGAGGTGGTGGTGACTCGGGGCTGTCCGGTATTCCATCCCCCTCGCGATCACCAAACCACCCGTGCGGCTGTTGCCATACGAGCAACTCTGAATTTATAAAAATAATTTTATTATATATGTGTTTATAAATTATATTATTTATTTATATTATTAGATTATAATATTAATATAATTTTATATACATATATATAATAAAATTATTATATTATTATATATAAATTTTATATAATATATATATATATATATATATATATATAAAATTATATCTATATGAAAGTAAAAGAAAATTTTTACTTACCATTGTCTGAAGCATCAGCGTCGTCGTCGTCGTCGTCGTCGTCGTCGTCGCTGTCCTCAAACTCCGTGGACGCCTCGTCGATGTTGTACGGCCGCTGAATTATATGTTGTTCTACCGACTCTGTGGCCTCTCTGTCGTCGTCGTCGTCGTCGTCGTCGTCGTCGTCGTCGTTGTCGTCAAAACCCTCGAACGCCTCGTCGATGTTGTAGGGATGCTCAATCATAGATTGCTACATCACCTCACCGACCTTCCTGTCGCGGTCGGCGGCGTCGACGCTATCCTCATTCGTGTCCTCCTCCTCCTCATCATCCGTGCTATCGTTGTCGTCGTCGTCGGCGGTACTTTCACCGCCGACTGCAGACCCATTGTCGTCATCAACGTCCTCGCTGTCACCCATGTAGGCATCGTCGTCGTCGTGTTCGTCTGTATTATCACTATCGATACTACCAGACACCACTGGTTCATCGACAGCCATTTCATCATCCGTTGTGTCGGCGTCACTGGTGTCACTTGAGGTTAATAAATTACGTCGGGCTGTAACGAAAATTATTTTCTATTAGAAATATTATTTGTAAACACATTATTTAATAATACACGTTTCAAAATATAATACCCAATTCACAACATGGTTAATGTTTTCGGTATAATTCAAAACGTGTTTAAAACTCACCATAAATATTATCGACTCTCATTATGAGGTCCCGCAGTGGTGGGTGAAGCATCCCGCCATGGCTCCCTAGATGCCTCACAACGAAACGTTGTGCAAACACCGATCCTGAGAAGGCACCCATGTTGAAGGCTACAGTGATACCTTCAACACCACCTTGACGAAGCACTCTGGTGAACTCCGTAGTCAACCGCTCGAACGTAAAGTTCGAGATATGCGCAAACCACCGCACCGTATACCGCCGCACAAGTCGTCGATCGTGTATGATTAAAGCACGAGCCGTTGCACGCACTATTTCCAAAAGTGAACGACGCGGAAAAACCATTTTTAAAAAGCGAGATAAATTGAAAAACACAAGAACAAAACAAAACTGTGGTTGCACTGCTGCGTTTCAACACGGAATTAGACGAAAATTTTGATGCCATTCGCTTTTATATTTTGACCATAGCCCCCCTCTTCTCTAGCTATAAATGCATTTTGACTTTTCATCTTATACACTGTATAATCTAAGAAATGTAGCAAAAGTTCTTTTAAGAATGGTGAAAGTTGAAGTCTACGATGTGACCTGTTATATTCAGGGTTTACGGTCATCCCTAGTGTCTATTCATAAAGATACCTTCATATCGTATTATGCATTACACAATTCTATGGTAACCATTTTGAAAATCCTCTAAATACGAGTCTTTGCGTTCCCACGTTTTCTGGACCAAGCTGTTGGTGGGCGAGTATTACTCATTTCAATTTTTATATACATCTGTTCACAAGCCAGTAAATACGAACTCTCGTATTTCTACATTTTCGAAAGCAAACGGTATTGTCAGAACGAGTATCCCTAATTTATGTATGCACCTGCACTTTCTGTCTACGGTAGCGTAGACTTGTTTACATAACAGTCAATACAAGCCCTCGAACTCCTTCATTTTCGGTAGCAGGCTGTATTGTCAGACCTCGTATCCCTAATTTTAATGTATGTATACACCTACACAGCCTGTCTACAAGACCGTACACATAACGTCTTGGACTCCCGCATTTTGGAATCAAGCTGTATTGTCAAAACGAACATACATAATTAAAATATTCATCTAAACAGTGTGTTTACAATGTGACTAATACGATGCTAGCGGAGGGTCGCGCAGGAAGCTGTACACCTGTTTTCATCCATCCCCTCCATTCAATAATATACAATACGATTATCCATACTTACCTATAAAATGAATCGTTGAAAGGGCTAACCGGCAGTCAGGCCCGTGACACACTAGAAACCACATCTAGCAGCGATAGATTTCGTCAAGTTTACGCGTGTTGCTCAATATGAGTTCCGCCGATATGGGTATGGCCGCCATGTATCGGCTTATATCCGTCGATGAGAAGAAAAACCTCGAGACACCACTGCTTCTCGGTACAACATACAATCTAAATTATTCAGAAACGAAGAAGATAAGTGTGGGACTTCAACCGCGTATAAACGGCGATGTCGTACCAATCATCAAGCTACAGAATAATAACTCATCGGGAGGAATCATCCTCGATATCCCTACCTGGGATAAACTACAAGATGCACTACCTGAAATAGACTCATATTTCAAGGAGTGTAGGAATTATGGTAAGCAGACCGCTTACCGTACCCCAAACACGCTCAAATTTGGAGACTTTGAGGTATACTTTACAACATCGTTCGGGTCCAAATCCATTGTGTTTGATCGCTGCATTGATGAGTCAACCACTGAGGTCGGTGTCGACCAGAACGAAGAGAGTCAAGTGGAACCACCGCCAGCGAAGAAGAAGAACATCTATTCACCGGCTATAGTGATGCAGAAGAAATCATTCAACGGTTTATGTGCCGTAACAGTGTGCGTCGATGAGCGCTTGAGACGTCTCCAACGCTACACCTCTTATGTGAAAAACTGTATCGAAATTCTATGTGCTGAATTACTTATTCATATACCCGCTAAAGAGTTAGCCCAAAATGTGGATCAAGTGCGCATTAGAGAACTCTTAACACAGAATAGCTCTAATCTGTGTGAGGCTGTACGCCATCGTGTCGATCCTTCATTCATTGAATATTTCGATATACTGTTCCTGGAGTTGAAGGTATTTTGTATTCCATTCATAACCTATGAAGTGAAAAAAACACTCACAGACATTTCACTAGTAGCTACAAAGCCGATGGAATAATAATCGGAGAACGAGTATAAAAACTAATTAAAGTAGTATTTAATCATTCACCTAATAACACATGTTTATAAAAGATAATAATTAATTTTACTACTTCTAGATGAGAAGATAATTATCGTATGACTTTGTATTAATTATGTACTGCCCCGTCTCGTTATCGTCATCCTATGGCTCGCTTAATCTAATTAGAGTTATTAAAGCTGTATACATAATGCTATTGTCAATAAAACATATTTGTTCTTCAAATGTTTTTACCCATTATTATTACTATTGATATCAATAACTGGTTTTAAAGTATCGAAAGATTTATTTTTAATTAGTGTCAAGCAGTAAAAAAAAAAGCAAAAACTTCGGATGTGTAGGACACGATCGGACGTAAATCTTTTTACCGATGTCAAGCTACAAAATTTTTCTTCTTTTCGCTGGTAGGGCCCAATCTGTCCTATCGCATGTAGGGCCCCAATGTACCATTGTACTACCACCCATCGGTAACATACCTCCTGTCAAATATTTACAATAAATGGCTCACCGGTAACATGCGTCCGACAGATGGCCCACGTGGCGTCCAGGTGGCACGTCAGTAGGGGCCTCAAAGTGGGGGCAACCAATCAGCTGCAGGAGCGAAGTAGGGGTGAGAAGGTGGGGGGACCAATCACAAGCCAGCAGAAATATAGATAGGCCACGCCCACAAGTCTCTCTATCTTGTGCCCTTACTACTTACGGGCTATTAAGGAATATCCTGCTCCAAAGAACTTAAAACAATTAAGAGGATTTCTAGGATTGATAAATTTCTATACCAAATTTACAAATCAACATGCACACGAGACCGCTCCACTCTTAGAATTACTGAGGAAAGGAGTACGATGGAAATGGGAAACGACACAACAAGAAGCCTTCGATCGAGTTAAGGATCTATTTTGCGAAACAGTCATCCTACATTTCCCTGATATAAAAAAACCATACACGTTAACAACTGACGCTAGTGGATACGCACTCGGAGCCATCCTATCACAGAAAAACGAAGAAGGAGAAAGCGAAGTAATATCATTCGCAAGCCGGACTCTCAAGGGGGCAGAACACGGCTACATGACAACCGAGAAAGAGCTATTAGCAATTGTATGGGCCTTAGAAAAATTCAGGACCTACCTCCGAGGTGCTGAGATACAAATAAAAACAGACCACAAGGCATTAATATTTCTCAAAACCTGTCGATTCACGGTAGAGAGATTAATGCGATGGGTTCTATTAATTCAGGATTATAACCTGAATATATCAATATAGAACACCTCGAAGGAAAGAAAAATACTGCTGCTGATACTCTAAGCCGAATAGAAGGGAAAGAAAGTACTACGAAAGGATTGGTAGTAATCGGAGCAACATTGGCCCGCAAAGTTTCAAAGGATTTAATCAAGGATATGAAAAAAATATCGAAACATCAGAGAGACCAGAAAGACCTCGGAGACATCATGGAATTTTTAGAAAAAAATCCAGAAGAAGAAAAGAAATTTCGATTACAAGAAGGAATCCTCCAGAAAAAGACTAGGGCAAAAATCTGGAAAGTCGTACTACCAAAATGCTTGGTTCGACAACTAATTATAGAATGTCACGAACTCTATGGGCACATAGGAGCACGAAAATGTTTCCGAATCCTCGACGAAGATTTTTCGCATCCACACTTAGAAAAACTTATAAGATCCCTACTGGCATGTTGCGATATCTGTCAACGCAGCAAAGTAACAATACAAACAAATTACGCTGAAATGCAAACGATTATTCCCGAAAAACCGGGGGACTTAATCTCAATTAATTTTTATAGACCACTTCCGACATCTATTGGGGGAGTAAAACACATCCTCGTGACCATAGATGCATTCAGTAAATATGTGGTGTTGTTCCCAATGCGAAAAGCAAATACAACAACAGTAATTAAGAAGATTTTCAACGATTACATTCCGCGGCTCGGAAAACCAGCACGAATACAGTTCGACCATGGAACACAATTTACTGCGAAAAACTGACTGAAAAAGCTGGAAGAAGAAAACATAAAAGCAGTATTTTCCTCGATCCGACATCCTCAAGGAAACATCGTTGAAAGAGTAAATCGCGAGTAAGGACGATTTTTTAGGACATTTTTAAAAGAAAACCACGCTGGTTGGTATAAATGGGTACAAGTAGTACAAGACTGTATTAATGAATCCCACCACGAGACCACTGAATTCACACCCACAGAATTACAAAAGGGTAAAAAGCCAGTCCGACTATGGAATAAATGGTTGGGCATCCCAGCAAGCGAGGAGGACGATCCTTTAACGTACGAGGCAAAAATCGAAATAGCTCGAGAAAGAATCACAAAAAAGGGGGCACAAAGAGCCGAAAGATTCAATGCCACACACAGATTAACAAACTTCGAAGAAGGAAATCTAGTATTGGTAAAAGCATTGAATGTATCAGATCCCGTCAATCAGATCACCTCAAAATTCTTGCCTCTACGAGAAGGTCCATATCGCATAGAAAAATGTGTAGGTCTAGCAACATACCTACTCGTTGATCCACTCACTACAAAAGTCCGTGGAAAATTCCATGCTAGTCTAATGACTAAATACAGAACAGCTCAAGACATAGAAGAAACAATCAAAAACAGACAGGAAGAGTCAAAATAAAGAATAAGATAAAAATTTAAGAAGTAAAAAAAATAATAATAATAAATAAATAAATAAATAAATAAATAAATAAAAATAAGTCGTAAAAAAGGATTTTAATAGATAAAATTATAAAAAGAGTAAACTAAATTTTAATCATAGAGCTAGGATAAGAAACATAGAAAATTTTATAAATGTAGTAGGTACTAAAAAGAATTCATAAAACAAAATAAAAGTTAAATTCATCGAGAAAGAAATCCACAAGTCGATCGATAATTTCACAAAACAAGGACAGAAGAACACTAGTAAGAACCACCTAATACTGGATAAAAGGACTATATTCGCGGGTGGTACCCAGGCAGTAAGATAGAAAAGGATAAAAACAACAACAAAGCCTTTGAAAAATCGAAAAGAGGGGATAAAGAAGCCACGCTATGCTCCAAAAATTTTACAAAGGAACATTCAGTAACAAAGCAATCCTCTACGAAGATACACGCACCATGTATCGAAACTACCAAACCGAAGAACTCAACGGGAGTTATCCAAACATCCAAGTAATAAGTATCGCAAACCCCAAAAGGATATACATCTATCCGGAAGACCCCGACGGCGTGAGAAACAGAATTATCAACTATTTCGAAAATTTGACCGAAGACAGAGAAGAAATTAGACCATTGGAGGAAGAAGAAATATATATTGGATGCCCTGTACTGTACAAACAAAACGAAATATTCTACAGAGGAATAATTACTACCAACAGTAATGAGGAAGACCTTATGCTAGTATGGCTAGGAGACGAGGGCGTAGATGTAGCAGCAACTATTCATGAGTGCTACACCCCAAACCCAGGAGCCTTTCACCTAAGGTTTCAAGTCATACCAGTAGGATTGCACCAACTTAGTCCTCCTGATGGCCAATGGACACCTGAAACCACAAATGCAACTCTCAATTTGCTACAAGAAGGCGGGTGCAATATGACAATTATCCCCGGAGACACCAGGGCACAGGCCAAATGGGTTGAATTATGGAAACCCAAAGAAGATGGACGAATAAAACTCCTAACGGAACAACTAGTGCAACAAGGAGTCGCGACAAGGAGAGAAAACCCGCTCCAATTTGACTGGGAAACCGACGGAGGAGGACTGATCGACCCGAATTTCTGGGAAATCAACGAATCAAGCGAGGACTCCGGATACGATTCCAACAGTTAAATTTAAAATAATAATAATAATCAATATAATTTATAATTATTAAAATTGTTAATTTTTCTATTATTCAAATTATATAAGTTTAAAAATAATTATTTAAATTATATTACAAGAAAAATGAGTTAAAAAATTATTCAAATTATACAAAAATTATTATTCAAATTATAATTTGTTATTATCAAAATCAAAATACAAAAATGTATGATCATAAATCTGAGTTTAATACCTACTACGAAATAGAAAAAGAAAAATCAATAAGTCGATAGCATAGAATAGAGCAAGAATTCATCACGAAATAAGCATAGGATAGAAAATTAAGAATAAGAAACAATAAAACATAAAGATCCTCGGTTCATAAGTTCACCTTGGATCGGGGGACAATGAGACGACAAGTACGTCTCATATACACGATACTAGAACACGACACACACACAGCGAAGCATCAGGCTCATCTACTATAAAATATAAACATAGAGTAGTAAACCGTAGTACGCCCCACACACACAGCCAGAGGAACCTGTAGTACATACAACCAACACGAAGAAAGATAGAAATTCCAGGAAAACCAACAGCAATCACGTGAACGACTATAGTATCAGAATATGTACAAACAGATATTCACAAGGGATACGTTAAATACGATTATCAAAAGTATGGATTAAGAAGAAATGGTCTACAGGAGATAGGCTACAGGACGACTACGAAATATAGATGTACCAAGAACATGGACGAAGAGTGGGAAAATCGGGTATAAAAGAACACGAAACTCGACGATCGAGGAGTAGTTTTTCTGTCCACAGAGTCTCACCAACATCCAGGACCAGCCAGCAAGCCAAAGGAAGACTAGCCAGCAAGCCAAATGAAGACCAGCCAGCAAGCCAAAGGAAGACCAGCTAAGCAGCCCAAGGAGGACCACCTAGCCAACAAAAGAAGGAGCATACGAACAGCACCACTCCAAGGACCGGGCCTGATACTTCTGAGCTTCTCAATACGAACATCTTCCAAGTCCAACAGCTGACCTACCCGACAATTACGAAGTCCAGCAGCTGAGTTACCGAGAGTTAACACCTAAAAGAGACCTATATGGTATAATAAAATACACACGATCCAATAGATAAAAATATCGGACAAATGCGCTCCAAAGACAAGGAGTGATAGCAGAGCCAACATAGATGGCAAGCCCTGTACGCTAAACACTCTCTCATACCTTGCATATAAAAACTATTATACCCTTTAGGGAAATATTTTTATAAAATTCATATAAAAATTTCATTCTTGTGGACACGATTATATGAGCGTGCGTAAGCTCGGGTCTCGTTTTTGTATAATATATAATCCTCAGAATTAACGAAGAAAAGGAGTTTCAAGAAAAATATATATAACAAGCATAATCAATAAATTTATCTGTATAAATAATAATAATTAACAAATAAACCCTACTTTTACCCGATACTGAAGTCTGTATTAATTTCCTCCCTGCTCGAGTCCGAACTCAAACCCTTCAAGGGAAATGATAACGAGAAATACCGTTACAAGGTGGTAGCTTTCTACCATCCGCACAGCATGCTAAAACTACAGTGTAGTGAGTTTTTTCGTTACCTGTTGTTTTTATTGTTACTGATCCGGTATCTTTTGAATCTACAGTACGATTTGAAGGATCATAAAAGTTAGAGGCACTTCATCCATATTAGCAAATTGGCTAAAATCAAAGCTAGAATTCCATCTAGCTGATATAGTGAATCTATGCAATTCTATAATTTTAGCTTCATAGTCAATCGGCATTTCTTGGGCTGGACTGGTTTACGTTTGCACGGATAGCCCGTGTCTCTTCATAAATCTGAAGCACCAAGAAGCTGATCCTGTGAAATCATCAATGCCATTTGCAGACGCATATTGTTTCGCTTAAAAAATTATCATTTTCGTGGAAACCGATATTCATTTGCTTCGTTGATCTGTGATCCAATTTTTAAATTCCATTTCCAGTTCCGGCCACTTTGGTAAGTGCGAACGAAGTGTTTTCTTATATTTACTGACAAGGAAAGGTACTTTGGTGTCCCCCTCCGATTTTCATGCAACTTACGTATGTTGTAGAGCATCGAAAACTAAAAGACACGTATTTTTTTTTATCGGCGGAAAAACATTTTTAAGGGGTGCAACCGCCCTTCAAAAATAGGGGTGATTATGCAGTTTCACCCCTAAAAATGAATTTTTTTCTTCAACTCCACGTGGAATTTTTATTGTCTTCAATGAGGAGTATTTTGGTTTTTGTTTTATTAAAATTGGTTGACGCCTTCTGGGTGAAACTGCAAAATCACCCCTCGACATGCTATTTTTGAAGGGCGATTTCACCCTTTAAAAATGTTTTTCCGCCGATAAAAAAAAATACGTGTCTTTTAGTTTTCGATGCTCTACAACATACGTGAGTTGCATTAAAATCGGAGGGGGACACCAAAGTACCTTTCCTTGTGAGCAGTTTCAATTGCTCTTCTTGCTTTTTCCATTCTCCAATCATTTTTTCTGTTGGTGGTGGATCAAAATGTCTTTCTGCTGCTCGGTTTCCATGTTCTTTCGCAAATTTTATCATTTCTAATTTATAATTCACATTATAAGAGTGTTTCTTTTGTTTTAAACACATTTTCTGGTTTTATAACAATTAAAGATTAAATTCAAAATTTAAAAATACTTTGTTAAACCGTACGAAATCACATACGCTACTTCACTAATGGTAACTAATATTGATATTCCCGTTGGGATCCCCTATTTTTTTTTACGGATGCCGTAATTTATGGGAATCCCGGATTCATTTTATGGTAATCCCCCATTTATTTAAGTGGGATTCCTCGATCGGACTATAAGAGACACTTCGTTCTATAAGATACACCCCAATTTTTGGTCGAATTTTTAAAGTAAAAAGGTGCGTCTTATGATCCGGAAATTGCGGTATTCTGTTTTATTTCTATCGCGTCATTTTTCCTGTTTTATTTATTTACTTATCTGAACGTTTTTAGTTGTTATTTAATTATTCTGTTGTATTCAGCTGGTTTCCATTATTTTGACTTCGTTCTTTCGTTCTATCTCGCCCGATTTTTTATCCTACGTTAATTAATTATATTTCTTCATTCCGACTTATATATTCGAACCGCTCGTCTGAATATCTTTTATTATTTTGGTTTCGCGCGTACCCGATAAAACGAGTGTTTGAGTGTGTAGAGACTGATGCGAATGTTTTACTGTTGTCACCAGTCCCAAAATTTATTGTTAATCATTGTGGAAGAATAGAATTGACGGGAATCGAGCACGTTACCATTTGTCGCTTCCCGACCGTACTTCCGAGAGTGTCACCTTAGCTCACGGTTAATTACTTTGTTCATAACTATAATAAATGGTTCGTTTGAATTTTATTATTCCCAAACTGCGGCGTTGAGATTTTATTTTCTTGCGAACCACCACTGACTGATCCATCCCCTCTATCAACTGCTAAGGCTGCAGCGAAGCCGAGCCGGCCGCGTGTATTCCGCGTGCGAATTAAATTTGTGCCGGAAAATAATATATTTCTCGGGACTGGCGCCCAGCACGCGGGAGCACGGACTTTTGTGACCATCCGCGAGAAATGGAGGCGAAGAGGTGGAAAAACGTGTTACAAATTTGGCGCCCAACGTGGGGCGTCATTATAAAATAATTGTCCATTGGGTGTTTCGCTCTCACTAGCCAAAAATCTCAACATGCGCATTCAATTAAGTTTTTTTTATAAATTATAATTTTGCTTTCTTCTTGTGGAAATTTGTGCGCATGATTCCCGTTAATATTTATTTACTTATTGATTGTGTTTTTTGGTATGGTGTTTCGGTATTGTTTATTGGTGGCGGAAATTTGTGTTTGAAGGAAAGAGATCACGGAAATAGCACGCCGATTTCCTCGTCCAGTGTATAAACGAGGCGTCGTCCAGCTAGCCGATACTGGCTGGTAGTAGTGTCGCGCCTCGACTAATTAGCAAGGTGCGAGGCATCACACGCACAGGTGAGCAGGAGGGTAGGAGCATCGCTGCCACGCTGTTACCCGGCTAGGTATACCATTGTCTCGTGAGATCTGGTACAATGCGCATCGATAGTCCTAAAGTGGATAAATTGTATTTTCTGATTGGGTGTTCTGTCGTGCGGAAGCGGTCAGTACTCGTAACGTGAGAAATCGTAGGAATATCTGATGGCGGAATTAATCATAATTTATTTGTGTTGGTGGAAAGTGTAGGTGATAACAAGGAAGAGTGAAATAGCAAAAGAAAGCACGTAAAGGAAAGGAAAGCGCTACCGAGTATTTCGAGCATACCGAGCAGCAGGCTAACATTGCTTCTTTTATTATTATTTTGTTGCATACGTTGCACCGAATTACAGCCCAGTCCGCAACGTGTTGTAGGGAAAATGCCAGCTAGCCCGAATTTTTTGTAAAACTTCGGTTCTTATGCCCGAGAACAGTAGTTTCGTGTTAAGATCAAACATTTTCTTTGAGTAGTAGTTTAGCTATTGTTTTATTTATTTATTTATTGATGTATTTATTTTATTCTATTCCATTGATTAAATTGTTTGCTTATTTATTGTATCCTGTGTTGATTTATTTATTGAACGGACTTCACGGTAGCCAATGGTAGTATTATCTTTGATTTTTTATTTGAATTTTTTTGTTTGGTTCGTGAAGATTCACCTTATTGAATTTTCGTGAAAATATACTGTATTGTACTCTCGCGAAATATTGTAAGGGATTGGATCGTTCGGTGATATTGAACGATTCGTGTGATGGGTAGGTACGCGTTGGTAGTGGGGTTCGCGCTGCGAGTATAGAAAGCATCGGTGTGGGTCGAGCGCGAGATCCTGTTCGAACGTCGTTCGGTCAGCTTCGTGCATCCTCGCGCTATATGTATCGTGGGATGCGCTAGCGTTACGTGAAGCGGTGCAGCTTGTGGATATGGTCTGTCGTGGTCCGCACGGTTTTTCAAGAATAATGGCAAGCTCGCTGGACGAGGGGAGAGGGACGATGCGAGACGACTTGATCAGACTAGCGTTACGCGAGCATGGCTTATTCACGGATGATGCGTTGTTCGAGTTGCTTGAACGTCTGTTAAAATCATTATTGTCCGAAGTTCAAATGCTGAGTGGCACCTCTCCCGTAGTGGATAGGAATCCATTTCGTACGGGAATTCTGGGGGAGGATAGCTCAGCGAATCCCCCTCCGGTGACGCGGGCACCGGTAATAGAAGGTACCACGTATGCAGCTTCGATCCCGTCAGCAGCACGGAGGCACCAGTGCTTCGTGAGTTGCGCTCTAGAAGGGTACCCCCTCCGCACCCCCTCGCGACCATCCTACGAGGGATTTTGAGGAAACAATGCCGTTTACGCATGGGGATCGAGAGATCTCTAATTTTCAATCCTCACCACGCACTCCCAGGCCCCACATTTGGGGGGGGGGGGGAAGTTCCCAGCGTCAGAACTTTATGAACTAATGCGAAAATTAAATTTTTAAAATTGGGGAGCGCGGGGGGAGGATGCGGATGAATTTCTAACACGATTACAGGAAGGTCGCGCACTCATGTCCATTACCGATGACGAACTTATCTTTTGTTTGCCGTTCTTCCTATCGGGTATTGCCTTAGTGTGGTTCCGTAGTGAGAGACTGCGCTTTGGGAATTTTGAGTCTTTCCGCTTGGACTGGTGCGATCGGTTTGGCAATCTCGACTTTCAGTTCGCGCTAGGGGAAGAAATTTTGCGACGTACCCAGGGGGAAGATGAGGCAGTTTCGGATTATTTAACTTGTTTGACAGGGTTGTTAGATCGCGTGATATCACCCTTTTCAGCCGAAGATCTGCTGAGCTACGCCCATTGCAATATGTTGTGGTGGTTGCAGGTCGCGATACAGCGACACGATGTACGCTCGTTTGGGGAATTGGAACGTGTTGCGGTGAGCATTGAGCGCAGCTATTTGGCGGAGCAATACTATCGTCCGCCGCCGCGACCGGAGCAATCCTTGTTCCTGAATCTCGCGTACTAAGCACTGTCAGGGTTGACAGCCACCTGCGGAACAAATTATGATTCCGCGCACCACAGTATTCCTGCTGGGGAAAGCAGCGAGAGGATCCCGCGTAGGGATATATCGCTATTTCGGCCATCGATCAGGGGGGAGGTGTATCCTCTTGAGCTCCGGGAAGGGCGCTCTCGGAAAGGCCGACTCAAATTCATCCCGCTCTTCCGCCTAGGCCCACGGGACCCGTTCCCCCGCCGCCGTCAACACTCACGGTCAACCCTGGTCCATCGGGGGTTAGACGGGGCGACGCGAGGAAACAGAACATTTGTTGGAATTGTCGGAAACCGGGTCATTTCTCTAGAGGGTGTACTGCCTCCCGCACTCGATTTTACTTTAGATGCGACCAACCGGATGTCACCACAAATATTCCCCATAATTGCTCGGGAAACGCTTCCGGGGATTGCCAGTAGGAGCTGCGGTGAGTCCGTCTCCCTCGGGAAACGCTCCATCTGCATTATCGACTGATACGGTGGATTTCGCAGAATATTCGGGCAGCCCGTTAAATACCGTGCGATCGCGAACCGTTCTTATCGGAAAAATTTCTGTTATGGAGCATATTACCGGCAATTATAGATACTGGCTTCACGCATACGTATTTGGGACAGAATGGAATTTAAGTGGCATCCCGGTTAGGATTGACTCGACGGGCGACCTCTACACAAAATGTTATGTACTGAAACGTTTCGCGATTTTTTTCCACTATTGCTTTTCGCTACGATGCGCGTCTGTTCGGCGGTGTCGTGAAATCGCGTAGTTTTATAATTTTATTTCGAGCGATATCGTCCTAGATCGTATGGAGAGTGGAGCTTGCTCGAAACCAGTTCATGCTCTGGGCTGGATGGAATGAGAAGTGTCTGTGGTTTTATGGATTTGTAATCAATCTATTAGGTTGTTATTAGTATTTTTATTGTTGTTGTTTGTGAGACCTCAGTTTAGGTTTTTGTTACGTCGCATTTGTCCGTGAAGGACATGCGGTTTGTTACCCTTTCATCATTGGTCTTTTTATTGATTGGGTAATTCCTTTTTTCTTTATGGTGCTGAAGGCACTTGATTGTTTGATAAATGTCTGATTGAATGTTAGTTTAGACAGAGGATGGAAGGACGTTCGTAGGACGATCTGGTCGTTGGTACGGGTTTTAACATTCGCTTGCGTGAGTTTTTCTTTAATCTACGTATGCGGAATTGCTTCCGGTATTTCGGGTTCTGACTCTATAATTCGTAAAGAGAGGAGATATCGTCTTTACGGAGTTTAACACTCAATTTATCTGTTTAGAGGTTATCGCGTTTGAGAAGACGCGCTTTTCTTAAATCTATGTATGCGGAATTGCTTCCGGTGTTTCGGGTTTTGACTCTATAATTCGTAAAGTGATGAGATATCGCCTCTACGGAGGTCAACACTCAATTTATCTATTTCGGGGTCATCGCGTTTGCTAATGCGCGTGTATCGAATATTGTGTAATTTAGATTTCGTGTATTTCTCGAATGTTTAGGATATCATTGACCGAATTCCGATGGCCATTAGTGCTTCGTATGTCTCTATTAGATGCTGCAAGATGTGGCCTAGTTGCTGGGCTTAGTCCTCATACGGGGCGTTCCTTGGTACCTTCGTTAGATGTACCGGTCCGCCTTGTTTTTAATCATCGGACGTCTAGCTAGTGTCATGCTATTTGGGATGTTGTTGTTTTGAAACGCCCGTTCACGAGATCTGTCTTTTGAGGCTCCGCCCTGCTAGTGGTCGCGTGGCGAGCTTATAGTAGGAACGTGAGTGTCGTGTGGTGAGGTGGGGGGATGTGAATTTACCTACCTATCTTTACTCGTATTTGTATTATTTGGGTCCCTAGCTATAGCTCGCTGTTTGCAAAAGACACCGGGTTCGCAGCTATGACCAACTAGCTCTTCCTGTACCCCGGATACTGAAGCCTTTAGTCGCACTTAATTAAGCCACCTTATTGCGCCTATGAGGGCTTTACAATTTGGTATTTTAATTAGTGAGATTGGCCGAGGTATCCGTTCGTAGCAGGTGATAGTTGGTGCTGGCCCTGACGTGATCCCACCCCCGCAGGTACACCCTACGAGTCGATTGCGCGTGGTGCAACAAGTCGGGATGCCACTCCCTTAACCTGGAGACACACGTGCTTCTTCACTCTGCAAAAGACATGTAGCCACGGCGCTATGCATGAGGACACGTTAATGACAGAGTGCCCTAACGCTGCGATTGGGGGCGGCCAAGGCGCAATGCAGGGGAGCCCTTTCCTCGCAGAGTATCCTAATTAATTCGTTTACTCAACCGACGGCCAGGACGCAATGCCAGGGAATCAGTTGAACAAAAGAATACTGTTTACTACCATGATATTTCCCAAACGGTTAGTTCTTATCGGTATAGTTTTGTTCGGTCAAACGACGGCCAAGCGCAATGCAGGGGAATCGATTGAGAGAAAGAACGCTGTTTTCGTTACATTCTGAATTAAAAATGAATTTATGATGGCTGTCGGGCAGCACTTCGTCTTGAAGAACAGATTTTCAACAAGAGCCTCGAGGCTTGTCGGGTCGTGGTTTATATAAAGGGTGGTTAAATTGTAAGGGCCGATGTTGAATGTGAACCACACACTAAACGTCAAGTTTTTTTCTGCATTTCATTTCACATTTCTCAATTTCAGACTAACTCAATTTGAACCATGGAAAGATACACAATCGAGCAACGCGTTAAAGTTATTCAGGCTTATTATGAAAATTGGCGTTCAAATCAAAGTGCATATCGTGCACTTCGTGATTTTTTCGGTCAATTTAATCGTCCAAATGTGCGTACAATCGGAAAAATCGTGCAAAAATTTGAGCAAACCGGGTCTGTAGGAGATATTAAAACACCAGTGCATGCTCGTACAGCTCGTACTGCAGAAAAGCTCGTTGCTGCTGTTCGCGATAGTGTGGCTGAAGAGCCGTCCACCTCAACTCGTCATCGTGCCCAACAATTGCACCTCTCACGCTCGTCGTTGATGAACATTATGCATAAAGACTTGCATTTACACGCTTATAAGGTGCAATTGACTCAAGAACTAAAGCCTCTTGACCATTCCAAACGTCGTCAATGGTCAGAATGGTGGCAAGAAATGGCAACAGTGGATGATCAATTTTCGAAGAAAATCATCTTCAGTGATGAGGCACATTTTCACCTCAGTGGATTCGTCAATAAGCAGAATTGCCGCATTTGGGCGAATCATAATCCAAGAGTGATTGTCGAAAAACCAATGCACCTACAAAGAGTGACTGTTTGGTGCGGTTTATGGGCTGGCGGCATCATCGGGCCGTATTTTTTCCAAAATGAGGCCGGTCAGGCAGTTACTGTGAATGGTGTTCGCTATCGTGAGATGATAACGAACTTTTTATGGCCCGAATTGGAAGATATGGATGTGGGCGATATGTGGTTTCAACAAGACGGTGCCACTTGCCACACAGCTAACGAAACAATGGCTCTTTTGCGCGACAAATTCAATGGCCGTGTTATCTCACGTGGTGGCGATGTCAATTGGCCGCCAAGATCATGTGATTTGACACCGTTGGACTTCTTTCTTTGGGGTTATTTGAAAGAAAAGGTGTACGTCGATAAGCCAGCAACAATTCAAGAGCTAAAGGATGAGATAATTCGGCACATTAACGGCATAGAACCTCAATTATGCCTAAGCGTCATCGAAAATTTGGACCATCGGATGGAGGTGTGCCGCCGAGGTCGCGGCGGCCATTTGGCCGATATTTTGTTCCATACATAATTGAACCATACCATATTATCATAATAAAAAGAATTGACAATAATTTCCTAAATAATTTGTGTTTTATTCAAAATCAACATCGGCCCTTAAAATTTAACCACCCTTTAGTTTAGTGGATAGACCCCGAGGGGGTGTTTTTGGGTATGTCACGTGATGTTTGTCGCCCTTCAATCACTAGGTGAGGGAGGTGCGGGGTGATGTATCGGTGTACCGTTATTTCTATATTTAGCCGGGCTTTGTCTTTTTCTGAGTTTAAACCGCGGTTCTAGCGAGGTTGAATTTTGTTGGTCTGTGTTAAATTTCCACCCGCAGGAGGTTCAAACTTTTCCTGAGAGTTTTTACAATTTGATTAATGTTTTTTACTAATTGTTGTTATGTGTGGTTTTACTTATCCTTTGTATGTTTTTCCCTGTCTAGTTACTGGTTCGAAATTTGCTAGGATTGCTTAATTATTGCGAACTTCGTGTTTGATAATGTGTTTTTTAGATGTTCTTCCTAGATTTTTATGTTGTTCTCGCTTTTGAGGGTTTATCCGGGTAGGGCTTGCCCTAGTCTCAATTTGTTAATTGTTTTTCGTGATATTTCGGTTTGTCTTATGCTTTTATTTCGTTATTAATATTTGATCCTTAAGTGGGGGTATGTGGTGAGGTTTCATGTGGAATCCCCTTGTCGTTCACTCTTGAGAATTTGTGGAATTTCAAGAGTTCCACTAATTCTTTTGTAGTTTCACCGTATCGTGGCGTTCTCAGCGCATCGCGTTGGTGTGGTGTGGTTGGTTTAAAGGGTGACGCAGACTATGCCTTCTTAGTACGGTAAGGCGTTTGTTGTTACGCGTTGTTCCGCCTGCTTCCTAGTGGGGCGGGGTTTACTACGCTGGGGTCCGGTCTGTCGTGTGTGGTATTGCTGTTTGGCCTGCCCCTCGTCTTACTCGTGCGAGCTTCTTGCGAGCTGTGTTTGTTTTGATAGTAGTCTTATTTTATTTAGGTGTGGCCTATGTCTAACGCCATGCTGTTTCGGGTAGGTACTTTGCGGTTGACCGTGTGTACCTGCTTTTGTAGTATGTTACCCTAGTCCCGCCGATATTCGTCTTTTCTGTGTTTGCTTCTTTTGTTAATAGATCATGTATTTTTCGAGTGATTCTCTGTTTTTTCTATTAGTTTTGATCTTTGTCTGTTGGTGTAGGCTGGATGTGTGGGTGGTATTAAGGTTTTATTATAGTAGCGGGTCGCCGTTATGGCGTTCCGTTACAGCACCGAGAAAATTGATTTACCAATAAAACTGGAAGATCGCGAGAGATTAGTGGGGGTAGATTTTGTCTGAGTTGCCGGCGCCCGTCTCTCTTGGGTTTGATGCTTTAGAAAAGCTAGGGTTAGTCGAATTAGTTAGTTAGTTAGTTAGAGGTCGCGAATTCGAGTTCGTAAAATGCGATATGGAAGAATATGCGAACGTTTTATTGGGCATTTCGGATCTCGAGCGACAGGAAACAGAACGATTGATCCAATTTCTAAGGATATATTTGTCAAAGCTTAAGAGCGCGTCGGGTTTGACGCATCTCGCGGAACATAATTTGACGTCGGCATCGCGAGGCCGATTAAGCAGCGTTATCTCGTCACACCGATTATGCGTGAGGTTATCGATGCCGAGGTCGACCGCATGTTGGTGGCTGACGTTTTTGAGCCTTCGTGTAGTGATTGTTCGACACCAATTACGATGATTAAGAAACCAAATAATACTTATCGGTTTTTTCTCGACTTCCGGAAAGTCAATGCGGTCTCTAAGAAAGATGCGTACCCGCTGCCGTATATGAGTCAGATTCTGAATAAATTGCGTGCGGCCACATATATATCCACCCTTGATGTGAGCCAAGCTTACCATCAGATACCGTTGGAGGAAGGCTCGAAAGAGGTTACGGCTTTCACGGTACCGCATCGTGGATTATTTCAATTAAAAAGAATGCCATATGGTTTGTCGAGTGCACCAGCTACGTTTCATCGATTGCTAGGCAAGCTAATTGGTCCGGAAATGGAACCTCACACTTTCGCGTATTTGGACATCATGATCGTCATGGAAACGTTTGAGGAACACTTGATTCGGTTAAAGCGTGTTTTTGAGCGGATTACGGGAGCAGGTCTGGCGATTAATCCGGAAAAATGCGAATTCTGCTGTCCAGAGGTGAAATATTTCGATTTTCGTGTGAATCATCATGGATTGCAACTCGATCCGGAAAAGACGGCCCCGATTATGAATTTTCTCCCTTCGGAGGGTATCAAAGCGTTGCGACGATTCTTAGGGATGGCGTCGTGGTATCGTCGGTTTATTCCACATTTCGCGAAGTTTGCCGTTAACATTATTGATCCGGAAAAAGCAGACGTGAAGTTGGGCGGACGACCAGAAGAAAGCCTTTGAGCATCTGAAGGACGTCTTGGCCGGTGCTCCAACGCTCGCGTGCCCTAACTTTTAAGCAAAATTTACGCTGCAAATTGACGCGAGTATGAGTGGATTAGGCGGAAATTTCATGCGTATTTATGGTGGTTATCGTTCCACGGTAATCACGGACCACCACAGTCTTCGGTGGTTACAGACGTTCAGGGATCCGGTAAGATGTTTAGCTCGGTGGGCACTACAGCTATCTCAGTATGATTTCAAGGTGTAATATCACAAGGGAGCGGTCAATCACATTCCGGATGCGCTTTCGAGAACGTACGAAAACGTGCCGCCTGTCCCGACGAGCCAGAACGAGGTACCGGGTTGTGATTTTTTGGTGGTAGCCACGGAAGGCTTAGGGACAGTCGAGCGTGAGCCGGTGACGAACCATCGGTGGTATGCCAAGAAATTACCGGACATGGCCGATTACCATAAACGTTTCCCATCATGGAAAATTGTCGAGAATCGGCTTTATTTAAAACGTCAAATCACACGTCGCGAGTTACCAAAGGACAGTGCTTTCGAGTGGAAGTCGGTGGTACCACGCGGCGTCCGTTTAGTCGTCCTCCGAGAAAATCACGACACCCCGCAGGTGGGCTACCTCGGTATAGACAAGACATACCAGCGTATGTTTTGTTGGTATTTCTGGCCCGGGATGAGCAGGATGTGGTACGCCACGTCCGGCATTGTGGGATTTGTCAGCGGGCTAAAGTAGAGAAGAGGCCGCCTTATGGGATGGCGAATAGTGGAGGAACTATGGACAGTGGTCGCCACTGATATTATGGAACCGTTTCCACCAAGTAAGGTGGGCTTTGCGTACGTTCTCGAGATTCAAGACCTGTTCACGAAGTGGGTAGAGTGCTGCCCACTGCGCAAAGCCATCGGCAAAAATATTTGCGAGACACAGGAGGAATTAGTCTTCTCGTGATGGGGCACCGTGCAGGTGTTGCTAACGGACAATGGCACAGAATTCATGAACCAAAGTTTACGTGCTATTGTTACCGAGCGGAGAATTTATCATACTATTACGCCGCCGTATCACCCACAGACGAATCTGGTAATATGTATTAACCGAACGTTGAAAATGATGATCGTGTCATTTCTCGAGGGGAATCATCGCGCATGGCATGAACACCTAGCCGAATTTCGGTTCGCGTATAATACTGTGTATCACTCGTAAATGGGAAACTCGCCGGCCTTTTTGAATTTCGGTAGAGAGCCGACGCCGCATAATTTTTATAGGTGGCGGGTGGAAGGGGACCGCGAAATCGTTCCGTTGCCGCAGGAATGGTGGTCGGAATGAATGTGAAACTTAGAAAGCGTGCGCGAGCGACTAACCCACGACCTCGAGGAAGCATATCAGCGTCAGGCGGCGCAATATAATAAGAATCAGCGGGAGCGAATGTTCGAGGTGGGGGATCTTGTGCTGACGAGGCAGCGTGTCTTGTCAAATGCAGCGCAGAATGTAGCTCCGAAACTGGCCACCAAATTTCATGGGTTCTTTCGCGTGCGACGGGTACCCTCGCCGGTGGTTTACGACATCGAAGATCTCGAGGGGAACCGGGTAAGCAAGGAAACGATTGACGACCTAAAACCCTTCCATGTTCCCTTACAAGATGGAGTTCATGGTAGAAATGTTTCCAGCCCAGAAGCGGCACCAGCAGGAGTTCCTCTGGCTAACGAGGGTCATTCGATAGGGAAAAATCAAGATGGAGCAGGAGCCAGACTCAATTTGGGTCGATTCGACCGCGGATGAGGACGCCGTTCTCGCGCCGACCGCAACTGTGGGGTTGTGGATTGGTCGACCAAAATTCCGGCCCCGCCTCCTACTCCGCTTCCGAGACCGCAGCCCGGTAGCGGAGGATTCCGGTGCAGCAGCGAGAACTGCTCTGTTATTTGTGCGACAAGAAGGGGGAACCGCCCGGACCTGCCCAGGCTGCGCCAGTATGGGCCGCAGTTTGGGCAACCGGGCGACCCAGGAGCGAAGGGCTCAGGGACAGAATTAACTCCGCAACTAACAGATACCGTGAAGCCCCGAGCAAAAATTTGAAAAAAAAAAAGAGAGGAGGTTATTGTGGCACGGTATAATGTGTTCTTTTGTTATTTTTTTATATTTTTTGCGCAGTCCTTTCCCGTAGCCCTTCTGGGATATATGCAACATAGAAGGAAGTCTGGGAGACCCGGAAGGTGTGAGTTCATTTTGTTGTGTGTTTCTTGGGTTGTACCGTATTCACGGGGGTGTTGGTGGTGATATTAATTGCATGAAAAAACTTTTTGCGCTCGATCTAGTGAATATGTTTTTTTGCGCTACCTGGCACCTGTTGGATCTCCCCGCACGGGTTCGAGTGTCACGGGAGTACCTTGGGGGATACATGTCCCGCCCAGAGGAATGACGGCTTATATCGAATGAGGTGGTCCTAAACCTAGGGGGGACGGGGAGGAGTTGTGACGGGGTATTAGTGCAACCTGTCACAAAGTCGGACCGAGCGGGACTGACCGCGGTGCACCTGCTCGTTCGACCAAGAGTCTCCTCGAGGCGATCCAACAGGGAAAAAATATAGCGTGCGAATCGATAATATTTATTTCGTGTTTCTTTTGTTTTCTTTTTTTTTATATAATCTTCCCGAGAGGACATCTGCCCGAGCACCGAATTATCAGCATCGACAGGAAGGTCAGCCGTGGGAGCCTGAAGGACGCCATGGTATCAGCAAGAAGAGCGATCTCGAGTCTCCGTCGTCATTATGCAAACAAGCCGTCGTCATAGCCCCAGCTATGGCGTCAGTGCTCTCGTCAAGAGAACTACGCGGAGACCATCCCTACAGCATCTCACGGGGACCGGAAGATGCAGCAATCTCGGGCGGCCTTTGAATTCTCGCTGCGATGCGAAGTCTTTATTTTTCTCTGTCGTTCGCTTTAGGCTGCTGCTTCGTACGAGGCATCGAAGCTCTCGCTAGAGCCATAGCTGGCTCGGATAATAACCCCAGTCGCATATACCGTTACCATACTTTCAATTTTATTGGTGACTACGATTTGGGGAGGGAATTTATCGGCTCAAACAACGAGAGCCAACGTATCATGGAGGACTCTTGCGCCGTATTTTGTACAACGAGGACGTGTATACCGGGAACGCTGCCGTGTCTGATCGATGAGAACCTACCCCCCCCCGCGCAATTCTGTACTGCTGCGAGAGGATTTCTCGAGAGGATCCTGATACTGCAACCATTCGGTAGGGCCGCCGTTCGTCTCTGGTTTGAGTGTGGAAGTCAGCTCCAGTCTTTTGTATTGAGAAAATCCGAGCGATATTGTCGTAACGACACGCTGTCATGCCGGAAATCCAACATCTTTCGATAATAGCGGTCAATAGCTACCGCCCGGTATTTCCCCTTTGCCATAACTCGCGTCGCGAGAATTAAAAGGATCGCCAAAGAGGTTCCAATTAATATTTTAATATTTTATTACTGTCACGTCGAGCGCGTGGAGTCCATGTTTGTCATGTCGGGTAGATACGAAACGAGAGCAATATTGTGTGTAGGAGCGGTGCGTTGCTGACTGAGAGCGTACTGTTGGGAGAGTTGCTCCCGGTTTGAATGTTGTGAACTTGTAAACTCGGCTGTTTATTCGGATTTATTTATTGTGTCTCACTTCTTTCGTTTCATTTATTCTGTTTTATTTCTGTCTCGTCATTTTTCCTGTTTTATTTATTTACTTATCTGAACGTGTTGTTATCTAATTATTCTGTTGTATTCAGCCGATTACCCCGATTTTAAATTCGTTCTTTCGTTCTATCTCGTCCGATTTATTTATCCTACGTTATTTAACTAGATTTCTTTATTCCGACTTATTTATTCGAACCGCTCGTCTGAATATCTTTTATTATTTTGGTTTCGCTCGTGCCCGATAGAACAAGTGTTTGAGTGTGTGGAGACTGATGCGAGTGTTTTACTGTTGTCACCAGTCCCAAAATTTATTGTTAATCATTGTGGAAGAATAGAATTGACGGGAATCGAGCACGTTACCATTTGTTGCTTCCCGACCGTACTTCCGAGAGAGCCACCTTAGCTCTTGGCTAATTACCTTATTCATAACTACAATAAATGGTTCATTTGAATTTTATTATTCCCAAACTGCCGTATTGAGATTTTATTTTCGTGCGAACTACCACTGACTGACCTATCTCCTTTACCAATTGCCAAGACTGCAGCGAAGCCGAGCCGGTCCCGTGTATTCCGCGTGCGAATTAAGTTTGTTCGGGAAAATAATTAATTTCTCGGGACTGGCGCCCAGCATGCGGGAGCATGGGCTTTTGTGACCATCCGAGGGAGCTGGAGACGAAAAAGGTGGAAAAAGTGGTTACAACACATAAATAATAATAATAATGGCAAATAAAATAAAATAAAATAATTTGCACAAACATCGGTCGTAGAATACAAATATACTGTTTTGTTGAAAGAGAGCCCGCTTCGTTTCATTCCGAAGTGATCCGTCGGTCACGCATCATGCACGAAATAAGTTCCTCCAACACATACCGCATTTCTCCACCACTGAAAACACCATCGTTTAGACGAAAGTCCGAAATCAAAGAGAAAACTGCTTCAAAATTATGAAACTGAGAAATTATCTCGAAAAATGCAAAAGCAGGAGTTGTATAAAGAAACTACCCTCACCCCTTTCCTCGAACTACGAACCCCGAGTGACCGCAAGGAGTATCCGTAATACCCTGTTAAGATACTGCCCACGTCACCATGGCCTAATTTCCACATGAAGGAAACAAATGGGAGTATAGATTAGTAGAGGGCGGGAACGCAAGCACGCATGTAAATACTAGTATAAGGGAGAATATAAAGAATAAAAGTAAGATAAAATAACGGTACTTACTCCACTTTTCACAAATAACAGGATTAAGTAACAGTTTTCCAGTTGCATGTACCAGGTGTATGCATAAGTTTTTTCCGGTTTTTTGGTAAAAAAAACACGTAATTTTCAAGGGAAATTAATTTTTGTTTTATTCAAAATATTGGCCATCGGCCTCTACGCATTTCGCCCATCTTTCAGTTAACTTATGAATACTATGCCAGAAAAACTGCTTGTTTTTTGCGGCAAACCATTCGTCGAGCCATTTTCCAACTTCCTCGAAATGGCTGAAGTGCTGCTCTGGGAGCGCGTGCCCCATTGATGCGAAGAGGTGATAGTCAGATGGCGCCAGGTCTGGCGAATACGGCGGGTGCGGAAGGATGTTCCATCCAAGCGATTGCAAGGTGTCTTTCACTGCTTTTGCTGTATGAGACGGCGCATTGTCGTGTAACAAAATCACTTTACCATGTCTTCTGGCCCATTCCGGTCGTCTTTCGATTAATGCGTGGTTTAAATTAATAATTTGTTGGCGATAGCGTTGTGTAAAAACGGTTTTGCCGGGCTTCAAGAGTTCATAATACATAATACCGCTCTGGTCCCACCAGACACAGAGCATTGTCTTCTTGCCGAAGCGATTTGGCCTTGGTGTTGAAGGACCGGCTTCGCCAGGTGAAAGCCACGATTTTTTCCGCTTCGGGTTTTCAAAATAAATCCATTTTTCGTCATCCGTCACAATTCGATGCAAAAATTATTTCCTTTCGTGGCGTTGAAGCAGCACTTAACAAGTGACTTTGCGATTTTGTATTTGACGTTCATTCAAATCGTGTGGGACCCATTTACTGAGTTTGTTGATCTTCCCCATTACTCGTAAACGTCTGCTGATTGTTTCTTGTGACACATGTAATGCTTCTGCTAATTGCCGTTGAGTTTGAGTTGGGTCATCATCCAATAACTCCTGCAATTGCTCGTCTTCGCATTTTTGTGGTCTACCAGAGCGCTCACTGTCTTTCACATTGAAATCACCACTTTTAAATTGTCGAAACCATGTCTTACATGTTCTAATCGATGGAGCGTGTTCACCATATGTTTCTACCAGCAAACGTTGACTTTCAGCAGCCTTTTTCTTTTGATTAAATAAGAAGAGCAATGCGTGCCGCAAATGATTTTTTTCAGGCACAAAACTCGACATGATCACTGAACGATAAAACAAAGACGCTAGTTTTTTCGCTTCCTTCGGCTTTCCGCTTCTAGTGCGTCCGCCCAGATCTCTGCTCCATAGAGGAGAATCGAGTGCGTCACCGACATTAGAAGCCGGCGTTTGCTGGTCATTGGTCCTCTCACGTTCGCCATGAAACAGCTCAGCGCTGCGACCATAGTCGCCGCTTTGTCTGTCGCTTTCCTGATGTGTTCCCAGAAGGTTAGTTTGGTGTCCAGGGTGATGCCGAGATACCTCACTGCACCCTTCGTTTCCACTTCTTCGTTTCCGACGCGCATGCGCAGTATGTTCGGGATCCTCTTCCGAGTGAGAACTACTATCTCCGTCTTCTGCGTGGCTAGGCTGAGGCCGTGGTCCCCCATCTATTGGTGCGTCCGCCTCATGACCTGGTTAAGACGCCTTTGTGCCGCTTCGGGGTCTCTTGCTGCGATGACCGCGGTGACGTCGTCGGCGTATTCTATCAGGTACGTGTCGTCTGGCATTTCCATCCGTAGAATTCCATCGTACGAGATGTTCCAGAGATCTGGCCCGAGGATCGATCCCTGGGCTGCGCCTGAGGTGATGACTTTCCTCTGTTGTCCTTCTCGTGTGTCGTAGAGCAGTACTTGGTCCTTCAAGTAGTCGTCCACCATCGCGAGGAGGTACGCTGGTACCTGGAAATGTACCTTTAGCGCCCGCATCATGTCGCACCATCTTGCTGAATTAAAGGCATTCTTCACGTCGAGTGTAACCAATACCACGATCTCTCGGGAGTAATGGTTGCTCTCCCGCGTTGCCTCAACTGTCCTCATGACCTCTTGAACTACGTCTACCGTGGATCGTCCTTTCCTGAAACCGAATTGTCTATCGGACAGGTCACCTGCTTCCCGTATTGCTGTATGTAGTCGCGGCTTGATCATCCTCTCCAGCAATTTCCCGGCCGTGTTCAGCATGCACAGTGGCCTGTAGGCTAACGGGGAGTTAGGGTCTCCTTTGCCTTTGCTAATTAACACCAGACGCTGCGTCTCCTAGCGTTTGGGAAAAACTCCGCTCTTCAAGCAGCAGTTGTACATGTTGAGAAGCAGTTTCGGGCGGGCGTCTGCCACCGCCTTCAACACTTCTGCTGGTACGCCGTCGGGACCTGGGGCCTTTCTGTTCTGCAGTGAGTTGACCGCGTCCATCAGCTCCTCCTCATTAAATAACGTAATGTCCTCAATCCTGATGTCGAGGTCCTCCTCGGTCCTCGGTGGGTGAGTCGGGAATAGGGTATCTACGATGTTTTTCATCCTATTCAGGTCCATGCTCTCTCCTTCCGAGAAAGCTTCTAGTTTCCGCGTCACTATCCTGTAGCCCAATCCCCACGGGTCTTTATTTACGTCCTGTATAATGGAATTCCAGCGCTCCGTCTTGCTGCGGCCAATTTGACGCTGTAGGATCTTCTTAGCACCTTTGTATTGAGCCACGATGACCGCTGCCTCATCAGGATTGCTTCTTCGAGCTCGGGTTGCTTTCCTTCGCAGTCGGAGGCATCGTTTTCGCTGACTGGTGATCTCGTCGGTCCACCAATACGCTGCCTGCTTGTTCGCTGGTCGCTGCTTTCTCGGCATTGACACTCTACAGGCTTGCAGTACTAGCTGCATCGTTTCGTCCACCAATTCTTCTGCACTTGGGTTTTCAACGTGCGTCGAGATTCTCCGTCCGTTGAGTATCGCTATACCCAATTTCCTCTCGTCCATTTTGGCTACGTTCCATCTCGTTGGTAGGTCCCTGTTGATCCTTGGTGCGTTTCCTTCTTCAAATAATTCGAACGTGATGTATTGGTGGTTGCTGCTGGTGAAGTCCTCAATCACCGTCCATTTTCTCACACATGGCACTGCGCGTTCCGATGCAAACAAAATGTCTGGTATCGTTCCCCCGTAGCCTGGACGTCGGAAAGTCGCAGTCGAACCGGTGTTCAGCACTGTGAGGCTTAGTCTTGAAACCATTTCCATTATTCGCATGCCTCTGCCGTCTGGATGCGGCATACCCCATTCGATCGCTCGCGCATAAAAATCTCCAGACACGATGATTTTTCCTTCCACGTCCCGTAGTTGGTTCTCCAGGCTGTTGAGTTTCTCTTCAAATTGGGCGTGAAGTAGCAGCTCACGTAGTAAACGTCCCTCTGTTTAATCCAGACAAAGCCGTTCCCTCTTCCGTGATCTTCTACTCGGACTTATCCGGGGTTTGGGACCCAGATGGCTGCAGTGCCCGGGTTGTCCGCGTACCAGTTCGCATTCACTTTATCACAATATTGCTCACTGATGATAATAACATCACATGTTTTTTCGCGCACGAGTTGTGTCAGGAGGTCGTCGGCCGTGCTGCTCCTGTTCATATTTCCTTGAAGTATCCTTATCATTTCGGTTTCCTGTTTTTAGCACTTTCCAACGCTCTCCGAAAAGCGTCACATTTCTCTGTTCCCGGCACGTGGGACGATTGCGCTTTGTCCGCGCACAAAACACACCGCGCTTCTCTATCGCACTTAGCGCCTTTATGACCGGTTTCACCACACTTATAACACAGTTTACTTCTATCCGCACCACTACAGTTTTCGGCTTGATGCCCATACCCTAAGCACCTGAAGCACCGCATTACCGATATCCGTTTTCGAATTCTACAATTGACCCAGCCAACTTTGATCTTGCCCTTGTGGATGAGTTCTGTTGCCTTTATTTCATCCACCTTGATAAAAGCGATTTTCTGGCCTCTGTAAATCGTTTTTGGCACTCGGACTTTAACATTATCTACTTGTCCCGGGTGCTCGCGTGCCAAGGCGTCGAGCACATCTTCTTCTTCAGTTGCTCCGTCGAGGTCTCTAATCTCGAGGGTCATCTTCGGGATGAGTTCGGTGACTTTGCCCGTATTTCCCAGTGCATCTCTCAGGGCCTTGGTGAAGACGTCCTTGTTTTTCTGGTTGTTGCCTAGCTTCAGCAGAATTTCACCCTTGTGAGTCTGACGGATGGCTTTGATGTCCGTCTCCGTGTCTGCAGGGTTCACTTTGGCGGGGATGTCCTTCAGTATTTCTGCGTAGGTTTTCCCTGTTTCCGGCCTGATAAAAACGGCTTCGCCGCGCGGCCTATCCCCGATCCGCTTGTTCCGCTCTCTTTGGCGTTTCGGTGGAGTTGTTTTCATCCTCGTTGCCGGTGTTTCTTCGTCGTTCCTCGCAGCCCTTCTGGCTTTCCTATTCTTGGCCTTGTCCGCGCCTCTTTTCTCCTTTCTGCGGCGAGGTTCTTTCCACTCACCTTCTGTTTCCCCATGCTTGGGTCCTTTATCCGCTCGTTGTACAGGAGATCCTCCTCTTGAGCTGGTTAGGTGTTGTGACCTTTTGATTCCTCCATTCGAAGATTGTGAGGCTAGTCGTCTGCCTCCCGCTGGTATTTTGCGCAATTTTGCTTCAATCTTCTTTCTCTCCAATCTGGATGCCGAAATGGCCTCCAAGGATTCCTCCAGCTTCTGTAATCCTTGTTTGATGTCCATGCTGACATTCCGCTGTTTTGTGGTCGCCTGGATCATCTTCTTTGCAAGGCTTTGAATGCGCCGTATCTCCTCTTCCTCGACAAGGTCGGCCTCCGAGATCTTCTGCTGTAGAGGTGCTCGGTGTTGCTCCATCGAGCCGTGTTGCTCCTTATTCGCACTGATATCCGTCCTGTTATGAGGGAGATTTAACATCAGTGCGCTGTTGTTCTGATCACCCTTGTTTCCTCGTGTTTTCGTAGGATTACGGCTCTCCTCGCTTGTTGCCTTGTATGCTACGTTGGCCAAGTCATCCACCAATATACGACTGCGGTCACTTGTTTTCGACGCCGGGGAGCTTGCTTGCCCACTCGCTGTCGACGCCGGTACTGGGGTTTCTCCCCCTGGATTTAAGTCGCCTTCTACGATAGGCATGCCTTACCTCGGGAATATTCTAACACCTATCCCGCAGGGGGTTACAGAAACAACAACAATAACAGCAACAACAACAATAATAAAAATAATAACAATAATAATAACAATAAAAAAATTTTATTGGGGAGGTGAAAAATGCATTGACGCACAAAGTGTCGGACTACCGTGAGGACTATCGACTAAAAAACATTGCCCCTTTTCCCGGACCTAGCCTGGGACCGTTTAACACATTACTTCAAGCTAGGCCGTTGTCATGCTCTGGGCGAGCTCTGCTGTCTTAAAGACATTTCGATTTGAGGATGCTCTCGACAAATTCTGATACTGTCTTCCAAGTGTTCTCCTCTCGGGGCATGATCTATACCACGGTCTCCGTAGACCATGGTCCTACCTTTTCTTCGAGCGATCTCCTTCGCTGTGTCCACCTGTCACACGAGAAAAAAGTCTGGTTGGCGTCATGTGTAGTGTATGGGCAGGAGTACCAACCAGGCGACGATACTTTTGCCATCCTGTGGAGATACGCTTGGAAGTAGCCGTGACCACTGAGGAACTGTGTGATGTAATATCCCACCTCTCCATGCCGTCTCTCGATCCATGGGCGAACCTCTGTTATCAGTTCCGCTGTCAATCTCCATCTTGCTTCCTGCTTTTAAAATTCTTGCCATCGGTTGAGTGTGTGTAACTTCTCTTCTAGGCTCGCGGTTCATTCCCCACCTCGTGTTTTCTAAGATAGATACGAGGGTCGATCAATAAATAGTCGGCTTGGTAAAGAACATCGCGTTTTTTTTTACCAAAATCTTTTTATTTCTCAACATAATCTCCTTTTAGCTGGATACACTTATTCCAACGATTTTCCAATTTTTTGATGCCCTCCAAATAATACGATTTCGAAGGTCTTTAAAATAGGTCTCTGTTTCGGCGATGAGGTCATCTCTGGAACCAAATCTCTTTCCGCCAAGCCATTTTTTCAGGTTTGGAAACAACAAGTAGTCGGAGGGGGCCAAATCTGGAGAATACAGTGGATGCGAAAGCAATTCGTATTGAAATTCATGAATTTTGGCCATCAGCTACACGTTCTCTTTTATGGTCGACAGTGAGCAAACGCGGCACCCATCTTGTGGATAACTTTTTCATACCCAACTGATCACTCAGGATTGAAATCACTGAGCCATATGATATGTCTGTGGCCTCAGCAATCTCACGCACTTTTAGTCTCCGATCATTTAACACCATATCGTGGACTTTTTCAATTGTTTCTGGTATGACGACCTCATTTGGACGACCTGGACGTTCATCGTCAACAATGCTCGTACGACCACGTTTAAATTCAGCTGTCTAATATTTAATCGTTGATAACGAAGGTGCAAGGTCCATATAAACATCATCTAGCTCCACTTTGATTTCATTGTTGGTTTCCTTTTTAAAAACGAAAATCGAATCACTGCACGATACTCATTTTTTTCCATTTTTGTAAAAACACAAAAGTTGTTTATCTTTCGACGCTGTCAAACGCAAACTAAACATCGCAGCGAGCTGAAACTTTGACAATAGTCATGTGAAGGATGGCACTACTAAACGTCGCTATTGATTTCTTTCCTCGACCAACAGATGACGCAAGGCCGACTATTTATTGATCGACTCTCGTAGCTTTGCGCTCCTTAGCCGAGAGATCGATCGGGATGACCCCTGCTATAACTAAGATAGCACTTTCCGAGACCGTGTGATAAGCCGAGGCTACTCGTAGTGCTCCGCATCTCTGCACTTAGGAGAGTCGCTTTCGGTACATCTCTTTGTCTAGCGAGTCTGCCCATACGTCCGCTCCGTACAGTAAGACAGATTGGACCGTGGACATTAAGAGGCGACGCTTGCTAGACTTTAGTCCACCAACATTTGCCATGACCTTGCTCAGCGCTGCGGTGCTCTATGCGGCTTTGTCTGCCGTTTGCCGAATTTGGTTGAAAAAGTTTATTTTAGAGTCTATCATTATTCCGAGGTACTTTATTGCTGGTTTTGTAGTGATCAACTCCTCGCCGACCCACATCTGTAAGGTCGATTGGAGTCTCTTTTTTGTAAGAATGATGATCTCCGTCTTGCTCAGCGCTAGTGTTAGTCCATGTTCTAACATCCAGCTATTTATCGTTCGCATAACTTGGTTTAACTTCATTTGAGCCAATGTTGTGTCTCAAGCAACATCATCCGCATAACCAACAAGGTATGTCTCGTCTGGCATTTCAGCTCGTATTCGGCTGTCATACGTAGCGTTGCAAAGATCGGGTCTTAGGATTGATCCCTGGGCTACTCCGGCCGTGACCTCTGTCATCCGGTGTCCTTCTTCAGTTCCGAAGAGCAGAGTGCGGTTCTTCAGTCAGTCGTCCATTATTCGCAGGAGATACACCGGTATGTGGAATATGTTCTTGAACGCATCGAGTATATCACTCTATCTCGCCGAGTTAAACGCATTTTTGACGTCTGGTGTCACTAGGAGGACCATGCGTCTCGGAAATGGTTGTGGTCTTCTGCTTTTCTGGCGGCTTCGATGACTTCTTGGATCTCGCGTCCACTATCGACACTCCCGCTCTGAAACCGTATTGCCTGGGCGACAGGTCGCCAGTATTACGTCCTGGCGTAACGTCGCATTTATATATTTTTATTTCGATTACGTTAAAGTTCTTCTGTTTTAGTTTGGCTTCAGTAAAGTAACTTTTCACATTTTTCTTTTATTTTTGAATTTCTTAAGAGGAGAGAAGAGCGATTTTAACGACAGAGATCGGAGCAAGGTAGAGATGCGGCTCTGTCGACCGTCTCCCGGGAAAATTAATCTTGTAAAGATGGAATTTTTCAGCGCTCCCGGTCAAACGGCAAACTTTCAAAGCATGGAATCTGCTGCGTAGACCCGGTTATCGACTGCCATTTATGGATCTATAATTCAGCGCAGCCTTACCCTCAATCCTAGACCAGGGGTTCGGCTAGTCGCCGCCGGGGCGTTGTTGGTCATAGGGGAGCGGTTGGAGGGAACGCTATCACGTGACCAGGCGACCGCACCCTTTCTTCTCGCTCTTGCCTGAAATCTTCTCTCTTTTTCTCTCTCTTTACAAACATGATGAAATCATAAACAATTATTATTTAAGCGAAACAATTAACAAAAGTGGACGAACTATTGATTTAAACGAAAGATTTGTGACCATTAGGGGGGGGGGTGGTAAGGGTTTTAGCGTGAAAAAAAAACACTTTGTTTGGGATTCTTTTTTAGAAATATGGATTGAGCAAACTTATTGAAACCTTTTGTACATTCTTAAGTATGATCAGATACCGTTGGAGGAAGGCTCGAAAGAGGTTACGGCTTTCACGGTACCGCATCGTGGATTATTTCAATTAAAAAGAATGCCATATGGTTTGTCGAGTGCACCAGCTACGTTTCATCGATTGCTAGGCAAGCTAATTGGTCCGGAAATGGAACCTCACACTTTCGCGTATTTGGACATCATGATCGTCATGGAAACGTTTGAGGAACACTTGATTCGGTTAAAGCGTGTTTTTGAGCGGATTACGGGAGCAGGTCTGGCGATTAATCCGGAAAAATGCGAATTCTGCTGTCCAGAGGTGAAATATTTCGATTTTCGTGTGAATCATCATGGATTGCAACTCGATCCGGAAAAGACGGCCCCGATTATGAATTTTCTCCCTTCGGAGGGTATCAAAGCGTTGCGACGATTCTTAGGGATGGCGTCGTGGTATCGTCGGTTTATTCCACATTTCGCGAAGTTTGCCGTTAACATTATTGATCCGGAAAAAGCAGACGTGAAGTTGGGCGGACGACCAGAAGAAAGCCTTTGAGCATCTGAAGGACGTCTTGGCCGGTGCTCCAACGCTCGCGTGCCCTAACTTTTAAGCAAAATTTACGCTGCAAATTGACGCGAGTATGAGTGGATTAGGCGGAAATTTCATGCGTATTTATGGTGGTTATCGTTCCACGGTAATCACGGACCACCACAGTCTTCGGTGGTTACAGACGTTCAGGGATCCGGTAAGATGTTTAGCTCGGTGGGCACTACAGCTATCTCAGTATGATTTCAAGGTGTAATATCACAAGGGAGCGGTCAATCACATTCCGGATGCGCTTTCGAGAACGTACGAAAACGTGCCGCCTGTCCCGACGAGCCAGAACGAGGTACCGGGTTGTGATTTTTTGGTGGTAGCCACGGAAGGCTTAGGGACAGTCGAGCGTGAGCCGGTGACGAACCATCGGTGGTATGCCAAGAAATTACCGGACATGGCCGATTACCATAAACGTTTCCCATCATGGAAAATTGTCGAGAATCGGCTTTATTTAAAACGTCAAATCACACGTCGCGAGTTACCAAAGGACAGTGCTTTCGAGTGGAAGTCGGTGGTACCACGCGGCGTCCGTTTAGTCGTCCTCCGAGAAAATCACGACACCCCGCAGGTGGGCTACCTCGGTATAGACAAGACATACCAGCGTATGTTTTGTTGGTATTTCTGGCCCGGGATGAGCAGGATGTGGTACGCCACGTCCGGCATTGTGGGATTTGTCAGCGGGCTAAAGTAGAGAAGAGGCCGCCTTATGGGATGGCGAATAGTGGAGGAACTATGGACAGTGGTCGCCACTGATATTATGGAACCGTTTCCACCAAGTAAGGTGGGCTTTGCGTACGTTCTCGAGATTCAAGACCTGTTCACGAAGTGGGTAGAGTGCTGCCCACTGCGCAAAGCCATCGGCAAAAATATTTGCGAGACACAGGAGGAATTAGTCTTCTCGTGATGGGGCACCGTGCAGGTGTTGCTAACGGACAATGGCACAGAATTCATGAACCAAAGTTTACGTGCTATTGTTACCGAGCGGAGAATTTATCATACTATTACGCCGCCGTATCACCCACAGACGAATCTGGTAATATGTATTAACCGAACGTTGAAAATGATGATCGTGTCATTTCTCGAGGGGAATCATCGCGCATGGCATGAACACCTAGCCGAATTTCGGTTCGCGTATAATACTGTGTATCACTCGTAAATGGGAAACTCGCCGGCCTTTTTGAATTTCGGTAGAGAGCCGACGCCGCATAATTTTTATAGGTGGCGGGTGGAAGGGGACCGCGAAATCGTTCCGTTGCCGCAGGAATGGTGGTCGGAATGAATGTGAAACTTAGAAAGCGTGCGCGAGCGACTAACCCACGACCTCGAGGAAGCATATCAGCGTCAGGCGGCGCAATATAATAAGAATCAGCGGGAGCGAATGTTCGAGGTGGGGGATCTTGTGCTGACGAGGCAGCGTGTCTTGTCAAATGCAGCGCAGAATGTAGCTCCGAAACTGGCCACCAAATTTCATGGGTTCTTTCGCGTGCGACGGGTACCCTCGCCGGTGGTTTACGACATCGAAGATCTCGAGGGGAACCGGGTAAGCAAGGAAACGATTGACGACCTAAAACCCTTCCATGTTCCCTTACAAGATGGAGTTCATGGTAGAAATGTTTCCAGCCCAGAAGCGGCACCAGCAGGAGTTCCTCTGGCTAACGAGGGTCATTCGATAGGGAAAAATCAAGATGGAGCAGGAGCCAGACTCAATTTGGGTCGATTCGACCGCGGATGAGGACGCCGTTCTCGCGCCGACCGCAACTGTGGGGTTGTGGATTGGTCGACCAAAATTCCGGCCCCGCCTCCTACTCCGCTTCCGAGACCGCAGCCCGGTAGCGGAGGATTCCGGTGCAGCAGCGAGAACTGCTCTGTTATTTGTGCGACAAGAAGGGGGAACCGCCCGGACCTGCCCAGGCTGCGCCAGTATGGGCCGCAGTTTGGGCAACCGGGCGACCCAGGAGCGAAGGGCTCAGGGACAGAATTAACTCCGCAACTAACAGATACCGTGAAGCCCCGAGCAAAAATTTGAAAAAAAAAAAGAGAGGAGGTTATTGTGGCACGGTATAATGTGTTCTTTTGTTATTTTTTTATATTTTTTGCGCAGTCCTTTCCCGTAGCCCTTCTGGGATATATGCAACATAGAAGGAAGTCTGGGAGACCCGGAAGGTGTGAGTTCATTTTGTTGTGTGTTTCTTGGGTTGTACCGTATTCACGGGGGTGTTGGTGGTGATATTAATTGCATGAAAAAACTTTTTGCGCTCGATCTAGTGAATATGTTTTTTTGCGCTACCTGGCACCTGTTGGATCTCCCCGCACGGGTTCGAGTGTCACGGGAGTACCTTGGGGGATACATGTCCCGCCCAGAGGAATGACGGCTTATATCGAATGAGGTGGTCCTAAACCTAGGGGGGACGGGGAGGAGTTGTGACGGGGTATTAGTGCAACCTGTCACAAAGTCGGACCGAGCGGGACTGACCGCGGTGCACCTGCTCGTTCGACCAAGAGTCTCCTCGAGGCGATCCAACAGGGAAAAAATATAGCGTGCGAATCGATAATATTTATTTCGTGTTTCTTTTGTTTTCTTTTTTTTTATATAATCTTCCCGAGAGGACATCTGCCCGAGCACCGAATTATCAGCATCGACAGGAAGGTCAGCCGTGGGAGCCTGAAGGACGCCATGGTATCAGCAAGAAGAGCGATCTCGAGTCTCCGTCGTCATTATGCAAACAAGCCGTCGTCATAGCCCCAGCTATGGCGTCAGTGCTCTCGTCAAGAGAACTACGCGGAGACCATCCCTACAGCATCTCACGGGGACCGGAAGATGCAGCAATCTCGGGCGGCCTTTGAATTCTCGCTGCGATGCGAAGTCTTTATTTTTCTCTGTCGTTCGCTTTAGGCTGCTGCTTCGTACGAGGCATCGAAGCTCTCGCTAGAGCCATAGCTGGCTCGGATAATAACCCCAGTCGCATATACCGTTACCATACTTTCAATTTTATTGGTGACTACGATTTGGGGAGGGAATTTATCGGCTCAAACAACGAGAGCCAACGTATCATGGAGGACTCTTGCGCCGTATTTTGTACAACGAGGACGTGTATACCGGGAACGCTGCCGTGTCTGATCGATGAGAACCTACCCCCCCCCGCGCAATTCTGTACTGCTGCGAGAGGATTTCTCGAGAGGATCCTGATACTGCAACCATTCGGTAGGGCCGCCGTTCGTCTCTGGTTTGAGTGTGGAAGTCAGCTCCAGTCTTTTGTATTGAGAAAATCCGAGCGATATTGTCGTAACGACACGCTGTCATGCCGGAAATCCAACATCTTTCGATAATAGCGGTCAATAGCTACCGCCCGGTATTTCCCCTTTGCCATAACTCGCGTCGCGAGAATTAAAAGGATCGCCAAAGAGGTTCCAATTAATATTTTAATATTTTATTACTGTCACGTCGAGCGCGTGGAGTCCATGTTTGTCATGTCGGGTAGATACGAAACGAGAGCAATATTGTGTGTAGGAGCGGTGCGTTGCTGACTGAGAGCGTACTGTTGGGAGAGTTGCTCCCGGTTTGAATGTTGTGAACTTGTAAACTCGGCTGTTTATTCGGATTTATTTATTGTGTCTCACTTCTTTCGTTTCATTTATTCTGTTTTATTTCTGTCTCGTCATTTTTCCTGTTTTATTTATTTACTTATCTGAACGTGTTGTTATCTAATTATTCTGTTGTATTCAGCCGATTACCCCGATTTTAAATTCGTTCTTTCGTTCTATCTCGTCCGATTTATTTATCCTACGTTATTTAACTAGATTTCTTTATTCCGACTTATTTATTCGAACCGCTCGTCTGAATATCTTTTATTATTTTGGTTTCGCTCGTGCCCGATAGAACAAGTGTTTGAGTGTGTGGAGACTGATGCGAGTGTTTTACTGTTGTCACCAGTCCCAAAATTTATTGTTAATCATTGTGGAAGAATAGAATTGACGGGAATCGAGCACGTTACCATTTGTTGCTTCCCGACCGTACTTCCGAGAGAGCCACCTTAGCTCTTGGCTAATTACCTTATTCATAACTACAATAAATGGTTCATTTGAATTTTATTATTCCCAAACTGCCGTATTGAGATTTTATTTTCGTGCGAACTACCACTGACTGACCTATCTCCTTTACCAATTGCCAAGACTGCAGCGAAGCCGAGCCGGTCCCGTGTATTCCGCGTGCGAATTAAGTTTGTTCGGGAAAATAATTAATTTCTCGGGACTGGCGCCCAGCATGCGGGAGCATGGGCTTTTGTGACCATCCGAGGGAGCTGGAGACGAAAAAGGTGGAAAAAGTGGTTACAACACATAAATAATAATAATAATGGCAAATAAAATAAAATAAAATAATTTGCACAAACATCGGTCGTAGAATACAAATATACTGTTTTGTTGAAAGAGAGCCCGCTTCGTTTCATTCCGAAGTGATCCGTCGGTCACGCATCATGCACGAAATAAGTTCCTCCAACACATACCGCATTTCTCCACCACTGAAAACACCATCGTTTAGACGAAAGTCCGAAATCAAAGAGAAAACTGCTTCAAAATTATGAAACTGAGAAATTATCTCGAAAAATGCAAAAGCAGGAGTTGTATAAAGAAACTACCCTCACCCCTTTCCTCGAACTACGAACCCCGAGTGACCGCAAGGAGTATCCGTAATACCCTGTTAAGATACTGCCCACGTCACCATGGCCTAATTTCCACATGAAGGAAACAAATGGGAGTATAGATTAGTAGAGGGCGGGAACGCAAGCACGCATGTAAATACTAGTATAAGGGAGAATATAAAGAATAAAAGTAAGATAAAATAACGGTACTTACTCCACTTTTCACAAATAACAGGATTAAGTAACAGTTTTCCAGTTGCATGTACCAGGTGTATGCATAAGTTTTTTCCGGTTTTTTGGTAAAAAAAACACGTAATTTTCAAGGGAAATTAATTTTTGTTTTATTCAAAATATTGGCCATCGGCCTCTACGCATTTCGCCCATCTTTCAGTTAACTTATGAATACTATGCCAGAAAAACTGCTTGTTTTTTGCGGCAAACCATTCGTCGAGCCATTTTCCAACTTCCTCGAAATGGCTGAAGTGCTGCTCTGGGAGCGCGTGCCCCATTGATGCGAAGAGGTGATAGTCAGATGGCGCCAGGTCTGGCGAATACGGCGGGTGCGGAAGGATGTTCCATCCAAGCGATTGCAAGGTGTCTTTCACTGCTTTTGCTGTATGAGACGGCGCATTGTCGTGTAACAAAATCACTTTACCATGTCTTCTGGCCCATTCCGGTCGTCTTTCGATTAATGCGTGGTTTAAATTAATAATTTGTTGGCGATAGCGTTGTGTAAAAACGGTTTTGCCGGGCTTCAAGAGTTCATAATACATAATACCGCTCTGGTCCCACCAGACACAGAGCATTGTCTTCTTGCCGAAGCGATTTGGCCTTGGTGTTGAAGGACCGGCTTCGCCAGGTGAAAGCCACGATTTTTTCCGCTTCGGGTTTTCAAAATAAATCCATTTTTCGTCATCCGTCACAATTCGATGCAAAAATTATTTCCTTTCGTGGCGTTGAAGCAGCACTTAACAAGTGACTTTGCGATTTTGTATTTGACGTTCATTCAAATCGTGTGGGACCCATTTACTGAGTTTGTTGATCTTCCCCATTACTCGTAAACGTCTGCTGATTGTTTCTTGTGACACATGTAATGCTTCTGCTAATTGCCGTTGAGTTTGAGTTGGGTCATCATCCAATAACTCCTGCAATTGCTCGTCTTCGCATTTTTGTGGTCTACCAGAGCGCTCACTGTCTTTCACATTGAAATCACCACTTTTAAATTGTCGAAACCATGTCTTACATGTTCTAATCGATGGAGCGTGTTCACCATATGTTTCTACCAGCAAACGTTGACTTTCAGCAGCCTTTTTCTTTTGATTAAATAAGAAGAGCAATGCGTGCCGCAAATGATTTTTTTCAGGCACAAAACTCGACATGATCACTGAACGATAAAACAAAGACGCTAGTTTTTTCGCTTCCTTCGGCTTTCCGCTTCTAGTGCGTCCGCCCAGATCTCTGCTCCATAGAGGAGAATCGAGTGCGTCACCGACATTAGAAGCCGGCGTTTGCTGGTCATTGGTCCTCTCACGTTCGCCATGAAACAGCTCAGCGCTGCGACCATAGTCGCCGCTTTGTCTGTCGCTTTCCTGATGTGTTCCCAGAAGGTTAGTTTGGTGTCCAGGGTGATGCCGAGATACCTCACTGCACCCTTCGTTTCCACTTCTTCGTTTCCGACGCGCATGCGCAGTATGTTCGGGATCCTCTTCCGAGTGAGAACTACTATCTCCGTCTTCTGCGTGGCTAGGCTGAGGCCGTGGTCCCCCATCTATTGGTGCGTCCGCCTCATGACCTGGTTAAGACGCCTTTGTGCCGCTTCGGGGTCTCTTGCTGCGATGACCGCGGTGACGTCGTCGGCGTATTCTATCAGGTACGTGTCGTCTGGCATTTCCATCCGTAGAATTCCATCGTACGAGATGTTCCAGAGATCTGGCCCGAGGATCGATCCCTGGGCTGCGCCTGAGGTGATGACTTTCCTCTGTTGTCCTTCTCGTGTGTCGTAGAGCAGTACTTGGTCCTTCAAGTAGTCGTCCACCATCGCGAGGAGGTACGCTGGTACCTGGAAATGTACCTTTAGCGCCCGCATCATGTCGCACCATCTTGCTGAATTAAAGGCATTCTTCACGTCGAGTGTAACCAATACCACGATCTCTCGGGAGTAATGGTTGCTCTCCCGCGTTGCCTCAACTGTCCTCATGACCTCTTGAACTACGTCTACCGTGGATCGTCCTTTCCTGAAACCGAATTGTCTATCGGACAGGTCACCTGCTTCCCGTATTGCTGTATGTAGTCGCGGCTTGATCATCCTCTCCAGCAATTTCCCGGCCGTGTTCAGCATGCACAGTGGCCTGTAGGCTAACGGGGAGTTAGGGTCTCCTTTGCCTTTGCTAATTAACACCAGACGCTGCGTCTCCTAGCGTTTGGGAAAAACTCCGCTCTTCAAGCAGCAGTTGTACATGTTGAGAAGCAGTTTCGGGCGGGCGTCTGCCACCGCCTTCAACACTTCTGCTGGTACGCCGTCGGGACCTGGGGCCTTTCTGTTCTGCAGTGAGTTGACCGCGTCCATCAGCTCCTCCTCATTAAATAACGTAATGTCCTCAATCCTGATGTCGAGGTCCTCCTCGGTCCTCGGTGGGTGAGTCGGGAATAGGGTATCTACGATGTTTTTCATCCTATTCAGGTCCATGCTCTCTCCTTCCGAGAAAGCTTCTAGTTTCCGCGTCACTATCCTGTAGCCCAATCCCCACGGGTCTTTATTTACGTCCTGTATAATGGAATTCCAGCGCTCCGTCTTGCTGCGGCCAATTTGACGCTGTAGGATCTTCTTAGCACCTTTGTATTGAGCCACGATGACCGCTGCCTCATCAGGATTGCTTCTTCGAGCTCGGGTTGCTTTCCTTCGCAGTCGGAGGCATCGTTTTCGCTGACTGGTGATCTCGTCGGTCCACCAATACGCTGCCTGCTTGTTCGCTGGTCGCTGCTTTCTCGGCATTGACACTCTACAGGCTTGCAGTACTAGCTGCATCGTTTCGTCCACCAATTCTTCTGCACTTGGGTTTTCAACGTGCGTCGAGATTCTCCGTCCGTTGAGTATCGCTATACCCAATTTCCTCTCGTCCATTTTGGCTACGTTCCATCTCGTTGGTAGGTCCCTGTTGATCCTTGGTGCGTTTCCTTCTTCAAATAATTCGAACGTGATGTATTGGTGGTTGCTGCTGGTGAAGTCCTCAATCACCGTCCATTTTCTCACACATGGCACTGCGCGTTCCGATGCAAACAAAATGTCTGGTATCGTTCCCCCGTAGCCTGGACGTCGGAAAGTCGCAGTCGAACCGGTGTTCAGCACTGTGAGGCTTAGTCTTGAAACCATTTCCATTATTCGCATGCCTCTGCCGTCTGGATGCGGCATACCCCATTCGATCGCTCGCGCATAAAAATCTCCAGACACGATGATTTTTCCTTCCACGTCCCGTAGTTGGTTCTCCAGGCTGTTGAGTTTCTCTTCAAATTGGGCGTGAAGTAGCAGCTCACGTAGTAAACGTCCCTCTGTTTAATCCAGACAAAGCCGTTCCCTCTTCCGTGATCTTCTACTCGGACTTATCCGGGGTTTGGGACCCAGATGGCTGCAGTGCCCGGGTTGTCCGCGTACCAGTTCGCATTCACTTTATCACAATATTGCTCACTGATGATAATAACATCACATGTTTTTTCGCGCACGAGTTGTGTCAGGAGGTCGTCGGCCGTGCTGCTCCTGTTCATATTTCCTTGAAGTATCCTTATCATTTCGGTTTCCTGTTTTTAGCACTTTCCAACGCTCTCCGAAAAGCGTCACATTTCTCTGTTCCCGGCACGTGGGACGATTGCGCTTTGTCCGCGCACAAAACACACCGCGCTTCTCTATCGCACTTAGCGCCTTTATGACCGGTTTCACCACACTTATAACACAGTTTACTTCTATCCGCACCACTACAGTTTTCGGCTTGATGCCCATACCCTAAGCACCTGAAGCACCGCATTACCGATATCCGTTTTCGAATTCTACAATTGACCCAGCCAACTTTGATCTTGCCCTTGTGGATGAGTTCTGTTGCCTTTATTTCATCCACCTTGATAAAAGCGATTTTCTGGCCTCTGTAAATCGTTTTTGGCACTCGGACTTTAACATTATCTACTTGTCCCGGGTGCTCGCGTGCCAAGGCGTCGAGCACATCTTCTTCTTCAGTTGCTCCGTCGAGGTCTCTAATCTCGAGGGTCATCTTCGGGATGAGTTCGGTGACTTTGCCCGTATTTCCCAGTGCATCTCTCAGGGCCTTGGTGAAGACGTCCTTGTTTTTCTGGTTGTTGCCTAGCTTCAGCAGAATTTCACCCTTGTGAGTCTGACGGATGGCTTTGATGTCCGTCTCCGTGTCTGCAGGGTTCACTTTGGCGGGGATGTCCTTCAGTATTTCTGCGTAGGTTTTCCCTGTTTCCGGCCTGATAAAAACGGCTTCGCCGCGCGGCCTATCCCCGATCCGCTTGTTCCGCTCTCTTTGGCGTTTCGGTGGAGTTGTTTTCATCCTCGTTGCCGGTGTTTCTTCGTCGTTCCTCGCAGCCCTTCTGGCTTTCCTATTCTTGGCCTTGTCCGCGCCTCTTTTCTCCTTTCTGCGGCGAGGTTCTTTCCACTCACCTTCTGTTTCCCCATGCTTGGGTCCTTTATCCGCTCGTTGTACAGGAGATCCTCCTCTTGAGCTGGTTAGGTGTTGTGACCTTTTGATTCCTCCATTCGAAGATTGTGAGGCTAGTCGTCTGCCTCCCGCTGGTATTTTGCGCAATTTTGCTTCAATCTTCTTTCTCTCCAATCTGGATGCCGAAATGGCCTCCAAGGATTCCTCCAGCTTCTGTAATCCTTGTTTGATGTCCATGCTGACATTCCGCTGTTTTGTGGTCGCCTGGATCATCTTCTTTGCAAGGCTTTGAATGCGCCGTATCTCCTCTTCCTCGACAAGGTCGGCCTCCGAGATCTTCTGCTGTAGAGGTGCTCGGTGTTGCTCCATCGAGCCGTGTTGCTCCTTATTCGCACTGATATCCGTCCTGTTATGAGGGAGATTTAACATCAGTGCGCTGTTGTTCTGATCACCCTTGTTTCCTCGTGTTTTCGTAGGATTACGGCTCTCCTCGCTTGTTGCCTTGTATGCTACGTTGGCCAAGTCATCCACCAATATACGACTGCGGTCACTTGTTTTCGACGCCGGGGAGCTTGCTTGCCCACTCGCTGTCGACGCCGGTACTGGGGTTTCTCCCCCTGGATTTAAGTCGCCTTCTACGATAGGCATGCCTTACCTCGGGAATATTCTAACACCTATCCCGCAGGGGGTTACAGAAACAACAACAATAACAGCAACAACAACAATAATAAAAATAATAACAATAATAATAACAATAAAAAATTTTTATTGGGGAGGTGAAAAATGCATTGACGCACAAAGTGTCGGACTACCGTGAGGACTATCGACTAAAAAACATTGCCCCTTTTCCCGGACCTAGCCTGGGACCGTTTAACACATTACTTCAAGCTAGGCCGTTGTCATGCTCTGGGCGAGCTCTGCTGTCTTAAAGACATTTCGATTTGAGGATGCTCTCGACAAATTCTGATACTGTCTTCCAAGTGTTCTCCTCTCGGGGCATGATCTATACCACGGTCTCCGTAGACCATGGTCCTACCTTTTCTTCGAGCGATCTCCTTCGCTGTGTCCACCTGTCACACGAGAAAAAAGTCTGGTTGGCGTCATGTGTAGTGTATGGGCAGGAGTACCAACCAGGCGACGATACTTTTGCCATCCTGTGGAGATACGCTTGGAAGTAGCCGTGACCACTGAGGAACTGTGTGATGTAATATCCCACCTCTCCATGCCGTCTCTCGATCCATGGGCGAACCTCTGTTATCAGTTCCGCTGTCAATCTCCATCTTGCTTCCTGCTTTTAAAATTCTTGCCATCGGTTGAGTGTGTGTAACTTCTCTTCTAGGCTCGCGGTTCATTCCCCACCTCGTGTTTTCTAAGATAGATACGAGGGTCGATCAATAAATAGTCGGCTTGGTAAAGAACATCGCGTTTTTTTTTACCAAAATCTTTTTATTTCTCAACATAATCTCCTTTTAGCTGGATACACTTATTCCAACGATTTTCCAATTTTTTGATGCCCTCCAAATAATACGATTTCGAAGGTCTTTAAAATAGGTCTCTGTTTCGGCGATGAGGTCATCTCTGGAACCAAATCTCTTTCCGCCAAGCCATTTTTTCAGGTTTGGAAACAACAAGTAGTCGGAGGGGGCCAAATCTGGAGAATACAGTGGATGCGAAAGCAATTCGTATTGAAATTCATGAATTTTGGCCATCAGCTACACGTTCTCTTTTATGGTCGACAGTGAGCAAACGCGGCACCCATCTTGTGGATAACTTTTTCATACCCAACTGATCACTCAGGATTGAAATCACTGAGCCATATGATATGTCTGTGGCCTCAGCAATCTCACGCACTTTTAGTCTCCGATCATTTAACACCATATCGTGGACTTTTTCAATTGTTTCTGGTATGACGACCTCATTTGGACGACCTGGACGTTCATCGTCAACAATGCTCGTACGACCACGTTTAAATTCAGCTGTCTAATATTTAATCGTTGATAACGAAGGTGCAAGGTCCATATAAACATCATCTAGCTCCACTTTGATTTCATTGTTGGTTTCCTTTTTAAAAACGAAAATCGAATCACTGCACGATACTCATTTTTTTCCATTTTTGTAAAAACACAAAAGTTGTTTATCTTTCGACGCTGTCAAACGCAAACTAAACATCGCAGCGAGCTGAAACTTTGACAATAGTCATGTGAAGGATGGCACTACTAAACGTCGCTATTGATTTCTTTCCTCGACCAACAGATGACGCAAGGCCGACTATTTATTGATCGACTCTCGTAGCTTTGCGCTCCTTAGCCGAGAGATCGATCGGGATGACCCCTGCTATAACTAAGATAGCACTTTCCGAGACCGTGTGATAAGCCGAGGCTACTCGTAGTGCTCCGCATCTCTGCACTTAGGAGAGTCGCTTTCGGTACATCTCTTTGTCTAGCGAGTCTGCCCATACGTCCGCTCCGTACAGTAAGACAGATTGGACCGTGGACATTAAGAGGCGACGCTTGCTAGACTTTAGTCCACCAACATTTGCCATGACCTTGCTCAGCGCTGCGGTGCTCTATGCGGCTTTGTCTGCCGTTTGCCGAATTTGGTTGAAAAAGTTTATTTTAGAGTCTATCATTATTCCGAGGTACTTTATTGCTGGTTTTGTAGTGATCAACTCCTCGCCGACCCACATCTGTAAGGTCGATTGGAGTCTCTTTTTTGTAAGAATGATGATCTCCGTCTTGCTCAGCGCTAGTGTTAGTCCATGTTCTAACATCCAGCTATTTATCGTTCGCATAACTTGGTTTAACTTCATTTGAGCCAATGTTGTGTCTCAAGCAACATCATCCGCATAACCAACAAGGTATGTCTCGTCTGGCATTTCAGCTCGTATTCGGCTGTCATACGTAGCGTTGCAAAGATCGGGTCTTAGGATTGATCCCTGGGCTACTCCGGCCGTGACCTCTGTCATCCGGTGTCCTTCTTCAGTTCCGAAGAGCAGAGTGCGGTTCTTCAGTCAGTCGTCCATTATTCGCAGGAGATACACCGGTATGTGGAATATGTTCTTGAACGCATCGAGTATATCACTCTATCTCGCCGAGTTAAACGCATTTTTGACGTCTGGTGTCACTAGGAGGACCATGCGTCTCGGAAATGGTTGTGGTCTTCTGCTTTTCTGGCGGCTTCGATGACTTCTTGGATCTCGCGTCCACTATCGACACTCCCGCTCTGAAACCGTATTGCCTGGGCGACAGGTCGCCAGTATTACGTCCTGGCGTAACGTCGCATTTATATATTTTTATTTCGATTACGTTAAAGTTCTTCTGTTTTAGTTTGGCTTCAGTAAAGTAACTTTTCACATTTTTCTTTTATTTTTGAATTTCTTAAGAGGAGAGAAGAGCGATTTTAACGACAGAGATCGGAGCAAGGTAGAGATGCGGCTCTGTCGACCGTCTCCCGGGAAAATTAATCTTGTAAAGATGGAATTTTTCAGCGCTCCCGGTCAAACGGCAAACTTTCAAAGCATGGAATCTGCTGCGTAGACCCGGTTATCGACTGCCATTTATGGATCTATAATTCAGCGCAGCCTTACCCTCAATCCTAGACCAGGGGTTCGGCTAGTCGCCGCCGGGGCGTTGTTGGTCATAGGGGAGCGGTTGGAGGGAACGCTATCACGTGACCAGGCGACCGCACCCTTTCTTCTCGCTCTTGCCTGAAATCTTCTCTCTTTTTCTCTCTCTTTACAAACATGATGAAATCATAAACAATTATTATTTAAGCGAAACAATTAACAAAAGTGGACGAACTATTGATTTAAACGAAAGATTTGTGACCATTAGGGGGGGGGGTGGTAAGGGTTTTAGCGTGAAAAAAAAACACTTTGTTTGGGATTCTTTTTTAGAAATATGGATTGAGCAAACTTATTGAAACCTTTTGTACATTCTTAAGTATGATTTGAACAACACTCAGTAATTTTTTTATGCGAAAATATCGACAAACAAGCCGGTGACGGAGCTTTTCCAAGAACGTCTTTGGAAATAGACGATTTGCGGTGTGCACTGTATTTCAGCTGGAAATTATCTAAAATAAAAAACCATTAAAATTTAGTCAAAGTATCATTAAATCCTCCCCCCAACGTTCTCTGATTTTTTTTTTTCATTTTTCATTTTTTGGTGGTCATTTAAAGTGAAAACTGCTATTTTTCACGAAAAATTCCGCTATTTTGTTAATGGTAAACCCCCTTAATGTAAAAAAAAATCTAAAACTTGACGTTGGGGGTAGGTATTTCTATGTAGAAAGTGTGTACCAAGTTTGAAATGAATCGGTAATGTAGTTTTTAAATAGCAGTGCACACGGACTTTTAAAAAGTGGTTTTGAGCAAAACGCGTTTAAAGTTTTCTCACTCGACGGTATATAGCGTGGATCAAAATTGGCACATTTTACCTGGATTTCAAATCCAAGACCTTCTTTTGTGCAACTTTTGAACTCAACTGAACCATCATACTGAGCACATTCAACCAAACTTGTAATTGTTAAGAAAACAAGCAAAAAATCGATGATTCTATAATGTTTTTCAACGTCTTCTGGCACTTTTTTAACAAAAAATATCTTGACAAAATTATGAAATCACTGAGAATAAGCGCACGATCGAACGCACAACATTAACTGACGCTCGTCTATCTTTTACAAATATTATACAGTGTATAATATACACATGTTATGCCGGTACCGGGTAATTGGATTATACGGTATTCGGTGTAATATTAAAAAGTTACTATTTTTTGGGATCGTTTGCCGATAAGGAGATGGATCTCGAGTTATCGATGAAAACGCGAATTTATATAAATGGAAGTATTTATTACAGGCAACGGTAACTTTCCGTTGTCTATCTAAAAGTCAATAAAGGAATGTACCATAATTCGTAGTTTCGAGTATTCGACGAGGAACCAATCGTTCTCTGTTGAGTCTAATTTCATTCTGATTTTAGTGAAGCAGTTAGTAACTGCGTTTGTTAAAATTTCTTAGTTGGCAGCTTTAGCTTTAGCCTATCGTAGATCGCCTAGCGAGTCGCCTCATGCTGTGTCGGCGTCTACCTCGCATCCTGTTTTGTATGACAGCTATCTTTTAGAATTCCATATCTAGCTGTGTCAGCTAAGGAATATTCCTGAGAATACGTGAAGTGAAATATTCCGCGACACAACACACATATACAAAATATATTTACGGCTTTAGTTACCTGTCTTTACTAAATAGCAATTTTTCGAAACAGAACAATGGGCCAGAACGATTCTCAAGCGAATAAACTATATACCTGCTCACCAGCTGTGCGCTGTCTTTCCGAGAGGAGCCTAACTAGTCAATAATTTCGAGAGTTTTGCTCTGATCGACTTCAAATTTTGAAACTATATTCTTGAAATGTTTAACTATAAGAAAAGACAACAAAAAAATCGATTTTTCAAAAGTGCAAACCCTTACCCCTCCCCCCTAAAGTGTTCACACGAATACTTTAGGTAAAATATCAGCAGCAAAGAGAACAATTATGCTTCCATATGGAAACTACCCAAGGCTGTCACTCGAAAACGAGTACAATCTACATTGAATTAATGAGCTTACCAGTTGTAATCGGATAATAGAAGAAAGATCAGTATATCAGGATTAATTTAATTATTTAGGATTAATTTACAGTAAAATAGCGAAAAATAGACAAAACGAGAAAGAGATGAGACTAAATTGAGTTGCAATGAAGCTTCTCTTGCAGGGAAGCGAGGCTGGCCGACTCTCCGCGCTTCAAAAACGCCTTGGCGCGAGAGCTGAACGGCGATCTAGCTGACTTGCGTACGGACCAAATGTACGAGTAACCGTGTCGGGCGAGTCGCTCTCAAGTAAAATACCTTCTCTCTCTGTCTCTCTCTCTCTCTCGTTTCTATTACACGAGAACAATTGTATAACTAACAAGCTATTGAAGGAACAGAGATTAACGCAAAAATCAGCTTGCATACGACGAGTTAACTACAGAATCTGTAACACAATTATTACTAGTGGTTTGATGCGAAGGATTTAATAAGTTCCGTCCAAGCCCTGAAATTCTGAGCTATTACCATAGAAGCATAAGGATATTACCTAGACTAAGAAACTATCCAGAGTAGGCCAAGAAGCGGGGTGGGTAAAATCGCTTCATTTTCAAGGGAAAAACGCCTCGAGCGCGTTACCTCACCTAATCGCGTGGTCCTCTGTGTATCACATCGCGCGGACAAATCAGAGCGCGCCATACCGATGCACTTGCATAGATCTATGGCTCTGCATGTCGGGAAGCTACTCTGCGGGGTAAGCCGCGATTTTGACGTAACAAATTCTGGGGGCTCGTCGGCGATCCTAGAGTGTTAGTTTTGTTCAAACTAATTTTGTAAAAAATCAACTGAGAAGAAAATATTCTTTCTTTTCCCTTTTTACCGTGGTTTTGTTAGTCGATTTAATCCTCGAAAATCGATTTTTTACTTTTTATCGAGTTTTAGTGATTCTATTCATTTCACGAAAATTAATGCTTTCTTCCTACTGAATTTTTAAAAATCAATCTAATTCAAAAAATCCAATCTTTTCCTTTTTACCGCAGTTTTGAGAGTTGATTTATTTCAGAGAAATTGATTTTTTAACTTTTTATTAAATTTTAACGATTCAATCCATTTCATGAAAAATTATCATTCTTTACTGCTGAGTTTTTATAAAACGATTTATTTCATAAAAATCGATTTTTTACTTTTTATTGCATTTTAACGATTCAATCCATTTCATGAAGAATTATCATCTTTGCTACTGAGTTTTTATAAATCGATTTAATTCATAAAATCTGAATTTCCCCTTTTTACCGAGTGTGATTTTAATTTGTAAAAATTGATTTTTCGTTTTTATTATTATTATCGGGTTTTAATGAATCGATTTTATTTATAAAAATTGATGTAGTTAAGGGTAACACTTTTATTTGAGTTAGATGATCGGATTTTCTTTTGAATAATTAGAAATTGAGAACATTCGTTGTTCAAGTTCAAGTTCAAGTTCAAGTCCATTGATCGACATCGTTGCCAAAATCGATTCGTTTTAGAGAATACTCGCTATCATTCAAGTAGTTTGTAAGTAAATTTGTAAGTAAATTAACCTTGTAGAAATCAAATGTGGAAGCTAATTTTCAATAATGACTGGTGAATAAAAAGAGAAAGAATTTGTATTAAAGGACATATATGTGGATATATTGTAACGGAACGCAATTAAGGCGATCCGCTATTATAACTAACAATCTTAATTCAATCTCACAAACCAACCCACACAAACTAAAACAAGACACATAACATACCAAAACCAGACAAAGTCAACAAGTAGTTATCGGAAGATAAAACACTCCATAACATCTCAAAAGAAGCACCCACCGGACAAGGAGAACAGAAGGGACAAGTAGGTACGCACGTAGACTCGTAAGTACACACCTTAAAAACAATGGCGTAAATAGAAGGCCCGCCTAGCCTGAAGACCGCCATGTAAACAAAACAGAGCACGCAAGGGGAACCTCCTCCGAATGAAGCCAACTAGACAGGAGGTGGAACAGCAAGCACACGCCGGGCCCACTAGACTAGTGCAATAGCCCCCGCCCCATACGAAGACCGGGCCAAGCCTAAACGCAGTCGGCACTACCCAAATAGGCCACACTACTCGAAAGGCGAGAACACCGAGAACGCCACAGCACGGCGAAAAGAGAAAATAATTCATGGAAGTCTCGAGATTCTACGAAACACCGAGACAGATCAAAAGGGTACCTTCGCACGAAACTTCTCCACGTACCTCCACTCACAGATAAAACATTAACATTAACACTTTCGCTGCGGACGACGCACATGCGCGTCCAACTGAGCCCTTGCCATGTGCGAATGACGCTCATGCGCGTCCTCTGCTTATTTAGTTTCATTTTCGGTGCGAACGATGCTCATGCGCGTCCTTTGACAAACTTTCGTTCTGTGTTTACCCTTATAAAATGGATAATAACAAACCGGGACCTTCAGGCATCAAACGCCGTAGAGCACCTGCTGAAACGCCTGCTGTATAATAAATATAGTGGCAGGAAATTGTCACTATATGAATATCGGCAAAACATTTTAGAAAGGATACTTCCTGAGAAGAAAGATTTGCGTGGTACGAACAAAAGAACACAACATTTGCCAACAAAAATCGACGCAACGAACGATAGAGGGAAAACACAAAGAAAAAGATGCCGAGTATGTGCCGAACAAAAAAAAAGGAAGGACACCATTTACCATTGTGAAGCATGTAAAGATATGCCGGGCCTATGTTTGGGAGAGTGTTTCAAAAATTATCATAAAAAATAATATATATCGCAAATATATGGTTGTTTTTATTATTTATCAGGTTTAATTTTTTTTATTTTACGGACTGAAAATTTCGTTTTAAAAAAATATCTTAATTTCAGCTCCCGGCGAACGCCTACTTATTTTCGTCCGCAGCGAAAGTGTTAAGAAAAACACATAAAACGAACCTATCTTTTACAAAAACTAAGAAACAAATATAGGAAAAGACAATCCTTACACAGGAGAATACACGGAAACAAGAATAACGTACAAATCAGCGAGAAATCTGTAAAAAACTCACAAAGAAAGACATAATTGACAATAATTAATTATCCTTGGCAAATAATTATCAATAAAACAGACAGGCAACGAAGCAGACGGCATACGAAGCAGGGAAGGACCCATATGGGCCTAAAGCATAGAAAAACCATGACCAAACTACAAAAACCACCTGTAAAAAGTTTGAACCTCCAGCAGGCAGGAATATAATATTGTCTGACGAAATTCAACCTCGCTGAAACCTCGTCTCAATCCCTAGAAGGACAAAGCCCCGCTAAGAATAGAAATTCAAGAAATAACAGTACACCTATACGTCACCCCGCACCTCTCTCACCTAGTGATTGAAGTGCGACAAACATCACGTGACCTACCACAAAACACCCCCCCCCCCCCCCCCCCCGGGGTTCATCCGCCAACCTATATAAACCGCGACGGGACAAGCCTCGGGGTTCTTGTCAAAATTCATAAGTCAAGACGAAGTGCTGCTCGGCAGCCTACCCAATGGATAAAATCACTCGGAAAATCCACATGGAATAGACACGTGTTCTTTCGATCAAGTCGATTCCCCTGCATTGCGCATGGCCGTCGTTTGATCGAACGAACCTAATAAACTACAATGGATAACATCACTCGGAAAATCCACACGTGTTCTTTCGATCAAGTCGATTCCCCTGCATTGCGCTTGGCCGTTGTTTGATCGAACGAACTTGTTAAACAGCAATAATTAACAGTTTGGGACACCGCAAGGTAGAACCAGTGTTCTTTCTCTCAACTGATTCCCCTGCACTGCGCTTGGCCGTTAGTTGAGCGAACGAACTCATCAGGATACTCTGTGAGGAGTAAGGCTCCCGTGCACTGCGCTTGGCCGCCCCTACTCACAGCGTCAGGGCACACTCCACTAACGGGTCCCCACGCACGGCGTCGTGGCTATCCGTCTCTTGGAGTGTCAAGAAGCACGAGCGACACAAGGTCAAGGGAGTGGCATCCCGACTAAGTGCACCGCGCACCAGATTCGTAGGGTGTACCTGCGTGGGTGGGACCACGTCAGGGCCAGCACCAGCTACCACCTGTAACCTACGAATACCTCGGCTGCACAATCATTAAGAAAACCGAATCGTAAGCCTCTTAATGGCACGTTAAGGTGGCTTAATTGATCGTGAATGAAGGCTTCAGTATCCGGGGTACAGGAAGAGTTAGCTGGTCATAGCTGCGAACCCGGTGTCTTGTGCGAACAGCGAAGCTATACCCAGGGACCCAAACAATAAGAAAGACGAGTAAGATAGGTAGGTAAATTCATACACACACACTACCTCACGGTACGACACTCGCGATTCCCCTATAAGCTCATCGCGTAAACATCAGTAGGGCGGAGCCTCGAAAGGCAAGTCACACGGTTACTTCTATTTATGGAATACCGAAATAATAAATCACCAGTTAAAACGTCCAATGATTCAAAACAAAGGCCGACCGATACGTCTTACGACGGTGCCACGGAACGCCCCATATGAGGACAAGCACAGGTAGTAGCAACTAAGCAGGCCCCACCCCTTGGAAATCAAATAGACACCGGTGGAAACGAATACACCAATGAATGGGAAGTTCCGCATAGAATGTATCCTGGACGCACACGATTAACCGATATTCCACATACGTAGTTTGAAGAAGATCGCGCATTAGCAAACGCGATAGTCCCGAATAAGATAAATTGAGAGTTAAGCTCCGTAGAGGCGATATCTAATCACTTTACGAACAATCAAGTCAAAACCCGAAGTAACTTGAAATTATTCCACATACGTAGTTTTAAGAAAATCGCGCATTCGCAAACGCGATGACCCAAGAATGAAATTGAGTGTTAAGCTCCGTAAATGCGATATCTCATCGCTTTCCGAATAATAGAGTCACATTCCTAAATAACCGGAACTAAATCTGCATACGTAATTTTAATTATCACATAGAAAACTGAACCATCAATATCCATTCCAGTCTCCTCACAAAATATTGCAAACAACTAACGCCTTAAGCACAACAAAAAGAAAAGAAACAGAGAATTACCCTACAAATATGTATAAAAGACCGATGATGAAAGGGTAACGAACCGCATGTCCACCACGGACGATGCAACTCATAAAAAAATCCAACCTGAGGTCTCTTACACAAACAATCAAAAGAATTAACCATAATAGAATCTACCACACATACTCATAAATCAATAAACATCACTCTTTACATCCAGCCCAGAGCACGAACCTACCTCGAGCCACCAGTCCTCACCGATGGTTTAGGACAACTCACGCTCGAAATAAAAATAAAACCCACGCGATTTCACTCCTCCGCCTAACAGACGCGCATCGTAGCGAAAAATTAAGATCCAATAAAATCGCGAAACGTTTCAATATATATAATTACAAATTATACTCTGTTGTATGGGACCACTGGAAAAATTAGTGGTACTTCAAATGCGTATAAAGGAACTCGAGGTTCTCGCGCAAGAACTCATTGAACAAGCCACGCAAGAAATTTTCCTAAGTCAACTCGGTTTAGAACAAATAAAACAGCAAGAAAGAATGATCGCTAAAATGTACGTGAGGAGTACTACAAGGAAAATAGCTTCCCCGAATATTAACTATAAAGAGTAATTTTATATTTGTTTTAACCAAGCAACCATCCAACTTACTGTGTTGTTTTTATACGATTCGCTCCGTAACATTAACTTCCTTGTACTGTCGTTTACATAAATTCTGTCAACCTTCTATGCGTTAAAGCAGTGGGCATACAATTCTGAAAATATTAGTAGAACTACAAACAGTTCTTTTATTCACTCCTACGTTGCTCATCTTAACAATCCTCTCGAGCGATCACTAGCATCGTTCACCACCATTCATCCCTCATAGCATTGCGCCTCCACTGGCACGTGCTACTCTTTCTGCTATAGGCCTTTAAGAAATTCGCCTTTTCGCTTACACCAGTGGACAGCTTTCTAAAAACCCTACTTCATCCATCCAAATAAAATAAGCCTTTAAGAAATTCGCCGTTTCGCTTACACCAGCGGACAGCGTTCTAAAAACCCTACCTCATCCATCCAAATAAAATAGGCCTTTAAGAAATTCGCCGTCTCGCTTACACCAGCGGACAGCGTTCTAAAAACCCAACCTCATCCATCCAAATAAAATAAGCCTTTAAGAAATTCGCCGTTTCGATTACACCAGCGGACAGCTTCTAAAAACCCTACCTCATCCATTCAAATAAAATAGGCCTTTAAGAAATTCGCCGTCTCGCTAACACCAGCGGACAGCGTTCTAAAAACCCTACCTCAACTATCCACTTTTCAACCTAACACATGAGCAAACATAGAGGTGGTCAACGAAGGGCTGTACGCCGTTTCTTTTCTATGTTCAGGGATATAATTAATACGCATAATCACTCTGTCAGTAAATTCGCGGAAATAGATCATTGTTCTCGCGTAAGTGGGGTTAAGGCTAGCAAGGCTCGCTCACGAAACACATTACACTAGTGGGAGAAATCCTATGTTTTAGCTCCTCGCGTAAGTGAGGTCAAGGCTAGCAAGTTTCGCTCACGAAACACATCATACGATAAAGACAGCTATAACTATACGTACTACTTACTTATTTTGACAATTACCCTACCACTATCGACCCGAATCATTTATCCATGTCAAAAACCCGTAGAGCAGGAAGGAAAATTTTAGCGCAGAGGTTAAAACGACGAATCTTAAAAGAACAGTACCAAGTTCCAACAAATGCGTGCAAGTCGTATAACGAGCAAAATTCTAGAGTCTTTAGTATTGAAATAGAAAACGGTAATAAGATTATCCCTCTCAAGGGAAGAAAAAAAAACAGATCATAAGAACCATTCCGACGAAGCAATTGCAGAACGTAACGGCTACTCGAGGCAAGAAAGGAATAGAAATTTGAATTCTGATAAATCAAATTTTCCTTTAACGGTAACAGCGAGTGAATCGTATAGCAAGCAAAATTGTGGAGTCTCTAGCATCAAATCTACAAAAGATAACGAAGGTATTTCCTTTAACCAAGAAAAAATAGTAGGTTTTCAGGGACCTGGAGGTAAACAAGTAGAGGAGTGTAAAAATCACTCGGAAGTTGGAACATCACACCAAGTAAGTGTGACTGCATACAAAGCAGACATCAGTCGGGACTTTTAAACTGCCGGCCCCGAACTAGCTGATAACAACCAAATAGATCAACTTAAAGAAATTCGAGCAGCTGAGCGAATAAAATTCCTAGACAAACTTGTTGCTGATTACGAAGCGCATTCGAGACTTGGGATACGATATCATCCGTTTGTGACATTCTCAAAACCTCAAATCACTAAGATCGAACTGCTGAATAAACACCAAATCATCTTCCTCAAGGAAAAACCACATTTGATTTCACCTCAGGGAATTTTGAAATAAAATTATAAGAAGAAAGGTATATAATTCTTCTTTGTTACATATAATAAAAAGAAAGTTGTTCCTATTCTCTCCTCCTGCCCAATTTCTACTCTAATAATATTCTTATGTATTGTTGCATGTCTCTTTGATGCGGTATACCAAAAATTATACTTGTATAAAATACATTATGAATGAGGTCAATTCGATCAAAGGTAAAATTTGATGATAATGTAATACATGATTATCCTGAAGACCGAAAAAACAACCCTCGAATATATAGCCCTTCGAAATCCCAATTTGAGACAGTCGAAGAATTTTTCCACAAAAGTACTGACAGTTCGCATCCCCAGACTCCCTCCACAACGAATCCAGCGGGGGAAATTATTGCGGATACAGAGAAAAGTAGCAACCTTAATCGAGCAAATCTGGAATTCATTAAAGTAGATGAAGACAGTCTTATACAATCTTTGGAAATAACGTCGAGTCATCTAATTATTACAAAAACAGAAATAAATTGCGAGGAAGCAGGTGACTCTTCAAGTACTGAAGAAATATTATCAGACAATCTTGATAATATTAGTACATCAAATAGTCCTTTACAGATTCAAGAAATTTCAAACAATTCAGAAAGTTTTGCGCAATTTACAAACCGAGTGCAAGAAACACTTACGGCGAGATCGGGAAATAATTTATTGTCTGTAGTCAGATTTTTGGAAGTACCTCGTCACCAATATTTACCACTTGTAATATATAGAGATCACGGTGATCACGGTAGCGAAATTCCAGTTCGGATTCCCGTATCCCCCGAACATACTGTAAAAGGCGTCGAGTTGCAGGCCGCTACACACGAGACAACAGGTACGGATACACGGTCATAGCTATCCCGGAACCCGTAGGCACCACGCCCACGTTAGGCCTTTCGAACTCCAGCGACATATTTTACACTCCTGCAGGGGGGTCTACACCATTCGACTCACCCATCGGTATATAGTATAACCCTTAGTGAGTCATAACAAAACACTGTCCACTCCAAAAGGAAGAAGCAATACTTGTGAAAAATCTGAATTAAAGTCAATAATTAAACCTTCCCACATTGTGCTCCAGAATTTGTTGAAAAACTGACACCTGCTATCTGAATACGAACCGGCTATCCCTGGTTGGTCCTCCCACCCCACGGGAAGAAGGTCGAGTCCAAATAAAAAAACCCAGTAAAATACCGCCAGTGAACTTTTCTCTTGAAACTAGTGACCCTGTACCCGACCCTCCTCCCATGATGGTTAATAATATCCAAACGTTGTCTCTTCGAGATGCACTGGCTGTCATACCGAATTATGATGGTCATACTTTGTCATTGGGTATGTTTATCCAAGGATGCAAGGAAACCTTGACTATGGTGGGGCCAGGTACTGAATGAAATTTAGTAAGCAGTCCGCATAAAAATAATTGGCGAACCCCGTCGCACCATACAAGGGCAAACTTTTGAAACGATAGAAGATTTGGGTAAATTTCTCAAAGATATTTTAGCATCCACGCGAAACGTATATCAGCTGCAAGGTGAACTAGGATCAATATACCAGAGAGAAAGTGAGTCTGTTATTGCATATTCGTATCGTGTACGAGATTTGGGAAATTTGATACTTGAAAATTATGATGCGAGCGAGGATAATCCCTTGGCTGGCGCATTTATTGATAATACTAGATGAAGCCTTCCAGCTTATTTTCTACACGGTTTAAGACCGGAAATTGAGCAACATTTAACTTCCAATGATAATCTCGAAAAATTAATAAAGCTAGCAGTGCAGACCGAAAAGAGTTTAGTGTCACAAGCAGCCTTGCGTAGCGGTGAGCAAGTAATGTCAAGTCCAAGGGTCCCTAAGCCAGAGGTGAAACGAGGAGTACACGTGGTAGCAGGCGAAGAAGTGTATTGCCAGTTGTGTAATAAAAAAGGGCACAATGCTAAAGAATGCTCGACCCACAAGACTAGCCAAGCGTTGGCTGTTGGGTTATAAAATTCGGGAAATGTCGATAAAGGACCGAGCATATGTCAGATCTGTCAGAAGACTGGACACTTGGCGGACAAATGTTTAAAAATGTGTCCACATTTAAATAATAATAAACCCAGCCTCGAAGCCCGTTGATTTGTTATATGCCAGATCTGTAAAAAAACTGGACACTCGGCTGACAAATGTATTAAAATCTTCCCCCCCCCCCTCGAATAATAATAAACCCGTCTTAAACGGTCCTCCGCTCACTATATGCCAGGTATGTAATAAGCGCGGGCACACTGCCAACCGTTGTTATAAAATTTTGTAATAATCATGGGCACAGCGCATAGATGTCCTCAATCACCCTCAGCCCCCCCCCCAAATTAATGTCTTTACTTCAAACACAGGTACCAGTCAATCTCCGATACCAAAATCCTAGCGATATTCCGCGTCAAATATGTAAAAAAGAAGGCCACGAGGCTCATATTTGTCCATATCGTAACAACCATTCTCAGCCTTTAAATATCAATCGATCCGAAAAACGCGGAAATATTTGTAATTTCAATAAGAATCCCATCAATTCAACTGGACCATGTTTTTATTGCAAACAATCTGGTCATTTTATCCGTGAGTGTCCCGCTCGAAGGGAGAACGAAGGAACATATGGAAGTACGGGAAACCGAAGTGGTCTTCCGAGTACGAGTGCGCCCTGGGAGACTCCGCTAAACATGCATCCGATCCGTACTATTTTAATCACAGCTTCAACCCTCAACCGCGAGTAGTCCGAATCTTTAATATACAATTGCATCGAGGAAGTAATGTTCTGATGGTTACGATAACGGCATCGGAAGTAATATCCCCTATCACTCTTATGGTTGATACAGGATCCGGGCCGAATATTTTAAGAAACAATTTGTGAATGAACATATCGCAATAAATCACGGAGAAATTCTGCAACTTAATGGAATAACAACGAATTCAATTTTTACTTTGGGTCATATTACCATACAAGCCTTCGGACGTTTCGCTACTTTCCATACTGTAGATAATAACTTCCCCATAAAGGAAGCTCGTATATTGGGTTCGGAATACCTCGACGGCAATCGCGCGAAAATTGATTACGAGAAAAGACAATTGAAAATGCAGAATGTAAGAATACCATTTGCAGCTCAGGAAACTATTGTTATCCCTGCGAGTCCACCAAATTGTGCTTCGTGAGAGTAAAGAATTTGGATTTACGGGAAGGTTATCTGCCTCCTCTGAATGCAGGTGAAGGTATAAACATAGAAAGCGGGTTTATCATTAATAATAATGATAAAGCTTACATTTATGTGACGAATAGCAATAGGTATTCGGTTCAAGTCCAGGTACCAGTACTAGAGTTAATGTCATCGGAGGAATTAACTTATAGCACGGGAGCAAGAGAATCTACTAACGATCCAAAGACGAAAAAGGAACGACAGGTAACAAGTAAAGTTGAATTAATAAAAGAAAATAAGTCCTCGGACGGACTGAGTCATGAGACTAATAAAGATAAAATCAATTCAAGTGAAAATATTGGAAAAAAATTCATTCCGACGGGAAAGAATGCGTTCTTATCAGAGACACTACCCCGCGGAGATACTATGATTGATTTAGTGAAAAAAATTATAAAGGAAGAAATAAGAATTGTTCAGAAATTATTGAAGAAGCTTACGAAAATCGTGTGAAAAATGAAAAATCAAGTAAAGAAATTGGTAAGGTAAAAACAGAAGATCAAGTCGAAAATTCGCAGTCTAGTTCGCGAAATTTTATGGAAATTTGTACGTCAGATTCGAGCAAGGAGAACACTTATATTGAACCTGTAGAGATTATTGTACCTAGAGAAAACGTTGTCTATCCGAATTTGATAGAGACGAAAGTAAACTGTGTTAATGAGGAGACTTGCCTTGGCTCCACAGGGTTGTCTGTGCCGACGAAACGGGCAGCGCTCGTTGGAGAATTAAGGGAGCTCAGCTCAAATTTTTCGGGAAAATATGTGCCTATGGAAAGGACAGAAACTCTTCAAGATTATGAAAATTATGTTCAAGAAGAAAACGTCGTCAATTCAAATCTAATAAAAACAAAAATATCAGCAGAAGATAGCGACTCTAATTGTGTTAATTATGCGGGTTGTTCGAGCTTCACAGACGTAACTGTGCCGACTAAACGGACAGAACTTGGTGGAGATATGCGAAAACTCGATCCAGATTTAATAGGGATATCTGTGCCTATGGAAAGGACAGAACCCTTTCAAGATGTTAATAATTACAATGGGGAATTTAGAAAGTCAACCAAAGAATAAATACTCCGAGAGAATAGAAACGGTGAAACAATTGAGTCAGTAAAAGTCAATTATTCAGATTTTACCAAAGCATCAGAATCAATAAAAGAAGTAATAACGATGGAAAATAAAGAAGTACTTTGCCAGAAACCTGTTGAACCTTTCGTGCCTGTGAATTATTGCGATCAAACTGTCAATCTTAAAAATTATGAAGACCTGAAGAATTGACGCACACTTGAGCCGTCAAAAAAGGAAAATATTATAGAAAATATTAAAGACAAAGATACACGTTTGAGAAGCGAGAAATTAAGTCCAAAATCGTATAAAATCATGAACGTTTTGTTATCATAAAAACTCAGTATAGCTAATATCACTGCCGAAATTCAACCTTTTATTCGCGAAAAATCGTGTTACGTAATATCAGAATCGGTAATGATCGACCGCTATAATCAAAATAAGGAATTATTAAGACCCGTCGAATTGAACGAAAAAGAAAAAGCAAGTATCGAGACGCTTTTAAAGGAAAGCGCACATTTATACCAAATCCCAGGAGATACGTTGACATGCACCACCATATTGCAACATCGCATTCCTACTACTGATGATCTTCCTATTAATACTCGAGGCTACAGATGGCCAGAATGTACTAAAGAAGAAATAGGCAAGCAAATAGAGGATATGCTCGGTAAAGGAGTAATAATACCCTCTACCTCACCATACAATTGTCCTGTCTGGGTCGTTCCCAAGAAAGCCGACTCTCAGGGTAATAAAAAATGGAGAGTAGTGTTCGACTACTGATCGCTAAACGAAAAAACGATTGCCGACGCGTACCCCATACCCAATATCAACGATATATTAGATCAAATAAGTGGTGCACAATACTTTTCTGTATTCGATTTAACATCGAGATTTCATCAGATAGAAGTCTCTCCAGAGGATCGTCATAAGACCGCATTTACTACGCCACGTGGCCATTTCGAATTGGTCAGAATGCCGTTCGGCCTTCGGAACGCCCCTCCGACGTTTCAAAGAGCAATGGACCTCACACTAAGTGAGCTCCTCGGGAAAGGACTATTTGTTTTTTTGGACGATATTGTCATTTATGCCTACAATCTCAAAGAACACGAGAATATATTGTAACATAGTTACACTCTCTAGCCCACTTTATTATTTCGAACGGCTATAAGAGGCGGAATTATATTCGGAAGTACCAAGTACAGCGGGCACTAGGCCACCGAACCCGGAGATGTGACAAAAACTAGCTACGTCACACCTCCGGAATTCTCTCGCTGCCGTAAAAAGCAGGTCAGCGACCAGCTGGCCTCGCTTTGAGGCGAGGGAAAGGCGGGTAGTACGGCGACGGCAAGCCGCAAAATTAAAAAATCGCGTTAGATTAAAAAATTGGAATTAAAAATGATGTAGAGGGGAACAAGACAAGGGGAAGGCTATAAAAGAGCCTGCGCGGGGGGAAATGATTTGGGTTAACTCGAGGCTCTAATCTGGAGAATACGTGCACTATAAAAGTGAAAAATTATCAGTTTGGAACTTTTACCGAAAATATTTGATCTAGAAATGTATTTATTGTAAAAAGTAAAAACAGCCAAATTATCGAAAGAGTATCATTCCTGATGATTATGTAAATCCGTAACGAACAACCACAGAAAAAGGCAGCAGGACAGGCGAGTCGATTAAAATACAAGAATTATTAGTGAAATACTAAGAAAATAGACATTGTTCTAGATTTAGATAGAATTAATGGAATAGAGTTAAGAGAATAGAATAAAGTGAATAGAGTTAAGTGTAGAGAATTAATTGAATAGAATTAGGTCAGCAGTGTTTAAGAAAATAGAATTAGGTCACATAGCATTTAAATAGGTAGGATAATCGAGAAATTGTATGAGCGTCTAAGTGGAACAGAGATAGTAAGTGTCAGTACGATGAGTGAGAGATAGAAAGTGATATAGATATAAGTGAAATAGCGAACGAGTGCGAGTTCCGAGCGTTTAGCGGTGTGTGTGTGTATCGAGCGTACAGCTCAATACCACTGTACAAAACAATAACAGATTTTCGAGTCGAATGTACCGAGAATTTACATAAACGTAATCTACAAAAAGAAGTGCGAAGATAATCATCGGAATTACCAAATTCCAATGCATTTTACTGGTCATCGGTGGCAAGAAACCTAACACTGACATTTTTGTTTAATTTGCTTTTGTTAATAAACTGTAACATAGTTACACTCTCTAGCCCACTTTATTATATCGAACGGTATAAAGAGCCGAGGGATACGCAAAAACACCTGCTAAATTCGAATAGATACAGAAGCACAGAGGTTTGCGGGCATTAGGCTATTGAACTCGTGTGAAAAACGAGCTACGTCACATCGCCGGAATTCCCTCGCTGACATAAACAGCAGGTCAGCGACCAGCTGGCCTTGCTGGCAGGCGAGGGTAAGGCGGTGAGCGCGGCGACGGCTAGCTACGAAATCAGGAAATGCGTAAAATTTTTAAACTAGGAAGGAAAAATAGGCAGAGGGGACTGAGGCAAGGGAGCGCCTATAAAAGGTCGATCCGGGGAGAGAAGAATTCTCTTGACGTGATAGCATAAACAGTGGAGGACAGAAAATTGATTACGAAGAATTCTAGTAAAAAGTAAAGATTCAAGAGTTATTTCCAATATTACATATCGTAGAGTCGGTGTTCACTCCAGAAAGTAAAACAAGTGTGTGATACCCAGAGGCCAGCGAAAAAAGGAAAAGGACAGGCGAGAAATAACCATATAATTAACAATAACCGGTTGTATAGTGTAGAAAATGTGAAATCATAAAAATTTAACTAGCCTATAAGTTGAATAGAGTAGATGCGTAGGATTAACTAATACGATTAAGCGAGTAGTTTTTAAGAGAATAGGATTAAGAGGATAAATTCAAGTATAGGAAAGTAAGTGCATCGAAATAAGCGCATAGTGTGTAAAGAAATAAAATTAAATAGTGTGGATTTAAAACCGACAGTATAAACCGGAATTGCCCGATGGTGTGAGTGGAAGAAAGAAAGAGAGAGAAAGTGAGACGAGAGCAACAGAGAAAGCATTGTAAACAGAGTTGATACACGTAACAGATATTCGAGCCCGGAGATACCGAGAATTTGTACATGCGTAATACGAAAATAATGTAGAATTAACCGCCGGAATTACTGAATTTCGATGCTTCATCTAAGCCTGAATTCCCACGAAAAATAAAAATAATTGATAACGATAAAAAAATACCGTTACAATATATCGTGAATTAATTAAACGACTAGAAGCCGCAAATTTGAAATTACAACCAGATAAATGCGAATTTTTAAAAAGAGAAGTCGCGTACTTAGGACATATAATCGGGAATAATGGAGTTCGCCCCGATCCTAAGAAATTAGAAGCTGTACGTGAATATCCCATATTCAAAAATGTTAAAAATATTCGACAATTTCTTGGATTAACAGATTATTATAGGCGGTTCATAGAAGGATATTCCAAGATATCAAAACCCCTCACGACTTTATTACGCAAAAAAAATATATTTGATTGGGGACCCGAACAACAACAGTCATTCGAAATTTTAAAGAATAAACTTTGTACGGCTCCAGTTTTGCGATATCCTGATTTTTCCAAGCCTTTTATTTTAACAACAGATGCATCGGGTTATGCTATCGGTAGTATACTTTCACAAGGAGAAATTAACAACGATCATCCATGCGCTTACGCCTCGCGAGCTTTGAGTCTAGTCGAAGAACGATACGATACCTACGAAAAGGAAGCATTGGCTATAGTATACTCTATACTTCACTTTCGGCCATATCTGTATGGGCACCACTTCACTGTAGTAACCGACCATAAACCGCTGTTGTGGTTCCGACGGGCTACAGATGGAAATCCTAAAATCTTGCGCTGGCGACTGAAACTCGCCAAGTACGAATACGATGTAGTGTACAAGGCCAGAAAAACTAACGTTAACGCCGACGCGCTCTCAAGAAACCCCATAGAGTCATTGACTACCACAGACGATATTTACATGGTTCGCACGAATCCTTCAAAAAGTCACCGTAAAAATGACCAACGTATTTTATCGGATACTGATATATCTCGGTTATTAGAGGAAGATTCAGAAGAGGAGAAAAATCTGAGCAACGATGTTCCTGGAAATTTCGGTTATCTTAACGATGTAGAAGAATGTGACTGGCTAAGTGAGTCAGTTGATCCTTTCAAACAGCTGGAAGACATAGCCTCTCCATACAAATCAACGACCACTGATCACGAAAATTGAATTTCCAGACGCCCGCAGCGAACAAGGCACCACTTAAGAAACCCACCGTATAAATGAAAGCTAATATGCCTCGGGAGACACGCAAGAATAAAAACATCGAAACTAAGAATAAGCAAGTGACCTACAGTGTTGAGAACTTTCCTCTGCCATCCGACACCTCTTCAGATCGACCGAGTAACCAATCACATGTGCCGTTACCAGTCCTATCCCACAACGATATGCCTCTTAAGAACAACGAATCTAGCGACGCAAGCGAACTCAAGGACCATAACCCTCGAGAAAACTCAGACAGAACAGTGCAGGGAAAACATGCACGTGACCTCTTTAAAGGTAGCGAAACAGAACCCCTAAGCGACAACATGTCGACGTAGAACCTGAGAATTCACTTATATTGTCCGACACCATCCTGCATAAAACTACGAAAGGTTAGGATTATTGCTTCCAACGTCAAACAATCACGAGACTTATTTCACACTCGAAAAGATAATTTAGTTAATTTTATTTCCATTAACTGTGCACCGATAAACACTGGAGCTATTGCACTTCGAGATAACGACAATTTTCCACACTTGAAGAATCTAGAATTAAAGGAAGCTCAATGTATTATGAAACGAGCTCACAGATTCAATATAGCTTTGCCTATCACAGATAATTCTGGAGAAGGTCCCACATTAATTTTGGACAAAATAGTAGAAGCTTTAAAAAGTGCTCGTTATTTAATTGACAAGTTATTATTGCAAACCGTCATCATTGCAAAATAAAGTTTTATGTTAAATGTGCCATGGGAAAATATTATGACTCAAATTCGATTAATATTCGCGCAAAGCGACGTTAAAATCATTATTTGTCACGGGTTAGTTAGACAACCCCCAGTGGTAAGACCAAAAGAGATTATTGAAGAAATGTATTCGTCAACCATAGGCGGACACAGAGGTGTCAGTAAAACATATAATCGAATTCGTCACGTGTATTATTAGAAAAATTTAAAAACTGACGTCCAATTGTATATTCAACGGTGTTTACAATGTCAATTTAAAAAATTAGTCCGCATAAAAACTAAACAGCCTATGATCATAACAGATACTCCAGCAATAGCTTTCGATAAAATTGCAATGGACATAGTAGGGCCTATGCCAAAAACTAAGCAAGAAAATGAATACATACTTACAATTCAAGATCAATTAACAAAATATTCAGTAGCAATCCCTTTACCTAATGCGAAGGCAGTAACGATAGCAGAAGCATTTGTCAAACGATTCATTTGTTATTTCGGCTCACCCAAAGCGGTACTCACTGACCAAGGTAGTAATTTTTTGAGTAATTTCTTAAAACAAATTGCGAAATTTTTCAAAATACGTGAAGTTAGAACTACAACATTTCACCCTCAATCCAACGGATCATTGGAAAGATCGCATCATGCTCTTAGTGAATATCTTAAACAATTTACCACTAAACAAAATAATTGGGATGAATGGGTCGAAATGGCTATTTACAATTACAACACGAATGTACACGAAGGCACTAAGCATACTCCATACGAAATGGTTTTTGGCAAGATAGCTCGTACCCCTTCTAGTATGCCCCCTGCCGAGATGGAAAAACTCGCCACGTACGACGAATATCTAACGCAACTGGTCACGCAAATCCATGAACTACAGGGTTTGAGACGACAAAGTTTGATAAAGGTTAAAGAAAATTCCAAAATATATCAAGACAAAAAAATTAATCTTGTTGCATTTAAAGTAGGTGAACCAGTATTTTTGCTTAAAGGACCAAAACCAGGAAAACTCGGTGACTACTACACCGGTCCGCACGAGATAAAGACTGTATTAACGAAGGGTAACGTACGTATCAGACTCCCAAACAGAGACATTATTGTACATTCAAATCGATTAAAAAAATCGAAAATTGCATTCTAAGATTTTCGAAATAATTCTTCCAGAAACATATTTTGCATAAAAATATACTCCAGATATCCTACGATTGACAACATCCTAAAACAATACCAATACTTCCAACGCCGTATAAATTAATCACATGTAATTATTGCAGGAATAGTAATATACAAATATACAACAACCTCTGAATTCATAAATAAGTTGTTCAATGCTCAGTTAATCTATCGATCCAAGAGCATCCAGATAGCAAGTATGATTCCCGGCCCTGTCACTAGGAGCAGGACCAAGATACCCACATTTTCTAATTTAGGAAGACCAGTCACTAGTTCTACCGCTGTGTCTCCAATACCTACCCTTCCTATTTCCAAAACCCCATGTAGTACCGAACAGATTACCATCCAAAACTTAGTGGACTACTTGCTGGAAAGCGACTCTACATTACGCCACCAACCACAAGCCCACACCGACGATATTCACTCTCTTATCAACAAGTCGTGTGACTATTCAAAAACGCCATAATGGGACACTGGTACCACTTTCGCTACACAAATGGTAAATATGAAAGAATGTATAAGCAAAGGAATAATGCAAAGAAAACTTCTTCCAACACCAAATACTCACGTAAGTAAATCTATTTTGAGCTAAAACTATACCATACCATAACCATACCCTTACATATATTGTTTGATTCATAATACACAGAATGGTTTCATTTATGTCTTTTCGCACTCTAAAAAAAAGTGTTGCATTTTTGCTCAGAATAAAAAAAAAGAGAGAAAGAAATATATATATATATTGTAACGTAAATTTGGCTCCTCAATGTACCACGTTACCTATGACTGGTCCAAGTTATTTTTTTCTTCCTTTTTGTTTTCTCTTACGAGTTGGGCGCCAGGCGCTTTCGCGCCGGAAAGAAAAAATAAAGAGTCGGTTGACCAGCCTTAACCCAGGCCAGCTACAGCTGTTCGAAGGAGAGTGGGTGGTTCAGACTGTCAAGTCAAGAATTAGTCCAAATAAAACACAGATAAAGTCAATCGGTTATAATAAGTCATTAAAATCCATAATTAAAATTAGCCAGTCAAATATAGTCAATAAAGGCACAAAACAAGAACAATAAACAAAGTCAAATTAATATAATAACACCGATAAATAATTTAGACAACAATAGCAGGTACGGGACTTACAAATGCCGCTCGGGCAACTTCTTTATTTCTTAGCAAACAAGTATTAACTTCCAATAAACATCGAAAAAGAATTCAAATAAAATGTCCCGTAAAATTAGTCTCTAATAGTTAAGCTAGGCCGGTTCCAGCACACCACCTGGGCAGGTGTACATTTACCTGTGCTCAGTCGGTAATTATCCTAGAAACCCACTTTACCCACATATGGTAATGACCGCCTCTCGATAATTATCTTATGTCGAAATTGTTGTTTGCTAGATGGTGCTACAATCGGATAGATCAAGATCGATATTTCCATAATGGTTGCATGGTATCCAGTTAGATGGCGCGAGGTTCTATGTAGACTTACTGTAGTCGTGTACTGACCCAGCCTCCTCTACAGTCTGTAACTCACTAGATCATGGTCGATAAATGCGCCTGCATCTACCGCACCAACGAGCACACTGTACCGATCACTGTAGATAAGTGACCTACTGACTCACAGTGAGACCTCGCGGGGTATTTGGGATCGGGATATCCTGATATCGGGATATTGGGAGATTCGATACCTTTGTTGATATTTTACCGACAGTCAGAAATTATCCTACGTCGGTAATTATCTGACGTCATTACAGTTATAGATGGAGCCGCAGTCGGATTCTATAGATCACGCTCGATATCCATGGTAAGGGAGACTTTATCGTGATAAGACAGACTTTAGCTCTGTTGTCATCGCTTTCGGATAGAGTGCGCCACAGGAGGATTCGAAAGAATTCGAGATAAATACATTTGGTATATAAAAACTTGTTTTTATTTTTTAATGTTACAGATAATGCATTTAATCTAATAAAAACTCTTAACGGTAGACTGATATATATACCAGGTGTATGCATAAGATTTTCCGGGTTTTTGGTGAAAAAAAACACGTAATTTTCAAGGGAAATTAATTTTTGTTTTATTCAAAATATTGGCCATCGGCTTCTATACATTTCGCCCATCTTTCAGGTAACTTATGAATGCCATGCCAGAAAAACTGCTTGTCTTTTGCGGCAAACCATCCGTCGAGCCATTTTCCAACTTCCTCGAAATTGCTGAAGTGCTGCTCTGGGAGCGCGTGCCCCATTGATGCGAAGAGGTGATAGTCAGATAGCGCCAGGTCTGGCGAATACGGCAGGTGCGGAAGGATGTCCCATCCAAGCGATTTCAAAGTGTGTTTCACTGCTTTTGCTGTGTGAGACGGCGCATTGTCGTGTAACAAAATCACTTTGCCATGTCTTCTGGCCCATTCCGGTCGTTTTTCGATTAATGCGTGGTTTAAATTAATAATTTGTTGGCCATAGCGTTGTTTATTAACGGTTTCGCCGGGCTTCAAGAGTTCATAATACACAATACCGCTCTGGTCACACCAGACTCACAGCATGGTCTTCTTGCCGAAGCGATTTGGCCTTGGTGTTGAAGGACCGGCTTCGCCAGGTGAAAGCCACGATTTTTTCCGCTTCGGGTTTTCAAAATAAATCCATTTTTAAATATAATAAATATATAATAAAATAAAATATAATGAAAAATAATTTCCTTTCGTGGCGTTGAAGCAGCACTTCAAAAGTGACTTTGCGATTTTCTATTTGACGTTCATTTAAATCGTGTGGGACCCATTTACCGAGTTTATTGATCTTCCCCATTACTCGTTAACGTCTGCTGATTGTTTCTTGTGACACATGTAATTGCCGTTGAGTTTGAGTTGGGTCATCATCCAATAACTCCTGCAATTGCTCGTCTTCGCATTTTTGTGGTCTACCAGAGCGCTCACTGCCTTTCACATTGAAATCACCACTTTTAAATTGTCGAAACCATGTCTCACATGTTCTAATCGATGGAGCGTGTTCACCATATGTTTCTACCAGCAAACGTTGACTTTCAGCAGCCTTTTTCTTTTGATTAAATAAGAAGAGCAATGCGTGCCGCAAATGTTCTTTTTCAGGCACAAAACTCGACATGATCACTGAACGATAAAACTAAGACGCTAGTTTTTGGCAGACTCAACTTGTGTGTGTTTGTAGGTTAATGTCAGACGAACAAAATGACATATGTGTCAAATAAATACGCTGCGTACTTTTCGCTGGCGCCATCTCTTAGTTAAACCGAAAAAAACTTATGCATACATACATATATATATATATATATATATATATATATATATATATCTTACAGGTAATGCATGATGCCGATTGGGATACAAATGTTTTATACACGTTTGATATATATATATATATATCAATATATATATACCTTATATATATATCTTACAGGTAATGCATTTAACCTAAAAAATTCTTAACTATAGATCTTAAATATCTAACTATGAGATTGATGCTGATTGGGATACAAATGTTTTATACACGTTTGATTACATCACCACTTATTACATTATAATCAACCATTCGATCATGTAAGATTAAACAGTAGGCCATGGTTCCCGCTGGAAAATTTGTCTTAGACTCAAATTCTAGACGGACATCTACTGGCGCTTGTTTTAATGCCTCATTCTGTTTTGAGCAATCAATTACAATTAATGGAGCATACTTGAAAAAGTTTTTCTGATGAAACCACAGCCGAATTCTATAGATCACGCTCGATATCCATGCTAGTAGTATGTGTACACCTTTGCTCCATCCCACTCCTATCCCCACTCCTTCCCCCACCACGCGGCTACCCCCACCACCTCACTTTTCCGCCGCCGCGCTACCCACTCTGCTTGACCAGTGTCGGTAACATGGAGATGGTAAAGTGAGGTGGTGTGGGTACCTTGGTGAACAAGGAAGAGTAGAGATAAGAGTAGGATGGAGCAAAGGTGTACACATACTTGGGAAAATGAATAAAATTATGTACTCACCACCACCGCAGCTGTTGTAGGCATCTACCCTCCTGCCAAAGCGATTTGAAACTCCTGTCTCTCGAATGTACTCTCTCACACACGCACACACACACACATACACATGCACAGCGTCTTTAATTCATTACTATGTCCTCGTCAAAGCCCTCGTCCACGGCATCGATATCGTAGCCGATATCTATCTCATCACCGAGGGCTTCTATAATACACGCCGCCACATCCACGCGTTCACCGTTCGATAAGCGAACCCGCGGAACGCTATCGCCGGCAAGAGGTCGCATCATGACAGCGATCAAGTCATCTCCACCGCACGCTTCTTCGACGAGCTGCTCGATACTTGCAACGTCCACGCGGTCGAGTCCGTATATGGAAAACTCCATGACAAGAACCGGTAGCATACTTGCTAGAGGATCCGGATGAAATAGGTGAGACCAGTCGATGTAAATAGTTTCGCCGAAATCGACTAGCAGCACCTCGCAGTACCCATCAAAGTCCGGGTAAACCACTTCCCCGCAGGCAACGTTATTGAAACGAGGCACAATACAGGACATGCCGATATGCAACTCCCCAAGTTCAATGGATCTTCCACGACGTTCCTCTAAATACACACTACGTAGGAGTTCTTCCAGCTCGTCGTATGCATCGCACATTTCCTGCGTACGCAGAAACACACTCATTACACTCTCGACAAACATTAATCGGCACCAAAACGCGTCGCTTAAAATCTCCTTGCCGTATCGTGGATACATATTGCTTTTTATTGTTTCCAAACAGGATGCCAAAGACAGACTAAATGCTCGAGACGCTACTAGAGAGTATCACGGGCATAAAGATAACAGCCTCCTATGAATCATAACTAGGTATCCATCACTTTGAATGCAACGAAAGAGGTTTTCGAGCATGCATAGCCCTGCGCTATGCTCCTCTCAAAGTGCTTGCTCTGCAGTAAAAGATATAGAATATGTTCCCTCACAGAGAGAGAGAGAGAGAGAGAGAGAGAAAGACTTCAATTATTATGCTATAAAAATAAGAGACACAGTAAGATCAGATATTTTTAAATTAACCAATATTTTATGGAAAGCACTTTATACATTTACCGTCGTATGCAACAGCCCTGCAAACACGGTCATCCACGCTCGGAGATTCCTTCACCGTTAATTTTATTTTTATCGCTATATGGAATTAATTTGTATTATCACTCGTAATATTGCTTTTAAATTATTTTTCGCTGTGGACGTTGTCATCATAGTGTACTTCTGAAAAAAAGAACGAAACAACTATTTAATTGAGTGCACTGATCAATAAAAAACATCGTGTACAGAATAATCGATATTGTCTTACCTGATATGCCACGACTCATTATACAAAGTTGGCAGCGTTGATGATCTTCTGCCACCGACGACAACTGCGGATGAGGATGTCGGGTGGCACTTTTCTTTCCCGAAGTTAGCTCTATCTTCCTCTCGCTCTCCATGACACGAATAACGAACCCTCGGTGTCGGCTCATATGCAGGGGCTGCTCGCTCTGCAAAACATTATTTTTTTAATTAAAAATAAATATCACATGATTTAAAATTATTTTATATTTTTTACTTACCAAGCTCCGCTGCTTTGCTGCTAATCGACATTGGCACGTATTTCATGATCTGCTGTGTTAATAAAACAGAGACGAGCGATCCGTCTTCTTTCTAGCGCAGACCTTTGCTGATGCTTCGGTTTTACGACTGTCTTTCTCTCTCTTTTTCTCTCTCTCACTGTGACTGACATCTGTGTATACTTTATAATATTTCGAGCGAAATGTACACTATATACAATTATTGACAACAGTTTCTTTATCACAAATAGCTGCACATACGTAGAATTATTGCGTTCGCAACGCAACACCCGATGCATGATCAGCGATATGACCACGAAACAGCACAATTATTTCGGACAAAATAATTTTCATAAACTCCGTATCCTCTGGCGTTAGCAAGATCGCGATGTGTTCGAGCGCTTCTTCAAAGAAGTCCTTGGAACCGATGATCTCATACGCTACTGCACGAGTCATTTCACTGGCAACTATCTTTTCACGGACATATGATACCACCTCGTTCATACACCTCTGAATCGTTTCACTTTTGCTCTCTAGAGCCTGCATATGGATATCAATTCTTCTACTTATTTCGACGAGCATATCAAATGTAGACCGCTGAAGAACAATGTTTGGAGAGTATTTTCGGAAGCGTTTCCGTTTCGATTCTCCAGATTCCTCTTGATTCTCGTATTCCTCATCAGCGCTACCGCTTATTTTACCAAATGACACAGCTCTGTGCTGGTAACACGAGGTTAAAAGTGTGTAATGCGTTGTGTGCTCTATGCGGGTATTACACATTTTCTCGGCATCAGTCCCATGAGCTTCGAAATATTGCTGTACGCGAGAAAAATCACTTTTAAACACTCGCCACTCGTCCGCACCGAGTGTAATTCCGGTAAAAGTATTCGACAATATTTTCACCACCGGTGTAAGCGTATACGTAGAGTTCAACTCGAACCCGGCTACGATTATTTTACCAAATGATTTATTTAAACCGTACATAACGGGGCTCGCTATATACTGCGATATCGCATGAGGCTTAGCACCGTTATTTGCCATTTTTATTGCTTTCCTGTAGACTGTGACTTTTCGAATGAATCGTCGGTGGTGTTCATACTCCGTTTTATACAGATTTCCCCCACCACCTAACTGCATTGCCTCTTCTTTTGATACTGCAAATCATACGCCTGAAAATTGCTAGCCAATATCCTTTGATATTTGTCGCATTCTCCTCAACAGCCTAGTAACAGCAGCAGATATATCCCAAAACTCTTGCATACTCGCGCACACTTATGCGCACACGCACACATTGACATACAGATAATATGTACCATGAAAACTAAATAATATTCGTCGGTGAAATTTGATGATTTTCCTCATGACCGAGTGCCTTGAAATTAGATGAAAACAATATGACTTTCATCAGCGAAACTCGATAACTAAGTACACCACCATCGCTAAATATTTCCCTAGGTCTTGCTTTTGTAAAGCGATCGCGTGCGGCCATCTTCTTGGTTAGTCGTATTCATTACATCGTTGCAGTATATGCAGAGAGAGAGAGAGAGAGCTTGTTAAAGGAATATATATAAAAGTGAGCCGCTTTGAAAATTCTCTAGTTAATTGTCTGATTTACTGTGGTTACAACTACTACTACTCTAACAGCACAATCATGGTCAGAGTGGTAAAGCGCTCATTGATAAGAAAATTGATAGAGTTTATATTGAAGCGTAGACCGTCGTTGCGTTCGCGCTGGGGTAGAAGAAATTTACAGATCACCCTATGGGAACTTTCGACACAGGCGGTTGTTCGTAAAATTCGCGGTATGCTGTGCGAGTGTCACCAGCGCGATTTAGTTGACGCGTATAATATTGGATTGTTTGATAATCAAATAATTATTGATTCGGTGGTGCGTGTTATTCGTCGACGAGGCTGGCTGAATGAGACTGCTCTGCAACCCATACTCAATGAAAGACGTAAGTAATATACAGCGCTAATTACTTTTATTTTATTTCCTTTATTTCATAAGATTTTTATATAGTTCGACGGTATGAGGACGCAGAAATAGGATCCGACACCTATGATTTCGATGAGGAGGGTAGAACCGATTCAGATGATCATAGCAGGGACAACGATGGCGACGGCACCGTAGGGAATCGCTGGATAAATTTCACCCAGCCATTCTGCGGTTATAAACCTACAAACGGTCTTTTCATAGCAGGCCCCTCGAGAGAACCAGATGAATCCGTCGCAGGCCCATCGCGACAATACAGTTCAAACGATGATGCCAACAGCAATACAGACAGCGAGGAAGAAGAAGAAGAAGAAGAAGAAGAAGAAGAAGAAGAAGAAGAAGAAGAGGAGGAGGAAGAAGAAGAAGAAGAAGAAGAAAAAGAGGAGGAGGAGGAGGAGGAAGAGGAGGAGGACCCTGTAGATTCAGGTAAGCTTTTAATAATACAACTACGCTGACAAAAATAAAAAAATTACGCGGATAATAATAGTAAAATGAAAAAGCAGGGTACGAGACGGACCCAAACGTTTTTTCGCTTTGCACGATTCACTGTGCCGAGACCGCCGACAATCGAGTTGGTTTACGAAATGCGTCGGCGGTTCCCGGGTGCAGTCGACGGATTCGAGGACTAGAAGCAAATATAAGTTTGTAATTCTTACGTTACACGAATTATATGCATAGTATATAGCCAGCGACAAACAAAAATTTAAAGTAAATTAAATAAAAATTCTAATAAATGGTTTAATTATGCCTGCAGGTGGACAGACCGGCGATGGAAGGACTGCTGCACGGGGTGGTGATATTTTGCCTCCTGGTGAACGTTTCGGTATCGACAACGAGCAGAGACGTTATTTTTCACGCTTTAGGATGCAGGGTCGAGAGACAGATTTTTATTTTCGTCAGCCACCGGTCGGTATCGATCATCTGACATGGTTCGAGGGAGGTGTACGAGATGTTCTCACACGTCTTACAGAATCGTGCGAAGGACATGATTATGTGGGTATGACTCTGAGCGTACCGTCTTTTGCGCAAGGACCTGTATGGTTATCATTTTGACCAGCTCGTGACATCGTTCCCGACGATATATGGCGACTAATTAATAGTATAGCTCAGAGCGCGCGCGAATTTCGAATAGACGCTGGTACATGTAGAATGACGACGTGTATAGTACGAGGCGTCGAAGGAGCCGGTGTGGGCACTAGGCTTACACACGAGTCTATAGCAAAAAAGTCAATTTTACGCATAAGTAATCGCGATAATTTGTGTCTACAACGATCCCTTGTCACTGCCCGAGCGCATGCCGAACGCGGTCAAATACGTGCGGGTGTGCTACACAGACGATGGTGTCAAATTCGGAACGGGCTTCGAGGTGCGCAATATACAGCGGCGATAGAGCTCACACGTAATGCAGGGGTAACGACACCGTCTAGGGGGTGTGGTGCGCGCGAAATTCAGCTCTTTCAGGAGTACTTGGTTCACGAGGGTATAGCGATTGTTGTTTATGAATTTCTCACCTTCGGAAAACGCGTTCCGGCTCTGTACGATGGGCGAAAATACGTACTCATTGCAACAGGTAAAATTAATCATACACTCTTTATTCTCTATTACGAGCGTTCTCATCACTATCAACCGATATTAAACCTCGCCGGTGCGCTAGGTAGTCGGGGGTTCTGCACGCAATGTAACTCCAAGTATATTCGAGTACTCGAGCATCGATGTAGCTATCAATGTGCTCGATGTAAATCCACTTATTGCAACGGTAATAGAGACTCTCAGCCTGAGTATTGCGCAGACTGTAATCGTTCGTTCTTTGGTGCTTTTTGCCTCGCTCATCACAAGAGTGAGGGCTCCGCGGGTATCACGTCTCGTAAATATAGACGGTACAGCGTCTGTAAAGGAAAATCTGTAGAGGCTGCTCGCGTATGATTAAAACCACAGATAAAAAGATGCATGTATGTGGTATATCGTTTTGTGCTACATGCAAACAAACGCGGCCGACTACGCATGCATGTTTTATAGCAGCTCTTAAGAAATCAGATGCGCAAAAGGAGAAGAAAAAAGACAAGTTTTCCACGAGATTTTTATTTTATGATTTTGAGACGCAGCAACACGCGCAATTGCATGATGATAAATCGACACGAATTCACGAGCCGAATTTATGTGTTGCACAATGCGTATGTATGGCATGTCTGGATATCACAGATATAGAGACAGATTGTGCTAACTGTGGTAAACGTGAATTCGTGTTTATCGATGATCCTGTTGGGGATCTCGTAAAATTGGCATTATCGCAAAAATTTAAAAAGACCATCTGCATCGCCCATAATGCTAGAGGTTTCGACGCACAATTTATTCTACGGTATTTAATCGAGCTGCAAAAAACACAGCTGCCTTCTCTGATTATGAACGGTACGAAGATTGTCTCGATGAAAATTGGCGATGTCGTTTTTCTCGATAGTCTAAACTATTTACCCATAGCTCTTAGCGCTTTACCTAAGGCCTTTGGTTTCGCTAATGAGGTGGCAAAAGGTACATTTCCCCATTTATTCAACACACCGGAATATCAGAATTACTCAGGTCCTCTGCCGGCTTTGCATTTTTACTCACCCGATACCATGTTCTCAGCGGATCGCGAGCGCTTTTTAAAATGGTATGAGGAAGAATCGAGTCGCGTAGATTATAAATTTGATTTTGCGACGCAATTTGTGCAATATTGTCGTACAGATGTTACGGTTTTGAGACGAGCGTGTTTAGCTTTTCGAGAGTTACTTATACGTTGTTGGAGCGTGTGCCCCTTTACAGAAGCATGCACGATAGCATCAGCATGTATGAGAGTATTTCGAAAGAATTTTCTACAGAAAGATCGCATTGCGGTGTTACCTGCAGGAGGATATCGCTGGGGCGATAAGCAATCGCGCAAGGCCGTCGTATGGCTCGTATGGCTCGAGCGTGAGCTCAACTGCGTTATCGCTCATGCTTGACGCACGAGAGAGTATCGCCCTCCGGCCGGTCTACCGGCCGTGGACGGTTACTACGTGGATGCGGGGGTCCATCACGTTCTTCAATTTCATGGCTGCTTTTGGCACGGTTGTCCGCGATGTTATCGCGTGAATAGAGATGCTCGAACTAAATTCGGCGATACAATGGATGAGCGATACGAGCGTACCATTCTTATTTCCGGGCGAATCAGATCGAAAGGGTACACTCTAACCGAAATATGGGAATGCGATTTTGACAGATTACTCGAAAATAACGAGGAAATGTCGATATACGTGAAAATTCACGCCATGGTCAAGCAGGCGCCTCTCGAACCACGCGATGCATTCTTTGGCGGTCGAACGGAAAATTTTGTAAGCTTGTACAACGTCGCGAACGGGGAGCAGATACGCTATGTGGATGTTTGCTCGCTGTATCCGTGGGTATGTATGAATGGAAAATATCCCGTTGGACACCCGAAATTGTACGTAGGCGACGAGTGTCGAGAACTCGTAGGACTTGAAAACGATCTAAGTGTCGTCGAGGGTCTCGTGAAGTGTACCGTGCTGGCACCGCGCGATTTGTATATACCCGTACTGCCTGTTCGCATGCATGGGAAACTACTGTTCCCCCTGTGTAGAACGTGCTGTACAGATATGGACACATCCGAGGTTTGTACACACGATGACGCGACTGAGCGAGCGTTTGACGGCACATGGGTCGTGGACGAACTGAGAAAAGCTGTGTCGCTCGGATATAAAGTGACGCGTATCTATGAAATTTGGCAATACGTTGTTACGCAGTATGACTCGACAACGCGACGAGGCGGTCATTTTGCCGAGTACATCGATACATTCCTAAAAATAAAACAGGAAGCGAGTGATCCGCCAACAGAGTGTAACGATGACGAGGAAGCAATTGAGCGTTTTATAGCATTGTACAAGGAGTCTGAGGGTGTATATCTCGAGCGAAGTGCCTTGCAGCCAAATCCGGGTTTACGTTCACTAGCGAAATTGGCTCTTAATTCATTCTGGGGAAAGTTTGGTCAACGAGAGAATCTCACGAAAACCGTTATCGTCTTCACGCGCGCGGAGTTAATGAATTTACTAACGAGTCCGGAGATTGAGGTGACGGGGATGCTACCGGTTAATCACAAGATTATGTATGTAAACTATGTGAGCAACCGCGATGCTATCCAACCATCACCGACATCAAACGCCGTGATTGCAGCATACACGACGGCACAGGCACGCCTAAAATTATACAGTTATCTTGAGGGGCTCGGGCGACGAATATTGTACTGCGATACGGACTCCTGTATTTACGTGAGCCATCCCGGTGGTAACGAGTATGAGCCGCCAATCGGTCAATTTCTAGGAGATCTTACGGATGAATTAAGTGAATACGGGCCTGGTAGTTATATAACTTCGTTCGTTTCGGGTGGACAAAAATTTTACGCATACCTTGTTCGTAAACCCGACGGTACGATTATTGAAAAATGTAAAGTGAAGGGTATCACGCTAAACTTTGCGAATAGTCCTCACGTAAATTATAACGCATTACGATCTTTCGTGACAGGAGCAAGGAGCGTACCTATTATTTTAAAATTCGACGCTATTCGACGTACGGAATTTCATCATGTAGTAACGCGTAAAGAAACGAAATCATGCGAGCCTGTTAACACGAAGCGAAAACGGCACGGGCTGTACTCTACTGTACCGTATGGCTATTGTGAAATACGCTAATTAGTATAACGCAAAAAAGTTTATAGTTTTACGGGTGAATTCGCGATATTTAAAAATAATCTTTTTGTCTAATTTCATGTAACATATTTACAGTGTACAATACATTGAAAAAATTGATTTATCATGTATAAAATCGTTATCGGATCGTTCTTTTTGTGCTGATATTCGTAACAGTAGCTGCTATCTCTCTACCGTTCCCTTTTGTGCTGACTTTCTCATCGTTGATTCCTTTTGTCCCGTCTTTCTTATCGAGTGTTTCCTTTTGTTCTGGCTTTCTAGTGCTACATCCGTGGATATAATATTGTTGTTTAGAATTTGATGATTCGTAAAATTTGTATATAGAGATGTATGCATAGTGAAATAAAAATATTGCTTTATTTGTTAGAAATATAAAAATTATCGTTATTTAATATACATACAGCGTAAACGCCAGCTTATACCGCGGGCCCGCGCCTCATCAGCTAGTGCAGGCGCGCCGCGTCTTATCAGCTCTTTAAGGCCGCGAAAATAGCTGATGCCGCGGGGTCACCGCCGCCGCCGCCGCAGCCGCAGCCGCGGTATAAGCTTATTTAAGAGTCTGCTGATTGATTTTGATAGACACTCGTCGATATGGATACACGCTGGAAACATCCGTGCACAGCTGTGATAAGCGGTCCTACGGGATGTGGTAAAACATATTTTGTAAAAAAATTCTTTAAATACATGCGCGAAATGACGGATGTCCCGTTCGAGCGTATACTTTTTTATTACTCAGAGTGGCAGTCCGGGTATTCAGAGTACGGTGATAAAATCGAATTTCGCGAGGGTTTACCGCAAGCAGTAGACTACTCGAATGACGCAAGACCTAAGCTTGTGGTCATTGACGATCTAATGCGCGAGGCATCCAACAATACTGTGGTTGATCTTTTCACCAAGGGTAGCCATCATAAAAATCTTAGTGTCATTATCCTCACGCAAAATCTCTTCCATCAGGGTCACGGGCAGCGCGATATCTCCTTAAACGCTAATTATATCATTGTCTTCAAAAATCCGCGAGATCGCGCGCAAATTCAGCACCTAGCCCACCAGGTATGTCCCGAGAATCCGCGATTTTTGCAGGAAGTATATTTCGATGCAACAGCCGCACCGCACGGCTATCTATTAATCGACTTGAAACAATTGACGCCTGATAATTGTCGATTTCGCGCCTGTATATTTCCCGATGACCAATACCATTACGTTTACGTGCCTCAAAAAGCAATAAAAGTTCGCGATGCGTCGCGCGATGTACCAGTAATGCGCTTGTAATGGCGTTGCGCGGACCTCTCGATAAAAAGCAGATAATTATATTGCAAGCGTTGTGTTATCTGAAGCAAGAGCAACGACGTACAATTTTGCGCAAAGCAGATGTAGCGCTTGTACGCTGTATATGCGAGTGTGCTCTAAACGTTTTACAGGGAAACATGAGTCTGAACAACGTGCAAAAGAATCATCTTCGGAGGCACGCGACAATTCTTCGGCGACTAGCCGCCAAAAGGGGAAATTGGAGCGGTAAGAGGAAGATCATCGTCGAGCACTGTGTCGGATTTCTCAAGTTGCTTCTTGCGCCTGTCTTGGCCTACGCGAGACATGCAATATGCCAGAAAGATGATACTTATTCCTCATGATAACATACATCGTCTCGCTGGACTCGACACTACTGCTGCTGCTGCTACTACTACTACTACTACTACTACTAGTGCAGACCCGTTGCCTTCCGTACAGACTACCGGTACGCTATTATCGCGCCTCGACTCTGAGCTGAGTGAAATTCTAAACTCTCACTCGTACAAGACCGAGAGAGAGAAGTGGATAGCGTACCAACAGGTTTTACAGCGTTATCTTCACATGGTCGAGTACGATAATGCCGTACCGAATATTTCATCAAAACGAAAAGTAGCAATACTCGATAGCCACGAGAATAAATCCGACGACGATTTGATGAACAAAGTTAAATCGCGGCTCAATGACACACTTATTATCGATGGCGTACCAAAAAAATTTGAATCTAAAGCAATATCGTTGCTTCGCAATTTGCATCGCAGCGCCGTTGGTAATAAAATGACATGGGATCGTAACGGCGTGGTTTCCATAGACGGCAGAAGAATTTCAAATTCCAATATCGTTGATCTTGTTAACGATGCTATGCGAGCTAGAAAACGCGAGAAACCCATCGGACGATCTCACTTTGCCAAACTCCTGCGAGCGATACAGATGCCGCGTGAATTTATCGGTAACCCCGCGTTACTACACGAGCCTACACCTACATCATCCTCGACACCACAGCGGCGTCTTATTTTACCGCGCGAAAACGATAGAAGCAGCAGCAGCAGCAGCAACGGTAGCAACAACAACAACAACGACGACGAGGCCGAGACCACACACTAAACAGAGATTTAATGCTCACGGCTGAAAACGACACCATCGAGGGGGAGGAGGGGAATGAAGAAGAGGACGAACAATTGCAAAACTTTTCACAAGTAGAATATCGACCACCCACACAGTTAGAAAAGAAAAAGAAAAAGAATCCATTCAACTGGTCATCGTTAAAATTATGAAAATTCTTCAAAAAATCTATTATGACACCGCTCATCCTGCTTCCTATTCTCGAGCAAAAAATTTGGCCCAGGTGGATCGTAGAGTAGCGCGAAAAAATGTTTTACCATGGCTCGAGACACAGGATTCATATAACATGCATCGCCTCATACGACGACGATTTCCCCGTCGTACGTACAGTGTGAGTAATATAGACGATGTATGGGAGGCTGATTTAGCTGATCTTCGCTCGATAGCCACGTACAACGATGGGTACGCGTATCTGCTCGTTGTTATTGATGTGTTGAGCAAATACGCGTGGGTCGAGGCTTTGCGTGACAAAACGAGCGCAAACGTGGCCCGCGGTCTCACACGCATACTCGCGCGCAGTAACAATCGTCGCCCGCAACAATTGCAAATTGATCGAGGCAAAGAATTTATCGGCGCACCGTTTCAGCAAATTCTCAAGAAAAAGAATATCGAATTTCGCGCTGCTCGTAACCCTGATATAAAAGCCTCGATTGCCGAACGCTTTAATCGAACAATAAAAGAGCGAATGTGGCGCTACTTTACATACACGCGAAATAAGCGTTACATCGATGTTTTACAAAATTTTTTATATGCTTATAATCACACTAGACACAGCGGAACGCGTATTCCTCCGAGCGAAGTAACCCTCGAAAATGCCTCTATAGCCCGAGACAATTTAGCACGGCGTTACGAGCGCAACGCGAAAAAAATTAAAAAGCCTAAATACAGCGTCGGTGACTTGGTACGTATCAGTACAGCTAAAGCAGCTTTCGTGAAAGGATATGAGCGTGGTTGGAGTAACGAATTATTCAAGATTCAACGAATATCGTTGAATCGAGAGCCATTCGTGTATATTTTACACGATCTGAATAACGAGACTATCGACGGTATTTTCTACGAAGCAGAATTATCACGAGTACGAGTGCCTCCGTCATCTGAGAAGACGAAAGAGAAGAAGAGGATAAAGAAGAAGAAGAAGAAGAAGAACGCTCGGGATCATCGTCCGTGATAAATATGAGCTCCAAGGATAGCTCTTTCTTTGTCGTACTACCGAGCAACAGTAGTATGCAGTATTTTCCGGATAATACGACGACGAAATTTATTACAAAACTACCGCGTCAGATACGCCTGCACGGAGAATGGGCTGTTTCTCTTGTGGAAATTGCTTATCCGATGACTCTTTTACATGTTCCTACTGTAGAAAATCTCCTAACTTTTGAGGATGTTGATTATGATTTATCGGGTTTAAATCTTTTAACACGGAGGAGCGTTGATAGAGACCAAGTAGCACCTGGTGTATATCGCTCTATAGACGCTCTTTTGGAGAGTATAAATCAGCTACCTCACGTGGCCGATCATTTGCGCTTTAAATCGCTTCCGAGCGGGCAGGTCGAAGTGGCACGCGTATGCGACGATCTACGCTACCACGACTTTCGCGTATCGCCCGCTATCGCAAGGCTACTAGGATTCTCGGAAGAGGCTTGTAGCCCCGTTATGATAGAACCGCATTGCGAATACACAGGGTCGAGGCCTGCATCTCTCACCGGTGCTATACCGGGCAGCATGTTTTTATACACAGATATCTGCGAGAGCTATATTACAGGCGATGTACAAACACCCCTCTTACGAGTTGTGCCTATTGATACTGATGACTGTCCGTATGGTTCGATAAAAATTAAATCGTTTTCAACGCCACGATATATACCTCTCTTGCGCAATAATTTACACACTATCGAGATCGATATAAGAGACGAATTTGGGGATCCTATACCATTCGAGCAGGGAACGTTCACTGTGACACTACATTTCAAAAGGTCCCACGATTGATTACACCACTATGGATGATATTGACAATGTGCAGCACGGATGGGGTCGTCGCGGGTACGGTGGTATTAGCCATGTTTATATCGGAACACCTAATCAGCGAGGACACGGTATCGGTAGCTTTCTCGGGGGCCTGTTTCGTCGAGTGTTACCACTTTTAAAGAAGGGCGCTAAAGCAGTTGGAAAAGAGGCGTTGCGCGCTGGTGTAAACGTAGCCGGTGATATCCTCGATAGAAATATAGCTGTGAAAGATGCTATTCGCGAGAGAGCGCAAGAATCAGGCAGTAATCTCAAACGCAAAGCCTCTGAAAAAATTGACACTCTCATGCGGGGGTCTGGTTATAAAAAGCGCAAAATTTCACGTACTCCTCATGCATCGAACGAACGTAAACCACGACGTATCTCTCGTAAAAATAAAAGTGTAATAAAGAGAAAAACAATAAAAAAGAAGAAGAATAATAAGAACAATAAGAAGAAGAAGAAGACTCGTCAACGAACAGTTGCAGATATTTTTGGATAGCTGAAACAAGATGGCTTTTCTACATGCGCACTCGTGCGAGTGTCTTAAATCGGAACTTGAATTATTTTCACTCCCACCGACGCAAACTACTATCGAAGGCTCTAATTGGGTGTATTACAAACCAATATCTTCGCTAACAGATGATTCACCGATTGAATTTGTTATTCCCGGACAGGGTGATGAGTATATCGATCTCGCGCATACTATGCTTAGTCTGAGAGTGAAAATAACATCTCCTACCATTACGGAAATTGCCGTGGGCACATCGTCGAAAGTAAGTGCCGGCCCTGTAAACAATCTCTTGCATTCTATGTTTGATCGGGTGAATGTATACCTGAATCAAAAATTAGTTTCACCTCCAAATAACGCCTACGCCTATCGAGCGTACATAGAAACACTTTTGAATTACGGTCCAGCAGCAAAAAATTCGCATCTCACGAGCGTTCTCTGGTACGACGATACACCTGGAAAAATGGATGATATAACATCGGAAAATACGGGACTTGTGAAGAGAAAACAATTTTTAAATGTCGAAAAAACTGTAGACTTGCTCGGTCATCTGCATTGCGATATATTCAATCAGGAGCGGTTCCTATTAAACGGTGTCGAGATGCGCCTATGGCTGGTTTGGTCTAGAGATTCATTTTGTCTTGTGGGGGATACAAAGAATGGTCAATGCGGCTTGAAGATTCTCGAGGCATCGCTTCTCGTTCGTAGAACAAAAATAGCTCCTAGTGTGCTGCTCTCACATGCTAGAACTCTGGCAAAATCTGCGGCTAAATATCCTCTTACGAGAGTCGAGGTAAAAGCCGTTTCAATACACTCGGGTGTTCATGGAGAGACTATCGATAATATCGTGTTAGGTCAGTTGCCGAAGCGTATAATTATCGGTTTTGTCGATAACAAAGCGTTTAACGGTGACTTCAGTATGAATCCGTTCAATTTCCAAAATTACAAGATAAATTATCTCTCGTTGTATGTAGATGGTGCTCAAATACCTTCGAAACCGTTACAACCTGATTTCACGAAAAATCATCTATATGTGGATGCTTTTCAAACGTTGTTTTCGGGAACTGGAATACATTTCTTGAACGATGGTAATTCGATCGATCGCGATAATTATCGCGATGGATACTGTCTGTTTGCTTTTGATTTGACACCCGATCTTTTGGCGAACAGCAATACACATTGGAATTTAATAAAGCACGGTAGTGTGAGAATAGAGGTACGATTTGAGGATGCGCTTGCTTCAACGATAAATTGTGTAGTCTACGCGGAATATGATAATGTCCTTGAAATTGATGCTTCTCGGCAGGTAATGGTGGATTTTACCGGATAAGCGAAAAATGTGCTGATGTCGGCATAAAATTATTTCGTGTTAAGACACGTAAAAGCGTGTCCGCGAGTAACTAATCAGTCGAACTCGGTCATCTGTACGGATTAGACGTGAAAATGGATATCGTCGTGGATATACAGGGAATGCGTGGTAAAGACTCGGAATTTATTCCGAAAGAAATTGCCGTGGTAGCAGTGGATAGACCGTACTCTGCTCATTGGATCGTTGCACCGCCGTGTCACTTTGCCGAATTACCACAGCAATCGAAAAGCCAGAATAATTTTCTCTCGAAATATTTTCACGGTATGGAGTGGTACGAGGGCGATGTGAGCTGTAAACAGGTATACGCTAACTTGCGTGAAATTTCGCGAAAATCAAGACGCATCTATACGCGCGGTCACGAGAAGGCTATACTTCTTTGCGATATCACGAGTCGTGAAATTTCCAACCTGGAGGATGAGGAGGGCGCCCCATCGTACACATTTATGCCGAAATCTTTGCGAAAATGCTTCAGACACGCTATGATAAACGATACAGCGTCTTCGCATTGTGCAATGCGCCAGGCTTTCCAAATAAAAAATTGGCTTCGCGAGCATCCATTTAAAGGAGAATCATACATGGATGTTTGGTCAGCAGACGAAGAGGAAGAGAATAAAAAAGAGGAGAAATCTTCATCATGTGGTCGTGACACGATCGACGACGCTGTGAAATAAATTTTGCATATATATATACGTCTTTCAAAGCGTATCGGTCATCATTTAATCATTGACTATGTGTTCAGCATGAACACTAGACAAATCTACGAAAGTCTGCAGTATCTACCACTTTCAACCGTTGGCGTATACCCGGCTGACAGAATTCCTCGTGTATGGACGTTACCAGCCGGACTCGTAGTTAACACGGATAACCACGACGGACCTGGAGAGCATTGGATCGCCATGCACGTTAACCATCATGGAAAAGGAATGTACTTTGATAGCTACGGGCTACCACCGGTTATACCGCAACATCTCGCCCGACTACGAAGAAACTGCAAGTTCTATCGGTACGGCCTCAAGCAGCTACAGAGTTATACGTCGGATGTGTGTGGACAATTTTGCATCGTATTTCTACACCTTATGTCGTGCGGCTTCACCATGTCGCGATTTAATAATCTCTTTAGCGATAATGTAACGAAAAACGACAGATTAGTGCGTTAATATTACAATGCTTTTACCTCTCGACGATCAGACAGTGATAAAAATAAATTTAACGGCAGAGGAGTCTCCGAGCGAAGATTACCGTGTTTGCAGGGATGTTGCATACGACGGTAAATATCTGTAAAGTGATTTAAATAAAATATTGATTAATTAAAAACAAATACATCGGTTTACTGTGTCTCTTCTTTTATAATTATATATAAAATATAATCGAGGTCTCTCGCGGCACGGTATCATATTCTGTGTCTTTTACTGCAGAGCATTCGCTTCACGAGAAGCACAGCGCAAAGCGGTACACACGTGCAAAACTGCTGACATTGCATTCAAAGCGCTGCACAGCTAGTTATGACTCAGAGGGGGGTTCGTTATCTTCAAACACTGTGATCACCGCCAGCCTCATCCGGAGCATTCAGTCTGTCTTTAACTTCGTGATCGTGCAGTCTAAAACGTTTTTCCGCTATGTATCCTCGTTATGATGCAAGTATTCTGGGTGTCGCGTTTTGGTGCAGTGTTTTATATATAGACTTGGACATGGTGGTTCATCTGCGAACCGATGAAATGTGGGACGCGTACGAGGAGATGGCGAAAATTCTCCATCGTGTTTTTTACGAGTGGGATCGCGCATCGTTTAGTATCGCCCTGGAGGACCTTTACGAGGGGATGTGGTGCGTGGTTGTGGAAAACGGTCGTGCGGATCGCGGTGAGCTGATCTATGCAGATGGTGACGGATATTCGGAGGTACTCCTAATCGATGAGGGGTACCCAATATTCGTCAATTGGGATAACTTATATTATCCTGATACCCTCACCGGCATGATACCTGCCTTATGCATGGGGTGCCATCTGCATGGATTGGAACGGGTTGACGACTCTGGCTTAATGCCTCTGCTGGAGTCAATGTGTGGTTCCGCCGCATCATTGCACGGTGTAGTGAGAGGCGAGAGTCGTACTCCCAGTGTTAGGCTAACGACGTTGGACAATGTGGACGTGGTGGAACACGTATTCGGGGTTCTCGGAGAGGACATAGCAATCGGCTACGATGGCGGCGACGTGGACGAAGGCTTCGAGGACCCCGAGTCTCCTGACATGGACGGTGCTAGGTAGAAAAAGTGTGTGCGTGAGCGTATGCGTGCGTGTGTGTGTGGGTGTGAGTGGGTGCGTGCTCGCGTATATGTGTGTGTGAAAGTGAGAGAAAGAGAGAGAGAGAGAGTTAAAACCGCCGTAGAAGGAGAAGGATAGTACAGCAGCAGCGGTCAACAACAGCAGAAGTGGTGAGTGCACGAATTTATTTATTTAGTATGTGTACACCTTTGCTCCATCCTGCTCTTATCTCTACTCTTCCTTGTTCACCAAGGTACCCACACCACCTCACTTTACCATCTCCATGTTACCGACACTGGTCAAGCAGAGTGGGTAGCGCGGCGGTGGAAAAGTGAGGTGGTGGGAGTAGCCGCGTGGTGGGGGAAGGAGTGGGGATAGGAGTGGGATAGAGCAAAGGTGTACACATACTACTCATGCTAAGGGAGACTTTATCATGGTAAGGCAGACATTATCATGATAAGACAGACTTTCGCTCTGCTGTCATCGCTTTCGGATAGAGTGCACCACAGGAGGATTCGAAAGAATTTGAGATAAATAGTGCATCAACTTATATTATTGACCTTAGTTGCATTTTTAACTATAACTATTTTTACTCCTCCCAATTAGCAGATCCAATGCTAGACCAATATTTTTTTCATTGGTTGAGTTAGTCCCCACTTTTTCTATCGATAGCATATATAAACCAAGCTGTAACAAAGAGAATCATTCAAGTGTGAACCCCTCGACAAGATGTATAAACAAAGGGTAAGTTTTCTATCGCTTCGCTACATAGTGCAAACATATATATTTTATAGATTTCTATACCAATTTTTTTTAATTTTCAGATTTCAATGAAATGCTGGGATGAACATCTAAAAAATTGGCGAGACCCTTGCCGCCGAATTCTGGAGATGCCTCTACCACCATTCGAGGAGACAAGGAAAAAATTAAAAGTAAGTATTTACTATTGAATTTTCAATTTAAAAATATTGCTATTAAATTTTAATTATTCTTGACTTCTTATTTTGCAGATACCATTCGAAATAGAATATCAGGCCGGTAAATTAAGGACGCATCCATGGAAGGTGCTGGCAACCAAACTAGAGATCACCTTGTTGATAGAGATGCTATTCATGCCACCGCCACCACCTCCGCCGATGCCATCTCCTGAGCCAGCACCGATGCAGCAGGCTGCAGTACATAAGCCGAGGATGTTATTCAATTCAATAATCGCGTTGGACTTGCTGCGACTGCTGATGCAGTCGCCACCACCACCGCCGGCGTCTCCTACACCAACCACGATGCCCCCACTGGAGATCGCGCTCAAGATCATGCAGCAACCACCGCCACCTCCCCAGCTGGACCCGTTGGAGATGCTGATGTTGCCGCCGTCGTCTCCTGTACCAACCTCGATAACCGAGCTGGAGGTGATTGAGCAGCAGCAGCAATCATTATCACCGAAGCCGATCCTGCATCGTTCATCAGCACCCTCGCTGGGACTGCCGCTGCTGCCAGATGACCTATATCTTACCAGCGAGGATGAAGATGGTGCTTTGTTGCAACATTCAACTACGGTGACGGAGCCAGCGGCGATGAAGTCGCCCACTGCAATCGCTGAACCGTCAACCAACGTTGTCGTCGCCGCTGCTGCCAGCTACAGTTATCGAAGCATCATCGAGACAGCGTCGAGACAGTGTCGAGACGATCCCCCTACCGCCGCTACCACAACCAGACTGCAAGAGGACTGCAGCGAACAAAGGGTCTGACGAGAACGTTCCTCCGCATCACCGTACGACGATGGTTATACCAGGTGTATGCATAAGTTTTTTCCGGTTTAACTAAGAGATGGCGCCAGCGAAAAGTACGCAGCGTATTAATTTGACACATACGTCATTTTGTTCGTCTGACATTAACCTACAAACACACACAAGTTGAGTCCGCCAAAAACTAGCGTCTTTGTTTTATCGTTCAGTGATCATGTCGAGTTTTGTGCCTGAAAAAGAACATTTGCGGCACGCATTGCTTTTCTTATTTAATCAAAAGAAAAAGGCTGCTGAAAGTCAACGTTTGCTGGTAGAAACATATGGTGAACACGCTCCATCGATTCGAACATGTGAGACATGGTTTCGACAATTTAAAAGTGGTGATTTCAATGTGAAAGGCAGTGAGCGCTCTGGTAGACCACAAAAATGCGAAGACGAGCAATTGCAGGAGTTATTGGATGATGACCCAACTCAAACTCAACGGCAATTAGCAGAAGCATTATATGTGTCACAAGAAACAATCAGCAGACGTTTACGAGTAATGGGGAAGATCAATAAACTCGGTAAATGGGTCCCACACGATTTAAATGAACGTCAAACAGAAAATTGCAAAGTCACTTGTGAAGTGCTGCTTTAACGCCACGAAAGGAAATCATTTTTGCATCGAATTGTGACGGGTGACGAAAAATAGATTTATTTTGAAAACCCGAAGCAGAAAAAATCGTGGCTTTCACCTGGCGAAGCCGGTCCTTCAACACCAAGGCCAAATCGCTTCGGCAAGAAGACCATGCTCTGGGTCTGGTGGGACCAGAGCGGTATTGTGTATTATGAACTCTTGAAGCCCGGCGAAACCGTTAATACACAACGCTATCGCCAACAAATTATTAATTTAAACCACGCATTAATAGAAAGACGACCGGAATGGGCCAGAAGACATGGCAAAGTGATTTTGTTACACGACAACGCGCCGTCTCACACAGCAAAAGCAGTGAAAGACACCTTGAAATCGCTTGGATTGGACATCCTTCCGCACCCGCCGTATTCGCCAGACCTGGCGCCATCTGACTATCACCTCTTCGCATCAATGGGGCACGCGCTCCCAGAGCAGCACTTCAGCAATTTCGAGGAAGTTGGAAAATGGCTCGACGGATAGTTTGCCGCAAAAGACAAGCAGTTTTTCTGGCATGGTATTCATACGTTACCTGAAAGATGGGCGAAATGTGTAGAAGCCGATGGCCAATATTTTGAATAAAACAAAAATTAATTTCCCTTGAAAATTACGTGTTTTTTTTACCAAAAAACCGGAAAAAACTTATGCATACACCTGGTAGAACCGCGACCAACTGACCCGTTAACGCGAAAACGTGCTCGGACTTACGCACCAAAGGACCGATTTAGCACTATGCGAAAAAAGTTTATAAATCGAACAAGAAGATTTTAATTTTTATGTAAATATAATATTAGTTTCAAATTTTTTATTGATAAAGTTAATTTAACATTAATATTTTGTAATCTAGTTTTTAATATTTCAGCGTAATAAAAAAGCGTTTAATTTTATACCTCGGCTTTTCTCATTTCTGCATGCATTACTATTAGATATTAATTTAAAAATAATATAGACCATTTGAAATTTGAAGATTTTTTTTTTTAATTGCGAGCCTAGAGCCGGAGAGCCTAATGCTTCACACGTGTGATCTTTACAACCCTCTCAGCTAAGTCGACCATCAACTGCCCTCTCTCCATTGCTACCTAGAGAAGGGATGAGCTGATCTTTTGGGTCCGTGGCGTTCCACACCGGATTATTTCAAACGTCTTTACTGAGATGCGAAGGAGGATATATTGAGAGAACATCTGCACCAACAGAGATGCTTGACAATCCACAGGCGGTTATTGCGCGCACGTCTATACCGACAGAGATGTTTTGAGACCTAACCGATAACAGCAGAGAATTTATCATGACTCGATATTAAATATCAGCTTCATCGAAACCACAGCTGATAATCGAACTTATAGAGTAGAGCAGTTATCCTGAGAACAGCGACTGTAGTTAATTCACAATGATTTTTCGTCATAGTTGTTTAATTTCAGCTCGATTTCTAGTTCGGAAGAGAAGGAGGGTTGAGGAGGAGCAGTAATTCAACAACAATTTTTTAATTTATAAAAATAGCGTAGAATTTTTTTATTGTCGAGTGTACAGAGCTCATGAGTAAGTAGTGCAGAGAATTTATCATCACTCGATATTAAATATCAGCTTCACAGAAACCACTGCTGATAATCGAACTTATAGAGTAGAGAAGTTATCCTGAGAACAGCGACTGTATTTAATTCACAATGATTTTTCGGCATATTTGTTTATTTTCAGCTCGATTTCTAGTCTGGAAGAGAAGGAGGGTGGAAGAAGAGCATTAATTCAACAACAATTTTTTAATTTATAAAAATAACGTAGAATTTTTTTATTGTCGAATGTACAGAGCTCATGAGTAAGTATTTACAGCGAGAAATCACACTCGTCGTAGTAGCCTTTCAGAGTAGTTGTATCATTTATGATGCAGTTGACAGTTGGGTTTGCGATGATTCCACTAGATGACGCAACCGATGCCATCTGTTTGCGTAAGTCAAGAAGCCACGTTTTCATCATACGCACGTTGTGAGCTGCGCAGTGAGGAGTCCAATTCATGATTGGATGATTCGTACATGTGATGTCAGTATTAGTTGGTAATGCTGCCAACGCGGGACATCCCAGGTCTTTAATATTGTAAACGTTTGGAAAAATGCTATCCCGCCAACGTTTCTTCTCTAAGCTCTTGGTATAAATCCTGCTCGCATCGCGTAGAAGGCTGATAACAGTCTCGCTGATTTCATCATATGGTATATCACCGTTGACCCAGGGGATGCCATGGTAATTTGCTTCCAGCCACCGATTTTCGCTCTTGTATTTGGCCGGCAGGAAACTCCATTTGTGTGGCGGTTCAAACAGATAGACTGATGGTAAGGCGTCATCTTCGAGAGGAATGACGGCCATCTCTTTGAATACGAATTCGTTAAAAGGTCGCTTGAAGCCTTGGACGTCTACTATGTACTCCATGATGAATAAAGTGATGCCAACAGTCACGCTTCCAGCTCTTTTATACCCGTTTGTCACCTCTACTGTGAGCTATTGTACAGCCACGAACGATGGATACATTCGAGGATATCGACCAATCAGCAACGACTTTGTAGCCTCTCCACCACTTTTTTTAGATTCAAACACAGACATGAACAATGAATGCATTCATGAATTTCAACCAATTAGCTACAAGTTCGATACATCTCACTACTTTTCGTGGGGATAAATACAAGTTCTTCCGCAAGAGAGACTCATTCCGAAGCGACCATTCAATTTACTCCAAAGTCACTCTCTTCAAAGCGAAGTATTTCGAAATACTTGGATCAGAATGAATCTCCAGGAGCGCAATGCAGTCATGAAGACGTGGGAGGATATCTTGGAGCTTCTTTAAACTCAAAAATCCGATGAGATCGCAGAGTGGTTCAAATGGCTTGCTGCAGTCATCAAATCCACAGAAAAATTATTGTTGGGGTCCACAGTTGCTGAACGTCAGAAGTATCTGTTCATGATTGGTTTCCTGAAAGGTATTGAAATCAAACTAGAACGTTTGATAAAACAAGGTTCAGGCTTGCAGAGGACTGATGAAAAAGGAATCTTGGATCGAGTGAGGTGGTCGAACCTACTACCAGCTTTCAATGAGCGCATCAAGACTGGAGTTATCACCAACTTAAAGCACATCGATGTCAATTTATTCTTGGAAGATTGTTAGACACTTTTCCATGAAGAAATAAAAAGTATCTTGAAGATCGAAAAGATGGCGGTCAAGGTATGTGCAGTACTAGCAGCAAAATTTAAGGTAATGAAGAATGATGAAGAAATTGTTGAAGCGAAGCACTTCAACACGAAGGCTGAAGCGATTTATCCAGCAACTTCAATCAAAGATTGGTTTACTGTCAACATCCAAGCACCGATTCAGAGGGAAATTGAAGAATTTGAGCTACAAGATTCCAGATGGACGCTGTATTCTATCATCAACCTCACAGTAAACATCAACATGTTGAATCCAATGCGAGGTAGCTCCTATATAGATCTCCCAATCGAGATTCAAAATAAGAATGCATGTGTCAATGTGAAAAATACTGTCAACATGTACTTCAAGTGGGCTGTACTATCGGCATTACATCCGGCACTACATAATCCTAATCGAGTTTCTACATACTAGAGATATACGCATGAGCTCAACTTCACTGATATCTTCTTTCCAGTGATGCCGCATTATTTCAACAAATTTGAGAAGAATAATGGTATATCAATCAACATCTACATTCTGAAGAAACGAATGAGAAGTTCGTGACCACTCCTCTGCATGTAACGTCTACGAAAAAAACTCTGCACGTTAACCTTCTTCTCATGCAAGATCACTACGTGGATGAGGACGAAGAGCAAGAAAAAGAAGATGCTAACAGAGTATACCAACTACCGAGATTCCATTACGTGTGGATTAAACACTTGTCTCGTTTAGTCTCGATACAGCTATCGAAACGTATTCACAAGCATCATATTTGCGATCGCTGCCTGCACTACTTTCGTAACGAAGACAAGCTTACCGCACATGAAGAAGATTGCAGGAATATAAACAAATGTAAGGTTATGATGCCGTCAGTAGAGAAAAAAATTCTTCGCTTTAAAAATCATAGCAATAAAGAGAGAGTACCTTTTATTGTCTACGTGGACTTTGAATGCTTACTCAAACCGATCCGAGATGAAAACGCGTACCAAAAGCATGAGGCGTTCAGCGTTGGGTATTACCTAAACTGCAGTTATGATACCTCGAAATCGAGCTACTACAGCTACAGAGGTGTGAAGCCTGTGGAATGGTTCGTGAGGGAGCTGCAACAATTGGCCACGGACCTCGAAGAGCTGTACATGAATCCTAAGCCTATGTCGAAGCTGTCATTCGAGCAGAGAACACAGTTTTATATGGCAACTACGTGTCATATTTGTAACAGGAATTTATCCAGCAACGATCGAGTCCATGATCACTGCCATTTGACTGGACAGTATGTATTTTGATAACTGTTACGTCCTGGATTTTAAGGACGTTGTTCTTTTCTCCATTTTGAGACAGATTGTGCTGCCTCAGGATTGGAGGACGGTCGGTGAGGGGCGGGTTGAAATAAATAATGAATGAACACAGGATAAACACCAAAAATGTCTGAATAAAGTTATTTGATATTAAAACGGTTAAATCACACAACATTATATAGTTAACACAATTGTATATATAGTAAGAGTCTTTTAGCACCGTTATATATATTATAAAAGAAATGGGTGGTTATAGGTAGACACGGGCCCGTGCTGTTACGAGGACCGACCGTCGTGGTCGGCCCCCGGAGTTGAACTGACTAATCAAAATGAATAAAGCAGTGCAGAAGGCACGCGTAATAATTATTTGCAGGGCGCAGCGCGTCTTGTCGGTGCACCGCGTCCCGTTGGTTAGCGTGTGAACGCTGACCTAAGCAAATTATTAGCGGATGGCAACGTGTCACGCCGACGCTCCGCGTCTCGCCGGCCAGCGTGTGAACGCTGACGTTAGCAAAAAGAATGAATAATAAATCGAATATAAATTATTAAAAATTCAAAAATTCACAAAGGGGGTTGGAGACCCAGGACGTAACAATAACCCTTTTTTATTCAAATAATAATAAAGATTGAAAACATAATACATATTTATGTACACCTAGATACAGAGGACCGGCACACAACGAGTGCAACTTACTTTATCAAGACTCACGAGTGATACCCGTGGTCTTCCACAACCTCACGGGATATGATTCACATTTTGTTATACGTGAAATCGCAACATGCTTCGATGGTCGTGTGGATATACTGCAACAAACGAAGGAACGTTACATCGCCTTTCAAAAGCACATTGATGGAAGCGATGTGAGTTTTCGATTCATCGACTCGTTCCGCTTTATGACTTCATCGTTAGAAAAACTAGCTTCATACCTTACGGAATTGAAGATTGTTAGGCGCGAATTTCCACAACTTCCTGATGATAAGATTGAGCTGCTATCGAGGAAAGGTGTATTCCCATATGAATACGTTGACGCTGTACACAAACTGGATGAGCATAATCTTCCGACTAAAGAAGATTTCCATAGTACGCTGAATGACAGTGACATCACAGACGACGATTACGAGCACGCAAAGGGAGTGTGGCAAGAGTTCAACACTCATGACTTAGGCGAATATTCAGATCTCTATCTGAAAACTGATGTTCTCCTCTTAGCCGATGTCTTTGAGAATTTTCGTGACAATTGCATCAGAGCGTATGGTCTGGACCCTGCGCACTACTACACAACACCAGGATTCACGTGGGACGCCATGCTTAAGTTCACACAGATTGAGTTGGAGCTTTTCACGGACTTGGAGATGCATCTGTTCGTTGAGCTAGGAGTGACGGGCGGCGTGAGTCAGTGCTGCAGCCGTTATGCCAAAGCGAACAACAAGTATATGAACAATTATGGGTCTCAAGAGCCCACCAAGTATCTCATGTACTTTGACGTCAACAATCTTTATGGTGGGGCGATGATGGAATCGCTCCCACATGGAGACTTCACATGGATGGAAAATCCAGAAAATATTGATTTTCAAACGATTGAGGACGATGCATTAGAAGGATACATCCTAGAAATCGATCTGGATTATCCCGTAAGCCTTCATGATACCCACCGAGACTTGCACTATGTCCTGAACACAAAAGTGCACCAGGTTTACGCAGATCAAACTGATGACAACATTAGACTTCAAGAGCAACTACGTTATCCACTATCGGAATCTAAAGCAGGCGCTCAAGTATGGTCTACAACTCAAACGTATTCATCGAGTGTTGAAGTTCAAACAGAGGCCGTGGTTAAAATCCTACATTGACTTAAATAGCGATATGCGGAATCAAGCAACGAATGATGTTGAGAAAAATCTCTTCAAGCTCATGAACAACGCAGTGTTTAGCAAGACGTTGGAAAATGTTCGTAAACATGTGGATGTAAAACTCGTCACACGCTGGGATGGACGCTATGGTGCTGAGGCCCTTATTGCGAGACCGACATTCCACAGCCGATCAATCTTTGAAGAGAACCTCATTGCTGTACAGCTTTTGAAGACAGAGGTATATCTCAACAAACCAATCTACATAGGCCTCTGTGTGCTGGACTTGTCGAAAGTGTTGGTCCAAGACTTCCACTATGATTACATGAAAACGTAATTTGTCGATGATCACTGCAAGCTCTTGTATACCGACACCGACAGCCTACTCTATGAGATTCAGTGACCTGACATATATGACATCATGAGACGAGATATCCGGAAATTCGATACCTCTGATTATCCAGCTGAGAATCAATTTGCACTGCCTCAAGCAAATCAAAAAATCATTGGATTGATGAAGGATGAGTGCAATGGGCAGATTATGACAGAATTCGCTGGTCTACGCAGCAAAATGTATAGCGTTCGAGTAAATGGCGATGATTATATGAAGAAGGTAAAAGGTGTGAAAACAGGCGTAGTGGAAGCAACCATAACCTTCAATGATTTCCATCAATGCCTTTTCGAGGGAACAACACAGTGTCATGAGCAACGAGTCATAAGGTCACGCATGCACATTGTCTATACGGAGAAACAAGTAAAGCTCGCATTGAGTCCGCATGATGACAAACGATATTTACTTGCTGATACCACGGATACGCTGCCTTGGGGACACTACAGGATACCGCAAGACATGTTGAAACCGACTTCAATTATGTCGTAACCAGCCTACTCCCTACTCTTGCATACACACCCCACTCTTACATACATACTCTAGTCATCCAATCAACGACTTCAATTTCCTTCTCCGCGACTGCCTGCTGTGGAAGCCCAATCAGAGACTTGGATGCAACCCCGTTGATCAATCAGCGACACGAATCTCTATCTCCATGGTAGATCGGTGGTGGATGATACCAATATATGAAGAGTGTGACTGCAGCTAGTTCCATCAGACCTTCACCGTCAACTGTTCACAGTATCTACTCGTTGATCCATTGATACTTTGGGGATACTAAAGGATACTAAAGGATACTAAAGGATACTAAAGGATACTAAAGGATACTTCAGAACCTGAACCAGTTCACAATCAACTCTATCAGACGGAACTCGCATCAAACACATTGGAACCTGTTGCTCATCAGTCTCGCATATTCGCCGTCGTCGTCTTCTGCAGTCAACTCCGTCAGACGAAACGTACATCAAACGTATAGCAGGCTAAAGAAATCTACGCCAATAGTATTGGAACCTGTTGCTCACCACTATCACATACGCGCGTCTATCTTCTACAGTCAACTTCATTAGACATTCATGATGGATATTGATGCACTCAACAAACTCGCTGGTCAAGACGATTACCTCCCAACGAAAAGAATCGTTGATCTGCGGATCAACAAAATGCATAAAGTCACCGATTTGCCCCAAGTGACGACTAAATATGGTCAAAAAACTGTTGCCACTCTCAACAATGAATTCCAAATCTTTCTGCCTAAACGTGTTTCTACGGCATTTGAGAAAGATCAGGCTCTGTTCAGCCGCATAAAGGAAACAGTCACACATGGTACATTGCATCTAAACTATATTGAAAAAGAGAAGAAAAACCAAATTGAATTGGTTATTTTGTAATGTGTTTATTTTACAATGAATAAAAAGACATTTTTTATTATACATAAATGCTGACTCATTATTTCATTCCTGTAGTTAATTCGGCGTTATTTATCCAACTATTGTGTGAATTGGCAAATCCCAGCCATTTGACGTAAGCACGATTTCCACGTTTCTTGAGAATCTTCTCCACGAGATAGACATCTGGATAATTGGCCTTCAGTAATTCTTCATTATAAAAACCGCCAGCGATGGGTTCATCTTGGTAGTCCTTCAGCTTGTACGTTGCAGGTGTCGTCCTCATTACTCGACTCACAGTGAAAATTTCTGTTGACCAATTGAGTATGTAGCCTTTCTCGAAAACGTGTTTGTTCTTGCTCACTCGCACCTTGTCACCGATTTTGAATTTCACTACGCGGTTTCTTCGTTCATTGGTAGTAGAAAAACGTTGAATTAGCGTTTCAACAGTGTCCGCTGTGACGTTCCTCGGCTTCATACTAATAGTTCGATGCTTCGTGTCGTTGTATGTCGCCACGAGATCATCTAAAATGTCTATCTATTTGTAAGATCCGTGTAGACTAAATTTCATCCACATTTTATTCTTAAGGGTACGATTGAAGCGCTCCATTATACATGCTTTAAGATTACTATATGTGGAATACTGATTGATGTCATGACGTTTCATTAAATTCTGGAAAGTCTTATTATGAAATTCTTTACCTTGATCAGTCTGGAGATTGGTAGGTACTCGTCCATCTTGAAGAATCGAATCCATAGCTGCGGTAACATTCTGACCGGTTTTGGTTGGATAGTACATCGATTATTGTAAGCAGATATCTGTATCCTTTGTTTTCTCGAGCGTACGGTTGCATCTCAACAAGATCAGCTTGCCATGTCTCATCAATATCACGTATATCAAACTTGCGACGTAAATAATTGCGACGCGCAGGCTTATGTAATTCTTCTACTAGTCCTCGATGCTCCATTTCGAGGAGTGCACCTGATTAACGCCTCAAAGGCCTTTAGTGTTACGGACTATCAAGTCTATATAACTCTAAAAATATTTATTTCAGTATTCTTTGATGGCTTGATCTTGAAGAATCTCTTGAGGAGTGTGCGCAAGCAAGGAACCAATAGCCTTTGCATTACGAACTGCTAATTCTAAAGTCGTAGCAATGTTTATCTCAATATGCTTTATTCTCTCTTTTACTTGCTCTTGAAAAACCTGTATTTTCAACTCTAAATCATCTAATCGCTCACGTTGATGAGTTTTAGCCTGAAGCAATGTACTTAAATCCTGTTGAATTAGTTGTCTAGCGAGATTCAAATTGACAGCATCATTTGGTTCATATGATTCACCAACGTTGCAGTCTCCTATTTTCAATGTCGTAGTTTCCGCTTGTAGTGAGTTTGAAACCAAATCCTGGTGGACCCCGTGAGCCCTTGGTACGTCCAAAATACCGTCCGAACACGTCGACGCTCATTATTCAACTGAGTATATTCACGCATGTGTCACTGCTAATAAAAGATTCCTGCTTCACGCAATTCCTCAATAAGTGAAACGATTTCATTCGTATGACTGCGGTTGCCTGCTGAACTTTCAGCTAGCAGTAAACGTAATCGATCTACCAGCTCGTTGGGGTTATCCCAATACACATAATCCATTTGTGTATCTCGTCGTGCAATCTTGTATTGTGGTAATGAACCACCAGTAGATTGTCTCTTTCGAGTTGATGTAGAAGCACCAATTATTGGAGCTATATAGGATTTATATTTGTTACTGTTTTGTCTGTGGACTAACTCATCAGAACTATAGTGTTTTTTGTGTGCATTTGTTCAAAGCACAATTTTTCCATAATTGTTTACATCTTCATTGCTTATGAAATTCTGATTGGGATCTTTTCTGAACAGCAGTTCAAGCAAACCAATGGTCTTATCATACTTGTTGTTGTTGTCATCATTAATAATAACGTATTCGTTATCAAAACTTACGGTGGAATCACCAATCATAAGTGTACCATCTGGTAGTTTTCGAACTCCATAATTCATATCGAGATACTTCTTACGATTTTTATCGAGTAAGTTCAAATATTTCTCAATAGTTGAATATGGTTGGTCAGATTTTTTCTTTGTTGATGCTTTCTCATCATTACCATCATCATCATCATCATCATCATTATCTGTGAATGCAGTTTTGAATGAATTATCCTGCTCTTCATTTTGAGATGCATCTTCCTCACCCTCCTCCTCTGTCTCCTCCTTCTCATCCTTCTCTTTCTTGGGAGTCCGGTTTTTTTTTCATGTGTATTTGTGTCAGTAACACTAACAAGTTTTTTAAGCTCCTGCACGATTGGTTTGAATGTTTCATCCCAAGCTTTTTCCATAATCTGCTTACCAGCTTTTAAAAGCTTGTATTTATGTTTAATAGCATTTCTAACTTTTTCTACTTGACAAAGTGTTTTTCGCTCGCGACGAAATTCGTTGGCGATGTTATCGCTTCGACTGCTCATGATGATCTGATTGAGATTTACTCTTTACGCATGATATATTTGTAGCAAAGCAGTCAAAACCTTTCCTGTATCTACCACAGTCGAGCCCTTGACAGTCTTTATCAATTACTAGGAATCCATGATTGGTATCATTCCAACATTTCGAGCATAAGTCTTTAAACTGCGAGTACGTCATGTCAGTATTTACGTGATCATCATAAACATGCTTGAGATTAATATCATCCTGACGAAAGATTACAAGCATGTTAACGTTATCACGTACTAAATGCTTAGGTATTTGTGCATACGACTGACGCAAGTAAAAGCAGTGAATATTCTTATGTCTACCCATACAGTAAAAGGCTCTAGCATTATCTTGTTTCTCGCAGGCTCTATCATCAAATATCATGATTGAATTAATATTAGCTTCTTCGGGTGATACTACTTGATCATGTTCACCAAAGGTAAAGAATCCAATACCCTTCATAGGCTGCAGAAGTTTTTCGAGAAACTTGTACTTTGGTTGATTCAATGATTTCGAGTATATGTATACATTTTCAAAACTCAATCCAATTGGATGTGTAATCAGAGTGAGCAATGCATTGGTCTTTCCACAATTTGATGAGCCACAAAAAACTGCTCGGATACTGTTGGGTAATAGTGGACCATAACGTGTGCGTACTTTTTTCCTTTCAGCTAGCCTATCAAAATTTATTACCGGCAGCGAGAGCGGCTGCTCTCTGAAATCCATGTTGGCAGCGACTGATGGTTTAGAGTATAAATACTGTGCTTATATACTCCGAACCTCATTCGTTCACTGCTCTTTCTAGTGTAAGCATCATGCCTAAAGGTTGCGGTTTGCTGAGTAAAGTCCTCAACAAACTACCTATCGAGCTTCATTTACCAGGCTATCAATACTGTGGACCAGGCACAAAACTAGCGGAACGTCTTGCTCGTGGTGATCCTGGGATAAATCCTCTAGACGCAGCTTGCAAGGAACACGATATCGCATACTTACAGAATCGTGAAAACATTGAGGATCGCAATAAGGCCGATTAAATTTTAGCTGACAAGGCTTGGCATCGCGTATTTTTAAACGACGCTGGTGTAAGTGAAAAGGTTGCAGCCTACGCTGTTACAAACGCCATGAAGATAAAGGCTAAGCTTGGCATGGGTATAAAGAAGAGGAAGAGAAAGACCAAACCTCCAACCACGCTTTCCAAGATAATTAAAGCTGCCTCAAAATCGACATGTTCTAACACGCAAGAAATTATTCGATCGGCACTAAAGAGTGCTCGTGCTGCTGTCAAGACAGCTGGTGGGAAAAAAAATGTACGCGTGCCTCGTATACTACCAGTACCGAAAAAAGTTGGAGGATTTTTGCCTCTTCTTATTCCACTATTTGCTGGATTAAGTGCAACTGGCGCATTGGCTGGTGGCGCTGCTGGAATAGTAAAAGCTGTAAATGATGCGAAAGCTGCAACACAGCAATTAGCGGAAAGTCAAAGGCATAATAAGACGATTGAGGCTATCGCGCTAGGTAAAGGTCTCTATCTCAAGCCACACAAAACTGGATTTGGTTTCCATTCCGGAGCAAATAAAAAAAAAAAACTTCAAAGTAAGACTGCCAAACCGTGCTCTGACAGACGCTGATCTACTCAAGTATGCACGTGAAATTCCTAATTTTCGTGGTGTATTTATTAGAAACGACTTACCATCAGATGCACCGCATTATCGTGAATCTGGAATAATTAATCTCGACGATAAAGATGGCCTAGGTACTCATTGGGTGGCTTATCGGAAAAATGGCCGAAATGTTGATTACTTTGATAGTTTTGGTGATCTTCAGCCTCCACACGATCTAATGGATTATCTCGGTCCCGATAATGTTATCAAGTATAATCATAAGAGATATCAAAATTTTGATACATATGAGTGTGGGCATCTATGCCTAAAATTCTTATATAAGGATCTGTAAGTGGTGCTTATCGTATCAGTCTAGTGTAAACCATCATGGGAAATTCATTGACTCTCAGTTTATCTGGAACATCATCTATATTAGAGGCACAATACTTTCCACCAATTGAGCTCTCACCTAGCAAGAACTATCACCTTGGGCTAGTGGAATTACTATCTTTTAATTCTATACCCAACGTTGATACTGGGAAAAACAAGATCTATGTGGGTAAAGAAGTGATTGTGTTACCTATGGGAAGTTACGAGATTGAAGACATTGATGTGTACTTGCAAGAACAGCTTGCATCTAAACAAATTACCATTAGTTTGAAGCCTAATAACAATACTCTACGAAGCGTGATAAAGAACAGTGAAAACATTGATTTTCGTCCACAAGACTCGATTGCTAGACTACTTGGTTTTACACATCGCGAGTTACCTGCTCATATCTCTCATAGCTCGGAATTACCTGTTGCTATTCTGAAAATCAATGCATTGCGAGTTGAGTACAATATTACTTCAGGAGCATACATCAATGAGCATAAAGTTCATACGATCCATGAATTCTTCCCGGCAGTACCACCGGGGTATAAGATCATTGAAGTTCCATCGCACGTCATTTACCTTCCAATAGCCGTGAGGATCATTGATCATCTACAATTACGCATAGTCGATCAAGACGGAGAACTAGTTAATTTTCGCGGTGAAGTTATCACCATTAGACTACACATTAAAGAAGCGGAATAGCTAATCATGGGAATCATCTTCAATAATAATAATCATAATAATAATTTTTTTTTTGTTTTTTTTTCCGAGGGGTGGTGGAAAATCTTTACAAAGACAGAGAGGAGGGACCGCACTCCTCAATAGTGTAGGATTTCTACCCACTGAAAACCACCAACCCTTTTTCCAGATGTTGTGTAACGACCCCGGAACCGCTTCCGCATTTCGTCAGGGTCGTTCTGTTCGTTTGCCTTCCAGGCCTCCCCATTCTTTCCTGCTTGCTTATGGCCGCGGTCCGGCGCAAGCTGTGATTCTCTGCCCAATTCCATTCGCTGACACGCTAATGCCCTAACTGTTTCCACTGTGGCACTTCACTGTGGTTCACTGGACTCGGCACTATTTTCTCGCACTGCACTGTTCACTATGCTCACGATGTCCAACTAGTTGTTGTCTGCTCGGGCTATTACTCTGTTGTTTTCTTCTTGTTTCTTCTGGCGTAGAACTGTTTCGGCAAAATTTGTCACCGCATCCCACTTCTCCGCGCTGATCAGCATCGATGCCACTATGTTCTCTGGGGTGATAAGACCTAGTGACTCCTCCATCCTTTCCCTCTCATCCCTCCATCGATTACACTCGAAGAAGGTGTGATGAGCGTCGTCGCGTTCAGAATCCCCGTAGATACAACGCGGATTTTCCACTTTCCCGATCTTGTTAAGGTATGCGCTTCCTTCAAGTCACTTCTCCATGTTTACGATTTGTCCATAGGGCCAGATGTTTGATGAGTCTGGCTGTCCATCTTCCTCTTGCGTCACTGTCCCACATGCCCTGCCAAAGCTCCATGGTGCGATCCCTCTCCTGGTTCTTCGTCTGTTTTCGATCGTGTTCAGCTCGTCGTAGGTAGACTCGTTTCTTCTCTCTCGCGAGGAGCTCAATGGGTACCACTCCAGCAATGACCAGGGCCGCCGGTCCTGATACCGTTCGGTATGCACAGGCCACTCTCAGGGCTCCTCTTCACTGTACCGCGGCTATACGCTTCCTTCGGCTTTCCGCTTCCAGTGCGTCTGCCCAGATCTCTGCTCCATACAGGAGAATCGAGTGCGTCACTGACATCAGAAGCCGACGTTTGCTGGTCATTGGTCCTCTCACGTTTGCCATGAGACGACTCAGTGCTGCTACCATAGTCGCCGCTTTGTCTGTTGCTTTCCTGATGTGTTCCCAGAAGGTTAGTTTGGTGTCCAGGATGATGCCGAGATACCTCACTGCGCCCTTTGTTTCCACTTCTTCGTTTCCGACGCGCATGCGCAGTATGTTCGGGATCCTCTTCCGAGTGAGAACTACTATCTCCGTCTTCTGCGTGGCTAGGCTGAGGCCGTGGTCCCCCATCCATTGGTGCGTCCACCTCATGACCTGGTTAAGACGCCTTTGTGCCGCTTCGGGGTCTCTTGCTGTGATGACCGCGGCGACGTCGTCGGCGTATCCTATCAGGTACGTGTCATCTGGCACCGAGGATCGATCCCTGGGTTGCGCCTGAGGTGATGACTTTTCTCTGTTGTCCTTCTCGTGTGTCGTAGAGCAGTACTCGGTCCTTCAAGTAGTCGTCCACCATCGCGAGGAGGTACGCTGGTACCTGGAAATTTACCTTGAGCGCCTGCATCATGTTGCACTATCTTGCTGAATTGAAGGCATTCCTCACGTCGAGCGTAGCCAATACCACGATCTCTCGGGAGTAATGGTTGCTCTCCCGCGTTGACTCAACTGTCCTCATGACCTCTTGAACTGCGTCTACCGTGGATCGTCCTTTCCTGAAACCAATTTATCTATCGGACAGGTCACCTGCTTCCCGTATAGCTGTATGTAGTCGCGGCTTGATCATCCTCTCCAGCAATTTCCCGGCCGTGTCCAGCATGCACAGTGGCCTGTGGGCTGACGGGGAGTTAGGGTCTCCTTTGTCTTTGCTGATTAACACCAGACGCTGCGTCTTCCAGCGTTTGGGAAAAACTCCGCTCTTCAGGCAGCAGTTGTACATATCGAGAAGCAGTTTCGGGCGGTCGCCTGCCACCGCCTTCAACACTTCTGCCGGTACGCCGTTGGGTCCTGGGGCCTTCCTGTTCTGCAGTGTTTGACCGCGTCCATCATCTCCTCCTCATTAAATGACGTAATGTCTTCAACCCTGATGTCGAGGTCCTCCTCGCTCCTCGGTGGGTGAGTCGGGAATAGGGTATCTACGATGTTTTTCATCCTATTGAGGTCTATGCTCTCTCCTTCCGAGAAAGCTTCTAGTTTCCGCGTCACTATCCAGTAGCCCAATCCTCACGGGTCGTTATTCACGTCCTGTATAATGGAATTCCAGCGCTTCGTCTTGCTGCGGCCAATTTGACGCTGTAGGCCCTTCTTGGCATCTTTGTATTGAGCCGCAATGACTGCTGCCTCATCAGGATTCCTTCTTCGAAATCGGGTTGCTTTCCTTCGCAGTCGGATGCATCGTTTTCGCTGATCGGCGATCTCGTCGGTCCACCAGTACGCTGCCTGCTTGTTTGCTGGTCGCTGCTTTCTCGGCATCGATGCTCTGCACGCTTGCAGTACTAGCTGCATCGTTTCGTCCATTAATTCTTCTGCACTTGGGTTTTCAACGTACATCGAGATTCTCCGTCCGTTGAGTATCGCTATACGCAGTTTCCCCTCGTCCATTTTGGCCACGTTCCATCTTGGTGGTAGGTCTCTGCTGATCCTTGGTGCGTTTCCTCCTTCAAATAATTCGAACGTGATGTATTGGTGGTCGCTGCCTGTGAAGTCTTCAATCACTATCCATTTTCTCACACATGGCACTGCGCGTTCCGATGCAAACGAAATGTCCGGTATCGTTCCCCTGTAGCCTGGTCGTTGGAAAGTCGCAGTCGAACCGGTGTTGAGGACTGTGAGGCTTAGTCGTGATACCATTTCCATTACTCGTCTGCCTCTGCCATCCGTATGCGGCATACCCCATTCGATCGCTCGCGCATTAAAATCTCCAGCCACGATGACTTTTCCTTCCATGTCCCGTAGTTTGTCTTCCAGGCTGTTGAGCTTCTCTTCAAATTGCCCGATGCCTTCATTGAGCGTGAAGTAGCAGCTCACGTAGTAAACGTCCCTCTGTTTAATCCAGACAAAGCCGTTTCCCCTTCCGTGATCTTCTACTCGGCCTTTTCCGGGATTCGGGACCCAAATGGCTGCAGTGCCCAGGTTGTCCGCGTACCAGCTCGTATTCACTTTATCACGATATTGTTCACTGATAATAATTACATCACATTTTTTTTCGCGCACCAGTTGTGTCAGGAGGTCGTCGGCCGTCCTGCTCCTGTTCAGAATGTAATAATAATAATAATAATAATAATAATAATAATAATAATAATAATAATAATAATAATAATAATAATAATAATAATAATAATAATAATAATAATAATAATAATAATAATAATAATAATAATAATAATAATAATAATAATAATAATAATAATAATAATAATAATAATAATAATAATAATAATAATAATAATAATAATAATAATAATAATAATCCCTCCCAAGTGTGTCGCCTTGCCGCGGCGGGGGGGCTTGCGTTTCTGCAATGAACTTTGGAGCTCAGCCGGCGGGGGCTCTGGCCCCTGGCAGGTCTAACCTTGCCGGACAGGTCCATGGGGAGCAGGCAGACTAAGAACACACAACATCAAAAGCTACGGTGGAAGGCATCGTGCCTACGGCTGCATGACCGCAATGATGTAAACTAAAGCGGTCGCGAACGATCCCTGCCGGGCACCGGGTGGAACCCTGCAGTATTTACACCTTACCTAGACAAGGCGGCTCTGCCTAGGCAGACCTACATTCCGACCTACTCGTGGGATTAATATGGAGAAACTTTTAAAAGAAATAAAACCTAAGCAGAAGAAGGAGTTGGAAAAAACATCGACCGAGGAAAAACTCAAGACAATCGGAGAACTCGCGACGAACAATATCGAGGGAGAGTCGAACGATGATAGCTTGGCGAACGTGACTGAAAGTGTCAACCTGAGAAAGAGAAGTATACTTCAGTCATGTTCGTCAACAGGCACGGAAGATCGATCTCTACATCAGAAGAAAAAGAAATTAAGATACAGAAAGAGAGAAACGACACCGCCACCCATGGAAGAGGGTAAAACGGTTCCACCTGTCGTCGGAAATATAAGGAAGCATCGAGAAAAATCTGGAACCTCCTCATTCGACGATTACAATAAGAACCAACCCGATTTGACAGAATTATTACAACTCATTCATGAGACCGCGACGAAAATGGAAGAGGCAGCGGCAATACAGAAAAATATGAATATGGCGGTAAAAACCGGCATTAAGACGATTCTTGAGGCCGCCGACGCTGCGCTAAACATGCAAAGCAGGACAGCCTCGAAGGGACAAATGATGGCAGACGACCTGACAGAGACAGAAACGGAGACAACGGAACCGGCGACGCGACCGACGAAACGGAAACGGGAGACGACGAAGACCCCACCAGAGGCCCGACAGAAGACACCCCCAAGAACGGAGGAGGCCGAAACCTGGACAACCGTGAGGAAACGAAAAAAGAAGAAAAAAACGACGGAACCGAAAAACAAAACGGACGAGACAAACGTACCGACCCAGGCTGAAAAGCGCAGACCGACCCACAAACATAGGGGAACGGCTGTACTGGTCAAACCTGGGAAAGAGAACACGTACTCGGACATCGTACGGAAGATAAGGACGACGGTCGACCCGACGAGCAGTCATGTACAGGTGATGGCTCTAAGGAAGACCAAGGACGGACGGTGTCTCATCAAGATACAGACAGACACGGACGGACGAGAACAGTTTGAGCGCGCACTACAGGACGCGGTTGGGGACACGGGCAGTGTAAGGACCGTGACTTCTAGGACACAACTGGAGATCATGGACCTGGACTGCGTTACCACCGCGGAGGACGTGATACGGGCACTGAGACGAGAAACGGGACGAGACGGCGACTTTGGTGTCCACATCTTCGGCCCGAACTGGGCCGAGCAGTACATGGCAGTCTGCGACCTCGAGACGCGGGAAGCCGAGGTGCTGCTGGACCGGGGCCGGATCGGGATAGGATGGGTGCGATGCCGACTACGACAACGATTGACGGTGACCAAATGCTACAAGTGCCTGGGCTACGGACATACAAGGACGAGCTGCACGAACGCGGATCGGACAAAGAACTGCAGGAAATGCGGCGAGACGGGACATTACGCGACGGACTGTAAAAACAGACCGGCTTGCCCACTGTGCTCTGAGACGGGACACGGGGACGTAGCGCACCTTGCGGGAACCGGAAGGTGTGCGGTATTCCGGGCTGCGCTGGAGGAGTGCAGGAAGCAGGCAGGAAGACGGACAGAATAGTTCAGGGAAACCTGAACAGGAGTAGGACAGCAGACATGCTACTACCACAGATAGCTGACGAACATGACGCCGACATTCTGATCCTGTGCGAACCGTACAGGAGAAGAACGACACAAACGTACATTACGAACGAGACAGAGACCACAGCTATCTGGGTAAGGGGCGCTGCCCAATCTCGAATAATTAACTGCGGTGTCGGGGACGATTACGTCTGGGCAAGGGTCGGCGCTGTCACTTACGTCAGCGTTTACCTGACACCCAACTGCGCCGCGACGGATTTCGAGAGGAAAGTGGCGCTCCTTGAAGACGGAATCAGGAATCTGCCTGGAGACGTTATCATCGGGGGAGACCTCAACGCGCGGGCGATCGAGTGGGGAATGACAACAACGAACAAACGTGGACGGCTGCTGCTGGAGATGGCCGCAAGACTAGACCTGGTGGTAGCAAATACGAGAAACGTACCGACGTACAGACGACCAGGGTTTGGAAACTCCATCCCTGACGTCACAATGACATCGGACAGAATATCACCACGGATAGGACAGTGGCGGGTTTTCGACGGCTATACGGCCAGCGATCACCAGTACATTGTCTTCGAAGTGGCAGGACAAACGGCGACGAGACGGACGAGGACCCAATACCCCCCGAGGTGGAACCTCAACAAACTCGACTTACGAAAATTTTCGGAGGAGCTGGCGGCAGCACCAGCACCAATGACGAAAGTCCCCCCTGAACTGACTGGCCGGCAAAGGGCGGAAAGACTCACGGACGAGACGGCCAAACTGACGGACCGGCTGTGCAACAGCACAATGCCGAAACGACGACATAGACCAAACAGGCAACCACAATACTGGTGGACGGACGAAATAGCCGAGCTGCGCAGGCTCTGCTTGGCAAACCGCCGACGAGTTACGAGGGCTGGGGGAAGACCCGAAAGGGAAAACCTCCAAGCCACTTACAAGACGTCACGAAAAACACTTACGAACGCCATAAGGGACAGCAAAACGCGATGCTGGAAGCAGCTCTGCGAGGAGGTGAACGAAGACCCCTGGGGAACCGGTTACAAAATTGTGACTGGCAAACTAGGGGCCCGAGTTCCACTTGAACTCAAAGATGCCGAAACCGCAGAACGGATTGTTGGCGGACTGTTTCCGACTCACCCGATACGGACGAACGTGACAGACGACACGGAAGCCCCGGCGGCCCCCATATTTACCGCGGAGGAGCTCTCCAAAGCGACTGCCGCGATGAAGACTGGCAAGGCGCCGGGACCAGACGGAGTACCGGCGGAGATTCTCCGGCTGATGGTTCGCCTGAGGCCGGAGATATTTCTTGACCTGTACAACACGAGCTTGACGACGGGAACGTTCAGTGACCGGTGGAAGACGGCAAGGCTAGTTCTTATCCCTAAGGGTAAGGGCGACCCCAATACGCCGTCAGCCTACCGGCCGCTGAGTTTACTCGACACAACGGGTAAACTCTATGAACAACTACTAAAACCGAGACTGACGGACGCGATACAGACCAGCGGAGGCCTCTCAGACCGGCAGTTCGGCTTGAGGAGGGGACGATCAACGATTGGAGCGATTCAAAAAGTGGTCGATTCCTTCCTGGATTTGGAGAGACATTGCCATGCAGCGCGACCAATCGTTCTGCTGGCGACCTTGGACATCAGGAACGCCTTCAGCTCGGCCAGGTGGGTTGACATCCTGGAGGCGCTTGAAGGCAACTTCGGGGTTCCGGCTTACCTGGCTCGGGTGGTGGGCGACTACCTAAGAAACAGAAGGATCACGTACGAGACGACTGAAGGACCGGTGACGAGACAAATCACCGCGGGGGTTGCACAAGGGTCCATACTGGGACCAGACTTTTGGAACGGACTCTACGACAGCTTGCTCAGGCTGGAATTGCCGCTTGGCGTTTTCCTTGTCGCCTACGCTGACGACGTGGCGGCGGTGATCACCGAGCGATCTCCAGACCTGGCACAGCAAAAACTGAACCAGACGATGCGGCGAGTGGGCCGTTGGATGACGGACCACGGACTACAACTCGCAACAGAAAAGACAGAACTGACTTTCCTTAGCAGAAGACGCATACAGACGAGACTACCCATGTGGGTCGGGACGGATGAAATCAAGGCCGGAGGTGAAGTCAAGTACCTGGGAGTGACCCTAGATACGAAGATGACCTTCTGGCCTCATATACAAAAAACATGCCAGAAGACGGCTAAGAGAATAGCATCCTTAAGCCGCCTAATGGCCAACACAAACGGGCCGAGACCGGGAAAACGACGACTCCTAATGACGACAGCCCACTCGATCCTCCTGTACGGCGCGGAGATCTGGGCAGATGCCCTGAAGACAAAGAAGTACTGCCACGCCATGACAACGGTACAAAGACAGGGTGCGCTGAGGATCGCCTGCTCCTACCGAACTGTCTCTGCACAAGCAGTCTTGGTGGTTGCGGGCGTAATCCCCGTGGACCTCCTAGCTTTCGAGCGAAAGAGGATCTACGGGAGAAGCGCGGACATAAGACGGGAGGATGCGGCAGTCGCGGAACGTGACAAGACGATACAGACTTGGCACGAACAATGGACAGAAAGAGCGACAGGCAACTGGACAAGACGACTAATAAAGGACCTGAGACCGTGGATCGAAAGGGATTTTGGGGACGTAAATTTTTACATCACCCAGTTCCTGACGGGACACGGTTACTTTAGACGGTACCTTTATAACATGAACAGAGTACGGACGCCAGACTGTAAGTACTGTGGACACGAACGAGACGACGCGGAACACACATTTTTTGTGTGCGACCGCTGGACAGGACTCCAACTGGAACTGGAGACGATTGTTGGCAGCATCACCCCGGACAACATTGTTCAGGTGATGCTCCACTCGACAGAATGGTGGAAACTAGTTGCCACCTATACAGAGACGATGCTGCGACGAAAAAACGTAGACGGCTGCCTCACCTAACCGAGCAGACAGACTGACGTGACGCGACAGGTTACAGACAGCAAGACGAACGGACGAACACGGACAGAACCCCCAGCCAGAAGTAATACCAAAATAGTTCCTGGTCTGGGGGAGGACAACAAGGAGAGGGCGGTTTAGTGGGTAGGCCTATTTTTTTGGGAGTCCCACATACCCCCCCAGTTCAAAAGACTGGAGGATATCCGTAAAAAGGATTCCGCAACTCCTTGTAAAATAATAATAATAATAATAATAATAATAATAATATCAGGGGTACAAATTGAAAATGCGGGTTTGATAACAGATGGCGTTACTAACGCTATACGCATCAGGCAGTACTGTGACTATGTTCATGTCAAAGCTACGTCTTATAGCTTTAATTTTCAGTATGTGTCAATTTGTCGCAGTGTCAAATTCATAGTTTTTTTGAGCTCTCAATATGTCGAGTTTCGTGCCAACAAAACAGCATTTGCGGGAAGTTTTAATTTACTTCTTTAATTTGAAGAAAAGTGCTGCTGAAGCACATCGATTGGTCTCCGAGGCTTATCCGAGTCATGTTCCATCGGTTTCAACGTGCGAGAGATGGTTCGTGCGGTTTAGAAGTGGTGATTTTGACGTTGAGGACAAAGAGCGGCCGGGCCAAGTGAAAAAGTTTGAGAATGCTGAATTGGAGGCAATACTCAATGAAGACTCGTGTCAAACTCAACAAGAGCTCGCAGATTCATTGGGAGTGACACAACAAGCCATTTCTCATCGTATAAAAGCCCTCGGAATGATCCAAAAGCAAGGACATTGGGTGCCGTATGAGCTGAAGCCGAGAGACGTCGAGCGCCGTTTTTTTGCATGCGAACTGCTGCTCGAACGGCAAAAACGGAAGGGTTTTTTGCATCGCATTGTCACTGGTGATGAAAAGTGGATCCATTACGATAACCCGAAGCGCAAAAAATCATATGGTTACCCCGGCCATGCATCATCATCGACGGCCAAACCAAATATTCACGGCGCCAAGCTCATGCTCTGTATTTGGTGGGACCAGCTGGGTGTGGTGTATTATGAGCTATTGAAATCGAACGAAACCATCACAGGAGCACTATACCGAACTCAATTGATGCGTTTGAGCCGCGCACTCAAAGAAAAACGGCCACAATACGAGCAAAGACACGACAAAGTAATTTTGCAACATGACAACGCTCGGCCACATGTTGCAGCGCCGGTCAAAACATACCTACAAACGCTGAAATGGGAAGTCTTACCCCACCCGCCGTATAGCCCAGATATTGCTCCTTCCGATTACCACCTTTTCCGATCGATGACACATGGCCTAGCTGACCAGCGCTTCCATTCTTACGAAGAAGCCCAAAAATGGGTCGATGACTGGATAGCAGCCAAGCCGGCCGAATTTTTTCGCGACGGTATCCGTAAATTGCCAGAAAGATGGGAAAAAGTTGTGGCTAGCGATGGACAATACTTTGAATAATTCATTTGTTACCATTTTTTCAGAATAAACGTTCAAAAATAGAAAAAAATCCCGCATTTTCAATTTGTACTCCTGATAGAACATTGTTTCTACATAGTTCCGAATAACGTGCCGCTAGGGGTCAATGGCCTGCTAGGAATGGATTTGATCAAATACCACAAGGCGGACATCTTGCACGGAGAGAACCTGAAATTGTACGGGCACTGCATGCCGCTATTAGACGGCACGACGAGGGTATCTCTGCCGCCACGCAGCGAGACAGTTACCTACGCCGCAACAACGAGCAAATTCATAGGAATGCTCTCTAGAGTAGAGCTCGAGGACGGGGTTATCATGGGTGCCTGCATTAGTAGTAGCTGTGCAATAAGCTTAATAAATACTACCGAGTAGGTGGTAGAGGTATAATGGCCCGTAGTGAAACTCGAGCCGCTCGAGGAAGCAGCAGTATGTCAAGCGGCCGAGGCAGCCGATGGAGGTATGCGCCGTCAGCACGGAGCGAGGGGCCAACCGCCTCGCGCGACTAGCCTAAGAGCTTGACACGGCGAACCTGAACGAGGAAGAGCGCAAAGCGCTTAGCGAAATCACAAGTGATTACGAGGATGTGTTCCACCTACCAGGGGATAGGTATACGCCTATGGTAGAGCATGTGATACCTCTCAAGGAAGCGGTGCGGCCTTTTAAGGTGCACCCATACAGGCTGCCCGAGACCCACAAAAGAGAAGTGGAGAGGCAGACCTGCGAAATGCTTGCAGAAGGCATTGTCCGACCCAGCAGGAGTCAGTGGAATGCGCCGCTGCTGGTTGTAGCGAAGAAACCTGATGCAGCCGGAGTGAGGAAAATGCGCGTAATGGTGGACTTTCGAAAGTTGAACGAAGCCACCATTGGGGACTCGTACCCACTGCCCAATATCACCGAAATATTGGACCAGTTGGGACGGGCCCGATATTGTACGACTTTGGAACTCGCTTCTGGATTTTACTAGAACCCGATGGCGCAGCAAGACAAAGAAAAAACCGCATTTTTTACACCACAGGGCCATTTTGAGTATAACCGCATGTTATTTGGACTCAAGAACCCGCCACCGACGTTCCAGAGGCTGATGAACTCCGCGGTGGCTGGACTGCAGGGAGTTAAATGCTATGTGTATCTAGATGACATAGTAATCCACGGAAAAACCTTCAAGGAGCACAATGACAGGCTGCGAGAGGTACTGCAGCGGCTAAGAGAAGCCAGATTGGCAGTGCAACGGACCAAGTGCAAGTTCCTGCGCAAAGAAACGCAGTACCTTGGCCACATCATCTCCGAAGAGGGTGTACGTGCTGATCCAAAGAAGCTGGAGGCGGTAAGGGAATTTCCGGTGCCGAGAGACGTAAAAGGAGTACAATCCTTCTCCGGACTAGCTGGTTATTACCGGATATTCATTCAAGATTTCTCGAAATCCGCAAAACCACTGACGGGATTAACCCAGAAAGGAGTTAAATTCGAGTGGACCGCAGTAAGAGATGCTGCCTTCGAGGAACTGAAGACGGCGCTTACCACCGCACCAATATTGCAATATCCAGACTTCGTAAAAACAGACGCCTCAGACAGGGCACTCGGCGCTGAAAAGGCTGAGCTGAATTACATAACGACGGAAAAGGAACTACTCGCTATAGTCTGGGCTCTCGCTTAATTCAGGCCATATATTTTTGGTACTCGTTTCACGTAGTGACGGACCACCAACCGCTCACCTGGCTGTTTGGAATAAAGGACCTAGCTTCGAGACAAATGCGTTGGAAGATAAAATTGCCGGAACATGAGCTTAATGTAGAATACAAGGCAGGTAAGCGCAATACGAATGCAGATGCGCTAAGCCGAATATTCCTCACTAAAAGGGCCCAAGCGAGAGCGGAGAACAAAGTCCGTGTTTCGGAAAAGGACAGCACTATGGGGCAAGTCGGCACAGCGAATGACCACACAAAGCGGAGGGCCGAAGATACCCCATACAGCCGTGGTAGCTCGTCGGAGCGAGAGATCGAGCTCGCCCACGAGACAGAAAAAGACAGCATGCGCCCGGGTAGGGACAGCGGCATAAAGCGGAGAGCCGAAAATACCATGGGCCAGCCCAGCAACGAGGCAGGGCGAGAAGCAGCGCCTGCCAATGCAACAGAGAAGGATAGAGAGATCCGCAGCGTGCATGCAGGTCGCTCCACTGAACTCCACAGCCCCGCCGAGAAGCCGTGCGGTCGGTGAAGGGGCAGACCACGCACGCTAGCAACAGAAAAAGACAGAATAAGCGCAGCACAGCATGGCGGTCCCGCGAGGCGCCGAAGACCGCGAAAAGCAAACGTTGCAAGGCCGCTCGAGACAGAGAGCGAAGCCACGGCGGAACTACCGCTAGGTACACCGAATGACAAAACTGCGGGCAAAACTCCGCAAAGGCCTGCTGAGGAAGCGACGCACGGTGGGGCCCGTAGCCCGCAATCTTTCAGCAGCGCGAACGAAGACAGCGCTACAAAATAGTATAGCGACTGTTGCAGTGGCGTAGCCATTCCCTCTGCCGATGACCGCCAGAACATAATTAGAGAATACCACGACACCCCCATAGGAAGGCATCAGGGTATTAGCGTAAAGAGTACATATCCTCCTGCGAATCCTGTAAAAAGAACAAAATCAGGAAAATGGAACGAGTGCCGATGGTGGTTACAGACACCCCATCAAGGTCATTTGAGAAAGTAGCGGTCGATCTCGTAGGACCGCTACATGAAAGCGAATCTGGAAAAAAATATATACTTACTTACTTATATCCAGGACGCGCTTACGAAGTACAGTGCGGCGATACCACTGCCGAATCAGGAGGCATCGCCAGTCACAAGAGCACTAGTTGAAGAATTAATTTGCCGGCACGGAACGCCGGAAATAATATTATCGGATTAGGATACGAACTTCCTCAGCTCGACCTTCAAAGAAATGTGTCGACTGCTGCGAATTAAGAAAATACAAACGACGGCCTACCATCTAAAATCAAATGGCGCTTTGGAAAGGTCGCATCGCACCCTTGCAGAATATCTGAAAAATTTCATAAGCGAGCATCAGGGAAATTGGGACGAGTGGCTGCCGTACACAATGTTTACGTACAATACCACTCCACATACGGGTACCGGACTGTCACCCCACGTGTTGGTGTACAGACGCGAGGTTGAATTGCCGACCGCTGTGAAACAGGAGCCCCGCAGCACCTATGCCTACGATGATTACGTCCGCGAGTTACGCGAGCGATTACGCGCCGCATGGACAGTAGCACGCGACAAACTGGAAGTTGCGAAAAGACGGTCGAAGAATGCATACAATCACGGCGCACAGGTTCAGGAGTACCGCGTCGGCGAACGCGTACTCCTACGCGACGAGACAGTGCGCAGGGGGCGGTCAGCCAAGCTGACCCCAAAGTGGACGGGACCTCATGAAATAGTAGAGAAGAGGCTCCCCGTTAATTACGTAGTCCGGAAGGGACGTAAAACCCAGGCGGTGCACGCAAACTGCCTGAAGCTCTCGATTACTAATAGGTCCGAAATATATAAGAATTACCTATAGCTAATTAACAGATTAATTATTTAAAATGGGTAGGGAGCTCCACAAAGCGCAAGGTAAGGAATTCTAATGAGAGAAACGAGGTAAAATGAAAACTTGTTTTATTAAAAAAGAACGAAGGAAAACAAGTCATACATAGTTCAAAAGAAAAAAAAATGTCAAATTCAGAAAACCCGTCGGCAGAATGGGCAGGGTTGACGACTATCAAGCGCGTCATGCCGGGAGAGGCGCCCTACCCCGAGCACATTCTCAGGAACAAACTCGCTGGCGTAGTGGCCGTCGCCCCATAAGGAATCCCAAAGCTGAATAGAGCACAACCAAGCGTCAGCACTTATGCAACTGGCTGACCTGAAGGCCTTTAGCGAAAGTGACGCAATTATACTTGTACTCGAGATACCGCTGATCGGGCAGCAACAGTACAGTATACAAAAAGTATACTCTATGCACATGCGAGCAACCAATGGCGGGTACTACTACGTGGACACGACTGGAAGTTACGTAGTCATTGATACCGAGAATCGTAAGTGCATGAAGATGACAACTGATGACTTTAAAAATTGCAAGGTACCGAGCAAATCTTACATTTGCTCGTCGACACACCTACAATGTCGGTTAAAAACGACGCACCCTCCGAAGACCCAAAATACGCGAAAATGGACACAAATAACCGGAATACTGGCTTCGATAGGCGTATGTATTGTAACCGCCCCAGATTTCAGCGTGAAAACAACGGGACGAACATCCCAAGTCATCCGAAATAATTACCGTCCCCCGTACGATCTGAAACTGAAGGAAATAGAGACTCAGACGCCTCCTACTCAGACCACAGAGAAAATTACGCTAGCAAGCGTACTGCAAAATCCGAAGGAGCTGCAAAATCTCGAAGATCAAGCAGAAAAGACGTCAGAAACCCTCGACTTCACCGGAGACGGGGCGCCGCATCGCCACATCATAAGCCTCTACTCGCTGAGTGCAATAGCACTAATAGCTTTGGTCGGCTTCCTTCTGTTTAAATGTTACAGGTAAACACGGAACCGGACACTGACAAGGACAACTGAGGCAACGATCCCGGCAGCAGCCGAGGTGAATATTAAACTCGAGCCACTCGGACGACAACAGCCACAGGAGCGACAGGACCTGGGAAACTCGCCCCCTCAACCAAGTGCGATGGCCAGATCAACGATGGAAAGAAAAATCGTAGCAAAAATGTCAAAACTACGATAAAAATTGTATTATATTAGTTGCGCAACTAAGTTCCCGCTGTTTTTCAAGAGATAGCTCCAGTTGTAAGTGCTGGTTGGTTGGGACATAACCAAAACGTCATGAACCAAGCTTCGACATATGGTAAGCAAACCGCTTTCACACGTTAGTGATTTTGTTTTTGCGTCATGTACTTTTGGTTGTGTGAGAATGTCTGATTTTGTGCCAAATAATCGTCATTTGTGGGAAGTGTTGCTTTTCTTCTTTCATTCGAAAAAAACGACGGCTGAAGCGCATCGAGAACTCCAAAGAGTTTACGGAGATGCTGCTCTAAGTGAAACAACACGCCGTGATTGGTTCCGTCGCTTCAAAGACGGTGATTTTGATGTTGACGACCGTTCGCGTGAAGGAAGGCCAAAAACCTTCGAAGACGCTGAATTGGAGGCATTGCTCGATGAGGATCCGTGCCAAACGCAAAAAGAGCTTGCTTCAGCATTAGGAGTTACCCGCCAAGCCATTTCCAAGCGATTGCATGCGTTGGGAATGATTCAAAAACAAAGAACTTGCGTTCCTTATGATTTGAAGTCAAGAGACGTTGAGCGTCGTTTTTTCGCCTGTGAACAACTGCTCCAGCGGCAAAAAAGAAGGGTTTTCTTCATCGCACCAATACGGGTGATGAAAAATGGATTCATTACAGCAACCCGAAGAGAACAAAATCATGGGGACTGCCCGGTCATGTTTCTACGTCGTCGGCTCGGCCGAATATAAACGCTGCGAAGATTTAGCTGTGAATTTGGTGGGACCAGGGCGGTGTTATTTATTATAAGCTGTTGAAACCGAATAAAACCATCACTGGGGAACGGTATCGAACTCAATTGATGCGATTGAGCCGAGCACTGCGCGAAAAGCGGCCACAAAACGAGCAGAGGCACGAAAAAGTGATTCTACAGCATGACAACACTCGGCCTCACGTTGCCAAACCCGTTAAAACCTACTTAGAAACGTTCAAATGGGAAGTCCTATCCCACCCGCCATATTCCCCAGATATTGCGCCGTCCGATTATTACTTGTTCCGTTCGATGGCACATGGTCTAGCTAATCAGCAGTTCAGCTCATATGAAGACATCTGAAAATGGCTTGATTCGTGGATAGCCTCAAAAGACGAACACTTCTACCGTGACGGTATTCGAGCTCTGCCAGAAAGATGGGAAAAAGTTGCCCTAGCGATGGGCAATATTTTGAATGATTCATTTGTAAACATTTTTTCACAATAAAGTTGCATTTTTATCTGTTATGCCGGTACCGCGTAATTGGATTATTCGGTATTCGGTATAATATTAAAAAGTTATTATTTTTGGGATCGTTTGTCGATAAGGAGATGAATCTCGAGTTATCGATCCAAACGCGAATTTATATAAAAGGAAGTATTTATTATAGGCAACGGTAACTTTCCATTGTCTATTTAAAAGTCAAAGTAAGAATGTACAATAATATGTTGTTACGAGTATTTGACGAGGAACCAACCCGTTCCATCTTGAGTCTAATTTAATACTGCTTTTCGTAAAACAGTTGTTAACTGTCTTCACGAAAATCCCTTAATTCGCAATTTTAGCGTTAGCCTATCGTTGAACGCCAAGCGAGTCACCTCATGCTGCGTCGGCGTTCTTGGTGTCGATCGTACGATCGGGCATTGGACTTCGTTTCCTGTCTTGAACGAATTCCAATGTTTCTTTGGTATGGAATATTCGCGAATATACGAAATACGAAGTGGAATATTCCGCGGCATAACAGCCCTCCCCCCTTAAAAGGAAAAATTTTTCTCGAAAATTTTTTTCTTCGATTGGTTTCCCGTATTTCCTCTTACAATTTGTTACAGTTTCATGTTATATAGTAACACAATAAAATTTTTAATTTTTTCATTAGTTAACGATGAAGTTTTTTTTTCTTTTGCTTCTTATCGTCTTTCGTGCCGAGCGAGTCGTTCTCGGTTAGGGGGACGGGTGCATACTCTGGCCAGCTGGGATCGCCGTTGCTCCTCTGGCTGTTGTCGTCCGAGCTGCTCTAGGTTGATGTTTACCTCGGCTGCTGCGGGGTCGTTGCCTCGCTTGTCCTTGTTGGTGTTCGGTTTCGTTGGTACCTATAACATTTAAAGAGAACATAGCCAACCAAGGCTATTGGTGCTACTGCACCCAGTGAGTAGAACTCAGATTGTGGATGTGCTGCATCCCGTCTCCGTCAGTATTGAGGTTGTCCATGATTTGGTCGGCTCGAGCTGCGAGCTTTTTAAGCTCTTCTGGGTCTTGCAGCACGCTCTGTAATGAAATTGTCCTCTCGGTTTGCGTAGGGGGTGCCTGAACTAAAATTTTCGTTAATTTTAAATTGAACGACGGAAGGTAGTTTTTCCGGATGATCTGCGATGTTCGCCCGATGGTTTTGATGCTGAAATTTCGGGCGGTTACTATACATACGCTTACCAAAGCCAGTATTCCCGTATTATTTAACATTCCAAGCCGAGTGGGATTTTTCCCACAATTTTTCTAGGGTCGGCGCGACGTATAGCCATCACCCTTGCTGTTGCATTAGGACGATCAGGTGATGGGTTAGTTGGATAACCCTTTTCGCGCATTTCTCGCCGTTATCTGTGTTCATTTTCGCTGTAGGCCTTTCTGTGCTCTATTCAGCTTTGGGACTAGATTGTCTACGCGTGCCTTCTTCCTCACTCTGAGGCTTATTAACATGTGTATATCAACCGAATAGAGTGTGCACGTTGACTTATTTTTTCCAAAATTGAGTATGGTCCTAGAGGCTTTATTTCTTCAATTTACTCCATATATTCTTTTTACACTCTACGCTGAAAACTATCCTGTGTCAGTATTAATATGCTATACATTTTTCGAGGTGCTTTTCTGAAACGGTCACAGTATTCCGTCCCCTCCGGATTGCGTAATGAAACTGCAATTTCTTTTCAATTGTTTCGTTCAATATTTTTTTTTATATGTATACGCTCTCTTTCCTGTTGATAAAATTAGATCTCCTAAGACCTCTTCTACTTTATTGGAGCTCCTTACCCTGTGTCCTGAAGGGCTCCTTCCCACATTTATTTTCTAGCTAATATTTAGTTTTAACTAGCTATAAGTATTCGAATTCCTCAATTCCTGAGTTATTAGTGCTCGATAAAGAGCTTCAGGCGGTTTGCGTGCACCGCCTGGATTTTACGTCCCTTCCGGACCACTTAGTTGACGGTGGGTCTTTTCTCTACTATTTCGTGAGGACCCGTCCACTTCGGGATCAGCTTGGCTGTCCGCCCCCTTCGCACCATCTCGTCACGGAGGAGTACGCATTGGCGACGCGGTACTCCTGCACCTGTGCGCCATGGTCGTACGTATTCTTTGACCTCCTTTTCGTGAATTCCAGGTTGTCGCGTGCTACTGTCGACATATTTCCTTGAAGGTCGAGCTGAGTAAGTTCGTGCCTTGATCTGATAATATTATTTCCAGTGTTCCGTGCCAGCAGATCAATTCTTCAACGAGTGCTCTAGCGACTGTCGAAGCCTCTTGGTTCGGGAGTGGTATAGCTGCACTGTATTTTGTGAGCACGTCCTGGATAGTAAGTATATATTTTTTCCAGATGCGCTGTCTGGTTGCGGTCCTACGATGTCGACCGCTACTTTCTCAAAGGACCTCGATGGGGTGTCGGTTACCACCATCGGCACTCGTTCCGTTTTCCTGATTTTATTCTTCTGGCAGGATTCGCAGGGTGATATGTAATTTTCCAATTCCCTTCTCAGGCCGGGCCAGTCGTACTTAGTCCGGATCCGATGCAATGTACGCCGTATACCCTGGTGCCCTCCTATGGGGGTGTCGTGGTATTCTTCAATTATTTTCAGGCGGTCATCGGTAGAAGGGATGGCTACGCCACTGCGGCAGTCGCTATACTTTTTTATAACGCTGTCTTCGTCCGTGCTGCTGGAAGTTCGTGGGCTACGAGTCCTCCCGTGCCTCGCTTCCTCAGCAGGCCTTTGCGGCGCTCTGTCCGCAGTTTCGTTGCTCGGTGTGCCCACCGTTAGCTCCGCCGTTGGGTCGCTCTGTGTCTCGAGCGGCCTTGCAACGTTTACTTTTCGCGGACTTCCACGCTTCGCGAGTCCGCCATGCTGTGCTGGGCCCGCTCCGTCCTTGTCAGCGGTGCTCGCAGTCTTACCAGTGGCTTGCGTTACTAGCTTGCGTGGTCTGCCCCTTCCCCGACCGCACGGCTTTTCGGCGGGGCTGTGGGGTTCATTAGAGCGATCTGCATGCACGCTGCGGATCTCTCTATCTTCTTCTGGCGGATTGGCCGGCGCGGCTTCTCTCTCTCTGCCGCGTTGCTGGGCTAGCCCGGGGTATTCTCGGCTCTCCGCTTTGTGCGGCTGCCCGTACCCGGGCGCATGCTGTCCTTTTCTTTCTCATGGGTGAGCTCGATCTCACGCTCCGACGAGCTACTACGGCTGTAAGGGGTATCTTCGGCCCGCAGCTTTGTGCAGTTGTTCGTTGTGCCGAGTTGCCCCGTCGTGCTGTCCTCTTTCGACTCACGGACTTCGTTCTTCGCTGTCGTTTGCATCCTCGTAGTATGGAATATTCGACTCAGCGCATCTGCATTCGTGTTGCACTTTCCTGCTTGGTACTCTACGTTAAACTCATGTTCCACGAATTTGTTTTTCCAATGCATTAATCTCGAACCTGGGTCCTTTACTCCGAAAAGCCAGGTGGTCCGTCACTACTGTGAAACGGGTACCATAAGTATATGGCCGAAATTGAGTGAGAGCCCAAACTATGGCGAGTAGCTCTTACTCCGTGTTTTACTATGTCGTCGAGGTACTCATAGCATTTGACGCCCTGTAGTCCTGCTAACGCGGAGTTCATTAGCCGCTGGAAAGTCGGTGGTGCGTCCTTCAATCTGAATGGACTTAAAATGACCCTGCGGAGTGGGAAACGCCGTTTTTTCTTTATCTTGCTGCGCCATCGGGATTTGGTAAATTCCAGGAACGAGATCTAAAGTCGTATAATATCGGGCCCGTCCTAACTAGTCCAATATTTCGGTGATATTGAGCAGAGGGTATGAGTCTCCGATGGTGGCTTCGTTCAACTTCCGAAAGTCCACCACTACGCGCATTTTCTTCACTCCGGCGGCATCGGGTTTCTTAGCCACGACCATCAGCGGCGCGTTACATTGACTCCTGCTGGACTGAACTATTCTTTCCGCTAGCATTTTGTCTGTCGGCATCTCCACTTCTCTTTCTTGTGGGCGAGTTTAGCCTCTCGCTTCGACGAGTTATAGTGGTTGCCTTGGGTATCTTCAGCTCTTTGCTTTGTGCGGCTGTTCGTATACCCGATTACGCTATCTTTCTCTTTCTTATCAGACTCTCTTTCCTGTCCCAGATGGGGTCGTGTGGTCGCGTATATGCGACTCAGAGCGTCTGCATCTATATTATTTTCCGGCTTTCTGCATTTTACCGAACCCATGCCCCGATTTTACGGTCTTCCCAGGCAAAGGTTGCAATCTTAGGTCCTTCGATCCGACCTTAAAGGGTAAGCGATACTGCACCTCGTGCGTGCGCTGTCGCTTGTTCCCTCGAAGTTGGAATACACCGTTGTATTCACATACTATTCCTGCGCGAGCTGCTTGCTTTTCACTGCTGGGGGGCACCAAGTCGGGCTTTCGTTGTTACTGCGCAAAGCGTTTGGCTCTCTTTCCCGTGCTCTCTGAGCTTTCGCGTAATGTCTTGACCTGTCGGCTACGTACGGCCTTCGCTATCTCCGACGGCTCGAGTGTCGCCGTCGGCTGTTGCACTTCTCCGTCGTTTTTATAAACATCTAAACTTACTCTATTGGGTTTTGACGGTGTGACACGGAATCTTGCTACTTCGCCTCGGCTCATTCCGCTCCTTATAGGTAGTCCGACAAATTTATTCTCCTTGGCGGTATCCATGTTAGACCCGTTTCCGGAAGGGAGATTTATCTTTATAAGCAGGCCTATGTATTTGCACGTGGCGGCAGTTCAACTGCGTGGTGACGAATATATCCTGTTCGTGCCGTCCCGTAGCAGCATGCAGTGCCCATACAACTTGAGCATCTCGCCATGCAGGATATCCGCTTTATGCTGCTTGATAAAGTCCATGCCTAGTAGTCCGTTGACCTTCAACGGCACATTGTTCAGAACGACGTAGAACCAATGCTCCACATTTAAAGCCGGTGTCGCTAGGACAATTTTAGCTATCCCGAGGGGGGTGAATTTTTTGCCCGCTACCCCCTGCAGTTCTACAGTGCAGTCGCTCACCATGGTCTCTGGTTTGAGACAGCCTTCCGTGATTATGCTGCACTGCGCTCCGGTGTCCGCTTTGAGGGTGAGTACCCCGGTCGTGGCCAGCGGTGCATCGGTATCGAAGTCGCTGGCAGTGGCACTCGACGCCGGCAGCGTTACTTGTAGAAGCTGCAGCGTTGTTTTCTCCTGCTTGCACGCAGGTCTCTGCTGGACAGTTAGCGTATTTAATCTCAGTGCGCCTAGCGTGTTCACGCCTGCAGTGGCTGGATCTGGTGGTTAGAGTATTAGAGTATTTCTTGCATCTTTGTGGCCCGCATTTCTTCCCTGACGTGGCGGCTGCGTCGGCTCGCGTTTATTCTGCGACAGTCTCTTCCGGCAGTTCTTCCACATGTGGCCTTTCTTCTGGCAGTAATTGCAGGTTATTTTCACATTGTGGATTGACTCATTTTCACTGGGTACTGGTAGGCTTACTCGTCCCGTATCCCGGGTGCAGTCTCGAGCCATGTGTCCAGTTTTTCCGCAGGTGAAACAATTATCTCCCTGCCGGGGTGATGCGCCTTGGGACCTTCTGGGGTAGCTTAATACCCCACCTACCCCTCCCTTTGGCTGTACCATATTCGTAATCTCGATGGCTCCCGTAACGGACTCGTGGAGGGTGGCGTAATTGCGTGATCTCACTAGGATCTGTACCTTCCCATGCAGTCCATTCTCGAAGTTGGCCTGTGCGCTCTTCCGTGTTATCTTTCCGATGATGCGCATCTCCAACATCGTGGTGGCTTCCTCGCAGAGCTTTTCTACTATATCGACGGTGATACGCTCGGTCCTTGCGGCGTATACCGCGATGTCCTCTCCTTGGCCCTGCCGGAGGGAGTTGAATTCTACTTGTAGCGCAGGCAACGACTTCCGCTTCTCGTACAGGGCCTCCAGCTCGGTTTTAAGCTGTGCTACCGAGTGGATGACTTTATGCTTCATTTCTGTGGACGCCCTACCCTCGAGCTTACTGCTGAGCACCAGTTCTAACAGGATGTCTTGATCCTGGGGCGCTACTCTCTTAAACACAGTCTCGCATGATCGTAAGAAGGCGTCTAGTTCGTCAGCGTTGCTTCCGTCGAAATGCTTGATATTTTTTAGCGCTAGTCCGAGATCGAGCGTCCTACTCAATGTTTCTGGCACCCTCTGTTGTTCCCTTTGGAACACGGGATCCACAGGGGGATATTCGGATTCCTCAAATCGGATTTGCCTCGACCGCGGACGCGGTATCGGGCGTTCCTCTAACCCTGTATTTTCCAGTCTCCGCGATAGTTCGGCGTTTTGCTTTCGTCGGGACCGGATGAGTTCGAATTCGGCCGCACCTACCTCGTTGAGCGTGTCCGCCAAGTTCCGTCTTGCCTACGTGTTTCGGCCTCCCTAAGTTCGCGATCGAGTTCGCGTTGGCCTCGATCGTGCTCGCGCTGCATCCTTTCATACTGTCGTCGAACTCTTTCCAATTCGCGTTGGCTTCGGTCGACCGCCTCCAACCGATCGCGTACCCTTGCTGGTACCGACCGGGCTGTAGTACCGGTAGCTGCAGAGAAACCTACTCGATCTATAGTTCGCATATTCTCTATTTCCTGGTCAACCATGTTTTTGGTAACGCGCTCGGGCGTTTGTTCGCCAGTTGCCATATTAAAAATGTCGTCGCTAACGTCGCTGTCGAAATCCCCGAACAACGCACCCCTACGTGGGTGAACGCTAAACTGGGCCGTTGGTCGGTCTGCAAGGGCCTCTTGTCTGGTCGAAGGGATTTGCCCCGACGGCAAGAGCTCGAATAGCGCCCTGCGCGCTTCGTAAACGATGTCCCCTACAGTCGCGGCTAATCCGGCTGTGGGGTCTACCCCTGCGCCAGGCAACGTCGTCTCTAGCGAGTTGCCTCTATGTCTTGATCGGGCTCCTTTAGACTCTGACATGTTTGCTAATTTCGCGGCGAACTCTGCTTTAAAATATTCCCACACAATCTCAAGAGAAATATATATCTAGTGGAATATTTTCGAAATATCGGTTCTACTCTGGCTTTGGCAATTTTTTTTTATCACGGCAGAATGTAATAGTAATGTAACCGCCACTTGCAGAAAGATGATCTGGTAAACGGTCCTTTCCATGGCGTTGTTCTCGGGTGCAGTTCCTCCGGTGCTGTAGATCTGTTGTCTCGTAGCTTCCCTCGAAGGCTGGTTCAGTTATCCTTCCTGGTACCGTTGACCCGTCTCTTGGTGGTTCCTGGGCTTGTCTCCCGTGCATCGGCAATGGCTGCGCGACGGCTTCGTAACAAGTTACCGCTTCGGGTACTCGCTTGCACACTTTGTGCGTTTTTCCACGACTTCACGTAACACCGTCAATCGGGACTTTAAACGGTTGACCGATGTCACACCGCACCGACGTGCACTTCGCGTGTTCGCGTTAGATTAGTCGGGTTTTCACGAACTACACTGGTGTCCTTCACGAAAATCCCTTAATTCGCAATTTTAGCGTTAGCCTATCGTCGAACGTCAAGCGAGTCGCCTCATGCTGCGTCGGCGTTCTTGGTGTCGATCGTACGATCGGGTATTGGACTTCGTTTCCTGTCTTGAACGAATCCCAATGTTTCTTTGCTATGGAATATTCCCGAATATACGAAATACGAAGTAGAATATTCCGCGGCACAACACATAAAAAAAAACAGCGGATACTTAGTTGCGCACCTAATACTATATATTGCCCGGTATATAAATATCTTAAATGAGATACGGGAAGCCAACCGAAGAAAAAATTTTTATGAGAAAAAATGTTTTCCTTTCAGGGGAAGGGATGTTGTGCCGCCCTACTATTTCTCCGTATATTATTTGGCCATTGTTCCTTCTTTGCGTAAGGCTACTCAGCGAAGAAGAAAAAATGTGCAAAGGTAAGCAACGAGCTGCGAGCAATGAATGCTACGAGCTCGAGCTACGACTTTATGGAATTCGCAAGCAAAGATTATTATGTAATTCATTGCGACATTCGATTTAGGTCAAAGGAGCGAATAACTGCTTTGCCTAAATCAGTCTAAAGTTTAACATCAACCTGAACGGTTGATCGCGGGTCGGACTCGCCCGAAATATTAAATTCTATCAGTAGATTCAAATGCAAGAGGTTGGTTCCTCGTACGGGCTCGACACCACATTATATTGTATTATACTCTTATCGGCTTTTATATAGACAACGAGAAGTTACCGTTGCTTATAATAAATACTTCAATTTTTTAAATAATAATTTTTTAATATTATACCGATTACCGAGTTATCCAATTACGCGGTACCGGCATAACAATTCATTTCGTTTTTAGTCGCTTGTAGTAAATTTTTGTTTGTTTGTAGTATCTTTGTTTACCTTCTAGTTGTTTGTAGTGCCATTTATTTCGTTTGTAGTAGCTTAGTTTTGTTTTAGTAGCATTTTTTTTTGGTTTGTTATACTTAATATCATTAGTAGTATGTGTACACCTTTGCTCCTTCCCACTCCTTCCCCCACCACGCGGCTACCGCCACCACCGCACTTTCCCACCGCCGCGCTACGCACTCTGCCTGAGCAGTGTCGGTAACGTGGAGATGGTAAAGTGAGGTGGTGTGGGTATCTTGGTGAACAAGGAAGAGTAGAGATAAGAGCAGGATGAAGCAAAGGTGTACACATGCTTGAAATAAAATTTCTAACTCACCCTTGTGTTGGCGGCATCTGCGACGACTCTCCAGGGTGACGGGCACAATATTTATTCCAATATTCCATGGCACACACATATGCACACACACGCACTCTCTCTCTCTCTCTCTCTCTCTCTCTCTCTCTCTCTCTCTCTCTCTCTCTCTCTCTCTCACTCACTCACTCACTCACTCACTCACTTACTCAAAAACCACAGCTACGCGCCCGGGTAATACGAATTACCTGCACCCATGGAGCGCAGGCACCGTCAGGGGTACGCATGCTTATCACGATCAACGTATCATTAGCGCGCGGTCCATCGATCCGATCTAGATATCCGTCCTCGTCAATTAAATGATCAAGGCCGAATACCGTACACCTCACGAGCAACGCCGGTAACACACTAATCGGCGGCTCGGGGTGAAATAGTTGCTGCCAATCGACGTATATCGGTTCATCAATATCGACAAGCAGCACCTTGCAGCACCCGTCATCGTCCATGTCGATGATCTCACCGCGCATAGCCCTTTGATGCCGCACAACCACACAAGCCCCACCAACGTTCAAGTCCTCAAATTTAAATATACTCACTCGGCAAGTCCACCAATGTGTCCTATAATGTGTCCAATTCGTCCTCCAACTCGGATAATCCTACGCACATTTTATCCGTCCGCAGAGACACTGTATTGTCACTACTATCACATATTACACGACACACAAAATCTTCGGGTAGTTCGCCATCTACATATCCATTATACATTTTGAGTTTTATTTATACCGTCGCTGTGCACTGATAAAGACAGATTGAATGCTCCGGATGATGCTGGCGGTGATCGAAGATAACAAACGCCCCTCTGAATCATAACTAGGTGTGCAGAGCTTTGAATGCAATGTCAGCGGTTTTGCACGGGCGTGCCGCTTTGCGCTGTGCTTCTCGTGAAGCGAATGCTCTGCAGTAAAAGACGCAGAATATGATACCGTGCCGCGAGCGACTTCGATTATAATTTATATATAATTATAAAATAAGAGACACAGTAAACCGATGTATTTGTTTTTAATTAATCAATATTTTATTTAAATCACTGTACAGATATTTACCGTCGTATGCAACATCCCTGCAAACACGGTAATCTTCGTTCGGAGACTACTCCGCCGTTAAATTCATTTTTATCACTGTCTGATCGTCGAGAGGCAAAAGTATTGTAATATTCACGCACTAATCTGTTATTTTTCATTACATTATCGCTAAAGAGATTATTAAATCGCGACATGGTGAAGCCGCACGACATAAGATGTAGGAATACGATGCAAAATTGTCCACACACATCCGACGTATTACTCTGTAGCTGCTTGAGGCCGTACCGATAGAACTTGCAGTTACTTCGTAGTCGTGCGAGATGTTGCGGTATAACTGGTGGTAGCCCGTAGCTATCAAAGTACATTCCTTTTCCATGATGGTTAACGTACATGGCGATCCAATGCTCTCTAGGTCCGTCGTAGTTATCCGTGTTAACTACGAGTCCAGCCGGTAACGACCATACACGAGGAATTCTGTCAGCTGGGTATACGCCAACGGTTGAAAGTGGTAGATACTGCAGACTCTCGTAGATGTGTGTAGTGTTCATGCTGAACACATAGTCAATGATTAAATGATGACCGATACGCTTTGAAAGACGTATATATATGCAAAATTTATTTCACAGCGTCGTCGATCGTGTCACGACCACATGATGAAGATTCCTCCTCTTTTTTATTCTCTTCCTCTTTGTCTGCTGACCAAACATCCATGTATGATTTTCCTTTAAATGGATGCTCGCGAAGCCAATTTTTTATTTGGAAAGCCTGGCGCATTGCACAATGCGAAGACGCTGTATCATTTATCATAGCGTGTCTGAAGCATTTTCGCAAAGATTTCGGCATAAATGTGTACGATGGGGCGCCCTCCTCATCCTCCAGGTTGGAAATTTCACGACTCGTGATATCGCAAAGAAGTATAGCCTTCTTGTGACCACGCGTATAGATGCGTCTTGATTTTCGCGAAATTTCACGCAAGTTAGCATATACCTGTTTACAGCTCACATCGCCCTCGTACCACTCCATACCGTGAAAATATTTCGAGAGAAAATTATTCTGGCTTCTCGATTGCTGTGGTAATTCGGCAAAGTGACACGGCGGTGCAACGATCCAATGAGCAGAGTACGGTCTATCCACTGCTACCACAGCAATTTCTTTCGGAATAAATTCCGAGTCTTTACCACGCATTCCCTGTATATCCACGACGATATCCCATTTCACGTCTAATCCGTACAGATGACCGAGTTCGACTGATTAGTTACTCGCGGACACGCTTCTACGTGTCTTAATACGAAATAATTTTATGCCGACATGAGCACATTTTTCGCTTATCCGGTAAAATCCACCATTACCTGCCGAGAGGCATCAATTTCAAGGACATTATCATATTCCGCGTAGACTACACAATTTATCGTTGAAGCAAGCACATCCTCAAATCGTACCTCTATTCTCACACTACCGTGCTTTATTAAATTCCAATGTGTATTGCTGTTCGCCGAAAGATCGGGTGTCAAATCAAAAGCAAACAGACAGTATCCATCGCGATAATTATTGCGATCGATCGAATTACCATCGTTCAAGAAATGTATTCCAGTTCCCGAAAACAACGTTTGAAAAGCATCCACATATAGATGATTTTTCGTGAAATCAGGTTGTAACGGTTTCGAAGGTATTTGAGCACCATCTACATACAACGAGAGATAATTTATCTTGTAATTTTGGAAATTGAACGGATTCATACTAAAGTCACCGTTAAACGCTTTGTTATCGACAAAACCGATAATTATACGCTTCGGCAACTGACCTAACACGATATTATCGATAGTCTCTCCATGAACACCCGAGTGTATTGAAACGGCTTTTACCTCGACTCTCGTAAGAGGATATTTAACCGTAGATTTTGTCAGAGTTCTAGCATGTGAGAGCAGCACACCAGGAGCTATTTTTGTTCTACGAACGAGAAGCGATGCCTCGAGAATCTTTAAGCCGCATTGACCATTCTTTGTATCCCCCACAAGACAAAATGAATCTCTAGACCGAACCAGCCGTAGGCGCATCTCGACACCGTTTAATAGGAACCGCTCCTGATTGAATATATCGCAATGCAGATGACCGAGCAAGTCTACAGTTTTTTCGACATTTAAAAATTGTTTTCTCTTCACAAGCCCCGTATTTTCCGATGTTATATCATCCATTTTTCCAGGTGTATCGTCGTACCAGAGAACGCTCGTGAGATGCGAATTTTTTGCTGCTGGACCGTAATTCAAAAGTGTTTCTATGTACGCTCGATAAGCGTAGGCGTTATTTGGAGGTGAAACTAATTTTTGATCCAGGTATACATCCACCTGATTAAACATAGAATGCAAGAGATTGTTTACAGGGCCGGCACTTACTTTCGACGATGTGCCCACGGCAATTTCCGTAATGGTAGGAGATGTTATTTTCACTCTCAGACTAAGCATAGTATGCGCGAGATCGATATACTCATCACCCTGTCCGGGAATAACAAATTCAATCGGTGAATCATCTGTTAGCGAAGATATTGGTTTGTAATACACCCAATTGGAGCCTTCGATAGTAGTTTGCGTCGGTGGGAGTGAAAATAATTCAAGTTCGGATTTAAGACACTCGCACGAGTGCGCATGTAGAAAAGCCATCTTGTTTCAGCTATCCAAAAATATCTGCAACCGTTCGTTGACGAGTCTTCTTCTTCTTCTTCTTATTGTTCTTATTATTCTTCTTCTTTTTTATTGTTTTTCTCTTTATTACACTTTTATTTTTACGAGAGATACGTCGTGGTTTACGTTCGTTCGATGAATGAGGAGTACGTGAAATTTTGCGCTTTTTATAACAAGACCCCCGCATGAGAGTGTCAATTTTTTCAGAGGCTTTGCGTTTGAGATTACTGCCTGATTCTCGCGCTCTCTCGCGAATAGCATCTTTCACAGCTATATTTCTATCGAGGATATCACCGGCTACGTTTACACCAGCGCGCAACGCCTCTTTTCCAACTGCTTTAGCACCCTTCTTTAAAAATGGTAACACTCGACGAAACAGGCCCCCGAGAAAGCTACCGATACCGTGTCCTCGCTGATTAGGTGTTCCGATATAAACATGGCTATTACCACCGTACCCGCGACGACCGCATCCGTGCTGCACACTGTCAATATCATCCATAGTGGTGTAATCAATCGTGGGACCTTTTGAAATGTAGTGTCACAGTCAACGTTCCCCGCTCGAATGGTATAGGATCCCCAAATTTGTCTCTTATATCGATCTCGATAGTGTGTAAATTATTGCGCAAGAGAGGTATATATCGTGGCGTTGAAAACGATTTAATTTTTATCGAACCATACGGACAGTCATCAGTATCAATGGGAACAACTCGTAAGAGGGGTGTTTGTACATCGCCTGTAATATAGCTCTCGCAGATATCTGTGTATAAAAACATGCTGCCCGGTATAGCACCGGTGAGAGATGCAGGCCTCGACCCTGTGTATTCGCAATGCGGTTCTATCATAACGGGGCTACAAGCCTCTTCCGAGAATCCTAGTAGCCTTGCGATAGCGGGCGATACGCGAAAGTCGTGGTAGCGTAGATCGTCGCATACGCGTGCCACTTCGACCTGCCCGCTCGGAAGCGATTTAAAGCGCAAATGATCGGCCACGTGAGGTAGCTGATTTATACTCTCCAAAAGAGCGTCTATAGAGCGATATACACCAGGTGCTACTTGGTCTCTATCAACGCTCCTCCGTGTTAAAAGATTTAAACCCGATAAATCATAATCACCATCCTCAAAAGTTACGAGATTTTCTACAGTAGGAACATGTAAAAAAGTCATCGGATAAGCAATTTCCACAAGAGAAACAGCCCATTCTCCGTGCAGGCGTATCTGACGCGGTAGTTTTGTAATAAATTTCGTCGTCGTATTATCCGGAAAATACTGCATACTACTGTTGCTCGGTAGTACGACAAAGAAAGAGCTATCCTTGGTGCTCATATTTATCACGGACGATGATCCCGAGCGTTCTTCTTCTTCTTTTTCTTCTTTGTCCTCTTCTTCTCTTTCGTCTTCTCAGATGACGGAGGCACTAGTACTCGTAATAATTCTGCTTCGTAGAAAATACCGTCGATAGTCTCGTTATTCAGATCGTGTAAAATATACACGAATGGCTCTCGATTCAACGATATTCGTTGAATCCTGAATAATTCGTTACTCCAACCACGCTCATATCCTTTCACGAAAGCTGCTTTAGCTGTACTGATACGTACCAAGTCACCGACGCTGTATTTAGGCTTTTTAATTTCTTTCGCGTTACGCTCGTAACGCCGTGCTAAATTGTCTCGGGCTATAGAGGCATTTTCGAGAGTTACTTCGCTCGGAGGAATACGCGTTCCGCTGTGTCTAGTGTGATTATAAGCATATAAAAAATTTCATAAAACATCGATGTAACGCTTATTTGCTCAACACATCAATAACAACAAGCAGATACGCGTACCCATCGTTGTACGTGGCTATCGAGCGAAGATCAGCTAAATCAGCCTCCCATACATCGTCTATATTACTCACACTGTACGTACGACGGGGAAATCGTCGTCGTACGAGGCGATGCATGTTATATGAATCCTGTGTCTCGAGCCATGGTAAAACATTTTTTCGCGCTACTCTACGATCCACCTGGGCCAAATTTTTTGCTCGAGAATAGGAAGCAGGATGAGCGGTGTCATAATAGATTTTTTGAAGAATTTTCATAATTTTAGCGATGACCAGTTAAATGGATGCTTTTTCTTTTTCTTTTCTAACTGTGTGGGTGGTCGATATTCTACTTGTGCAAAGTTTTGCAATTGTTCATCCTCTTCTTCATTCCCTTCCTCCCCCTCGATGATGTCGTTTTCAGCCGTGAGCATTAAATCTCTGTTTGAGTGTGCGGTCTCGGCCTCGTCGTCGTTGTTGTTGTTGTTGCTACCGTTGCTGCTGCTGCTGCTGCTATCGTTTTCGCGCGGTAAAATAAGACGCCGCTGTGGTGTCGACGATGATGTAGGTGTAGGCTCGTGTTATAACGCGGGGTTACCGATAAATTCACGTGGCATCTGTATCGCTCGCAGGAGTTTGGCAAAGTGAGATCGTCCGATGGGTTTCGCGCGTTTTCTAGCTCGCATAGCATCGTTAACAAGATCAACGATATTGGAATTTGAAATTCTTCTGCCGTCTATGGAAACAACGCCGTTACGATCCCATGTCATTTTTTTACCAACGGCGCTGCGATGCAAATTGCGAAGCAACGATATTGCTTTAGATTTAAATTTTTTTGGTACGCTATCGATAATAAGTGTGTCATTGAGCCGCGATTTAACTTTGTTTATTAAATCGTCGTCGGATTTATTCTCGTAGCTATCGAGTATTGCTTCTTTTCGTTTTGATGAAATATTCGGTACGGCATTATCGTACTCGACCATGTGAAGATAACGCTGTAAAACCTGTTGGTACGCTATCCACTTCTCTCTCTCGCTCTTGTACGAGTGAAAGTTTAGAATTTCACTCAGCTCAGAGTCGAGGCGCGATAATGGCCTACCGGTAGTCTGTACGGAAGGCAACGGGTCTGCACTAGTATAGTAGTAGTAGTAGTAGTAGCAGCAGCGGCGGTAGTGGCGAGTCCAGCGAGACGATGTATGTTATCATGAGGAATAAGTACCATCTTTCTGGCATATTCCATGTCTCGCGTAGGCCAAGACAGGCGCGAGAAGCAACTTGAGAAATCCGACACAGTGCTCGACGATGATCTTCCTCTTACCGCTCCAAGTTCCCCTTTTGGCGGCTAGTCGCCGAAGAATTGTCGCGTGCCTCCGAAGATGATTCTTTTGCACGTTGTTCAGACTCACGTTTCCCTGTAAAACGTTTAGAGCACACTCGCATATACAGCGTACAAGCGCTACATCTGCTTTGCGCAAAATTGCACGTCGTTGCTCTTGCTTCAGATAACACAACGCTTGCAATATAATTATCTGCTTTTTATCGAGAGGTCCGCGCAACGCCATTACAAGCGCATTACTGGTACATCGCGCGACGCATCGCGAAGTTTTATTGCTTTTTGAGGCACGTAAACGTAATAGTATTGGTCATCGGGAAATATACAGGCGCGAAATCGACAATTATCAGGCGTCGATTGTTTCAAGTCAAATAATAGATAGCCGTGCGGTGCGGCTGTTGCATCGAAATATACTTCCTGCAAAAATCGCGGATTCTCGGGACATACCTAGCGGGCTAGGTGCTGAATTTGCGCGCGATCTCGCGGATTTTTGAAGACAATGATATAATTAGCGTTTAAGGAGATATCGCGCTGCTCGTGACCCTGATGGAAGAGATTTTGCGTGATGAAAATGACACTAACATTTTTATGATGGCTACCCTTGGTGAAAAGATCGACCACAGTATTGTTGGATGCCTCGCGCATTAGATCGTCAATGACCACAAGTTTAGGTCTTGCGTCATTCGAGTAGTCTACTGCTTGCGGTAAACCCTCGCGAAATTCGATTTTATCACCGTACTCTGAATACCCGGACTGCCACTCTGAGTATTAAAAAAGTATACGCTCGAACGGGACATCCGTCATTTCGCGCATGTATTTAAAGAATTTTTTTACAAAATATGTTTCACCGCATCCCGTAGGACCGCTTATCACAGCTGTCCACGGATGTTTCCAACGTGTATCCATATCGACGAGTGTCTATCAAAATCAATCAGCAGACTCTTAAATAAGCTTATACCGCGGCTGCGGCTGTGGCGGCTGCGGCGGCGACCCCGCGGCATCAGCTATTTTCGCGGTCTTAAAGAGCTGATAAGACGCGGCGCGCCTGCACTAGCTGATGAGGCGCGGGCCCGCGGTATAAGCTGGTGTTTACGCTGTATGTAAATTAAATAACGATAATTTTTATATTTCTCACAAATAAAGCAATATTTTTATTTCACTATGCATACATCTCTATATACAAATTTTACGAATCATCAAATTCTAAACAGCAATATTATATCCGCGGATGTAGCACGAGAAAGTCAGAACAAAAGGGAACGGTAGAGAGATAGCAGCTACTGCTACGAATAGCAGCACAAAAAAAACGATCCGATAACGGTTTTATACATAATAAATCAATTTTTTTCAATGTATTGTACACGGTAAATATGTTACATGAAACTAGACAAAAAGATTATTTTTAAATATCGCGAATTCACCCGTAAAACTAAATACTTTTTTGCGTTATACTAATTAGCGTATTTCACAATAGCCATACGGTACAGTAGCGTACAGCCCGTGCCGTTTTCGCTTCGTGTTAACAGGCTGGCATGATTTCGTTTCTTTACGCGTTACTACATGATGAAATTCCGTACGTCGAATAGCGTCGAATTTTAAAATAATAGGTACGCTCCTTGCTCCTGTCACGAAAGATCGTAATGCGTTATAATTTACGTGACGGCTATTCGCAAAGTTCAGCGTGATACCCTTCACTTTACATTTTTCAATAATCGTACCGTCGGGTTTACGAACAAGGTATGCGTAAAATTTTGGTCCACCCGAAACGAACGAAGTTATATAAATACCAGGCCCGTATTCACTTAATTCATCCGTAAGATCTCCTAGAAATTGACCGATTGGCGGCTCATACTCGTTACCGCCGGGATGGCTCACGTAAATACAGGCGTCCGTATCGCAGTACAATATTCGTCGCCCGAGCCCCTCAAGATAACTGTATAATTTTAGGCGTGCCTGTGCCGTCGTGTATGCTGCAATCACGGCGTTTGATGTCGGCGATGGTTGGATAGCATCGCGGTTGCTCACATAGTTTACATACATAATCTTGTGATTAACCGGTGGCATCCCCGTCACCTCAATCTCCGGACTCGTTAGTAAATTCATTAGCTCCGCGCGCGTGACAACGATAACGGTTTTCATGAGATTCTCTCGTTGACCAAACTTTCCCCAGAATGAATTAAGAGCCAATTTCGCTAGTGAACGTAAACCCGGATTTGGCTGCAAAGCACTTCGCTCGAGATATACACCCTCAGACTCCTTGTACAATGCTATAAAACGCTCTATTGCTCCCTCGTCATCGTTACACTCTGTTGGCGGACCACTCGCCTCCTGTTTTATTTTTAGGAATGTATCGATGTACTCGGCAAAATGACCACCTCGTCGCGTTGTCGAGTCATACTGCGTAACAACGTATTGCCAAATTTCATAGATACGCGTCACTTTATATCCGAGCGACACAGCTTTTCTCAGTTCGTCCACGACCCATGTGCCGTCAAACGCTCGTTCAGTCGTGTCATCGTGTGTACAAACCTCGGATGTGTCCATATCTGTACAGCACGTTCTGCACAAGGGGAACAGTAGTTTCCCATGCATGCGAACAGGCAGTACGGGTACATACAAATCGCGCGGTGCCAGCACGGTACACTTCACGAGACCCTCGACGACAATTAGCTCGTTTTCAAGTCCTACGAGTTCTCGACACTCGTCGCCTACGTACAATTTCGGGTGTCCAACGGGATATTTTCCATTCTTACATACCCACGGATACAGCGAGCAGACATCAACATAGCGTATCTGCTCCCCGTTCGCGACGTCGTACAAGCTTACAAAATTTTCCGTTCGACCGCCAAAGAATGCATCGCGTGGTTCGAGAGGCGCCTGCTTGACCATGGCGTGATTTTTCACGTATATCGACATTTCCTCGTTATTCTCGAGTAATCTGTCAAAATCGCATTCCCATATTTCGGTTAGAGTGTATGTTGGAAAATCAGCTGACGCACGGCGATCGATAATCGTCGTGCGCCTACCTGTTGCGCTGCTTTGCTACACGGTGTTCGGTTGAGGCGAAGACAGCCGAAGCATGGGCTTCGCGGAGCCGAGGATGTGCCTCACTGGCACGCCGCGTCAAGCGAGAGGGTGTCTCTCTCGCTTGACTTCGGTTTCGCTCACCGGCTGTCTCGCTCAATTGACTCCAGCGCCCAACGAAACTTTCATACTCGCAGCCATCTTGATAATTCGGCACTTTTGCGACACACATCCACTGGACAGCACGCGCATCCATCGGACTTCCACACATATTTTCGGATATTTATACATCGGACTAGCTCAACTTCACATCAGGACTCATTGCTCAAGGTAAGAGTGCTCTGGCATAATTACGTCATTAATTCACTGTCAGAGAGGAGAAAATGGTACATCAGCACTTGGCCTCACTCGTGGCGTGCGTTGCAGCACATGCTGTACCACGTTCTCCTCATGTCTTTTTGCTGGCTTAGATAATATAATTAAGCATGTGCCGCACATTTACTGTATTTTTCCCAGTAAATCTGCTGGGAGAGTGCAGTGGGTGTAATTTTGCTCAACCATATAGCCTTAATATCTGTTTGCAGTGTGCTAAGCAGTACCGATTGCTTAGCGGGTCACACACAAAATCACTGCACTCAGATGTGGGCTGCTGTAAACTCTCATTAATTCGCTGCAATCACTTTGCAATACAGTGTTGAGTGATTGCAGTGAATTACACACAACGTTTCGCACTCAAGGCATCGGCGTGTCGTGCTGCGTAGCTGTTGCTACGCTGCACGCACCGCTGTCTCAAATTCATATTCAGCGCACAATTGATAATTGTGTGCTGCTCACAATGTAATTCTAAATTCCATTTTTTAGTTTATTTTATATATTTGCACTCACCAATCCGAGCGTGTCATGCGGCGTAGCTATCACTACGCTGCAGGCACCGCTTGCTCATGTACTCACTCAGCGCACAATCAATATGATTGTGTGCTGCTCAACAATATTCAATCTCAATTGGTTTATTTATTTTCATTATTTTGCATTTATCTAAATTTATATTTTGGGTGTTTTTTCTGAATTAAATTAAGTTTGGTGTTGATTCACTTGTAGTGTTCACACATTTTATATTAAAATTTGTATTTATGTGAATAAAAGAGGAAGGTAGCGAACCGCTTCCTCAAATATAACATCTCGGTGTCTGGTTTTATTCTCCTCTTGCCTCGAGTGAGTTTTCATCGTGTTCCGATACATTCACAGGTCGGTCAAGGAACATCTGGAGGAAATTCTCAACAGTGTACCCTTTCGATCTGATTCGCCCGGAAATAGGAATGGTACGCTCGTATCGCTCATCCATTGTATCGCCGAATTTAGTTCGAGCATCTCTATTCACGCGATAACATCGCGGACAACCGTGCCAAAAGCAGCCATGAAATTGTAGAACGTGATGGACCCCCGCATCCACGTAGTAACCGTCCACGGCCGGTAGGCCGGCCGGAGGGCGATACTCTCTCGTGCGTCTAGCATGAGCGATAACGCAGTTGAGCTCACGCTCGAGCCATACGAGCCATACGACGGCCTTGCGCGATTGCTTATCGCCCCAGCGATATCCTCCTGCAGGTAACACCGCAATGCGATCTTTCTGTAGAAAATTCTTTCGAAATACTCTCATACATGCTGATGCTATCGTGCATGCTTCTGTAAAGGGGCACACGCTCCCACAACGTATAAGTAACTCTCGAAAAGCTAAACACGCTCGTCTCAAAACCGTAACATCTGTACAACAATATTGCACAAATTGCGTCGCAAAATCAAATTTATAATCTACGCGACTCGATTCTTCCTCATACCATTTTAAAAAGCGCTCGCGATCCGCTGAGAACATGGTATCGGGTGAGTAAAAATGCAAAGCCGGCAGAGGACCTGAGTAATTCTGATATTCCGGTGTGTTGAATAAATGGGCAAATGTACCTTTTGCCACCTCATCAGCGAAACCAAAGGCCTTAGGTAAAGCGCTAAGAGCCATGGGTAAATAGTTTAGACTATCGAGAAAAACGACATCGCCAATTTTCATCGAGACAATCTTCGTACCGTTCATAATCAGAGAGGGCAGCTGTGTTTTTTGCACCTCGATTAAATACCGTAGAATAAATTGTGCGTCGAAACCTCTAGCATTATGGGCGATGCAGATGGTCTTTTTAAATTTTTGCGATAATGCCAATTTTACGAGATCCCCAACAGGATCATCGATAAACACGAATTCACGTTTACCGCAGTTAGCACAATCTGTCTTTATATCTGTGATATCCAGACATGCCATACATACGCATTGTGCGACACATGAATTCGGCTCGTGAATTCGTGTCGATTTATCATCATGCAATTGCGCGTGTTGCTGCGTCTCAAAATCATAAAATAAAAATCTCGGGGAAGACTTGTCTTTTTTCTTCTCCTTTTGCGCATCTGATTTCTTAAGAGGTGCTATAAAACATGCATGCGTAGTCGGCCGCGTTTGTTTGCATGTAGCACAAAACGATATACCACATACATGCATCTTTTTATCTGTGGTTTTAATCATACGCGAGCAGCCTCTACAGATTTTCAATGCGTTACAGACGCTGTACCGTCTATATTTACGAGACGTGATGCCCGCGGAGCCCTCACTCTTGTGATGAGCGAGGCAAAAAGCACCAAAGAACGAACGATTACAGTCTGCGCAATACTCAGGCTGAGAGTCTCTATTACCGTTGCAATAAGTGGATTTACATCGAGCACATTGATAGCTACATCGATGCTCGAGTACTCGAATATACTTGGAATTACATTGCGTGCGGAACCCCCGACTACCTAGCGCACCGGCGAGATTGATTATCGGTTGATAGTGATGAGAACGCTCGTAATAGAGAATAAAGAGTGTATGATTAATTTTACCTGTTGCAGTGAGTACGTATTTTCGCCCATCGTACAGAGCCGGAACGCGTTTTCCGAAGGTGAGAAATTCATAAACAACAATTGCTATACCCTCGTGAACCAAGTACTCCTGAAAGAGCTGAATTTCGCGCGCACCACACCCCCTAGACGGTGTCGTTACCCCTGCATTACGTGTGAGCTCTATCGCCGCTGTATATTGCGCACCTCGAAGCCCGTTCCGAATTTGACACCATCGTCTGTGTAGCACACCCGCACGTATTTGACCGCGTTCGGCATGCGCTCGGGCAGTGACAAGGGATCGTTGTAGACACAAATTATCGCGATTACTTATGCGTAAAATTGACTTTTTTGCTATAGACTCGTGTGTAAGCCTAGTGCCCACACCGGCTCCTTCGACGCCTCGTACTATACACGTCGTCATTCTACATGTACCAGCGTCTATTCGAAATTCGCGCGCGCTCTGAGCTACACTATTAATTAGTCGCCATATATCGTCGGGAACGATGTCACGAGCTGGTCGAAATGATAACCATACAGGTCCTTGCGCAAAAGACGGTACGCTCAGAGTCATACCCACATAATCATGTCCTTCGCACGATTCTGTAAGACGTGTGAGAACATCTCGTACACCTCCCTCGAACCATGTCAGATGATCGATACCGACCGGTGGCTGACGAAAATAAAAATCTGTCTCTCGACCCTGCATCCTGAAGCGTGAAAAATAACGTCTCTGCTCGTTGTCGATACCGAAACGTTCACCAGGAGGTAAAATATCACCATCCCGTGCAGCAGTCCTTCCATCGCCGGTCTGTCCACCTGCAGGCATAATTAAACCATTTATTAGAATTTTTATTTAATTTACTTTAAATTTTTGTTTGTCGCTGGCTATATACTATGCATATAATTCGTGTAACGTAAGAATTACAAACTTATATTTGCTTCTAGTCCTCGAATCCGTCGACTGCACCCGGGAACCGCCGACGCATTTTGTAAACCAACTCGATTGTCGGCGGTCTCGGCACAGTGAATCCTGCAAAGCGAAAAACGTTTGGGTCCGTCTCGTACCCTGCTTTTTCATTTTACTATTATTATCCGCGTAATTTTTTTATTTTTGTCAGCGTAGTTGTATTATTAAAAGCTTACCTGAATCTACAGGGTCCTCCTCCTCTTCCTCCTCCTCCTCGTCGTCATCGTCTACGTCTTGCTCCTCCTCCTCCTCCTCATCCTCCTCTTCTTCTTCTTCTTCTTCTTCTTCTTCTTCTTCCTCCTCCTCTTCTTCTTCTTCTTCTTCTTCTTCTTCTTCTTCTTCTTCTTCTTCTTCCTCGCTGTCTGTATTGCTGTTGGCATCATCGTTTGAACTGTATTGTCGCGATGGGCCTGCGACGGATTCATCTGGTTCTCTCGAGGGGCCTGCCATGAAAAGACCGTTTGTAGGTTTATAACCGCAGAATGGCTGGGTAAAATTTATCCAGCGATTCCCTACGGTGCCGTCGCCATCGTTGTCCCTGCTATGATCATCTGAATCGGTTCTACCCTCCTCATCGAAATCATAGGTGTCGGATCCCATTTCTGCGTCCTCATACCGTCGAACTATATAAAAATCTTATGAAATAAAGGAAATTAAATAAAAGTAATTAGCGCTGTATATTACTTACGTCTTTCATTGAGTATGGGTTGCAGAGCAGTCTCATTCAGCCAGCCTCGTCGACGAATAACACGCACCACCGAATCAATAATTATTTGATTATCAAACAATTCAATATTATACGCGTCAACTAAATCGCGCTGATGACACTCGCACAGCATACCGCGAGTTTTACGAACAACCGCCTGTGTCGGAAGTTCCCATAGGGTGATCTGTAAATTTCTTCTACCCCAGCGCGAACGCAACGACGGTCTACGCTTCAATATAAACTCTATCAATTTTCTTATCAATGAGCGCTTTACCACTCTGACCATGATTGTGCTGTTAGAGTAGTAGTAGTAGTAACCACAGTAAATCAGACAATTAACTAGAGAATTTTCAAAGCGGCTCACTTTTATATATATTCCTTTAACAAGCTCTCTCTCTCTCTCTCTGCATATACTGCAACGATGTAATGAATACGACTAACCAAGAAGATGGCCGCACGCGATCGCTTCACAAAAGCAAGACCTAGGGAAATATTTAGCGATGATGATGTACTTAGTTATCGAGTTTCGCTGATGAAAGTCATATTGTTTTCATCTAATTTCAAGGCACTTGGCCATGAGGAAAATCATCGAATTTCACCGACGAATATTATCTGTATGTCCATTTGTGCGCATAAGTGTGCGCGTGTATGCAAGAGTTTTGGGATATATCTGCTGCTGTTACTAGGCTGTTGAGGAGAATGCGACAAATATCAAAGGATATTGGCTAGCAATTTTCAGGCGTATGATTTGCAGTATCAAAAGAAGAGGCAATGCAGTTAGGTGGTGGAGGCAATCTGTATAAAACGGAGTATGAACACCACCGACGATTCATTCGAAAAGTTACAGTCTACAGGAAAGCAATAAAAATGGCAAATAACGGTGCTAAGCCTCATGCGATATCGCAGTATATAGCGAACCCCGTTATGTACGGTTTAAATAAATCATTTGGTAAAATAATCGTAGCCGGGTTCGAGTTGAACTCTACGTGTACGCTTACACCGGTGGTGAAAATATTGTCGAATACTTTTACCGGAATTACACTCGGTGCGGACGAGTGGCGAGTGTTTAAAAGTGATTTTTCTCGCGTACAATAATATTTCGAAGCTCATGGGACTGATGCCGAGAAAATGTGTAATACCCGCATAGAGCACACAACGCATTACACACTTTTAACCTCGTGTTACCAGCACAGAGCTGTGTCATTTGGTAAAATAAGTGGTAGCGCTGATGAGGAATACGAGAATCAAGAGGAATCTGGAGAATCGAAACGGAAACGCTTCCGAAAATACTCTCCAAACATTGTTCTTCAGCGGTCTACATTTGATATGCTCGTCGAAATAAGTAGAAGAATTGATATTCATATGCAAGTTCTAAAGAGCAAAAGTGAAACGATTCAGAGGTGTATGAACGAGGTGGTATCATATGTCCGTGAAAAGATAGTTGTCAGTGAAATGCCTCGTGCAGTAGCGTATGAGATCATCGGTTCCAAGGACTTCTTTGAAGAAGCGCTCGAACACATCGCGATCTTGCTAACGCTAGAGGATACGGAGTTTATGAAAATTATTTTGTCCGAAATAATTGTGCTGTTTCGTGGTCATATCGCTGATCATGCATCGGGTGTTGCGTTGCGAACGCAATAATTCTACGTATGTGCAGCTATTTGTGATAAAGAAACTGTTGTAAATAATTGTATATAGTGTACATTTCACTCGAAATATTATAAAGTATACACCGATGTCAGTCACAGTGAGAGAGAGAAAGAGAGAGAGAGAGAGACAGTCGTAAAACCGAAGCATCAGCAAAGGTCTGCGCTAGAAAGAGGACGGATCACTCGTCTCTGTTTTATTAACACAGCAGATCATGGAATACGTGCCAATGTCGATTAGCAGCAAAGCAGTGGAGCTTGGTAAGTAAAAAATATAAAATAATTTTAAATCATGTGATATTTATTTTTAATTAAAAAAATAATGTTTTGCAGAGCGAGCAGCCCCTGCATATGAGCCGACACCGAGGGTTCGTTATTCGTGTCATGGAGAGCGAGAGGAAGATAGAGCTAACTTCGGGAAAGAAAAGTGCCACCCGACATCCTCATCCGCAGTTGCCGTCGGTGGCAGAAGATCAACAACGCTGCCAACTTTGTATAATGAGTCGTGGCATATCAGGTAAGACAATATCGATTATTCTGTACACGATGTTTTTTATTGATCAGTGCGCTCAATTAAATAGTTGTTTCGTTCTTTTTTTCAGAAGTACACTATGATGACAACGTCCACAGCGAAAAATAATTTAAAAGCAATATTACGAGTGATAATACAAATTAATTCCATATAACGATAAAAATAAAATTAACGGTGAAGGAATCTCCGAGCGTGGATGACCGTGTTTGCAGGGCTGTTGCATACGACGGTAAATGTATAAAGTGCTTTCCATAAAATATTGGTTAATTTAAAAATATCTGATCTTACTGTGTCTCTTATTTTTATAGCATAATAATTGAAGTCTTTCTCTCTCTCTCTCTCTCTCTCTCTCTCTCTCTCTCTGTGAGGGAACATATTCTATATCTTTTACTGCAGAGCAAGCACTTTGCGAGGAGCATAGCGCAGGGCTATGCATGCTCGAAAACCTCTTTCGTTGCATTCAAAGTGATGGATACCTAGTTATGATTCATAGGAGGCTGTTATCTTTATGCCCGTGATACTCTCTAGTAGCGTCTCGAGCATTTAGTCTGTCTTTGGCATCCTGTTTGGAAACAATAAAAAGCAATATGTATCCACGATACGGCAAGGAGATTTTAAGCGACGCGTTTTGGTGCCGATTAATGTTTGTCGAGAGTGTAATGAGTGTGTTTCTGCGTACGCAGGAAATGTGCGATGCATACGACGAGCTGGAAGAACTCCTACGTAGTGTGTATTTAGTGGAACGTCGTGGAAGATCCATTGAACTTGGGGAGTTGCATATCGGCATGTCCTGTATTGTGCCTCGTTTCAATAACGTTGTCCGCGGGAAAGTGGTTTACCCGGACTTTGATGGGTACTGCGAGGTGTTGCTAGTCGATTTCGGCGAAACTATTTACATCGACTGGTCTCAACTATTTCATCCGGATCCTCTAGCAAGTATGCTACCGGTTCTTGTCATGGAGTTTTCCATATACGGACTCGACCGCGTGGACGTTGCAGGTATCGAGCAGCTCGTCGAAGAAGCGTGCGGTGGAGATGACTTGATCGCTGTCATGATGCGACCTCTTGCCGGCGATAGCGTTCCGCGGGTTCGCTTATCGAACGGTGAACGCGTGGATGTGGCGGCGTTTATTATAGAAGCCCTCTGTGATGAGATAGATATCGGCTAAGATATCGATGCCGTGGACGAGGGCTTTGACGAGGACATAGTAATGAATTAAAGACGCTGTGCATGTGTATGTGTGTGTGTGTGCGTGTGTGAGAGAGTACATTCGAGAGACAGGAGTTTAAAATCGCTTTGGCAGGAGGGTAAAGGGCTGCCTACAACAGCTGCGGTGGTGGTGAGTACATAATTTTATTCATTTTTCCAAGTATGTGTACACCTTTGCTCCATCCTACTCTTATCTCTACTCTTCCTTGTTCACCAAGGTATCCACACCACCTCACTTTACCATCTCCACGTTACCGACACTGGTCAAGCAGAGTGGGTAGCGCGGCGGTGGAAAAGTGAAGTGGTGGGGGTAGCCGCGTGGTGGGGGAAGGAGTGGGGATAGGAGTGGGATGGAGCAAAGGTGTACACATACTACTATTACAAGTACACACCCTTAAAGTAATGGCGTAAATAAGAGGCCTGCCTAGCCAAAGATCACGATGTAAACATAACAGTAGGCGTAACAACAAGAACACACCGGCCTACTAGACAAGCGTAGTAGCCCCCGCCCTACACAATCACCAGACCAAGCCTTAAACATACGGCACAACCCCCAAATAGGCCACTCTATCCAAAAGGCCAGAACATCGGGAACGCCACGGCCCGGCAAACGTAGGAAAGAATTCATGGAACTATCGAGATACCACGACACATAGAGAAAGATCAACAAGGTAACTCCTCATGAAACGTCGCTACGTACCCCCACTCATGAATTAAACATTAATATTAATAAAACACATAATACAAACTCATATCGACCAAAAACCAAACAAAAAAACATAGAGAAAAACGATCCTCACGTAGGAGAACACCAGAAAATAACAAAAAACATATAAATCCACAAGAAATCGGTCCAAAACACACCAAGGAAGAGATAATTAACTACAATTAATTATCCTGGGCAATTAGTCTTCAACGAAACAGAAGGATAGCAGCCTACAAAACCGAGAAAGACCCATAGGGGCCTGAATCGGGAAAAACCATAATCAAACCGGAGAAAAAATAGATAAAAAGTTTGAACCTACAACAAGTAAGAGAATAACATTGTCCAACGAATTTCAACCTCGATGAAACCTCGCTTGAAACCCTAGAGGGACGAAGATCGGCTAAAAATAGATATTCGAGAAATAACGGTACTCCTACACGTCACCCCGCACCTCTCTCACCTAGTGATTGAAGTGCGACAAACATCACGTGACCTACCTCAAAACACCCTCCCGGGGTCCATCCTTTAACCTATATAAACCGCGACAGGATAAGCCTCGGGGCTCTTGTCAAATCTAATAAGTCAAGACGAAGTGCTGCTCGACAGCACACCTAGTACATAAAATTACACGTAGACTCTCCATGTAACAAAGACGTGTTCTTTCGATCAAATCGATTCCCCTGCATTGCGCTTGGCCGTCGTTTGACCGAACGAACCGATAAAGAACAATATACTAACAGTTTGGGAAACACCATGTTAGAACGAGTGTTCTTTTTCTCAACCGATTACCCTGCATTGCGCTTGGCCGTCGGTTGAGTAAACGAACTCATTAGGATACTCTGTGAGGAGTAAGGCTCCCCTGCACTGCGCTTGGCCGCCCCTACTCACAGCGTCAGGGCACACTCCACTAACGGGTCCCCACGCACGGCGTCGTGGCTATCCGTCTCTTGGAGTGTGAAGCAGCACGAGTGACACAAGGTCAAGGGAGTGGCATCCCGACTGAGTGCACCGCGCATTAGACTCGTAGGGTGTACCTGCGTGGGTGGGACCACGTCAGGGCCAGCACCAGCTACCACCTGCATATTTCGGATACCTCGGCTGGTCACAATTAATCAAGAACCAAATCGAACGCCTCTTAATGGCGCGAGAAGGTGCTTAATTAATCGCGAATAAAGGCTTCAGTATCCGGGGTCTAGGAAGAGCTAGCTGGTCAAGCTGCGAACCCGGTGTCTCTTGCGAACAGAGAGCTATAGCTAGGGACCCAAACAATAACAAAGCGAGAAACGATAGGTAGGTAAAATCATCCACACCACGTCACCACACGACACTCGCGTCCCTACTATAAACTCTTTGCGCGACCATCGGCAGGGCGGAGCCTCAAGAGGCAAGTCCGCAATCGAGCAGTCCGAAATAATAACATTCGAAATAGCATAACACCAGCTAACGTCCAATGATTAAAATAAGGCGAACCGGTACATCTAATGAAAGTACCAAGGAACGCCCCGTATGAGGACCAAGCCCAGCGACTAGGCCACCCCTTCAACATCTAGAAATAGAGACACGCAAAACGCAAATGGCCAACAGGATTCTGCCAGCCATATCCTAATAGAGATCGATATATAACGTCAAAATTATACCAGATTTAACGAACCCGAATCATACAATTTGAGTGTTGAGCTTCGTAAAGATGATATCTAATCACTTTGCGAATTATAAAATCAAAACCTGATTTGAACTGGAATTTCATAAATTCCACATACGTAGGATTAAAAAAATCGCGTACTAAGCAGCCGCGATTCCCCTGAAACTTGATAAATTGAGTGTTGAGCTCCGTAAAGATGATATCTAATCACTTTGCGAATTATAAGATCAAAACCTGATTTGAACTGGAATGTCATAAGTTCCACATACGTAGGATTAGAAAAATCGCGTACTAAGCAGCCGCGATTCCCCTGAAACTTGATAAATTGAGTGTTGAGCTCCGTAAAGATGATATCTAATCACTTTGCGAATTATAAAATCAAAACCTGATTTAAACATGGAAATTCATAAACTCCACATACGTAGGATTAGAAAAATCGCGTACTAACGAACGCGATTCCCTTGAAATTGATAAATTGAGTGTCAAGCTTCGTACAAGTGATACCTAATCACTTTGCGAATATAGAGTCGAAACCGATAAGAAAAGGAACTGGAAGCGATTCCTCATAGGTAGACGTTAAGTAAGTAATATAAGGCGAGCGTGAGTTCATAAGAGCGACTAGATCGTTCCACGAATCATCCTCCCTACCTTAGCTGAACTAACCAACGAGCAAAACCGCATGTCTGTCACGGACAAATGCGACGCAACAAAAACCTAAACTGAGGTCTAACCAACAAAAACAATAAAATTTACTAACGACAACCCAATTTTGATTGCAAATTTACACTTCCACGGATCCTCTCGCTCCCTCCAGCCCAGTGCACGAACTAGTTTCGAGCAAGCTGCCTCTTCACACGATCACGGTAGATATCACTCGGAACAAAATTTAAACTTGACGCGATTTTACACCGCAACCGAACTCTCGCGCATCGTAGCCGAAAACAAAAGTAGTGTTAGAAATCGCGAAACGTTTTAATATCTATGCAAAATTTATTTCACACCATCGTCGATCGTGTCACGACTACATGATGAATATTTCTCCTCTTTCTTATTCTCTTCCTCTTCGTCTGCTAACCAAACATCCATGTATGATTCTCCTTTAAATGGGTGCTCGCGAAGCCAATTTTTCATTTGGAAAGCCTGGCGCATTGCACAATGCGAAGACGCTGTATCGTTTATCATAGCGTGTCTGAAGCATTTTCGAAAAGATTTCGGCATAGATGTGTACGATGGGGCGCCCTCCTCATCCTCCAGTTTGGAAATTTCACGACTCGTGATATCGCAAAGAAGTATAGCCTACTCGTGACCGCGTGTATAGATGCGTCTTGATTTTCGCGACATTTCACTCAAGTTAGCGTATGCTTGTTTACAGCTCACATCGCCCTCCTACCATTCCAGACCGTGAAAATATTTCGAGAGAAAATTATTCTGGCTTCTCGAATGCTGTGGTAATTCGGCAAAGTGACACGGCGGTGCGACGATCCATTGAGCAGAGTACGGTCTATCCACTGCTACCACGGCAATTTCTTTCGGAATAAATTCCGAGTCTTTACCACGCATTCCCTGTATCCACGACGATATCCATTTTCACGTCCAATCCGTACAGATGCTCGAGTTCGACTGATTAGTTACTCACAGACACGCTTCTACGTCTCTTAACGCGAAATAATTTTATGCTGACATCAGCACATTTTTCGCTTATCCGGTAAAATCCAATATTACTTGCCGTGAGGCATCAATTTCAAGGACATTATCATATTCCGCGTAGACTACACAATTTATCGTTGAAGCAAGCACATCCTCAAATCGTACCTCTATTCTCACACTACCGTGCTTTATTAAATTCCCATGTGTATTGCTGTTTGCCGAAAGATCGGGTGTCAAATCAAAAGCAAACAGACAGTATCCATCGCGATAATTATCGCGATCGATCGAATTACCGTCGTTCAAGAAATGTATTCCAGTTCCCGAAAACAACGTTAGAAAGGATCCACATATAGATAATTTTTCGTGAAATCAGGTTGTAACGGTTTCGAAGGTATTTGAGCACCATCTACATACAACGAGAGATAATTTATCTTGTAATTTTGGAAATTGAATGGATTCATACTGAAGTCGCTGTTAAACGCCTCGTTATTGACAAAACCGATAATTATACGCTTCGGCAATTGACCTAACACGATATTATCGATAGTCTCTCCATGAACACCAGAGTGTATTGAAACGGCTTTTACCTCGACTCTCGTAAGAGGATATTTAGCCGTAGATTTTGCCAGAGTTCTAGCATGCGAGAGTAGCACACCAGGAGCTATTTTTGTTCTACGAACGAGAAGCGATGCCTCGAGAATCTTTAAGCCACGTTGACCATTCTTTGTATCCCCCACAAGACAAAATGAATCTCTAGATCGCACCAACCGTAGTCGCATCTCGACGCCGTTTAATAGGAACCGCTCCTGATTGAATATATCGCAATGCAGATGACCGAGCAAGTCTACAGTTTTTTCGACATCTAAAAATTGTTTTCTCTTCACCTGTATTTTCCGATGTTATATCATCCGTTTTTCAGCGTTCATCCGAACGCTCGTGAGATGGGAATATTTGGCTGCTGGACCGTAATTCAAAAGTATTTCTGTGTACGCTCCGAAGATGATTCTTTTGCACGTTGTTCAGACTCACGTTTCCCTGTAAAGCGTTTGGAGCACACTCGCATATACAGCGTACGAGCGTTACATCTGCTTTGCGCAAAATTGCACGTCGTTGCTCTTGCTTCAGATAACACAGCGCTTGCAATATAATTATTTGCTTTTTATCGAGAGGTCCGCGCAACGCCATTACAAGCGCATTACTGGTACACCGCGCAACGCATCGCGAACTTTCATTGCTTTTTGAGGCACGTAAACGTAATGGTATTGGTCATCGGGAAATATACAGGCACGAAATCGACAATTATCAGGCGTCGATTGTTTCAAGTCGAATAATAGATAGCCGTGCGGTGCGGCTGATGCATCGAAATATATACCTCCTGCAAAAATCGCGGATTCTCGGGACATGCCTGACGGGCTAGGTGCTGAATTTGCACGCGATCTCGCGGATTTTTGAACACAACGATACAATTAGCGTTTAAGGAGATATCGCGCTACCCGTGACCCTGATGGAAGAGATTTTGCGTGTAGAAAATGACACTAAGATTTTTATGATGGCTACCCTTGGTGAAAAGATCGACCACAGTATTGTTGGATGCCTCGCGCATCAGATCGTTAATGACCACAAGTTTAGGTCTTGCATCATTCGAGTTGTCTACTGCTTGCGGTAAACCCTCGCGAAATTCGATTTTATCACCGTACTCTGAATACCCGGACTGCCACTCTGAGTAATAAAAAAGTATACGGTCGAACGGGACATCTGTAATTTCGCGCATGTATTTAAAGAAATTTTTTACAAAATATGTTTTACCACAACCCGTAGGACCGCTTATCACAGCTGTCCATGGATGTTTCCAACGTGTATCCATATCGATGATTGTCTATAAAAATCAATCAGCTGACTCTTTAATAAGTTTATACCGCGACGACTGCAGCGGCGGCGATCCCGTGGCATCAGATATTTTCGCGGCCTTAAAGAGCTGATAAGGCGCGGCGCGCCTGCACTAGCTGATGAGGCGCGGGCCCGCGGTATAAGCTGGTGTTTACGCCGTATGTAAATTAAATAACGATAGTTTTTATATTTCTCACAAATAAAGCAATATTTTTATTTCACTATGCATACATCTCTATATGCAAATTTTATGAATCATCAAATTCTAAACAGCAGTATTATATCCACGGATGTAGCACGAGAAAGTCAGAATAAAAGGAAACACTCGATAAGAAAGACGGGAAAAAAGGAATCAACGATGAGAAAGTCAGAACAAAAGGGAACAGTAGAGAGATAGCAGCTACTGCTACGAATAGCAGCACAAAAAGAACGAGCCGACAACGGTTTTATACATAATAATTCAATTTTTTTTAATGTATTGTACACAGTAAATATGATACATGAAATTAGACAAAAAGATTATTTTTAAATATCGCGAATTCAACCGTAAAACTATATACTTTTTTGCATTATACTAATTAGCGTTTTTAACAATAGCCGTACGGTACAGTAGAGTACATCCCGTGCCGTTTTCGCTTCGTGTTAACAGGTTCGCATAATTTCGTTTCTTTACGCGTTACTACATGATAAAATTCCGTACGTCGAATAGCGTCGAATTTTAAAATAATAGGTACGCTCCTTGCTCCTGTCACGAAAGATCGTAATGCGTTATAATTTACGTGACGGCTATTCGCAAAGTTTAGCGTGATACCCTTTACTTTACATTTTTCAATAATCGTACCGCCGGGTTTACGAACAAGGTATGCGTAAAATTTTGGTCCTCCCGAAACGAACGAAGTTATATAACTACCAGGCCCGTATTCGCTTAATTCATCCGTAAGATCTCCTAGAAATTGACTGATTGGTGGCTCATACTCGTTACCACCGGGGCGGCTCACGTAAATGCAGGATACCGTATCACAGTACAATATTCGTCACCCGAACCCCTCAAGATAACTGTATAATTTTAGGCGTGCCTGTGCCGTCGTGTATGCTGCAATCACGGCATTTGATGTCGGGGATGGTTGGATAGCATCGGAGTTGCTCACACAGTTTGCATACATAATCTTGTGATTAACCGGTAGCATCCCCGTCACCTCAATCTCCGGACTCGTTAGTAAATTCATTAGCTCCGCGCACGTGAAAACGATAACGGTTTTCGTGAGATTCTCTCGTTGACCAAACCTTCCCCTGAATGAATTAAGAGCCAATTTTGCGAGTGAACGTAAACCCGGATTTTGCTGCAAAGCACTTCGTTCGAGATATACACCCTCAGACTCCTGGTACAATGCTATGAAACGCTCTATTGCTTCCTCGTCATCGTTACACTCTGTTGGCGGTCCACTCGCCTCCTGTTTTATGTCGCCTCGTCGCGTTGTCGAGTCATACTGCGTAACAACGTATTGCCAAATTTCATAGATACAGGTCACCTTATATCCGAAGGACACAGCTTTTCTCAGTTCGTCCACGACCCATGTTCTGTCAAACGCTCGCTCAGTCGTGTCATCGTGTGTACAAACCTCGGATGTGTCCATATCTGCACAGCACGTTCTACACAGGGGAAACAGTAGTTTCCCATGCATGCGAACAGGCAGTACGGGTATATACAAATCGCGCGGTGCCACCACGTTACACTTCACGAGACCCTCGACGACACTTAGATCGTTTTCAAGTCCTACGAGTTCTCGACACTCGTCGCCTACGTACAATTTCGGATGTCCAACGGGATATTTTGCATTCTTACACACCCATGGATACAACGAGCAAACATCCACATAGCGTATCTGCTCCCCATTCGCGACGTCGCACAGTGGGGCCGATTCCCGAAAAGCTGGTCAAAAGTCGAAAACGTAGTTCATTCTGTTTGAGATATAGTATATAAGGGTTTTTGGGGTCGCTGATTACGAATTTGAAGTCAAAATTGTAAAAAAACAAAATGGCGGGTTCAAAATGGCGATGGTAAACCGAAAATACTTAGTTATAATACGGAATGTTTATCGAATTTGTATGAAACTTGGTTTCTGTAAGTTTTCGAGGTCGCTGAATACGAATCCGGTGTGAAAAAAACAAAATTCAAAATAGCGGATCCAATATGGCGGACGCAATTTTTGTGATCGGCCGGATTCGCTTGAAACTTGTTATTTGGGGGTTTTCGCGGTCGCTGAATACGAATCCGGTGTGAAAAAAACAAAATTCGAAATGGCGGATCTAATATGGCGGACATAATCTTTGTTATTGGCCGGATTCGCTTGAGACTTGTTATTTGGGGGTTTTCGAGGTCGCTGAATACGAATCCGGTGTGAAAAAACAAAATTAAAAATAGCGAATCCAATATGGCGGACGCAATTTTCGTAATCGGCCGGATTCGCTTGAAACTTGTTATTTGGAGGTTTTCGAGGTCGCTGAATACGAATCCGTCGTGAAAAAAACAAAATTCAAAATGGCGGATCCAATATGGTGGATGCAATTTTCGTAATCGGTTGGATTCGCTTGAAACTTGTTATTTGGGGGTTTTCGAGGTCGCTGAATACGAATCCGGTGTGAAACAAACAAAATTCAAAACGGTGGATCCAATATGGCGGACGCAATTTTCGAAATCAACCGGATTTGCTTGAAACTTGTTACTCGGGGGTTTTTGAGGTCGCTGAACATGAATCCGATGTGAAAAAGACAAAATATAAAATGGCAGAACCAAAATAGCGATTTTAAAAATTTATTAACTTTTTATAAATCTGTAAGTAAATTATATATTTGATAAAAAATAATAAATCATCTACTTTTACATCTATAATTGTATTGATTAAAATCACTTTTGAAAGATTTTATTTATACTATTTACAAGTTACATTTCCTTTTTTTATTGAAGTGAATGTCCTTCAGTTACATGCAAGTAATTTTTTCTTTGAAGCACATATTTCTTAAAATCATTTTCTGAAACAAAATAGATTTTGTGAAATGGAATTAACACGTTCAAACAGTTAATTTATGATTATTTTAGTTTAAGTAAACATTTTTTGAGATCACTGTATAATAATTTAATTTACAGTTTTAAAATAAATGTATTTGGATTACAGAGTAATGATTTTCTTGTTTAAAAGAAATATTTTGTACATATTTCAGATAAGTAATTACATTTTCAATCATTCATAAAAATATTGAAAAATGTATAATTCAAATATATAAGAAAGTGTAATAAGGAACACCATTTTTTTAATACTAACATATTTATTTGAGAAATACAGTACAAAGCCAAATTCAAAAAATAAATTTATATTAACAAGAATATCGAATCCGACCGATTTCGAAAATTGTGCCCGCCATATTGGATCTGCCATTGTGAGTTTTGGTTTTTTGACACCGGGTTCTTATTCAGCGACCCCAAAAACCTCCGAGTAACAAGTTTCACGAAATTATATTCATTTGAAAAAAACGTGCAACAAGTGGTTAATGTGAATTTGTAATTTTTTATATTCAAATGTGCACTAAAAAGAAAGTTGCAGCTAGCTGCAGCTGATTTTTACGAATTTTGTTACATAACAGTACAAACTTTAATTTAAAACTTGTTTCGTTGCGGAAAACTGCGGAACTTTTAACTTTTTCCCTGTTTTTCTAAAATGATTGCACATCGTTTAAAATTTTTTTCTATTTTAGACATTGTTTAGCTATTAATTTATATATATCTGTTATAATTTTCGACGCATATGATAATAAACTACTTTCTTCAACCTGAAACCTCAATTTTGCAGAATTAAGAAACACCAATTTTACGATTTTCTACGAATTTTTTAATATAACGCTTGAATATGAGCTCGAACGATCAAGCTATAACTTGCGCGAAGGTCTCTTTTGTACTGGCTTATACTTGCCAGGTATACTTCATTAGCCCTTATAAAATGTTCCATTATATTCTTTAAACATTACTCTATCCACCTATGTACTCTTAATCGTATAAAATGAAACTTTATTTTTCGAGTTTTGACCAGCTTTTCGGAAATCGGCCCCACTATGCGTCGTACAAGCTTACAAAATTTTCCGTTCGACCGCCAAAGAATGCATCGCGTGGTTCGAGAGGTGCCTGCTTGATCATGGCGTGATTTTTCACGTATATCGACATTTCCTCGTTATTCTCGAGTAATCTGTCAAAATCGCATTCCCATATTTCGGTTAGAGTGTACCCTTTCGATCTGATTTGCCCGGAATAAGAACGGTACGCTCGTATCGCTCATCCATTGTATCGCCGAATTTAGTTCGAGTATCTCCATTCACGCGATAACATCGCGGACAACCATGCCAAAAGCAGCCGTGAAATTGAAAAACGTGATGGACCCCGGCATCCACGTAGTATCCGTCGACAGCCGGTAGGCCGGTCGGAGAGCGATACTCTCTCGTGCGTCCAGCATGCGCGATAACGCAGTTGCGCTCACGCTTGAGCCACACGAGCCATACGACGGCCTTGCGCGATTGCTTATCGCCCCAGCGATACCCCCTGGTGGTAACACCGCAATGCGATCTTTCTGTAGAAAATTCTTTCGAAATACTCTCATACATGCTGATGCTATCGTGCATGCTTCTATAAAGGGATACACGATCCCACAACGTATAAGTAACTCTCGAAAAGCTAAACACGCTGGTCTCAAAACCGTAACATCTGTACGACAATATTGCACAAATTGCGTCGCAAAATCAAATTTATTATCTACGCGACTCGATTCTTCCTCATACCATTTTAAAAAGCGCTCGTGATCCGCTGAGAACATGGTATCGGGTGAGTAAAAATGCAAAGCCGGCAGAGGACCTGAGTAATTCTGATATTCCGGTGTGTTGAATAAATGGGCAAATGTACCTTTTGCCACCTCATCAGCGTAACCAAAGGCCTTAGGTATAGCGCTAAGAGCCATGGGTAAATAGTTTAGACTATCGAGAAAAACGACATCGCCAATTTTCATCGAGACAATCTTCGTACCATTCATAATCAGAGAGGGCAGCTGTTTTTTTGCACCTCGATTAAATACCGTAGAATAAATTGTGCGTCGAAACCTCTAGCATTATGGGCGATGCAGATGGTCTTTTTAAATTTTTGCGATAATGGCAATTTCACGAGCTCCCCAATAGGATCATCGATAAACACGGATTCACGCTTACCACAGTTAGCACAATCGGTCTCTATATCTGTGATATTTAGACATGCCATACATACGCATTGTGCAACACATAAATTCGGCTCGTGAATTCGTGTCGATTTATCATCATGCAATTTCTCGTGTTGCTGCATCTCAAAATCATAAAATAAAAATCTCGTGGAAGACTTGTCTTTGTTCTTTTCCTTTTGCGCCTCTGGTTTCTTAAGAGGTGCTATAAAACACGCATGCATAGTCGGTCGCGTTTGTTTGCATGTAATACAAATACCACATACATGCATCTTTTTATCTGTGGTTTTAATCATACGCGAGCAGCCTCTACAGATTTTCAATGCGTTACAGACGCTGTACCGTCTATATTTACGAGACGTGATACCCGCGGAGCCCTCACCCTTGTGATGAGCGAGGCAAAAAGCACCAAAGAACGAACGATTACAGTCTGCGCAATACTCAGGCTGAGAGTCTCTATGGCTGTTGCAATAAGTGGATTTACATCGAGCACATTGATAGCTACATCGATGCTCGAGTACTCGATTATACTTGGAATTATATTGTGTGCAGAACCCTCGACTACCTAGCGCACCGGCGAGATTTAATATCGGTTGATAGTGATGAGAACGCTCGTAATAGAGAATGAAGATTGTATGATTAACTTTACCTGTTGCGGTGAGTACGTATTTTCGCCCATCGTACAGAGCCAGAATGCGTTTTCCGAAGGTAAGAAATTCATAAACAACAATCGCTGTACCCTCGTGAACCAAGTACTCCTGAAAGAGCTGAATTTCGCGCGCACCACACCCCCTAGACGGTGTCGTTACCCCTGCATTACGCGTGAGCCCTATCGCTGCTGTATATTGCGCACCTCGAAGCCCGTTCCGAATTTTACATCATCGTCTGTGTAGCTCGTCCGCACCTATTTGACCGCATTCGGCATGCGCTCGGGCAGTGACAAGGGATCGTTGTAGACACAAATTATCGCGATAACTTATGCGTAAAATTGAGTTTTTTGCTACAGACTCGTGTGTAAGCCTAATGCCCACACCAGCTCCTTCGACGCCTCGTACTATACAAGTCGTCATTCTACATGTACCAGCGTCTATTCGAAATTCGCGCGCGCTCTGAGCTACACTATTAATTAATCGCTATATATCGTCGGGAACGATGTCACGAGCTGGTCGAAATGATAACCATACAGGTCCTTACGCGAAAGACGGTACGCTCAGAGTCATACCCACATAATCATGTCCTTCGCACGATTCTGTAAGGCGTGTGAGAACATCTCGTACACCTCCCTCGAACCATGTCAGATGATCGATACCGTCCGGTGGCTGACGAAAATAAAAATCTGTCTCTCGACCCTGCATCCTAAAGCATGGAAAATAGCGTCTCTGCTCATTGTCGATACCGAAACGTTCACCAGGAGGCAAAATATCACCACCCCGTGCGGCAGTCCTTCCATCGCCAGTCTGTCCAACTGCAAGCATAAATAAACCATTTATAAGAATTTTTATTTTATTTAATTAAAATTTTTGTTTGTCGCTAGCTATATACTATGTATATAATTCGTGTAACGTAAGAATTACAAACTTATATTTGCTTCTAGTCCTCGAATCCGTCGACTGCACCCGGGAACCGCCGACGCATTTCGTAAACCAACTCGATTGTCGGCGGTGTCGGCACAGTGAATCGTGCAAGGCGAAAAACGTTTGGGTCCGTCTCGTACCCTGTTTTTTCATTTTACTATTATTATCCGCGTATTTTTTTTATTTTTGTCAGCGTAGTTGTATTATTAAAAGCTTACCTGAATCTACAGGGTCCTCCTCCTCTTCCTCCTCCTCCTCCTTCTCCTCCTCCTCCTCCTCTTCTTCTTCTTCTTCTTCTTCCTCGTTGTCTGTATTGCCATTGGTATCATCGTTTGAACTATATTGTCGCGATGGGCCTGCGACGGCTTCATCTGGTTCTCTCGACCTGCCATGAAAAGACCGTTTCTAGGTTTACCAGGTGTATGCATAAGTTTTTTCCGGTTTTTTGGTAAAAAAAAAACACGTAATTTTCAAAGGAAATTAATTTTTGTTTTATTCAAAATATTGGCCATCAGCTTCTACACATTTCGCCCATCTTTCAGGTAACTTATGAATACCATGCCAGAAAAACTGCTTGTCTTTTGCGGCAAACCATCCGTCGAGCCATTTTCCAACTTCCTCGAAATTGCTGAAGTGCTGCTCTGGGAGCGCGTGCCCCATTGATGCGAAGAGGTGATAGGCAGATGGCGCCAGGTCTGGCGAATACGGCGGGTGCGGAAGGATGTCCCATCCAAGCGATTTCAAGGTGTCTTTCACTGCTTTTGCTGTGTGAGACGGCGCATTGTCGTGTAACAAAATCACTTTGCCATGTCTTCTGGCCCATTCCGGTCGTCTTTCGATTAATGCGTGGTTTAAATTAATAATTTGTTGGCGATAGCGTTGTGTCCTAGGTATTTGCGTATGCGGCTTACACCACATATATTTAGATAGCGTTGTGTATTAACGGTTTCGCCGGGCTTCAAGAGTTCATAATACACAATACCGCTCTGGTCCCACCAGACCCAGAGCATGGTCTTCTTGCCGAAGTGATTTGGCCTTGGTGTTGAAGGACCGGCTTTACCAGGTGAATGCCACGATTTTTTCCGCTTCGGGTTTTCAAAATAAATCCATTTTTCATCAGCCGTCACAATTCGATGCAAAAATGATTTCCTTTCGTGGCGTTGAAGCAGCACTTCACAAGTGACTTTGCGATTTTCTATTTGACGTTCATTCAAATCGTGTGGGACCCATTTACCGAGTTTATTGATCTTCCCCATTACTCGTAAACGTCTGCTGATTGTTTCTTGTGACACATGTAATGCTGCTGCTAATTGCCGTTGAGTTTGAGTTGGGTCATCATCCAATAACTCCTGCAATTGCTCGTCTTTGCATTTTTGTGGTCTACCAGAGCGCTCACTGTCTTTGACATTGAAATCACCACTTTTAAATTGTCGTAACCATGTCTCACATGTTCTAATCGATGGAGCGTGTTCACTATATGTTTCTACCAGCAAACGTTGACTTTCAGTTGCCTTTTTCTTTTGATTAAATAAGATAAGCAATGCGTGCCGCAAATGTTCTTTTTCCGGCACAAAACTCGACATGATCACTGAACGATAAAACAAAGACGCTAGTTTTTGGCGGACTCAACTTGTGTGTGTTTGTAGGTTAATGTCAGACGAACAAAATGACGTATGTGTCAAGTTAATACGATGCGTACTTTTCGCTGGCGCCATCTCTTAGTTAAACCGGAAAAAACTTATGCATACACCTGGTATAGCCGCAGAATGGCTGAGTAAAAATTATCCAACGATTCCCTGCGGAGCTGTCGCCATCGTTGTCCCTGCTATGATCATCTGAACCAGTTCTACCCTCCTCATCGAAATAATAGGTGTCGGATCCCATTTCTTTGTCTTCATACCGTCGAACTATATAAAAATCTTATGAAATAAAGGAAATAAAATTAAAGTAATTAGCGCTGTATATTACTTACGTCTTTCATTGAGTATGGGTTGCAGAGCAGGCTCATTGAGCCAACCGCGTCAACGAATAACACGCACCACCGAATCAATAATTATTTGATTATCAAACAATCCAATATTATACGCGTCAACTAAATCGCGCTGATGACACTCGCACAGCCTACCGCGAATTTTACGAACAACCGCCTGTGTCGGAGGTTCCCATAGGGTGATCTGTAAATTTCTTCTCCCCCACCGCAAACGCAGGGACGGTCCACGCTTCAATATAAACTCTATCAATTTTCTTATCAATGAGCGCTTTACCGCTCTGACCATGATTGTGCTGTTAGAGTAGTAGTAGTAGTAGTAACCACAGTAAATCAGATAATTAACTAGAGAATTTTCAAAGCGGCTCACTTTTATATATATTCCTTTAACAAGCTCTTTCTCTCTTTCTCTCTCTCTCTCTCTCTCTCTCACTCTCTCTCTCTCTCTCTCTCTCTCTCTCTCTCTCTCTCTCTCTCTCTCTCTCTCTCTCTCTCTCTCTCTCTCGTTCGCGCTGCCACGGTGACACGACAATAGCGCATACCACGGCGTTAGTGCGAACACGGACAAAATGGATAGCACGACTGATTGTGAGTACGATGAATATCGTTGCTCAGCGTGCAAAAGAGCTATAAACAGCCAGGTAGTGCGATGCAAGACGTGCCCGAAACTGTTTTATCCTCCGGGATGTGTGTGTAAACATAAGGTGTACGATAAAAACAGAGAACTAGTGCAATGTAATGGTCCATTCGATAAATTCGTAGTTGACGAAAGCCAGAGGACGTTGACACCTGTTGCAGGTAACAGCAGAGATAGATCAGGTTCGACTGGATCATTTACTGGAAGCAGAGGTATTAGCACGATGGCAAATATCGGAGGAAAAATAGATTGGTTGGTGAAAAATGTGAAAGAAATAAAGGACGAAGTTGCATGCAAGAATGAAGTTAGCGAAATAGCACAAGAAGAATTGAAGGGCATGAAGATCGAAATGGAAGAAACAAAAAAGATAATACAAGGAGGAGTTCTAGGTACAACAAGGGGAGTAACAAGAACCTATAGTGGAGCAGTCAATGAAAAGAAAAAAGAGACGGTTATAATTATTAAGCCTAACGAACAACAAGAAAGTAAGGCCACGAAAAAGAAGATCAAAGAAAATATAGACATAAGAAACATGGCTGTGGGAGTAACAAGATTAAAGAAAGGCAGTAATGGAACTGTGATTTTGGGCTGTGAAACGACAGAAGAAATAGAAAAGCTAAAGACCATAGTACAAGAGAAAATGGGCGAGGGATTTAAAGTTATGGAAACAAAGCAACAAAAACCAAAAATTAAGATCGTTAACATAGAAGTGGACGAACTAGAGCTGGCGGATGATGAGCTGGTTGAAACAATAAAGAAACAGAATGCAATAGAAGAAGAGGAAGGAAGGGAGATGAAAATTGTTAAAAGAATAAACAAAGAAGAGAGACATGAAGGATCAGTAATAATGATAGTGGATGAAGGAACCCACCAAGAGATACTGAACAAAGGTAAGATCAGCGTGGGATGGAGAAAATGTCCGGTTTACAACCACGTCAATGTGAAGCGATGCTACAAATGTTGGGGCTACTATCATATAGCCAAGAACTGCACAAGAGAGGAAACATGCCATAAATGTGCGGGAAATCACGAAACGAGTAAATGTACAGCGACGAAAAACAAATGCATAAACTGCATGTTTAAAAACCAAGATACAACTTAGAGATAAACATGGAACACGATGCATTAGATCGGGAATGCCCAACGTACGAAAGAGCAATCCAAGAAGAGAAGAGGAGAGCAGGATGGGACGATTAGCAATTACTGAAGTAGGAAATGCTATGGTATACAAATGCACAAAGTCTGATAGCACATAAGGATGAAATACGATACCAAATAGTCGATAAAATGAAACCCGCATTCATAGCGTTATCAGAGACCAAAGTGACAGCTGAAATTGGTGACAGAGAAGTATATATGCCGGGCTATAGTGCAGTCAGATGTGATGCGGAGAATAGAAATACAGGTGGTGCAATCTTGTACATAAGAGATGATATTAAATATGATATGATACCAATAAATAAAATAGAATCAAACTGCTGGTGTGCTGGAATAGAGGTCAAGGACGAACATTATAAAGGAGTGATAGTAATTGTGTATCATTCGCCAAGTGCGTCGGATGCTGAATTTATAAGACACATAGAAAACATAACTGAGGAACTAACAATAAAAGGAGACTGTTTGATAATAGGTGATTTTGATATAGATGTCACGGTAGAAACGTTCTACAAAAAGAGGTTGATAACAGGAATGCTGAGTCTAGGAATGAAGCAATACGTTAATAAACCAACAAGAATAACGCAAGACAGTCGAACTACTATCGATTTATTATTTGCTAATAGGTGTGCACAAGTGCAGGTGGAACATGAGCCAAAGATAACGGATCATGCATGGATAAAAGTCATATTATGTAAGAGGAAGGAAAGGAATGAGTATAGAGAATATAAAACAAGAAACTATAGTAAAATTGATGTAAAGGAATTTACACGGATGTTAAGCATTACCACAAGACAAGTTCAAGAGGTAGAAGTAAGCCAAAGAGCAAGGATGCTCGTAGATAACATAGTGGGTGCTCTAGATAGGTTCGCACCCAGAAAAATAGTAAAGATTCCAAGCGTATGGGAAGGAAAAAAATGGTATTCAGAAGACATAATAGTAGCTGCAAGAAGAAGAGATAAGGCATACGGAGTAGCAATTACTACTGGTTTGGAGGAGCATTGGCAGCAATTTAAAGTAGAAAGGAACGCGGTAGTTAAATTAATAAGAGAAAAGAAGAAGGAATATCATGAAAAGATGATAGACGATAATAAGAAGGATCCGTCAAAAATGTGGAAAACGTTAAAAGAAGTAATTAAAAGAGAATTAATGGGTACTAGAGAAGTAGAGAATATAGATTTTGAGATATTGAATGACATGATAGGAGGTAGTATAGCTGATAAATTTAATGTGTTCTATGTGCAAAGTGTAAAGAATATAGTTAATTCAATACAAAGGGATACGTCTGGAAGTCCAAACCGAAGAAGAATTATAACAGGGATAAGGATAAACAATAAAAATATAATGGAAAACTTCAATCATATTGAAATAAAGGATCTGGAGAAGATAGTGATGGGACTCCCGAAAAAGAAGGGAACGGAAGAAGGAATATGAAGTGATATACTAAAAATAGCATTCAGTGCAATAAAAGAGGAATTTGTGGAAATAATAAATGGATCCCTACGGGAGGGATGTTGTCCGGACAGCTGGAAAACTTCTACAATTATACGGATCCCAAAAGTGAACGAAGCCATAAAAGCAAGTCATTACAGACCAATTAATATGTTGCCATTATACGGAAAGGTGCTGGAATTAGTAGTAAAAAATCAAATTGAAAAATATTTAGAAACCAATGACATCATAACGGAGCATCAGTCAGGATTTAGAAAGCAATATTCGTGTGAAACGGCGATTCAAACTGTTGTAGATGGATGGAAAGTGTACATTAGTGAAGGAAAAATGGTAGGAGTAATATTCATGGATTTAAAAAGAGCGTTTGAGACAATCGACAGGGATATATTATTAGACAAATTATACCAATATGGAATTAGAGACAGGGTATTAGAGTGGTTCAGAACGTACTTAAGAAATAGAACACAGCAAGTTCGATCAATGATAAATGGTCTGAAGTTATTCCCAACGAATATGGGGTATCGCAGGGGTCAGTACTAAGGCCGTTGTTGTTTATTATATATATAAATGATACAGTTAATTTGTGTCCAGAGGAATGTGCAATAAAAATGTTTACTGATGACACAGTGATATATGTACCTGGGAAAAGCAGCGCGAAAGTGGAGAGAAAGATGAATATGTTATTGAGTATAGTAGAAAATTGGATGGAAGGAAATAAATTAAAAATGAATGTAGAGAAAACAAAATATATGATTGTCAGCAGTGTAAGGAAAGTCGTGAGTAGGAATATTGTACTGAAGTGTTTGGATGGAACGAAACTTGAGAAAGTAGAGTCAATAAAATATTTGGGTATTATTATTGATGACAAGCTACGATTCAAAGACCACTGTGAGTATATGTTAAAAAAAATAGGGAAAAAAACGAGCTTTCTAAACAGAATGGGAAATTATGTATCTGCGTATACGCGATGTGTGATATAAAGGGTGGTTAAATTGTAAGGGCCGATGTTGAATGTGAACCACACCTAAACGTCAAGTTTTTTTCTGCATTTCATTTGACATTTCTCAATTTCAGACTAACTCAATTTGAACCATGGAAAGATACACAATCGAGCAACGCGTTAAAGTTATTCAGGCTTATTATGAAAATGGGCGTTCAAATCAAAATGCATATCGTGCACTTCGTGATTTTTTCGGTCAATTTAATCGTTCAAATGTGCGTACAATCGGAAATATCGTGCAAAAATTTGAGCAAACCGGGTCTGTAGGAGATATTAAAACACCAGTGCATGCTCGTACAGCTCGTACTGCAGGAAATATTGCTGCTGTTCGCGATAGTGTGGCTGAAGAGCCGTCCACCTCAAAATGAGGCCGGTCAGGCAGTTTCTGTGAATGGTGTTCGCTATCGTGAGATGATAACGAACTTTTTATGGCCCGAATTGGAAGATATGGATGTGGGCGATATGTGGTTTGAACAGGACGGTGCAACTTGCCACACAGCTAACGAAACAATGGCTCTTTTGCGCAACAAATTCAATGGCCGTGTTATCTCACGTGGTGGCGATGTCAATTGGCCGCCAAGATCATGTGATTTGACACCGTTGGACTTCTTTCTTTGGGGTTATTTGAAAGAAAAGGTGTACGTCGATAAGCCAGCAACAATTCAAGAGCTAAAGGATGAGATAATTCGGCACATTAACGGCATAGAACCTCAATTATGCCTAAGCATCATCGAAAATTTGGACCATCGGATGGAGATGTGCCGCCGAGGTCGCGGCGGCCATTTGGCCGATATTTTGTTCCATACATAATTGAACCATACCATATTATCATAATAAAAAGAATTGACAATAATTTCCTAAATAATTTGTGTTTTACTCAAAATCAACATCGGCCCTTAATATTTAACCACCCTTTATAAAGCAATCATAGCACCTCACTCTGAGTATTGTGCAACACTGTTAGTAGCTATGGGTGAAACAGAGTTGAAGAAACTGCAGATCGCGCAGAGCAATGAGGGTTATATTACAATGCAAAGCCGTGAAGAATCTACTGCCAAAAGAATTTAAAAATCAGCTACAAATAGTAGGAACGAATAGTGGTAGGGAAACACGACAAGCGGAAAATATAGTAATACAATTTAGAAGAACGAGAAGTACACAAATGAGTATGTACTATGAAGGAGTGAAAATATATAATGCATTGCCAACTGAACTGAAAGGTTGCGAAAAAGTAGAACAGTTTAAACGAATGTTAAAGGAGTATGTTGTGTCAACAGTAAAGTTAGTTGTATGTAGATGTAAGAAAAATATGTAACACTGTGTATAAGATAGCTGAGAAAGCTAATAAACATCAATCAATCAATCAATCTCTCTCTCTCTCTCTTTCTCTCTCTCTCTCTCTGCATATACTGCAGCGATGTAATGAATACGACTAACCAAGAAGATGGCCGCACGCGATCACTTTACAAAAGCAAAAGCAACCACCGACGATTCATTCGAAAAGTTAGAGTCTACACGAAAGCGATAAAAATGGCAAATAACGGTGCTACGTCTCACGCGATATCGCCATATATAGCGAACTTCGTTATGTACGGTTTAAATAAATCATTTGGTAAAATAATCGTACCCGGGCTCGAGTTGAACTCTACGTGTACTCTTACACCAGTGGTGAAAATATTGTCGAATACTTTTACCGGAATTAGACTCGGTGCGGACGCGTGGCGAGTGTTTAAAAGTGATTTTTCTCGCGTACAACAATATCTCGAAGCTCATGGGAATGATGCCGAGAAAATGTGTAATACCCGCATAGAGCACACAACGCATTACACACTTTTAACCTCGTGTTACCAGCACAGAGCTGTGTCATTCGGTAAAATAAGTGGTAGCGCTGATGAGGAATACGAGAATCAAGAGGAATCTGGAGGATCGAAACGGAAACGCTTCCGAAAATACTCTCCAAACATTGTTCTTCAGCGGCCTACATTTGATATGCTCGTGGAAATAAGGAGAAGAATTGATATTCATATACAGGCTCTAGAGAGCAAAAGTCAAACGATTCAACGGTGTATGAACGAGGTGGTATCATATGTCCGTGAAAAGATAGTTGTCAGTGAAATGCCTTCCGCAGCAGCGTATGAGATCATCGGTTCCAAGCAATTCTTTGAAGAAGCACTCGAGCACATCGCGATCTTGCTAACGCCGGAGGATACGGAGTTTATAAAAATTATTTTTTTCGAAATAATTGTGCTGTTTCGTGGTCATATCGCTGATCATGCATCGGGTGTTGCGTTGCGAGCGCAATAATTCTCCGTATGTGCAGCTATTTGTGATAAAGACACTGTTGTAAATAATTGTATATAGTGTACATTTCGCTCGAAATATTATAAAGTATACACCGAGGTCAGTCACGGTTTGAGAGAGAGAGAGAGAGAAAGAGAGAGAGAGAGAGAGAGAGAGAGAGAGAGAGAGAGAGAGAGAGAGAGAGAGAGAGAGAGAGAGAGAGAGAGAGAGAGAGAGAGAGAGACAGTCCTAAAACCGAAGCATCAGCAAAGGTCTGCGATAGAAAGAAGACGGAGCGCTCGTCTGTGTTTCATTAACACAGCAGATCATGGAATACGTGCCAATGTCGATTAGCAGCAAAGCAGCAGAGCTTAGTAAGTAAAAAATATAAAATAATTTTTAAATTGTAATTTTAAATCATGTAATATTTTGTAACGGAACGCAGTTAAGGCGATCCGCTACTACAACTGACAACCTTAAGCCCATCTAACAAACCAACCCACACAAAGAAAAACAAGACACATAGCATACCAAAATCAGACAAAGCCAACAAAACAGTTATCGGTAGACAAAACACTCCATAACATATCCAAAGAAGCACCCACCGGACAAGGAGAACAGAAAGGACTAGTAGGTACACACGCAGAACTATAAGTACACACCTTAAACATAATGGCGTAAATAGGAGGCCCGCCTAGCCGGGAGATTCGCGATGTAAACAAAACAGAAGGCGTAACGACAAGTACACGCCGACATACTAGACCAGGGCAATAGCCCCGCCCTACACAATCACCGGAACAAGCCTCAACACAGAAGGCACAACCCCAAATAGATCACACTATCCGAAAGGCGAGAACAGCGAAAACGCCACGGCACGGCAAAAGTAGAAAAGAATTCATGGAACTCTCGAGATCCCACGAAACACAGAGAAAGATCAACAGGGTAACTTCTCATGAAACTTCGCTACGTACCCCCACTCATGAATAAAACATTAATATTATTAAAACACGTAAAACAAACTTATCTCGAACAAAAACCAAGAAACATACATAGAGGAAGACGATCCTCATGTAGGAGAACTCCTGAAAACAACAAAAACATAAAAATCCACGAGAAATCTGTCAAAAACACACAAGAAAAGACATAAATAACAACAATTAATGATCCCGGGCAACTATTGGTCAATAAAACAGCAAGACAGTGGCATACGAAACAGGGGAAGACCCATATGAGCCTGAAACGTAGAAAAACCAGGATCAAACCAAAGAAAACACCGATAAAAAGTTTGAACCTACAACAGGTAAGAAGATAACATTGTCCTGCGAAATTCAACCTCGCTGAAACCTCGTTTCAAACCCTAGAAGAACAAAGATTGGCTAATAATAGAAATTCGAGAAATAACGGTACTCCTACACGTCACGCCGCACCTCTCTCACCTAGTGATTGAAGTGCGACAAACATCACGTGACCTACCTCAAAACACCCTCCCGGGGTCCATCCTTTAACCTATATAAACCGCGACAGGATAAGCCTCGGGGCTCTTGTCAAATCTAATAAGTCAAGACGAAGTGCTGCTCGACAGCACACCTAGTACATAAAATTACACGTAGACTCTCCATGTAACAAAGACGTGTTCTTTCGATCAAATCGATTCCCCTGCATTGCGCTTGGCCGTCGTTTGACCGAACGAACCGATAAAGAACAATATACTAACAGTTTGGGAAACACCATGTTAGAACGAGTGTTCTTTTTCTCAACCGATTCCCCTGCATTGCGCTTGGCCGTCAGTTGAGTAAACGAACTCATTAGGATACTCTGTGAGGAGTAAGGCTCCCCTGCACTGCGCTTGGCCGCCCCTACTCAAAGCGTCAGGGCACACTCCACTAACGGGTCCCCACGCACGGCGTCGTGGCTATCCGTCTCTTGGAGTGTGAAGCAGCACGAGTGACGCAAGGTCAAGGAAGTGGCATCCCGACTGAGTGCACCGCGCATTAGACTCATAGGGTGTACCTGCGTGGGTGGGATCACGTTAGGGCCAGCACCAGCTACCACCTGCATCTCTCGGATACCTCGGCTGGTCGCAATTATTAAAAAACCAAGTCATAAGCCCCTTAATGGCACGATAAGGTGATTAATTAATTGCGAATGAAAGCTTCAGTATCTGGGGTCTAGGACGAGCTAGCTGGTCAAGCTGCGAACCCGGTGTCTCTTGCAAACAGAGAGCTGTAGCTAGGGACCCAAACAATAACAAAGACAAGTAACGATAGGTAGGTAAAATCATACACACCACCTCACCACACTACACTTGCGTCCCTACTATAACTCTTCACACGCCCATCCGAAAGGCGGAGTCCAAGAGGCAGATCTCGCGAATGGGCTGTGCCAAAACAATAACATTCCTAATAGCATAACACCAGCTAGACGTCCGATGATTAAAACAAGGCGGACCGGTACATCTTACGATGGTACCAAGGAACGCCCCGTATGAGGACTAAGCCCAGCAACTAGGCCACACCCTGCGAACATCTAGGCAGAGACACGCGAAACAAGACCGTGCCAAACGATATCCTAAAGAAATCGCTACTTAAATTACACCAGATTAGACAACCCCGAAATAGATAAATTGAGTGTTGAGCTCCGTAAAGTTGATACCTAATCACTTTACAAATAATAGAATCAAAAACCCATAGAAATAGGAAGTTCATGATTCGTCTTGCGTAGAATTAGGAAGACCGCGTATTAGCCAAGCGCCATCTCCCTTAAAAATTGGATAAATTGATTGTTAAGCTCCGTAGAAATGGTATCTCACCACTTTGCGAATTATGGAGTCTAAAAACCCATAGAAATTGGAAATCCATGATTCCACTTGCGTAGTATTAGGAAAGCCGCGTATTAGCGAAACGCAACCACCATTAAAAATTTGATAAATTGAGTGTTGAGCTCCGTAAAGTTGATATCTAATCACTTTACGAATAATAAAATCAAACCCCATAAAATGGGAATTTCATTATTCCACGTATGTAATCTTAGAAAAATCGCGTATTAGCAGACGCGAAAAACCCTTGTGTTATGCCGGTACCGAGTAATTGGATTATTCGGTAGTCGGTATAATATCAAAAGTTATTATTTTTTGGGATCGTTTGCCGATAAGGAGATGGATCTGGAGTAAAAGATGGAAACGCGAATTTATATAAAAGGAAGTATTTATTATAAGCAACGGTAACTTTCCGTTGCCTATTTATATATCAAAGTAAGAAGTACAATAATGCGTTGTTTCGAGTATTAAACGAGGAACCAACCGTTCTCTTTTCAATCTAATTTAATACTGTCTTTTCGTAAAGCAGTTGCTGACTGTCTTCACGAAAATCCCTTAGTTTGCGTTTTTAGTGTTAGCCTATCGTCGAACGCCAAGCGAGTCGCCTCCTGCTGCGTCGGCGTTCCTGGTGTCGATCGTACAATCGGGCATTGGACTTCGTTTCCTGTCTTGAAAAAATTACAATGTTACTTTGCTATGGAATATTCCCGAATATACGAAGTACGAATATTCCGCGGCACAACATCCCTCCCCCCTTGAAAGAAAAAATTTTTTCTTTAAAAAATTTTTTCTTCGATTGGTTTCTCGTTTGAAGTTATATAACAATACAATAAAATTTTTCATTTTTTCATTTGTAACGATGAAGGTTTTCCTTTTGCTTCTTATCGTTTTTCGTGCCGAGCGAGTCGTTCTCGGTTGGGGGGACGGGTGCATAACCTGGCCAGCTCGGATCGCGGTTGCTCTTCTGGCTGTTGTCGTCCGATCGGCTCGAGGTTGATGTTTACCTCGGCTGTTGCCGGGGTCGTTGCCTCGCTTGTCCTTGTTGGTGTTCGGTTTCGTTGATACCTATAACATTTAAACAGAACATAGCCAACCAAGGCTATTGGCGCTACTGCACCCAGTGAGTAAAAACTCAGACTATGGATGTGTTGCATCCCGTCTCCGTCTGTATTGAGGCCGTCCATGATTTGGTCGGCTCGAGCTCCGAGCTTTTGAAGCTCTTCTGGGTCTCGCAGCACGCTCTGTAATGGAATTGTCCTCTCTGTCTGCGTAGGGGGCGCCTGGGCTTCAATTTCCGTTAACGTTAAATTGAACGATGGGAGATAGTTTTCCCGGATGATCTGTGAGGTCCGCCCGATGGTTTTTATGGTGAAATCTTGGGCGGTTACTATACATACGCCTACCAAAGCCAGTATGCCTGAATTTTTCTAAATTACCATTACTATGTATGACATGTTTTCCTTCGTGCTTTTTTAATTAAACAAGTTTTCATTTTACCTTGTTTCTCTTATTGGGGTTCCTTACCTTGCGCTTTGTGGAGCTCCCTACCCGTCTTTATTTAGCTTTTATTTCATTTTAGTGCTCTATAAAGAGCTTCAGGCGGTTTGCATGCACTGCCTGAGTTTTTCGTCCCTTTCGGATGACGTAATTGACGGGGGGCCTCTTTTCTACTATTTCGTGAGGTCCCGTCCACTTCGGGGTCAGCTTGGCTGACCGCCCCCTGCGCACCGTCTCGTCGCGGAGGAGTACGCGTTCGCCGACGCGGTACTCCTGCACCTGTGCGCCTTGGTCGTATGTAGTCTTCGACCGTCCTTTCGCGCCTTCCAGGTTGTCTCGTGCTATAGTCCATGCAGCGAGTAGTCGTTCGCGTAACTCTTGGACGTAGTCGTCGTACGCATAGGTGCGGCGGGGTTCCTGCTTCACGGCAGTCGGTAACTCCGCTTCGCGTCCGTATACCAATACATGGGGTGACGATCCGGTCCCCGTATGTGGAGTGGTGTTTACGTGAACATCGCGTACGGCAGCCACTCGTCCCAATTACCTTGATCCTCATTTATGAAATTTTTCAGATATTCAGCGAGGGTGCGATGCGATCTTTCTAGCACGCCATTTGATTCCGGATGGTAGGCTGTCGTTTTTATCTTCTTGATTCGGAGCAGTGGACATATCTCTTTGAAGGTCGAGCTGAGGAAGTTCGTGCCTTGATCCGATAGTATTATTTCCGGTGTCCCGTGCCGGCAAATCAATTCTTCTACGAGCGCCTTTGCTACTGTCGGAGCTTCTTGGTTCGGCAGTGGAATCGCTGCGCTGTATTTGGTAAGTGCGTCTTGGATCGTAAGTATATATTTTTTCCCGTTGACGCTTTCCGGTAGCGGTCCTACGATGTCGACCACAACTTTTTCAAACGACCTCGATGGGGTGTCAGTTACCACCATCGGTACTCGTTCCCTTTTCCCGATTTTATTTTTCTAGCAGGATTCGCAGGATGTTATATATTTTTCCAAGTCCCTTCTTATGCCGGGCCAGTCGTACTTGGTCCGGATCCGATGCAACGTACGCCTGATATCCTGATGCCCTCCTATGGGGGTGTCGTGGTATTCCTTTATGATTTTCATGCGATCTTCGAGGAAGGGAATGGCTACGCCACTGCGGCAGTCGCTGCGCTCTTTCGTAACACTGTCTCCGTCTGTGCTGCCGGAGGTTCGCGGGCTGTGGCACCCGCCTTGCCTCGCTTCCTCAGCAGGATTGTGCGGTGCTCGGCCCGCAGTTTCTGCACTCGGTGTGTCCACCGGTGGCTCCGCCGTTGGGTCGCTCTCTCTCTCGAGCGGCCTTGCAACGTTCGCCTTTCGCGGCCTTCCGCGCTTCGCGGGTCCGCCATGCTGTGCTGGGCCCGCTCCATCCTTGTTAGCGGTGCTCGCAGTCTTACCAGTGGCTTGCGTTGCTTGCTTGCGTGGTCTGCCCCTTCCCCGACCGCACGGCTTTTCGGCGGGGCTGTGGGGTTCAGTAGAGCGTTCTGCAGGCACGCTGCGAATCTCTCTATCCTCTTCTGGCGCATTGGCCAGCGCGGCCTCTCTCTCTGCCGCGTTGCTAGTCTGGCCCGGGGTATTCTCGGCTCTCCGCTTCGTGCGGCTGTCCGTACCCGGGCGCTTACTGTCCTCGTCTCTCTCGCGGGCGGGCTCGATCTCTCGCTCCAGCAAGCTACTATGGCTATACGGGGTATCTTCGGCCGTCCGCTTTGTGCGGTCATTCGTTATGCCGAGTTGCCCCATCGTGCTGTCCTCTTCCGACTCACGGACTTCGTTCCTAGCTCTCGCTTGGGTCCTCGTAGTAGCGAATATACGACTTAACGCATCGGCGTTTGTATTACGCTTTCCGGCCTTATATTCAACGTTAAATTCGTGTTCGGCCAATTTAATTTTCCAACGCATTAATCTCGAACTTGGGTCCTTTACTCCGAACAGCCAGGTGAGCGGTTGGTGGTCCGTCACTACCGTAAAACGTGTACCATAAATATATGGTCGAAATTGAGCGAGAGCCCAAACTATGGCGAGTAGCTCTTTTTCCGTTGTTGTATAATTGAGCTCGGCCTTTGACATGGTGCGGCTCGCGTAACATATGGGCAAATCGTTTCCGATCTTGCCTTGCGATAAGATTGCGCCGAGCGCCCTGTCCGAGGCATCTGTCGTTACAACAAACGGCTTCGTGAAGTCTGGATACTGCAGTGTTGTGCCGCGGAATATTCCACTCCGTATTTAGTATATTCGGGAATATTCCATAGTAAAGAAACATTGCAATTCGTTCAAGACAAGAAACGAAGTCCAATGCCCGATCGTATGAACGACCCCAAGAACGCTGACGCAGCATGAGCGACTCGCTTGGCGTTCGGGCAAAAGGCTAACGCTAAAATTGCGAATTAAGGGATTTTCGTGAAGACAGTTAGCAACTGCTTTACGAAAAAACAGTATTAAATTAGATTGAAAAGAGAACGGTTGGTTCCTCGTTTAATACTCGAAACAACGCATTATTGTACTTCTTACTTTGATATATAAATAGGCAACGGAAAGTTATCGTTGCTTATAATAAATACTTCCTTTTATATAAATTCGCGTTTCCATCTTTTACTCGAGATCCATCTCCTTATCGGCAAACGATCCCAAAAAATAATGACTTTTAATATTGTACCGACTACCGAATAATCCCATTACTCGGTACCGGCATAACATTTGGTGGCAGCGGTGGGATCTGCCGAAGTAAAGTGATTCGTGATTTATTAGGACAAAAGTGTTTTGGACAAAGTTGAGAATACTCTGACGTGACGACTACGACGCGTGCAAGGACACCAGTGTAGTTCGTGAAAACCCGACTAATCTAACGCGAAGACGCAAAGTGAACGTCGGTGCGGGGTGACGTATCGGTCAACCGTTTAAAGTCCCGATTGACGGTGTCACGTCAAGTCGCGGAAAACCGCACAAAGTGTGCAACCGAGTACGCATAGCAGCTACTCTAAAAGAAGCCGTCGCGCAATCGTTGGCGACGCACCAAGGACCAACCCAGGAACCAACGAAGATACGGGTCAACGGTACGAGGGAGGATAACTGGACCAGCCTTCGAGGGAAGCTACGAGACAACAGGTCTACAGCACCGGAGGAACGGCACCCAAGAACAACAGTATGGAAAGGACAATCTTCCAGATCATCTATCTGTAAGTGGCGGTTACATCATACTTATACATATAGCCGATAAACTGAAGCCAGATAGGACAAATATTTTGAAATTTTGAAAACAAAATTAATAATTTTGCCAAAGCCAGCGTAGAACCGATATTTGGAAAAATATATAAAATATTCCACTAGATATATATTTCTGTTGAGATTTTGTGGGAATATTTTAAAGTAGAGTTCGCCGAGAAATTAGCAAACATGTCAGAATCGAGAGGAGCCCGATCAAGGCATAAGGGCAACTCGCTAGAGACAACGTTGCCTGGCGCAGGGGTAGCCCTACAGCCGGTTTAGCTGCGGCAGTAGGAGACATCGTTTACGAAGCGCGCAGGGCGCTATTCGAGCTCTCGCCGTCGGGGCGAATCCCTTCGACAAGACAAGAGGCCCTTGCAGACCGACTAACGGCCCAGTTCGGCGTAAACCCACGTAGGGGTGCGTCGTTCGGGGATTTCGACAGCGACGGTAGCGACGACGTGTTTGATATGGCTACTGGCAAGCGAACTCCCGATCACATCACCGAGGAAATGGTTGAGCGGGAAATAGAAAACATGCGAACCATAGATCGTGTAGGTTTTCCAGCAGCTACCGGTACGACAGCCCGGTCGGTACCAGCGAGAGTACACGATCGGTTGGAAGCGGTCGACCGAAGCCAACGCGAACTGGAAAGAGCGCGACGCCAGTGCGAGAGGCTGCAGCGCGAGCACGATAGAGGCCAACGCGAACTCGATCGCGAACTCAGGGAGGCCGAAACACCGTCGGCGAGACGGAACTTGGCGGACACGCTCAACGAGGTAGGTGCGGACGAGTACGAACTCATCCGGTCCCTACGAGAGCAAAACGCCGAACTATCGCGGAGGCTGGGAAATACGGGGTTGGAAGAACGTCCAATACCACGTCCGCGGTCGAGGCAAACCCGATTTGAAGAATCGGATTATCCCCCTGCGGATCCCGTGTTCCAGAGGGAACAACGGAGGGTGTCGGAAACACCGAGTCGGACACTCGACCTGGGGCTGGCCTTGAAAAATATAAAGCGCTTCGACGGCAGCAACGCTGACGAACTAGATGCCTTCTTGCGATCGTGCGAGACAGTTTTCAAGAGAGTAGCGCCCCAGGATCAAGACATCCTATTGGAACTGGTGCTCAGCAGCAAGCTTGAGGGAAGGGCGTCCAGAGAGATGAAGCATAAAGTCATCCTCTCGGTAGCGCAGCTTAAAGCCGAGCTGGAGGCCCTGTACGGAAAGCGGAAGTCATTGCCTGCGTTACAAGTAGAGTTCAACTCCCTCCGGCAGGGCCAAGGAGAGGACATCGCGGTATACGCCGCAAGGACTGAGCATATCACCGTCGATATAATAGAAAAACTCTGCGAGGAAGCCACCTCGATGTTGGAGATGCGCATCGTCGAAAAAATAACACGGAAGAGCGCCCAAGCCAACTTCGAAAATGGACTGCATGGGCAGATCCAAATTCTGGTGAGATCTCGTAATTACGCCACCCTCCACGAGTCCGTTACAGGAGCCATCGAGATCACGAATATGGTGCAGCCAAAGGGAGGGGTAGGTGGAGTATTAAGCCACCCCAGAAGGTCCCAAGGCGCATCATCCCGGCAGAGCGAAAATTGTTTCACCTGTGGAAACACTGGACACATGGCTCGAGACTGCACCCGCAGATCGGAACGAGTAAGCCTACCGGTACCCAGTGAAAACAAGTCAATCCACAATGTGGAAATAACCTGCAATTACTGTCAGAAGGAAGGCTACATGTGGAAGGACTGCCGGAAAAGACTGTCGCAGAATAAAAGCGAGCCAACGCAGCCGCCCCGACAGCCAAGAAACGCAGGCTACAAAGATGCAAAAAATACGGTAACTGCGGGGCCAGATCCAGCCACTGCAAGCGTGAACACGCTGGGCGCACTGAGACTGAATACGCTAACTGTCCAGCAGAGACCTGCGTGCAAGCAGAGGAAGACAACGCTGCAGCTTCTACAAGTAACGCTGCCGGCGTCCAGCGCAACGGCCAGCGACTTTCACATAATTGCACCGTTGGCCACAACCGGGGTACTCACCCTTAAGGCGGACACCGGAGCGCAGTGCAGCATAATGAAGGAAGGCTGTCTCAAGGCCGAAACCATGGTGAGCAGGTGCTCCGTGGAACTGCAGGGTGTTGCAGGTGAAAAATTCACCCCCCTTGGCATAGCAAAAATTGTGTTGGAGACACCGGCGCTAAACGTGGAACATTGGTTCTACATAGTCCCGAATAACGTGTCGCTAGGGGTCAATGGACTGCTGGGCATGGACTTTATGAAATATCACAAGGCCGACATCCTGCACGGAGAAACGCTGAAACTGTAAGGGCATTGCATGCCGCTGCTAGACGGCACGATGAGAGTATCCCTGCCGCCACGCAGTGAGACAGTCACGTATGCCGCAACAACGAGCAAATTCGTTGGGCTACTCGCAAAAAGGGAACTCGGAAACGGAGTGATAATGGGAACCTGCATCACGCCGCCGCACGGTAGTAGCTGTGCAGTAAGTCTTATAAACAGTAGCGAGCAGACAGTCGAGGTGCAACGCCCCGTGGTGGAACTTGAGCCGCTAGAGATAACGGCAGTGGGTCACGGTCTTGAAGCCGCGACGACCGAAGTATGCACCGTCAGCGCAGAGCGAGGGGCAGACCGCCTCGCACGACTAGCTCAAGAGCTAGACACGAGAAATCTCAATAAGGAAGAACGCAAAGCGCTCGAAGAGATTACGAGGGAATACGAAGATGTGTTCCACCTACCAGGGGATAGGCTGCCGTGCACGCCTATAGTAGAACATGTGATACCCCTTAAGGATGGGATGCAACCCATTAAGGTGCACCCATACAGGCTGCCCGAGACCCACAAGAGAGAAGTGGAAAGGCAGAACCGCGAAATGCTTGAGGAAGGCATTGTCCAACCTAGCCGGAGTCAATGGAACGCCCCCCTGCTGGTTGTAGCAAAGAAACCTGACGCAGCCGGAGTGAGAAAAATGCGCGTAGTAGTGGACTTTCGGAAGCTGAACGAAGCCACCATCGGAGACTCGTACCCACTGCCTAATATCACCAAGATATTGGACCAGCTGGGAAGGGCCCGATACTATACGACCTTGGATCTCGCCTCTGGATTTCATCAAATCCCGATGGCAAAGCAAGACAAGGAAAAGACCGCATTCTCCACACCACAGGGCTATTTTGAGTATAACCGAATGCCTTTCGGACTCAAAAACGCTCCACCGACTTTCCAGAGGTTGATGCACTCCGCGCTGGCAGGACTACAGGGCGTCAAATGCTATGTGTACTTAGACGACATAGTAATTCACGGCAAGACCTTCAAGGAGCACAATGACAGGCTGCGAGAGGTACTGCAGCGGCTAAGAGAAGCCAGATTAGCAGTGCAACCGAGCAAGTGCCAGTTCCTGCGCAAGGAAACGCAGTACCTTGGCCACATCATATCCGAAGAGGGCGTACGTGCTGATCCGCAGAAACTGGAAGCAGTAAGGGAATTTCCAGTACCGAGAAATATAAAAGGAGTACAATCTTTCCTCGGACTAGCTGGCTACTATCGGAAATTCATCAAAGATTTCTCGAGAACCGCGAAGCCACTCACAGAATTAACTCAGAAAGGGGTTGAATTCGAGTGGACCGCAGTAAGAGATGCTGCCTTCGAAGAACTGAAAACAACCCTTACCACAGCACCGATACTGCAGTATCCAGACTTCACGAAGCCGTTTGTTGTAACGACAGATGCCTCGGACAGGGCGCTCGGCGCAATCTTATCGCAAGGCAACATCGGAAACGATTTGCCCATATGTTACGCGAGCCGCACCATGTCAAAGACCGAGCTCCACTATACAACAACGGAAAAAGAGCTACTCGCCATAGTTTGGGCTCTCACTCAATTTCGACCATATATTTATGGTACACGTTTTACGGTAGTGACGGACCACCAACCGCTCACCTGGCTGTTCGGAGTAAAGGACCCAGGTTCGAGATTAATGCGTTGGAAAATTAAATTGGCTGAACACGAATTTAACGTTGAATATAAGGCTGGAAAGCGTAATACAAACGCCGATGCGTTAAGTCGTATATTCGCTGCTACGAGGACCCAAGCGAGAGCTAGGAACGAAGTCCGTGAGTCGGAAGAGGACAGCACGATGGGGCAACTCGGCATAACGAATGACCGCACAAAGCGGACGGCCGAAGATACCCCGTATAGCCATAGTAGCTCGCTGGAGCGAGAGATCGAGCCCGCCCGCGAGAGAGACGAGGACAGTAAGCGCCCGGGTACGGACAGCCGCACGAAGCGGAGAGCCGAGAATACCCCGGGCCAGACTAGCAACGCGGCAGAGAGAGAGGCCGCGCTGGCCAATGCGCCAGAAGAGGATAGAGAGATTCGCAGCGTGCCTGCAGAACGCTCTACTGAACCCCACAGCCCCGCCGAAAAGCCGTGCGGTCGGGGAAGGGGCAGACCACGCAAGCAAGCAACGCGAGCCACTGGTAAGACTGCGAGCACCGCTAACAAGGATGGAGCGGGCCCAGCACAGCATGGCGGACCTGCAAAGCGCGGAAGGCCGCAAAAGGCAAACGTTGCAAGGCCGCTCGAGAGAGAGAGCGACCCAACGGCGGAGCCACCGGTGGGCACACCGAGTGCAGAAACTGCGGGCCGAGCACCGCACAAGCCTGCTGAGGAAGCGAGGCAAGGCGGGGGCCACAGCCCGCGAACCTCCGGCAGCACAGACGGAGACAGTGTTACGAAAGAGCGCAGCGACTGCCGCAGTGGCGTAGCCATTCCCTTCCTCGAAGATCGCATGAAAATCATAAAGGAATACTACGACACCCCCATAGGAGGGCATCAGGGTATCAGGCGTACGCTGCATCGGATCCGGACCAAGTACGACTGGCCCGGCATAAGAAGGGACTTGGAAAAATATATAACATCCTGCGAATCCTGCCAGAAAAATAAAATCGGGAAAAGGGAACGAGTACCGATGGTGGTAACTGACACCCCATCGAGGTCGTTTGAAAAAGTTGCGGTCGACATCGTAGGACCGCTACCGGAAAGGGTCAACGGGAAAAAATATATACTTACGATCCAAGACGCACTTACCAAATACAGCGCAGCGATTCCACTGCCGAACCAAGAGGCTCCGACAGTAGCAAAGGCGCTCGTAGAAGAATTGATTTGCCGGCACGGGACACCGGAAATAATATTATCGGATCAAGGCACGAACTTCCTCAGCTCGACCTTTAAAGAGATATGTCGACTGCTCCGAATCAAGAAGATACAAACGACGGCCTACCATCCGGAATCAAATGGCGCGCTAGAAAGATCGCATCGCACCCTCACTGAATATCTGAAAAATTTCATAAATGAGGATCAAAGTAATTGGGACGAGTGGCTTTCGTACGCGATGTTCACGTACAACACCACTCCACATACGGGGACCGGATTTTCACCCTATGTATTGGTATACGGACGCGAAGCGGAGTTACCGACTGCCGTGAAGCAGGAGCCCCGCCGCACCTATGCGTACGACGACTACGTCCAAGAGTTACGCGAACGACTACGCGCCGCATGGACTGTAGCACGAGACAACCTGGAAGGCGCGAAAAGACGGTCGAAGACTACATACGACCAAGGCGCACAGGTGCAGGAGTACCGCGTCGGCGAACGCGTACTCCTCCGCGACGAGACGGTGCGCAGGGGGCGGTCAGCCAAGCTGACCCCGAAGTGGACGGGACCTCACGAAATAGTAGAAAAGAGGCCCCCCGTCAATTACGTCATCCGAAAGGGACGAAAAACTCAGGCAGTGCATGCAAATCGCCTGAAGCTCTTTATAGAGCACTAAAATGAAATAAAAGCTAAATAAAGGCGGGTAGGGAGCTCCACAAAGCGCAAGGTAAGAAACTCCAATAAGAGAAACAAGGTAAAATGAAAACTTGTTTAATTGAAAAAGCACGAAGGAAAACATGTCATACATAGTAATAGTAATTTAGAAAAATTCAGGCATACTGGCTTTGGTAGGCGTATGTATAGTAACCGCCCAAGATTTCAGCATAAAAACCATCGGGCGGACCCCACAGATTATCCGGGAAAACTATCTCCCATCGTTCAATTTAACGTTAACGAAAATTGAAGCCCAGGCGCCCCCTACGCAGACCGAGAGGACAATTCCATTACAGAGTGTGCTGCGAGACCCAGAAGAGCTTCAAAAGCTCGGAGCTCGAGCCGACCAAATCATAGACGGCCTCAATACAGACGGAGACGGGATGCAACACATCCACAATATGAGTTTCTACTCACTGGGTGCAGTAGCACCAAAAGCCTTGGTTGGCTATGTTCTGTTTAAATGTTATAGGTATCAACGAAACCGAACACCAACAAGGACAAGCGAGGCAACGACCCCGGCAACAGCCGAGGTAAACATCAACCTCGAGCCGATCGGACGACAACAGCCAGAAGAGCAACCGCGATCCGAGCTGGCCAGGTTATGCACCCGTCCCCCCAACCGAGAACGACTCGCTCGGCACGAAAAACGATAAGAAGCAAAAGGAAAAACTTCATCGTTACAAATGAAAAAATGAAAAATGTTATTGTATTGTTATATAACTTCAAACGAGAAACCAATCGAAGAAAAAATTTTTTAAAGAAAAAATTTTTCCTTTTAAGGGGGGAGGGATGTTGTGCCGCGGAATATTCCACTCCGTATTTAGTATATTCGGGAATATTCCATAGTAAAGAAACATTGGAATTCGTTCAAGACAAGAAACGAAGTCCAATGCCCGATCGTATGAACGACCCCAAGAACGCTGACGCAGCATGAGCGACTCGCTTGGCGTTCGGGCGAAAGGCTAACGCTAAAATTGCGAATTAAGGGATTTTCGTGAAGACAGTTAGCAACTGCTTTACGAAAAGACAGTATTAAATTAGATTGAAAAGAGAACGGTTGGTTCCTCGTTTAATACTCGAAACAACGCATTATTGTACTTCTTACTTTGATATATAAATAGGCAACGGAAAGTTACCGTTGCATATAATAAATACTTCCTTTTATATAAATTCGCGTTTCCATCTTTTACTCGAGATCCATCTCCTTATCGGCAAACGATCCCAAAATATAATAACTTTTAATATTATACCGACTACTGAATAATCCAATTACTCGGTACCGGCATAACAGCAGTATCGGTGCTGTGGTAAGGGCTGTCTTCAGTTCTTCGAAGGCAGCATCTCTTACTGCGGTCCACTCGAATTCAACCCCTTTCTGGGTTAATTCTGTGAGTGGCTTCGCGATTCTCGAGAAATCTTTGATGAATTTCCGATAGTAGCCAGCTAGTCCGAGGAAAGATTGTACTCCTTTTATATTTCTCGGTACTGGAAATTCCCTTACTGCTTCCAGTTTCTGCGGATCAGCACGTACGCCCTCTTCGGATATGATGTGGCCAAGGTACTGCGTTTCCTTGCGCAGGAACTGGCACTTGCTCGGTTGCACTGCTAATCTGGCTTCTCTTAGTCGCTGCAGTACCTCTCGCAGCCTGTCATTGTGCTCCTTGAAGGTCTTGCCGTGAATTACTATGTCGTCTAAGTACACATAGCATTTGACGCCCTGTAGTCCTGCCAGCGCGGAGTGCATCAACCTCTGGAAAGTCGGTGGAGCGTTTTTGAGTCCGAAAGGCATTCGGTTATACTCAAAATGGCCCTGTACTGTGGAAAATGCGGTTTTTTCCTTGTCTTGTTTTGCCAACGGGATTTGATGAAATCCAGAGGCGAGATCCAAGGTCGTATAGTATCGGGCCCTTCCCAGCTGGTTCAATATCTCGGTGATATTAGGCAGTGGGTACGAGTCTCCAATGGTGGCTTCGTTCAGCTTCCGAAAGTTCACTACTACGCGCATTTTTCTCACTCCGGCTGCGTCAGGTTTCTTTGCTACAACCAGCAGGGGGGCGATCCATTGACTCCGGCTAGGTTGGACAATGCCTTCCTCAAGCATTTCGCGGGTTTGCCTTTCCACTTCTCTCTTGTGGGTCTCGGGCAGCCTGTATGGGTGCACCTTAATGGGCTGCACCCCATCCTCAAGGGGTATCACATGTTTTACCATGGGCGTGCACGGCAGCCTATCCCCTGGTAGGTGGAACACATCTTCGTATTCCCTCGTAATCTCATCGAGCGCTTCGCGCTCTTCCCTATTGAGATTTCGCGTGTCTAGCTCTTGAGCTAGTCGTGCGAGGCGGTCTGCCCCTCGCTCTTCGCTGACGGTGCATACTTCGGTCGTCGCGGCTTCGAGACCGTGACCCACTGCCGTTATCTCTAGCGGCTCAAGTTCCACCACGGGGCGCTGCACCTTGACTGTCTGCTCGCTGGTGTTTATAAGACTTACTGCACAGCTACTACCGTGCGGCGGCGTGATGCAGGCTCCCATTATCACTCCGTTTCCGAGTTCCCTTTTTGCGAGTAGCCCAACGAATTTCCTCGTTGTTGCGGCATACGTGACTGTCTCACTGCGTGGCGGCAGGGATACTCTCATCGTGCCGTCTAGCAGCGGCATGCAATGCCCGTACAGTTTTAGCGTTTCTCCGTGCAGGATGTCGGCCTTGTGATATTTGATGAAGTCCATGCCCAGCAGTCCATTGACCCCTAGCGGCACGTTATTCGGGACTATGTAGAACCAATGTTCCACGTTTAGCGCCAGTGTCTCCAACACAATTTTTGCTATGCCAAGGGGGGTGAATTTTTCACCTGCAACACCCTGCAGTTCCACGGAGCACCTGCTCACCATGGTTTCGGCCTTGAGACAGCCTCCCTTTATTATGCTGCACTGCGCTCCGGTGTCCGCCTTGAGGGTGAGTACCTCGGTTGTGGCCAACGGTGCAATTATGTGAAAGTCGCTGGCCGTTGCGCTGGACGCCGTCAGCGTTACTTGCAGTAACTGCAGCGTGGTTCTCCTTTTTCTGCACGCAGGTTTCTGCTGGGCCGCGAGCGTGTTTATCCTCATGGTTCCCAGCGGGCTGGCATCGGTCTCTGGTCGACTCGTTCCGGAATTGACCGTAGACTTTTCACTCTGACCTCCGGAGTTCTTTGGACGTCGATTATGCTGTGGCGTCTGTGCTTGCTCGTTCTTATTTTGCGACAGTCTTTTCCGGCAGTCCTTCCACATGTGGCCTTTCTTCTGGCAGTAATTGCAGGTTATTTCCACATTGTGGATTGACTTGTTTTCACTGGGTACCGGTAGGCTTACTCGTTCCGATCTGCGGGTGCAGTCTCGAGCCATGTGTCCAGTGTTTCCACAGGTGAAACAATTTTCGCTCTGCCGGGATGATGCGCCTTGGGACCTTCTGGGGTGGCTTAATACTCCACCTACCCCTCCCTTTGGCTGCACCATATTCGTGATCTCGATGGCTCCTGTAACGGACTCGTGGAGGGTGGCGTAATTACGAGATCTCACCAGAATTTGGATCTGCCCATGCAGTCCATTTTCGAAGTTGGCTTGGGCGCTCTTCCGTGTTATTTTTTCGACGATGCGCATCTCCAACATCGAGGTGGCTTCCTCGCAGAGTTTTTCTATTATATCGACGGTGATATGCTCAGTCCTTGCGGCGTATACCGCGATGTCCTCTCCTTGGCCCTGCCGGAGGGAGTTGAACTCTACTTGTAACGCAGGCAACGACTTCCGCTTTCCGTACATGGCCTCCAGCTCAGTTGTAAGCTGCGCTACCGAGAGGATGACTTTATGCTTCATCTCTCTGGACGCCCTTCCCTCAAGCTTGCTGCTGAGCACCAGTTCCAACAGGATGTCTTGATCCTGGGGCGCTACTCTCTTGAAAACTGTCTCGCACGATCGCAAGAAGGCATCTAGTTCGTCAGCGTTGCTGCCGTCGAAGCGCTTTATATTTTTCAAGGCCAGCCCCAGGTCGAGTGTCCGACTCGGTGTTTCCGACACCCTCCGTTGTTCCCTCTGGAACACGGGGTCCGCAGGGGGATAATCCGATTCTTCAAATCGGGTTTGCCTCGACCGCGGACGTGGTATTGGACGTTCTTCCAACCCCGTATTTCCCAGCCTCCGCGATAGTTCGGCGTTTTGCTCTCGTAGGGACCGGATGAGTTCGTACTCGTCCGCACCTACCTCGTTGAGCGTGTCCGCCAAGTTCCGTCTCGCCGACGGTGTTTCGGCCTCCCTGAGTTCGCGATCGAGTTCGCGTTGGCCTCTATCGTGCTCGCGCTGCAGCCTCTCGCACTGGCGTCGCGCTCTTTCCAGTTCGCGTTGGCTTCGGTCGACCGCTGCCAACCGATCGCGTACTCTCGCTGGTACCGACCGGGCTGTCGTACCGGTAGCTGCTGGAAAACCTACACGATCTATGGTTCGCATGTTTTCTATTTCCCGCTCAACCATTTCCTCGGTGATGTGATCGGGAGTTCGCTCGCCAGTAGCCATATCAAACACGTCGTCGCTACCGTCGCTGTCAAAATCCCCGAACGACCTACCCCTACGTGGGTTTACGCCGAACTGGGCCGTTAGTCGGTCTGCAAGGGCCTCTTGTCTTGTCGAAGGGATTCGCCCCGACGGCGAGAGCTCGAATAGCGCCCTGCGCGCTTCGTAAACGATGTCTCCTACTGCCGCAGCTAAACCGGCTGTAGGGCTACCCCTGCGCCAGGCAACGTTGTCTCTAGCGAGTTGCCCTTATGCCTTGATCGGGCTCCTCTCGATTCTGACATGTTTGCTAATTTCTCGGCGAACTCTACTTTAAAATATTCCCACAAAATCTCAACAGAAATATATATCTAGTGGAATATTTTATATATTTTTCCAAATATCGGTTCTACGCTGGCTTTGGCAAAATTATTAATTTTGTTTTCAAAATTTCAAAATATTTGTCCTATCTGGCTTCAGTTTATCGGCTATATGTAAAGGGTGATTTTTTAAGAGCTTGAGAACTTTTTTAAAAAAAAAAACGCATAAAATTTGCAAAATCTCATCGGTTCTTTATTTGAAACGTTAGATTGGTCCATGACATTTACTTTTTGAAGATAATTTCATTTAAATGTTGACCGCGGCTGCGTCTTAGGTGGTCCATTCGGAAAGTCCAATTTTGGGCAACTTTTTCGAGCATTTCGGCCGGAATAGCCCGAATTTCTTCGGAAATGTTGTCTTCCAAAACTGGAATAGTTGCTGGCTTATTTCTGTAGACTTTAGACTTGACGTAGCCCCACAAAAAATAGTCTAAAGGCGTCAAATCGCATGATCTTGGTGGCCAACTTACCGGGCCATTTCTTGAGATGAATTGTTCTCCGAAGTTTTCGCTCAAAATGGCCATAGAATCGCGAGCTGTGTGGCATGTAGCGCCATCTTGTTGAAACCACATGTCAACTAAGTTCAGTTCTTCCATTTTTGGCAACAAAAAGTTTGTTAGCATCGAACGATAGCGATCGCCATTCACCGTAACGTTGCGTCCAACAGCATCTTTGAAAAAATACGGTCCAATGATTCCACCAGCGTACAAACCACACCAAACAGTGCATTTTTCGGGATGCATGGGCAGTTCTTGAACGGCTTCTGGTTGCTCTTCACTCCAAATGCGGCAATTTTGCCTATTTACGTAGCCATTCAACCAGAAATGAGCCTCATCGCTGAACAAAATTTGTCGATAAAAAAGCGGATTTTCTGCCAACTTTTCTAGGGCCCATTCGCGGTCAACATTTAAATGAAATTATCTTCAAAAAGTAAATGTCATGGACCAATCTAACGTTTCAAATAAAGAACCGATGAGATTTTGCAAATTTTATGCGTTTTTTTTTAAAAAAAAGTTCTCAAGCTCTTAAAAAATCACCCTTTATAAGTATAATGTAACCGCCACTTACAGATAGATGATCTGGAAGATTGTCCTTTCCATACTGTTGTTCTCGGGTGCCGTTCCTCCGGTGCTGTAGACCTGTTGTCTCGTAGCTTCCCTCGAAGGCTGGTCCAGTTATCCTCCCTGGTACCGTTGACCCGTATCTTCGTTGGTTCCTGGGTTCGTCCTTGGTGCGTCGCCAACGGTTGCGCGACGGCTTCTTTTCGAGTAGCTGCTGTGCGTACTCGGTTGCACACTTTGTGCGGTTTTCCGCGCCTTGACGTGACACCGTCAATCGGGACTTTAAACGGTTGACCGATACGTCACCCCGCACCGACGTTCACTTTGCGTCTTCGCGTTAGATTAGTCGGGTTTTCACGAACTACACTGGTGTCCTTGCACGCGTCGTAGTCGTCACTTCAGAGTATTCTCAACTTTGTCCAAAACTATTTTGTCCTAATAAATCACGAATCACTTAACTTCGGCAGATCCCACCACTGCCACCAAATGTTATGACGGTACCGAGTAATTGGATTATTCGGTAGTCGGTATAATATTAAGAGTTATTATTTTTTGGGATCGTTTGCCGATAAGGAGATGGATCTCGAGTAAAAGATGGAAACGCGAATTTATATAAAAGGAAGTATTTATTATAAGCAACGGTAACTTTCCGTTGCCTATTTATATATCAAAGTAAGAAGTACAATAATGCGTTGTTTCGAGTATTAAACGAGGAACCAACCGTTCTCTTTTCAATCTAATTTAATACTGTCTTTTCGTAAAGCAGTTGCTAACTGTCTTCACGAAAATCCCTTAGTTTGCGTTTTTAGTGTTAGCCTATCGTCGAACGCCAAGCGAGTCGCCTCATGCTGCGTCGGCGTTCCTGGTGTCGATCGTACGATCGGGCATTGGACTTCGTTTCCTGTCTTGAACGAATTCCAATGTTACTTTGCTATGGAATATTCCCGAATATACGAAGTACGAATATTCCGCGGCACAACACTTGAAACAAATAAATTGATTGTTAAGCTCCATACTAGTGAGATCTCATCACTGTACGAATCACAGAGTCAAAAACAAAATTTACCGGAAGCACTTCCGTATACGTAGATCTTAGGAATAACCCACGCAAGCGAGCGTGAAATTCACACGAACGACCAGATCGTCTCACGAACATCCTACCTTGTCTGAACTAACAATCGATTAGTAACTTACCCAGCAATCACGTGCCTTCAGCACAATAAAGAAAAGAAAGAATTACCCAATCAATAAAAGGACCAATGATGAAAGGGTAAACAAACCGCACGTCTGTCACAGACAAATGCGACGCAACAAAAATCTAAACTGAGGTCTCACCAACAACAACAATAAGTTACTAATAACAACCTAAAATTGATTGCAAATCTTTAAATGCACAGATCCTCTCACTCCATCCAGCCCAGTGCACGAACTAGTTTCGAGCCAGCCTCCTCTCCACACGATCTAGGACGATATCGCTCGAAATAAGATAAAAAACTCACGCGATTTTACACCGCCACCGAACACGCGCGCATCGCAGCGATATTAAAAGTGAAAGAAAATCGCGAAACGTTTCAATTCATTTTTAATTATAAAAAAATAATGTCTTGCAGAGCGAGCAGCCCCTGCATATGAGCCGACACCGATGCACAGTAGACGCAGAGCCCGAAATCGTGGCAGTAAATACAAATAACCTCCGATCGGAATGAAAATTGGTATGCAGGGGTTTTTAAGGTCGCTGACTACGAATCTGAAAGCTAAATTATTGTAAACAAAATGGCCGATCCAATATGGCGGACATGGATGTTAAAAAGGTGTCCGATCTTGACAAAAATTGGTATATGCGGGTTTTTAGGGTCGCTTATTACGAATCCGAAAGCCAAATTATTGTAAACAAAATGGCCGATCCAATATGCCGACATGAATGTTAAAAAGGTGTCCGATCTTAACAAAAACTGCTATATGTGGGTTTTGAGGGTCGCTCATTACGAATCCGAAAGCCAAATTATTGTAAACAAAATAGCTGATCCAATATGGCGGACAAGTATGTTAAAAAAAATTAAAAATTTTCAAAAAAACTCCCTCCTGCCGTACTACTCAAAAAAGGATGAAATAATTTACTTATTTAGTATGACGTTTTCGTATACAATGATATATAACTTGCATTAGTTATTTGAATTTTAATTATTATAATTGAATTAAACAAAATTGATATACGCGGGTTGTGAAAGTGACTGATTGCGAATCAGAAAACCAAACGATTTCGAACAAAATGGCCGATCCAATATGGCGGACATAAATGGTAAAAAGGTGTCAGATCTTGAAGAAAATTGATATACGCGGGTTGTGAAAGTGACTGATTACGGATCAGAAAGCCAAACAATTTTGAACAAAATGGCCGATCCAATATGGCGGACGTAGATGGAAAAAGGTGTCAGATCTTGACAAAAATTGGTATACGCGGGTTTTTAGGGTCACTGATCACGAATCCGACAGACAAATTATGGTACACAAAACGTATCCTGTTAAATGGATGAGATATAATATAAAATATAATAATCATAATAAAATAAACGTGAGCCGTGCCTTCTACGGAATTAATATTTTTATTTTCAAAATACATTATTCTCGAAATCGTGTAATCGAATTTAATTTTTAGTCGAATGGAACATCGGATTCGGAGTCGCCGTCGCCGTCGTCGATGTCGGAACCATCTACCGAGCTTGTATCGTCCACAAGACCCAATTCGATGTTATTTGTGACGAAACCTTGATGTGCTGCAGCATTGATAGTTGGAGCGAGCAGCATCGCGACAGCTTCCGGCGACAAACTTTTTAGTGGTTTCTTCGGTAGTTGCCGGATGCTAAATATGTACGGGTCTGAAGAAATTAGCAGCCGGTGGAAAACATCTTGCATTGTTTTTATCCTGGAAGTTTTTCGCGAGAAGTTTTCTCGGTATCGTTTAATATCTTTATTTCGAGCTTCCTGAGCGTCTTCGGATAATTCGCCGATTGGTAAAAGCGCATGAGCTATTATCAGTGAACCGTGAATTAATAGCTTGTGTACCGAAGTAGGCATGTGGTACCAAGGGTATAATGCAACGATAGTTCTTGCCGTTTCAATAGTATACTGCTCAAATAGTTCACAATTTATCTTGTGGCCACACGAGATAACTTGTAGGATAACGTAGAAACGGTTAATTACTTTTTCGTTGATCCCGGTTATCAAAGCAGAAACCTTCCAATTCTCAAAAAATCGCCGAGCTGTGTTGCCATCATTGCTGCTGCCGTATCCAGGCTTCGGACGATCAATGCTTAGACCCAATTCGCTCTTGAATTCGCGTTGAATCCTCTTCTTGGTTTCTTCGGTAATTTTTTTTTCTTCGGAACTTCGTGCTTGCCATTTTTTAATGCCGAGTTTGTACGACAAATGTATGCAATACTCGAAGCACCGTATCCACACATGCAGTGTCGACAACCCGAACTTCAAATTCGTTTCAACGACCTCCTTTTGCAACATAACGTCGATGGCATTAAAATCTTTGCTGGTTGCTCCACACAAATAGCACCGTTGAGCAGATTTCGTCGATTACACAGCATTGCAAACTTTACCATCTATCATGGTGAACGCCAACTTGTACGTTATGGAGATATCTTTTCCACTTACTACAGTTTGGAGTGGACTAAGCGACTTTATTTGTGCTTCGACAATTCCAACTTCATTTAGTGTGGACTCTGTATCTTCGTGCAGAAACTGTAGTCTAAGCGGCCTACAAAATCGTGGAGACGAGGGCCTAGGGTTCTTCCAAACCATGATTTCTGCTTTTGTTTGTTGATCAATGCAGATGAGTTGTAATGGCACAACCGAAGTAAAAAACACATGCGCATCTGATTTGCTATCATCAGTAAAAGTCTGCTTATATTCACTTTGCCCAGAGCTTCCATCGCAACCTCATTTGCAAATTAAATCCATATTACGAGCATTACCGTTAGTCAAGGTTTCAACGACTTCTGTTTGGACGAGTAAAATACGTTTAACTGTATGATCTAATAATGCCTGCAATTCGACTTCTGCACTCGTCTCTGTAATGGTAATTGCGTCAGATCGAGGCTAACAACGCTTTTTTGCTTCCACCACTTTTTCGTAAGACGGATATAGACGACAGTTATGTGCCAACGATATTTTTCTCATCGTTAGGTAAGCTCCCTTTGACAATTTACATTCGATCAAAGCGGAAAGTGCAGCCTCTTCAGATAAAGAGGTTTCACCCGTTACTGCATAAGCTTTTCGATACTTAGAAGCTCTTAAAGGACTCGTCATTGTTACGTCCTTAACAACTTTCGAAGCGTCTAATTGTCCCGAAGCGCGAAGGCTCATTTGAGTAGCGTATGCTAATTCTTCCGGGGTTGAGGATTTACGAATATCTTCGGTCTTCTTTCGTTTTGACCTTTCACTTGCCGATGTAAACTCAAGGGACGGGCGGCCTCTTTTACTACCTGGGTCTTTCTCAACAGTGTCTGTAGGTACGGCAAAATATACCTGCCCGCTAAGCCATTTACTGTTTTTCTTGAAGAAAATGTCCGATGTTCTATTAGCTTCTTGCCACCTGGTTCTTATTTTATTAAACAGCATTGAAAAGGCGGTTCTCGAGTCCTCAGGCACCACAACTTTACGTCCACTTCTCTCGGAAATTTTAGTTTCCACGAAATTCAATAACGTAGCGAAATTATCGTTCAAATTATCCTTTATAATAAGATATAATTCTTTCCTCGTCAAATGTACTCCTTCGTAATGGGACCCTGTAATCTATATATATAAAAAGAAAAGCCCTGACTGACTGACTGACTCACTGACTCACTCACTCACTCATCAACGCCCAGCCCAAACCCCTGCGCCTAGAAACTTGAAATTCTAGGGATATATTCCCTTCGTGTCGTAGACGCTCACTAAGAAGGGAATTTTCGAAATTTCACCCTTAAGGGGGTGTAAAAGGGTGAAATATGTTTTTACGTATTTCTCAATATCTCTTAGGCACAATGAGATATCGCCTTGGTTTCTGCTTGCAAATTTTACTCATACAAATGTTGAGAAACTAATTTCTGGATTTTTAGAAATTCCACCCCTAAGGGGGTGTAAAAGGGTTAAATATGTTTTTACGTATTTCTCCATATCTCTTAGGCACGATGAGATATCGCCTTGGTTTTTGTTTGCAAATGTTACTCATACAAATGTTCAAAAACAAATTTCAGGATTTTTAGAAATTCCACCCCTAAGGGGGTGTAAAAGGGTTAAATATATTTTTGCGTATTTCTCAATATCTCTTAGGCACGATGAGATATCGCCTTGGTTTCTGCTTGCAAATGTTACTCATACAAATGTTCAAAACCAAATTTCAGGATTTTTAAAAATTTCACCCCTAAGAGAGTGTAAAAGGGATGAATATGTTTTTACGTATTTCTCTTAGGCACGATGAGATATTGCCTTGGTTTTTGCGTGCAAATGTTACTCATACAAAGGTTTAAAAACGAATTTCAGGATTCCCGAAAATTCCACCTTTAAGGGGGTGTAAAAGGGTTAAATATGTTTTTACGTATTTCTCAATATCTCTTAGGCACGATGAGATATCGCCTTGGTTCTTACTTGCAAATGTTACTCATACAAATGTTTAAAAACAGATGTTAGGATTTTTAGAAATTCAACCTCTATGGGGGTGTAAAAGGGAGAAATATGTTTTTACGTATTTCTCAATATTTCTTAGGCACGATAAAATATCGCCTTGGTTTTTGTTTGCAAATGTTACTCATACAAATGTTTAAAAACCCATTTCAGGATTTTTAGAAATTCCACCCTTAACGGGGTGTAAAAGGGTTAAATATGTTTTTACGTATTTCTCTTAGGCACGATGAGATATCGCCTTGGTTTTTGCTTGCAAATGTTACTCATACAAATGTTTAAAAACTAATTTCAGGATTTCCGAAAATTCCACCCCTAAAGGGCTGTAAAAGGGTTAAATATGTTTTTACGTATTTCTCAATATCTCTTAGGCACGATGAGATATCGCCTTGGTTATTACTTGCAAATGTTACTCATACAAATGTTCAAAAACTGATTTTAGGATTTTTAGAAATTCAACCCTTAAGGGGGTGTAAAAGGGAGAATTATGTTTTTACGTATTTCTCAATATCTCTTAGGCACGATGAGATATCGCCTTGATTTTCGCTTGCAAATGTTACTCATACAAATGTCTAAAAACCAATTTCAGGATTTTTAGAAATTCCACCCCTAAGGGGGTGTAAAAGAGTTAGAAACTGTCGAAAGTGTTTTAATGGTTTTTTTTTAATTCTATATATTCTATATATTCGCCTTCACCGATTACAAACAAACCAAGCACAAATATTGTTAAGAGCCCAAGGAAGGTCACTGGATACATCTCACCCCTAAACCCCACCCTCTTCACCCCCTAAAAAAAGATTCTTCAAAAATATTCACGCGAATCAACTGATTTCAACCAAACCTTACACAAATATTGTTGAAGACCAAAGGAAGGCTACTGTATGTATCTCACCCCTGAAAACCACCCCCTTCATCCCCTAAAAATGAATTCTTAATAAAATCCACACGCCTTCACCGATTACAACCAAACCAAGCATAAATATTGTTAAGAGTCTGCGGAAGGTCACTGAATACATCTCACCCCTGAAAACCACCCCCTTCATCCCCTCAAAAAAATTCTTGATAAAATCCACACGCCTACACCGATTACAACTAAACCAAGCACAAATATTGTTAAGAGCCTACGGGAGGTCACTGGATATATCTCACCCCTTAAAACCACCCCCTTCATCCCCTAAAACAAGATTCTTCAAAAATATTCACGCGAATCAACTGATTTCAACCAAACCTTACACAAATATTGTTGAAGACCAAAGGAAGGCGACTGTATGTATCTCACCCCTGAGAACCACCCTCTTAATCTCCTAAAAATAAATTCTTAATAAAATCCACACGCCTTCACCGATTACAACCAAGCCAAGCACAAATATTGCTTAGAGCCTACGGAAGGTCACTGGATATATCTCACCCCTAAACCCTACCCTATTCACCCCCTAAAAAAAGATTCTCCAAAAATATTCACGCGAATCAACTGATTGCAACCAAACCTTACACAAATATTATAGCGGGTCTAAGACGGGTACGACAAAGGTCGTATTGTATACATATCCACCCACTTAAAGCCCTAAAAAAGATTTAGTATAAAAATCCACACCCCTTCACTGATTTCAACCAAACTTTACACAAATTTTGATAAGTTCTAATGGAAGGTCACTGTATAAATATAGCTCACCCCTTAAAATCGCACCTTTATCCCCTAGAAGTAGTTATTTTTTCTGCCTTAACCGATTTAAACAAAGCTTCACAAACAAAATAGAAACTCACTCACTCTATATATCTCACCCCATATAACCACTCCCAACGAAAACTATCTTTATCCCGCACTGAAAGTAATGTGGTTTTTTTCAACTTTTTTAAACACCGATTTAGCTGTTATTCCGTATATGATGTGACACTCGGGCAGCGCCAGGAAATCAGCTATAAATTATAATCAGAGCTCGCAATTATCTTCTGATGATAATCTCACTCAACCAACAGCTCAATACACTCGAAAACTCTCATACATATGAAGAGAGTTTATATTGAAGCGAGCGTAACAAAGAGCGCTGAGCGATTTGATAATTTGCAAAATGAGCGCCACACTTTACTTTGTGTATAACAGCTAAATTGGATTTAAAAAATGTTATTAAAAGCCACATTATTTTTAGTGGTATGATAAAGGGTATTTTGTCAGGGTGGTTTTAAGGTGTGAGATATATGGAGTGACCTTGCTTAGGTCTTATCTATTTGTTTGTGTTTATATTGAAGTTTATATTGAAGCGAGCGTAACAAAGAGCGCTGAGCGATTCGATAATTTGCAAAATGAGCGCCACACTTTACTTTGTGTATAACAGCTAAATTGGATTTAAAAAATGTTATTAAAAGCCACATTATTTTTAGTGGTATGATAAAGGGTATTTTGTCAGGGTGGTTTTAAGGTGTGAGATATATGGAGTGACCTTGCTTAGGTCTTATCCATTTGTTTGTGTACCCGGGCAACGCCGGGTAAGACGGCTAGTAAAGACATAAAATTGTATAGAATTTGTGTTGAAGGATCAGATCAAAATTTTAATGAATTTTAATTATTGTAACAAATAAGTAGCCGCAATAATTATTCGTATTTTTTTTTGAAAAGTACATAAAAAACAACAGTTATGAAAAAAAAATTGAATTTAGACTATTATGAAAGAAGTTATGAGCAAAAAAACATAAACAAATATTTTTTGAACGGGTGACCAAAAACATCTCAAAATGTACCAGAAGCCGATTTTTGATGAGTACATGAAAATATGACAAAATCAAGGGAAAAAAAATTGAACTGTCCGATTTGGCGTGGAATGCCCCATATATACCTATATACATAATAAAAATGTATCAAATATAAATAAAATGTGACGATTCAAATTAATTACTTTAGTATATACTTACATATATATGTATTGTTGTATGTCTACAAAAATAGATATATAAATGATTTACTTGAATTTGTATTTTGTATATATATATGTATATATATATATATTATATATGGTATATGTATGGATATAGTCCTATTGCTCAAGTAGCAGCTGTTCAATGGCCCCATGGCATGGCGTATGGCGCCGCGCGCGCGTGCACGGTCGGCAACCGCCTGTTTTACGTTGCCAAAAACCATAACAGACAAAGTTAGGCAGCTCTAGGCAGCTAATTCCTGTTAATTTCGCAAGCTTATATAATAAACTAAAGGCCTAGACATTGGCTGTCGCAGAATATGGCAGAAAGTATAACTTTTCGGATAGTTGAAAATATAAGTTTACAAAATTCTTTCACTTTATTTATGCAGTAGTTTATACTACACTTCAATAATTTACATATTTATTTTAAACTCAACCAATGTAAAAATATCTTCTACATACCTCCAGAAGTCGTATCCATGTCTCCGGATTGATTTAAAACACTTCACTTTAAAGTTATCGATTTTATAAGTCACGGTAGTTTTCGCTCGTTCAGCGCGCGATGCGAACACTCGTCTCGAAGGCTAACTTCCAACTGACGCAGCGACGAAGGTATACGGTGAAAAAGGTTCCTCTTTTACAATTTAACGCAGCCATTAGTCCTCTACCTGACTGCCTGCTCAAATATCCCGATTGTAATAATTTTTTTCTGACTTTTCTGCCACGATTTCGGGCTCTGCGTCTACTGTGGGACGCCACGACTATAATAAACGAAGAGCCCGAACGCGGAACAACACGGAAAACAACGTTTTTTGATTATTAAACAAAACTACGCGTACGCGGACACAGACCCGGCGTCCATACCGGCTGACCGACGCGCCAGCAACAACGACGCAAGCCCAGCAGACAGCACGTCAGCAGCCAGGCGGGAAAAAGATCAAGACGGCTGAGCTCGATACTGCCTAGTTGAGATATCCACCGCTCAGCGCAGAAGTCGAGAATCTGATAACCTCGCGGGTAAAGAAGAGCGTGGAACCATCAGAGCAATTAAACACCACTGTTAAATTGTACGGTTAAAGGCGCCAAAAAGCCTCACAACACAAAATTCTATGAAACTTATTGAATAAACCTTACTTATACCTCCTATAGAAGTCTAAAATTAATTATCGTCGTGTTCGAGCCCGAATTCTTCCCCTCAGAAGAATAAAATTTAATGTTAACGTAAAAATACCGTTACATTTGGCGCCCGAACAGGGACTCGAACACAGATAAAAAGGACTGCAGAGGTAAAGTAGGGCGCACATAAGGCCTAGAATTTGGTGTAAGAATTGAAGCATGGCTACAGGGGCCGAACGGAATATCGCGACTGAACTCGAGGAAATAAGGATGATGGAGAGTATGGAGGACCATCGACGGCAGGAAGGAGGTAATGAGACGAGCCAGATATATCTCTGGGAGTCCACAACCGCTGATCATCTGTTGGACGGCCGGGGACAGAGAGATCGGAGAAATATAAACCGACTTTCCGAGATCGAGCATATCGAGGAAAGCGGAGACGCATCAAACGAGTTCACGAATAATGAGATAAACGGTGAGGACGGTAGCACACCGAAAATTACAAACAGGACTGCGACGATCGCACCGGACCAAATCGGTGTAGGTGATTTGATGCAGTTTTTGCAGAGGATGGAAGAGAAGAGCGATGGAAAATTCGCTGAGGTAATTATGTCACAACAGAAGATGGAGGAGAAATGCGATGGAAAATTCGCCGAAATAATAAAGTCGCAGCAAGATATGAGAAACGAGTGTATAGACAGGATAACTGTTTTGAGACAATCGACGAAGGACGCATTGGAAGGAGAGATTGCGGCGGTGGAGTGCCGGACGGATAGAAAAATTAAAGAAGCCCAGGGGAGAATTTTGGAAAGTCAGAATATTACAAATAACTGTATTCAACAACAGATCGCCGGACAGAAAGTGACTGTGGAGAAGCTTGAAAGGAGGACACAGGAGATGATGGCGGAAATCCGTGTAGCCCAGCAAATTACTGAGGACCAAAATAAAAGGATTGAAAAACTAGAAGAAACTACACAAAGAACAAGCACCTCTATGAATTTCGGTCAAACCATCGGAGGAGGTATGAATGTCACCCGATTGTACACAATGGCACAGAAGCCTCCTACGTATAATGGCGATGGGAAAGAGAGGCCTATGAGATTTTTAAAAGAATTCCGGGAATTTTGTATCGCTGGAGGGATTGAAGATACGGAAATACGTCACATCATCGGAACGGCATTAAAAGGTGTTGCTAACGATTGGTGGCTGGTGGTGGAAGGAGCAGTGCATGATTTACAGACATTTGAAGAAAAATTTCGTTCGAGATACTGGGCCCGCGACATGCAAGATAAAGTGAAGAAGAATTTAGAATTCGGATCATTTTATCTAGAAGGCCAAACGCTGACACGAGCCGAGTATGCCACTCGGGTGATCGGAAATGCCCGAGATTTAAGTGAAAAACTAAGTGACGAGGATATAATCCGTAGACTCGCGAAACATTTTGACGAGGAAGTGCGAAGTGCCGTGAGAGTTCGGCAAATACGTGAGATCGACGAATTTCTGGAACTGTTGGAAAGCACGGACGTGGCAGGTCCTCTAAATTACAATAGAGGCACAGGTCGTACAGGGGGATATGCATCACAGGAGCCACAAAGATATTTAAATAGAGGAGCTGTGCGTGAGCAGACGGCGCGTCCTTACATTAGATATGAAAATCGGGAAAACTTTGCAAATAATGGCGGAAACCGATTTCCACCATCACCAGGACGTCAGGTTGACAGGGGAGAGAGACCACCATGGCAAAACAACGGACCATGGCCACCGACAAATTTTCCTCGAGAAAATAGGTCAGGGCAACAAAGACCACCATGGCAGGAGAACCGACCAAGATATTTTCCTGGAACAGAAAACAGCCGACCAGGAGAAGTAACTCCACCAAGGCAGGAGCAGTTACCAAATAACCCGATAAATAATATAAGTCGTACTAGACAAGGACCGTTTGTTGAACACACCATACCAAGGGAGCCAAAACCAGGATGCTCAGGAGTGGGAAACACGGGCTCGGGAAACGCCAAGTCGTTGCGCCCGAGGAAGAACAAAGAATAAATAATAACGACGAGGAGCGGAGCGCAACGGTAAAACAGGAGGAAAAGAAAAGCACGAGACAACGGATGAACGCGAGGAAAAGAGAGAAGAAGAAGTTGAGGGATCAGCGGAGAAAAGAGGACAAATGCAAAAGCAGTGGACAGTCAGTGAGAAGGGATGAAGAGGAGAGCACCGAATGGCGAGGGCAGGCTGAATCGTGGGAAAAAAGAGTTCAGGAAGACGGTAAAGGCGCACTTAATACGACGAAGAGTATGTGGCCAGAAAACGTTGCCAGAGTTCAAGGAGTACCTGATATCGGAAGGCCAACACCAGGGAAGGTGGACAAAATGGGAGGAGACAAGGTAGTCTGTTCAATGTCAATGGAAAATCCTCGAGAATATTTGTATGAAATGGCTGAGGAGATCCCGACGAAGTGGTATGATGAAAGACATCCGAGATGCCCTGAGATACCAGTGACAGTAGCAGGTATGACGGAAATAAGTTTAATAGATAGCGGAAGTGAAGTATCGTGTATATCAGAAGAGTTTTTCCGACAAAATGAAGAAATTTTTAAGAACTGCCCGATGCTACCGGTCACGTCGACACAGGTCGTCGGAGCGTTTGGTGGAGAGACGGAACGTGTGAAGAAACAGATAATGATAGATGCGGAGACGTACGGCTCAAAAGGGGTTTTGCAAGTGCTAGTGGTGCCAAAGTTAGTAAGACCGGTGCTGATCGGAATCGACGGGATGTTGATTTAAAAAATTTCGATAGATGCCAAACAGCAAATTTTAGCGGTAGAAGATAAGATTATTGCGAAGTTAAATGAGGGATTGTGGCAACATGTGAATCCGGAGGAATTTCATAAAATTAAGCCAAATGAAATATGTGCTACAGTAGCGATAAAAGATACTACTGAGGGAGAGACGAGTATCAGCCTGACCGAAGAAGAATTTAATGAGAAAATGACCGAGTGTGCAGGTTTAAGACCGGAAATAAGAGAGGAGTTTAAAAGGATCGTCGAAAGCAGACGAGAGATTTTCGATAAAATTCCAGGACGGATGACGAAGTACGAACATCGTCTACTACTAAAAGATCCGAAACCATATTTTCATCGTTCTTATCTGGTTTCATTAATGCAACGAGAAAAGGTGCAGAAGGAAATCGAGAGAATGCTTAAAGTCGGGGTGATACAGAAATCGGAAAGCATTTATATCAATCCATTGATGCCAGTAACAAAGGATGATGATTCGGTACGTTTATGTCTTGATGCCCGAGAATTAAATAATTATCTGATAAATGACTACAACAATGCACCACCTATCGAGGAAATTTTCCAACGATGCGGAGGAAAAACGGTGATGTCAACGCTAGACTTAACGAGTAGTTTTTGGCAAATACCGCTGCATCCAGACTCAAGAAAATATACGGCATTTCAGCATAATGGAAAATGTTATGAGTTTACGGTAACACCATTTGGTCTGAAAACAAGCACGGCGAGTTTAATAAGGGCACTCGATGTGGTCCTCGAAGGATTGGATTTCGTGATAAATTTTGTGGATGATCTTTTAATTATGTCTACATCACATGAAGAACATCTCGACCATCTGCGAAAATTATTTGAAAGATTTCTCGAGCATGGAATGACACTAAAATTTAGTAAATCTCATTTTTTCCGAAATGAAGTCATTTTTCTCGGTCACATTCTCACCACGGAGGGCTTGAAACCCGATCCGGAGAAAATCAAAGCAATTCAAGAATATCCACGGCCTAAGACAATAAAACAATTAAGGGGATTTTTAGGCTTAATCAATTTTTATACGAAATTCACAAATCGCCATGCGCATGAAACCGCGCCATTGCTAAATCTTTTGAGAAAGGGTGTTCGATGGAAATGGGATGAAGAGATGGAAAAATCATTCGAGAAAGTAAAAAAATTATTTTGTAAAGAAATAATATTACGATTTCCAGACACTAGAAAACCGTACACACTTACCACGGACGCAAGTGGATATGCGCTCGGAGCGATCCTGTCGCAGGAAAATGAAACTAATGAGAGCGAGGTAGTGACGTTTGCAAGTCGGACTCTGAAAGGAGCCGAGATCGGCTATATGACGACAGAGAAGGAACTACTAGCGATTGTGTGGGCTCTTCAAAAATTCCGGACATATTTGAAAGGAGCACAAATACATATAAAGACCGATCATAAGGCATTAATTTTCCTGAAAACCTGTCGTTTTACTGCGGAAAGGCTTATGAGATGGGTCCTCTCAATACAAGATTACGATTTACAGATTGAACATGTTGCGGGAAAAGCTAATGTAGTCGCCGATGCCCTGAGTAGAGTGAAAGGAGACGGGAAGTTATCCTCGGCCGATAAAAAAGGGATCATCGTTGTCGCAGGAGTACTAGCAGAGAAACTTCCGCGGGATCTAGCAAAAAGACTCAAATGCATGGAAAAGATTCAGCGAGAACAAGAAGATCTGCGAATTATTATGGATTTCCTTGGTCAAGATAAAGAAGGGGACGAAGAAAGAAAATTCCGGATTGAAAAAGGTATTTTAGAAAAGAAATCGAAAAATGGTGTTTGGCGAGTAATAGTGCCAAAAAGTATTATCAAGGAATTAATTAAGGCTTGCCATGCGATGTATGGACACCTTGGGGCCCGGAAGTGCTCACGGATGCTGGAAGAAGATTTCACCTATCCACATCTGGCTAAAATCACTCGGAATACATTAGCAACTTGCGATACGTGTCAGAGGAACAAAATCGCAATACAAACGAGCTACGCGGCGATGCAACCGATCATCCCAGAAAAACCAGGGGATTTGGTATCGATCGATTTTTATGGACCATTACCAGCGTCGGTGGGCGGGGTGAAACACATCCTCGTGACATTGGATGCCTTCAGTAAATATGTGGTGTTATATCCTATGAAAAAAGCGAACACATCTACGGTTATAAAAAGAATATTCGATGACTACATTCCCAAATATGGAAAACCCCGTAGAATTCAATTCGATCATGGCACGCAATTCACCGCGAAAAACTGGCTTAAGAAACTCAAGGACAAGGACATCATGGCGGTTTTCTCATCAATCCGTCATCCTCAAGGAAATATCGTCGAGCGAGTTAACCGAGAGCTGGGAAGATTTTTTCGTACGTTCCTGACAGAAAATCATGCAGGATGGTTTAAATGGGTAAAAGTAATACAGGAATGTATTAATGAATCTCACCACGAGACAACTGAATTCACACCCATGGAGCTGCAATGTAAAAAGAAGCTGACCAGAGAATGGAATAAACAAATGGGGCTAAGAAGAGACGAAGAAGATGCCACCACGTACGAGATGAAGATCGAGATCGTGAGAGAGAGAATTTCGAAAAAAGGGCGGCGTCAAGCGGAGAAATTCGACGCAACACATAGGCTAACTAATTATGAGGTAGGGGATTTAGTTTTAATTAAAGCGTTAAATGTTTCCGATCCGCTGAAACAATTAACATCAAAATTTATGCCCTTATATGAAGGCCCGTATAGAATTAAGAAATGCGTAGGAATAGCAACATATTTAGTAATAGATGTAGAAAGTAAGAAAGAGCGCGGTAAATTTCACGCCAGTATGTTTAAGAAGTATAGGACAGAGACAGAAAAGACAGACGAGAAGAAAGAAGAGGCAGCGAATTCAACCACCATGGGAGAGAGCGAGAGAGAAAGGGGGCAGAGTCCGAAAGCGAGACAACAGGGCCTACACTCGGCATCGACAAGTACAGTGAAAACAAAGGTACCGACGGTCAGCGTACCGAGCATATAGTAAAATGAACTCAGAGACTATATGCAAAACCGGGGGAAAGTACACCAAAACAGGCGCCAAGATCTTTCGTGTTGTGGTTGGTCAAGAAAAGAGGCGCGACGAACACGTAACCCGATAGGCTTGACAAGTACTGGAATTCATAGAAAATAATAGATTCTACGAATATGACGTAAATTCCGGGTATTGGTAATCGATTCGACGATTGGGTAATCGATTGAAGGCGAAGAGAGAGTAATGGAGAAAGGGGTTCGGGAGACGGATAATTGGCGCAGAGGCCAAGGCCAGCACGAAAATAGGCCGAAAAATCACGAAGAATCCGGAAATCCGAAAAGATGAATTTACATTGGCCAAAAATAATAATTGATGAATATAGATATAGTTCCATATTAAGAAATGTCTATAAAAGGGATCGACGACAAAGGAACAGCCTACAAAACCACGAGGATCCAGAGGCGAAAAAGTGCAAAGCATAAAAACCAAAAAGTGTAGAGAGTGAAAAAAAAAAAAAAAAAAAAAGTTTAACAAAGTTTTTTTTTGTCTTTTCAAAAAAAAAATAAAAAGAAGAAAAATGTCGGTGCCACGATTCATTGAGTACGGAGTGGAGTACCTACAACCAAACGAGCCATACGAAGGGGAGGTCCTAACCGCAGTCAATCCAGGAAGATTCTACGTGTGGTTGGAGCGTGATCGACAGAGGCGGGAGACTTTTCTGAGGCAGGTGGCACAGACGAGCCGCAACCACCCCGAAATACATCGGCTTCTAGAAGAAGAAACGTATACGGGAAGGGCGGCACTTCTCCTCCTCGTAAACGAAGAAAACGAGCAGGAGTACACGTTCCTCCGAGGGTCCATTTTGGAAGAAGAGGAGGACGGGCAGCGCATGCTTTGGATGGGCGATTTGGCGATCGCCATCAAGGCTAGTCCGGATACCCTCTATACGGTACCCAACAGCTACTTGGGCGAACCGTATTTCGCGGTGACCTGTGCCCTACACGGCGTGGCACCGAACGGTCAGGAGTGGGGACGCAGAGCACGGGATCGGCTAGTCGCGCTGACCGACGGGCAACACGTGGATCTGTACGTGGATGAGCTCGACCCTGTTGTCGAGGTAGTATGGGTAACCATACACGCCAGCCTCGACAACAGGGGATACGACGTAGCACAGCAACTGCGGAGGAGTGGGGACGCGAGGAGGGTGCCAACCAACCCAGCATTCGATTACGGCCGGGATGGGGGGCACCACGGCAAACACTACCGTGCGGAGCGGAGACGAGAGCGGCAGGCTGCCAGACAACAGAGTGCGACCGAACCTACAGCCGGTCCATCAAACAGATCAACCGGTACGAGCAGGAACACCAACCAAAGTTTGGACGAGCTACTCCGGGAGCTCGCCTCCCTTATAGACGAGTTCCCGGAGGCAGAGGACAACAGCGGCGATGACGAGGAGATGGCTTGGCTGGCCACTCCGCCACCAGACCCTGCAACAACGGCGACGCTTGAGGAGTGGGGCGTGATCCCTCGAAGAGACCCTGACGTGACGGACAGTGACGAGGACAGACGAAACGACAGCGACGGTACTTAAATAAAAAGAAAAATTAAAAAAATAAACAAAAAAGGCGTTGCATAAATTTATTTCGGGTACATTTACTTTAAAATAAGAATAGGTTTAAGTATTAGAAAAATAAGTTTAATAGTAAGTTAGAAATAAGTTCATTGAAAAAAAAAAAAAAAAAAACTTTATAGATTTTTGATACGATCAGTAATCTGACCGATCAAAATTCTGGGGGGATAATGTGACGTAGTCACAATCTGAAAAGGATAAAAGAAAAACAGAATAAAATAAGAAAAGAAAAAAAAAGCAAATCACTGAAAATAAAACCATTCATTACATTTATTTATTTATTACATACAAAGAGTAGGAAGAATAAAGTAAGAATAAGAAAAGATTAAATTGGCAATAGAGTCTGGGCGAGACCACGAACAAGCTGGATCCTGTCACATTCCTTCACTGCCGAAAAACAGCGGGTCAGCGACCGGCTGGCCTCGCTCGGGCAGTGAGGGGATGTAGGGGCAGGATGGCGGGGCTAGCTGAAACAAAAGAAATTACATGAGACAATAGAAAAAGAAGAGTTCAAATAAGAGAGTGGGAAAGGAGAGAAAGGTATAAAAGCGAGCTGAAAACCAAGGAGGGGCCTCTTATTCGTTTCAACAGTCGACAAAGTCAGAACTAGTTGGTGCACAGCAGTAGATTTTTTGGTAAATCTGGAAATTTCATATTAAATCTAAGAATTCTAACAGAAAAGGGTGTGAGTCAGCCCTACAAATTTATTTGAACATTAACAGATAAAAAAAAAATAAATACAGTGCAAGTTAGTGGAGGGACAAATATAAAGATTAATAGCGGACAGTATCGGACCGGGTGAATAGAACAAGAAATATTCTAAAAAGCCAGATTAAGAAGAGAAAGTTGGTGGCATTAAAATAAATAATTAGGGTTTAGTTTAGGAGAATTAAGAAAATATTGAATTAAATAGTATAAGAGAGGTTAGATAGAATAATTAGAAATAAGTCGGAATAGTTTATAAGAAGAATTGTCAACGCAGCGTATCGATGAGTTTGAAAGACTGGACTTGTGGCACCTAGAGGTCTCCAAATTAGAAACTTTGAAAAGGTAAAAAGTGGAATAACACAGAAAAAGAAAGGAGAAAAACAAACAATATTTAGAAAAATTATAACACAGAGACTTGATACAGTGAACTTGAGACTCTCGGTAAATCAGTTACCGCATCAAAAAGCAACAGGGCTTTGGAGTCAAAAGTTGAAAGGAAGTTAGGAAAAATATTTAATAGATAGAATTAGGAGGGCATTAGTCAGCCCGACCAATAGAAACTAGATTTAGAATTTTTAGATAATTAGAAAAATAATTAGGAGGGAAACAATTTTTGTCAGCACTGTCAAGCGCGTCGCATTAGGAGGACACTACTCAATAGACATAAAAGGGAAGAGAACGATAAAGTAAAAGACCAACTCACCAAGAGAGAAGAACAACAGAAACGTCCACGTCCAACATCGAAGATCCCTTGATAGATCCGATAACTAATTGATAAACAATTAAGGGACACTGAAAAATCGCGAGACGGAAACTGTCATCGTTAGACACACAAAGTAGATTATTCGCGAACTGGGATCACTATCACAACTATAAAAACACACTGAAATCACGTGGGGACGCCACGACTATAATAAACGAAGAGCCCGAACGCGGAACAACACGGAAAACAACGTTTTTTGATTATTAAACAAAACTACGCGTACGCGGACACAGACCCGGCGTCCATACCGGCTGACCGACGCGCCAGCAACAACGACGCAAGCCCAGCAGACAGCACGTCAGCAGCCAGGCGGGAAAAAGATCAAGACGGCTGAGCTCGATACTGCCTAGTTGAGATATCCACCGCTCAGCGCAGAAGTCGAGAATCTGATAACCTCGCGGGTAAAGAAGAGCGTGGAACCATCAGAGCAATTAAACACCACTGTTAAATTGTACGGTTAAAGGCGCCAAAAAGCCTCACAACACAAAATTCTATGAAACTTATTGAATAAACCTTACTTATACCTCCTATAGAAGTCTAAAATTAATTATCGTCGTGTTCGAGCCCGAATTCTTCCCCTCAGAAGAATAAAATTTAATGTTAACGTAAAAATACCGTTACAATATATAAATATTATATATATAAATAAATAAATGATGAAAGTAAAGAATTATATAAAACGCTTACTAATTTTGCAGCCGTCAGCAAATGAATAGTGCATTACAATATCCAACACCAAATTGTAGTCCTTTACACTAAAGGTTCATTACAATTTATTGAATAAAAAGAAATTGTAATGCTCTACTTAAATTGCTATATATAATCATACGGTATTATATTATATCTTTCTAAATTAATAAATAATAAATAAATATATTTCTCTTTTTTCTTAAGTGTATGCAATGCATTATACACAATGTTATATTCATTTTTATTCACATTTATTTTTATGTAACTCGTTCGATTTACTTTATTTCCAGTTTTTTAACGTACCAATTACGATATTTATTTATTTTCATTTTTATTCATTCGCGTTTATATTTTTATCGTATATTGTTTGTTTATTTCATGACCGATTTATTCCCGAAGAACTATTTAATTATAATATCACAAAGTTTTAAGGAACTATTTAGTCGTTATATCACAAGTTATTTCGCGCAGAAATGATGATAATTTGGTTTAAGCAATCAATCTCTTTATTATATTCACTTATTTATCCGATATTACGTTGAGATAAAAACGGTGTAGTATGTGACGTCACACCCTGCCTGACTGCTGATTGGTCGGTGCGCCGGGTGCGCGCGCAGTGGGCGCTAAAGCAGACCCAGTGGAGAGGGTACCCAAAAGGGAACAAATTTCCTGCATCTGGCATCACTGGTGCGGTCTGCTTGGCTCGAAGAGCTGTTGCTGGCGCGTCGGTCAGCTGATATAGACGCTGGGTCTGTGTTCGCGTCCGCGTTGTTTTTCAGATAGTTGAAATTTTTCGATTTTCGTGTTGTTTCTCGTTCGGGTTCTCAGTTTATAGTGTCCGTGCCGTTTCCGTTAATCTTAAGTGTGTTTTTCCGCGGTAATATTGTCCTTAGATCGCGAGTGATGTTCTTTCTGTTGTCTGATATGACATTTCCAAAAATTTTATTTTCCTGTGATTTTATTTATTTATTATTTATTCAATGGATCCCTCAACAATCTTCGGTGGTGGACATGGATGGTTCCGGTTACACTTCTATCTTGGTAAGTTGATCTCTTATTTTCTCTTTTTCTTATCCTTAGTGTCTTGTTGAGTGGTGTCGTTCCCATCCGACGCGCTTGACCAGGGTAGTAGATTTGTTTCCCTCCTAATTATTGTTCTACCGGCTTTTAAATTCTTAATCTCCTTTTCCTGGGTGCGGTTGGGTAGTGACCCCCTAATTCTTCTTACTAATTAATTATCCTAGCTCTTTTTCAAAATTGTACTCCAAGAGTCTCTATCTTCTTAGTGCGGAGACTTATTACATTATTCTAAGTCTACCGTACCCTGAATTTTTGTTATAATTTTCATAGATGTTGTTTATTTCTATTCCTTCTTTTTCTGTGTTGCACCACTATTTTCTTTCACCAGGTTTAGTTTAGAAACCTCTTGGTGCTTATAAAGGGTCTTCCACTTTGACCGATGCGTCACGCTAATAATTCCTCTTACAAACTATTATCCAACTTATTTCTAATTATTCTACTTAATCTTCCTTATATTTTTCTTAACACTCTTAAGCTAACTGTCTTCCTGTGGTTTAATGATTCCAACTTTCTGTTCTCGGTTTGGTTTTTCAGAATTATTTTCTTACTTTCTACATTCCGATTCTGTTTTATTCCACTATTAATCTTTCGTTAGTCTCTCCACGCACTTCAACTGAATTTCTCTTTGTAAAAATTCCAACAAATTTAATGGGCTAATTCACACCCTTTTCTATCAAGATCCTTAGATTTTATGTAAAATTCCTGATATCTCAAAATTTTTACCGTTGCGCACAAGCGAGTTCTTACTTGGTAGACAGTTTGAACGGATAAGAGAGCTCTCTTTTTTCGCAGTTGCCTTATATATCCTCCACAATCCTTTCCCACTCTCTTATTCTAACTCCTCTCATTACCATATCTGATGTAATTTCTTCTGTTTCAGATACACCGCCGCCGTGCCCTGCCGTTCCCCTCACTGCTCGAGCGAGGTCAGCTGGTCGCTGACCCGCTGTTTTTCGGCAGTGAGGGAACATTCCGAAGATGTGACGTCTCGCTGTGACTCTCCGCAGCTTTTATTTTACATTCTATTAATCTTCTATCTCTTTGTAATCTTTTACCGTCATAATAAATGAAGTTTTTCAATAAATGTTTTCTTTTCGTTTATGTATTTAATTATTATCTTCTTACAGGTGACTCCGTCACATTGTCCAGAATTTTTAATAATATATTTCTTTTTTCATTTCATTGCTTTTCCTATTTTAAGTGACTCCGTCAAAATAAGTATACCTCAATGTAATGAAAACAATAATCCTCTGGTATATCTCGAATACATAGAGAAGTGTTTGGCATTGAAAAACGTACGCGATGAGCACCATCTGATTGTTATCGAAAACATTATTGAGGGTAGAGTCAAAACGTGGTACGATGCAACCAAAGGTAGAGAAACGAGTTTTGAGATTTTCAAGCAGTCTTCCAACGCGGAATTTTATTCAGTCCCCAGTAAAGTGCGTTTTAAAAATGGATGGGCCCTTCGTCACTACAAATCGAGTGAATGCAGTATGCATACTAATTTTTATCAACAAGTCAAATAAACTTGTCATTTCGAACTACCTCTTACGCCCTATGAGCTAAATGGCACTATAACACAACAATTCGCGCCTCGTATCCCAGCAAATCTGGCCACGGTAGATTTTTCTGATACTAATGCCGTCGCACAAGCTCTCGCACGGCTTGATCTCGCACAAGATGATTTCGTTCGAAATAAGGAATTGCGAAATAATTACAATATACAAAATAATCGTGTAAGTAGCTTACGGTGTCCTCAAGTAGGTTTATTGAAACAAAAGTAGGGTACGAATTCGCAAAGATACTCGAATAATAATCGCGGAGCAAACGCGGGTCAATATAATCCACAGCCGAATAGTACATTTCCACAAAATCAAGGGCAATACGATATGCTATATTATCCCCAAACGTTCAATAGGGATAATCCAAACTATCGAAGTCATGGTTACATAATCCATCAATCTTGGCCAATACCTGATCTCAGATGTCCCATTACCGAATGTTCAAGCGAATCAAAATCAAGGTAATTATGCAAATCAAATGAATAAACTAAATGCAGGCACGACGTATTCAGATCGAACGTCATGTCACAGATTTTCTGATGTCATAGAGGACCTAGAACAAGAAATTGAAGGAAAAGTAATACAGCCAATTAAAATAAGAGCAACAATACAACCTTGTCCACATGTACAACTCACGGTGGGGATAATAACGTAAATGTTTTGGTTGATACTGGCAGTAAAATTACCGCGATCTCTAAAAACTTTTATGATAATTTGAAACGATTGTACACATTGAATGAATTACCAGCTACAAATACACTCGTAAGTACGGCTATAGGAAAAAAGTCAAACATAGTCTGTAACGGTAATTTTTTTATCGTTAACGTTAAATTTATTTTCCCAGGGAAAATTCAAGCTTGATCACAGATGCAATTAATTTTAGACTTCTGGGTAGGTGAGAATAGGGTTTATTGATGCGAACAATTAAAATCAGATTGTCAGCGTTTGGTTTCCTGGTACCGATGACCAGTACAATTCAGTTAAATTCTTTAATTACTACGATTATTTGCACAATTATTTTCTGGTATTACGTCGATATAGATTGTTAGTACATCCAGCTCGGAAGTCTGTTATTGTTTTCTGCATTTGTAGTGAGCTTGTCACTCGACGCACGCACACATACTGTAACAGTAATTTTTATCGTTATCAATAATTTTTATTTATCGTGGGAATCCGGGCTCGAACGCAGGACTAATTAATCTTAGACTTCGAGGTGAATGAGAATCGGGTTTATTCATAAAGGAATTTATCCTTTAACAAGTTATTTTACAGTCTGTGGTCTCTATTTTTAAGATAGCGCATTCAAAACTGGTAATTTCGGTGATTATTTAAATATTATTTCCGTATTACGAGAGTACAACTTCTCGGTAACTCCGGAAGTTTATTATTCTTCTCGTGCAGCAGTAATGCTGTGCGTTCGGTACACAGATATACCCACACCACTAGTCATTCGTATCGCACTTGCTCCTGGTACAGAGTGTATGAACTCTGTTTACAATTCTTTCTCTTTCACTCTCGTCTCACTTTCATTTTTTCTCTCTTCCACTCATCCAACCGGACGATTCCAGTTTGTACAGCTGATTGAAAATTTGCACTATTTAATTCTATTTCCTTATACACTACGAGCTTATACGTATCAACTAATCATATTCACCTAATTTTACTTGGATCTATCTGCACATTCTTTATGCTGTTCATTCCACCTGCCTGTCTCTTGTTGTTTCCCGGTCTTCGATTCACACTAATTGTCTCTGTTCTGTATTGAAATTTTGGAATTCCGGCGATTATTAAAATCTTATTTCGCCTTATTCGCGATCGAATTCTCGGTATTTTAGTGCGAGAATATCGGTTACGTGTAGATGAGATGGTATTGGCCTACTAGCTCCTCACATGCGCACACACAGTCACTCTCGTCGGATTTTCTCCTTGACAGAGTGTATAAACTCTGTTTATAATTCTTTTCTCTTTCGCTCTCGTCTCACTTTACGCCCTTTTCGCTTACACTTGCAGAGTCGGACCAAGACTGTTATCCCTGCCAGTTTAAAACCCACACAATATTATTTCAATTTTCTTAGACACTATTCTCTTATTTCGATGCACTCGATCTTCTATGCTTAGGTCTATTCACTTAATCCTATCTTTCCTACCCCTATCTAGATTTGTTCTACTTTAAATCTCTAGATTAATTAACCCTTCTTGCACTTCTTGAGGTATCTCTCCTCTAGAACTTCCGATCCTTATCACTTTGTATGTTTTAAGAAAACTTGTGCAAGACGTATTTGCACGTGAAACTAAGTCTATCCAAAGAGAGCCTTTCCTGCGGTGCAGGCTCTTTTATAGACGCTTCCCCCCTCTGATTCTCTCTACGTCATTAGTGGCTTAGGTTCTTGAGATTTGCCAACTTCGCTCGATTATGCGAGCAGCCGTTGTCATACCCCCCCCCCCTCCCCCCTGGCTCTCCCTCGTCGCCGAGCAAGGCCAGCTGGTCACCGACCTGCTGTTTTCGTCGACGAGCAAATTTCAGAGGCGTGACGTCACCCGTTTTTATGTTAGGTCCGAGTTCGTTGGTCTAGCATCGGCTGTACTTGCTGTCTCGAATATACTTTTGGCTCTTATAGCCGTTATGAGTAATAAAATAATCGCTCGATTGTAACCATGTTACAACACCTAAACGCGTCGAACTCGCTCTTCGCACCGATATCTCTATTTGTTGGAAAATCAGCTGGCGCACGGCGATCGATAATCGTCGTGCGCCTACCTGTTGCGCTGCTCTACCACGCGTTGTTCGGTTGAGTCGAAGATAGCCGAGGCATGGGCTTCGCGAAGCCGAGGATGTGCCTCGCTGGCACGCCGCGTCGAGCGAGAGGATGTCTCTCTCGCTTGACTTCGGTTTCGCTCACCGGCTATCTCGCTCAACTGACCCCAGCGCCCAACGAAACTTTCATACTCGCAGCCATCTTGAGAATTTGGCACATTTTCGCTACACATCCACTGGACAGCACGCGCATCCACAGGACTCTCAGGCTTTTTCCACGGACATTATTCATCGGATTCGCTCAACCTTTCGCTCTTCAGGACTCATTGCTCAAGGTAAGAGTGCTCTGGCATAATTATGTATTAATTCACTGTCATAGAGGAAAAAATGGTACATCAGCACTGGGTCTCACTTGTGGCGTGCGTTGCAGCACATGCTGTACCACGTTCTCCTCATGTTATTTTGCCGGCTTAATTAATATAATTAAGCATGTGCCTCATATTCACTGTACTTTCCCCCAGTAAATCTGCTGGGAAAGTACAGTGAATATTTTTTGCTCAACCGTACAGCCTCATTCTATGTTGTATTGTGCTACGCAGTGTTGACTGCGTAGCTGGTCTCACACAAAATTACTGCACACAAGCAACGTTAGTTGTAAGTGCTCTCATTAATTCATTGCAACCACTCTGCAATACACTGCTGAGTGGATGCAGTGAATTACACTCAGTAGCATCGGCGTGTCGTGCTGCGTAGTCCTGACTGCGTTGCACGCACCGCTGTCTCAAAATTACATTTAGCACACAATTGATATAATTGTGTGCTGCTCACATTATCACAACAAAATTCTATTCGCCAGTTTAATTCATGTTTCACACTCACTGGTCTTAGAGGGTCGTGCTGCGCAGTTATCACTGCGTTGCACGCACCGCTCTCTCATGTTAAAACTCAGCGCACAATTAATATAATTGTGTGCTGCTCACATTCTGAGTCCAAATTCTATTCAGTTGTTTAATTTTATAATTTTGTATTTAAACTAAATTTACATTTTGAACAATTTTTCTAAATTAAAGTTTTTTGGTATAAACTTTCAATAATTTTGTTAAACTGGTATCGTTTGAAATTGTATTTTGAATACTGCGAAGGAAGGCAGAAATAAACCGCTTCCTCAGCATAACATCTATGTGTCTGGTTATTTTCCTCTTGCCTTGAGTGAGTTCTCATCCCGTTTCAATACATTCACAGATCGGTCAAGCTTCATCCGGACGGATTCTCAACACTATTATATCTATAACTCTCTCTTTCTCTCACTCATTTTACTTCCTCACTATCTCCTTTCGACTCGCACGCTTATACACTTCTTATTTATCCTACCGGTTTAAATGCTACGCAACTTAATTCTATTTGCCTAAAGACTATACGCTTAATTCTATTTAATTAACTCAATACAAATAATTCGATTTACTTAAATCCTATCAAAGTTAAATCTATTATCAGTTTCTCCTAAATTCCACTGATGAATTTTCATATTATTGAAATAACTCGCATATCTTTCCTCTTTCTGCAGTCTTCGTTTTTCACTGACTCGATCTTTTTTTACTTACAGACCCACGAATTCTGACAAAGTATTATATAATCGAAGATAACTCTCGAATACTAACTTGTAATCAGAATGTTTCGTTTTTGATCGCCTTGTATTATCACACTTGTGCTAAGAGCGCTAAGAGAGCTTTTTCCTACGCGCAGGCTCTCTTATAGCCTTTTCCCTTCTTCGTCATTATCGGCTTCAATTTTTAAATCTACCGAGATTTCATAATTTCTCGGCTTACCGTTACCGCGCTACCCGTCTTCCCCTCGCCACCAAGCGAGGCCAGCTGGTCGCTGACCTGCTGTTCACGGCAGCGAGGGAATTCCTGAGCTGTTATGTAGCTAGTTTTTCTTAAATTCCGGGTTCGGTGGCCTAGTGCCCGCAATGCTCGGTGCTTCCGAAACAATAAAGTAAGCTAGCGCTTGTGACTATGTTACAAGTCAAACGTCAAATTTTCATCAAAGCTAATATCGGCAATTATAAATTCCAACACGTGTCTTTGGTTATCTCTTATTTATCGTCAGACTGCATTTTGGGTAGTGATTGGTAAGATTAGAATCGGGAGATTATCAATTATGAGAAGAAAACCAATACGAAGGAGGGCCATCAGGTCAATCCCAATTTAGTGTCATTTGACGAAAGGTTCTCAGAGAGGCTTGAAATGAGTCGGCAAAAAGAATCAACGCATAATAAAAAAGTTCAGATCGGAGAACTAATCAATGATGCCACAATACAATTTGTAGAATTTAATGACCATACTGAAAGTGAACAAATCGTTGATTGTCTCATTGATTGTTGATTGAATAAGTTTCCACAAGAAGAAAGCTGAAAGGAATCGCAAAATAAAAATAAGTGTGTGAAATCATTCGATGTTGTGAAAGTTGATCTTATTCAGAATTAGAATATAATTGTTCAGAACTCGATCAATAACATTCACATTAATAATGAAAATAAAAATAGCTATACCGCGATTATGCAGAATGAAGGAACAAACATTAATAATTCAAATGATATGGAATCGTTTTATTTAAATGTGTTCTTCGAAGTAGATCAGTTCAGAATCTATAAAAAGCACAATGATCACTCGATCGTGAAAGTGAATCTAGCAATATATGGATGTACGAAGATGGCGATGGTGGTGTAATGTTGAGAAGCGGAGCTGACTACGAACGGGTTTTTTCGGCGGAATTTCAGTGTTTCGCGCGTAAGCTAACGTCATTGGATCGGGATCGTGCGCGACCATTACTAAATTTAGTTTCAAAATATAAATCAATATTTTCGGAAAGACCAGGACTAACGACGATCCATAAACACAAGATAAAATGAATAGAATGAAAACCAATCTCCAAACACTCGTATGCCGTACCGATTTATTTGCAAAAATCTGTGCAAAAGGAGATAAACGAAATGTGCAAATTAGGGATTATTCAACTTGCGAGGAGTCCATATTGTAATCCTTTGCGAATCGTATGTAAGAAATACGAACGAGTGAGAATGTGTCTCGATGCTCGGTATCTCAATGCGATAATTGAAGGCGATAATGAGTCGCACCTTATTATTAACGAGATAATGCAAAATACAATGAAAAGTACGATGGAAAAACTTATTTGACTACTATGGATATGACGCAAGTAAACTGGCAAATTCCACTAACAAAGAAATCGCGAAAATATGCCGCATTTTTATTCATGGGAACTCTTTATCGATTTAGGGTTATCCCATATTCGGTCTCAAAACATCAGGCAGTGGTTTAACATTAATGCGCGCATTAAGGTTGGTTTTTCGTGATGATTTTTCAGAATTTTTGACATGTTATGTTGATGACTTACTGATAGTGTCGGAGACTTAATCACAACATCTAGAGCATCGCAAGAAAATATTTGAAAGACTTACAAGGAAAGATACTTTGGTGTCCCCCTCCGATTTTGATGAAACTCACGTATGTTGTAAAGCATCGAAAACTAAAAGACACGTATTTTTTTTTATCGGCGGAAAAACATTTCTAAGGGGTGAAATCGCCCTTCAAAATTAGCATGTCGAGGGGTGATTTTGCAGTTTCACCCAGAAGGCGTCAACCGATTTTAATGGAACAAAAACCAAAATACTCCTCATTGAAGACAATCAAAATTCCACGCTAAGTTGAAGGAAAAAATTCATTTGCAGGGGTGAACAACCCCCTGATTTTTCAATTTTCCACCCTGCACAAAAAACTAACCAACCAAATTAAACAGAACATATACCATTTGGAAGCGCAAGTTAAAATAAAGATGACGTATTTTTGCACATTCACAAGAAAATGAATTTACGGGGGTACATTCTTGTTTCTCGTTATTTACATGTTAAAGAGCTACTTGCGTTCACTCTATGTGCTGATTTTGTGCTTATCAATAATTTATCGTCATATGTTATCGACCTTTCGATTAGATTGTATTTCGATTCGGCGCAAATTTCGGAATAAGTCGATGATGCAACAGTCGTTCCATCTATAGAACATTCTCAATTATTCCAACGAAATGAATATGATCTTATTTTTTTGAGTAATCTAATCATACGCCAATATGATAAAAATACTTTCGACGCAGTAAGAGGTGTTTTCTACATAGGCGGCTATCTGGGACTGCGTATTATCTGCTGATATCGCATGTGGTTCAACAACAAGTCTTGGAAATATAAAAACCGCGATACATACAGCGATCTTCAGTTGCTCATTTGAACGGAGTGCCAGTGCGTCAGTTATAATTTCTGACAAAAAAAAATCAATAGACCATGAAAGTGAATCCAATCAACGTCATTAAACTTCTTTTGGCTACATTTGAAGCCATGAATATTCCCGAAACTCCGATTAACAATGCAGAAATCGAGGTAAAGCAGAATTTCGAAAAAGTTCTGGTAGACTGCATGGACGATTATAACGGAGTTGAAATTATCGAGGAACAATCGCTAGATTTTCAAGAGCCATTCAAGCAATATGATGTTAACCCTGTCGAGGACATTCTTTGGCAACATGATGAAGGTCCAGTGGATTCTGATACTTGTTCTAAACACGAAGAAGACATAAGCTACGATTACAAACGCAAAGCAATCGAATACTGGAGATCCGGTAAGAAGAAAAATTACAGTGTCGATACCGTCAGTCAGAAATTCAAAAAAGTTGAATCTGTACGACTATTAAAACGCTGGACAAATCAAATGAACAAAGGTGGGACTTACAAGGAGAAATTAGCTCAAATCTCTGAATATACTTTAAAAAACATACAAGCCGCAGTAGATGCTGGTTTCATTGTTCATAATATCGACCTTCAAAAGTGGGCTCTACAAGCTCAAAAAGAGATAGGTCACGAAGACATTCGTTTTAAAACTTCTCGTAATTGGCTTCGGAAGTTCAAGAAATCACATCGTAATGTGTCCAGGAAAATTAATAAATTCGTAACACGAAAGACTATAGAAGATGAACCAGTTTTAAGGATGAATGCAGAAAACTTCGTGAATGAAATTAAACCATATATTCAAAAATATGGACCGGAAAACATATATAATTCAAATCGGAGCGGTTTTCAACTGGAAATCCACCCTGGCAGGACTCTGACGGCTGAAGGAACTAAACAAGTGCAATGTGTAGTACAATCCGTATCATCTACAACTCACAGCTACACTATCCAGCCAACCATAAATGCAGATGGAAAATTACTGTCACCCCTTTTTATCGTTCTAAAAGAGGGAAAGGGTGAGTTCGGCCCAATCGTGGAAAAAAATTTATTCAGGCCAGAAAACGTATTTTTAACAGCAACGAAATCTGGAAAAATGACTTCAGGTATGGACAAAAATGATTGCCAGAAAATATTGAACATATGATGAATTATACTATATCGATAACCAATATCATCCTATGTATAGAGCACTTCAAAGTTTGGTTGGAAAAAGTATTCTTCCCCAACACCGGCCGTGACAGCGTATTGTTGATAGATTCGTGGAATGAACACTGCCCAGAAGTTGTTCAAAATGCAACACCTCAGGGCAAAAAAACAATCACAAAGATAATACCTAAAGGCACTACAGGGAAAATCCAACCACTCGACGTTTTTGGTTTCCGAATATAGAAAAATTTTGTACGACATTTTTCCGACAGTGTATTATTACTTAATTCTGATATTAATTTACACTTCAGGACCAACATAATCAAACTGCAATCGCTCGCACACAATCAACTTTCATCACCCAGATATATAAATCTTTTCAAATATGCATGGTTCAAAAGTAATTATATAACCGATAAGCCAAACGAGTTCGACAATCCAGTGAGTTTTGGTTTCGGTCAATCGTCTCAAGCACACTGTGAAGTACTAGGTTGTAATAATGTGGCCATCATCAGATGCTCATGGTGCAAGAAGTCTTTATGCTTGCAACATTTTTTTGAAGAGTGTCATTTCTGCACGACTTACGAACCATGATTGCTGCAAATTATGACGTGCACATTGCACGTTGATGAATTGTAAAAGGAATGATACATTATATTATATACTGTGGTGTATGTAGATGCGCAAGGCGGTAAGAATAAATGTGAGAGAATAGAGAGCGGGGAGAGCGATAACACGGGACGTGAAAAGGACGACAGTCGAATAAATGCGCATGCCGAAACCGGGTATTTGTTATTTCTCGCCTATGTCCTCAGCTGATTGCCGCTGTTTCGAAATACAGCATACAGAATACATATATGCCATACAACCACTCAACCCCAGCAACATTCCCCAATATTCTGTATTTGAACAAGCTATTTTTTTCAGTAAAGAACGCGAAACTCGTGAATGGACCATTCTACTTGTAAGTAACAGCCGGTCACCCCCTTAATAATAAACAAAGCATCATCTGAAGTGCCCCCCGTTGACTTCGGCTAACAAGAATGTTTTGAATCAATTCGGACATTTAAATAACGAGAAACAAGAATGTACGCACAAATATACGTACTAATGGATAAGGGGTAGTTCACCCCCGTAAACTCATTTTCCTGTGAAAATACGTCAACTTTATTTTAACTTGCCCTTCCAAATGGTACATGTTCTGTTTAATTTGGTTGATAAGTTTTTTGTGTAGGGTGGAAAATTGAAAAATCAGGGGGTTGTTCACCCCTGCAAATAAATTTTTTTCTTCAACTTAGCGTGGAATTTTGATTGTCTTCAATGAGAAGTATTTTGGTTTTTGTTTCATCAAAATCAGTTGACGCCTTCTGGGTGAAACTGCAAAATCACCCCTCGACATGCTAATTTTGAAGGGCGATTTCACCCCTTAGAAATGTTTTTCCGCCGATAAAAAAAAATACGTGTCTTTTAGTTTACGATGCTCTACAACATACGTGTGTTTTATCAAAATCGGAGGGGGACACCAAACTATCTTACCTTGTTAGTCAATAACAATTAACGCTGAGACTGTACAAGGCATTTTTTTGTCAAGCATCAGTCAAAATTTTGGGATTCGTTCTATCGTCACAGGGAATAGTTCTTGAACCGAACAAACTTGAAGTGATCATGAATTTAGAGGAACCACGAAATAAACAGCTATTGCAGAAATTGTTGGGTATATGTAATTACTACCGGTAGTTTAGTGTTAAGCACGCCGAATATATCGAACCGTCAAGATCCTTGCTGAAAAAGGATTGCCGCTGGGAATGGAGAGTTGAACACGCCATCGCATATCAAGAATTGAAAAATAATTTTAAGCGTACCGTAGAATTGTCACATTATCAAAAGGATCAAACGTTTAATTGGCGAACCGATGCGTCGGAAAGGCCTCAGCGGAATTCTATTTCAAATGGACAACAGTAACGACCAGAGAATAATATCGTTAGTCAGTAGAGGACTTATACTATATAGTACAGGTGGAAAAGAATTACACAACAGCCGAGAAAGAGCTTCTCGCTATTGTATACTCAATAGTTAAGTTTCGTATAATCTTATATCTTCTCGCGCGTAATTTTGTAATTATTACGAATCATTAGGCGCTTACCTATCTTAATAAGAAACCGTATCATACAGCGAGGATAAGTAGGTGGATCTCTATGATACAAGAATATTTGTTTGTGGTGAAATATTGCAAGGGTCGAGACAAAATGGTAGCCGATTTTTTTAGTCGTAATCTTTATGGAAAATTCGAGGTTGAGGATCCCGCAAAAATGATCATACCAAATCTTAGATCAGTCAATATAACGAATCGCATGACGCATTGGTTATGGTAACTCAGCTCGAACTAGATCCAGTTTTGAAGCGCTCAGCAACTTTATGCATAAATATAAACAGGATCACTCCGACAACATGTCGACCCCGGCGTTATAAGGCCAGGCGACAAAGGGAGCGCGGGTGATGCTGCTTTTGGTGTGGCGACGAGACGCGTCCGCGGCGATGCTAGGGCGTTCGCCGGTCTTACGTTTATCGGGTCCTGAAAAGGACCGAGTGTCGAACCGATAGCGAACGAGTTGTTGGACGATGTTCCCGGGTAGGTGAGGGTGTGGAACTGACGATGCACTGGTGGTGGTGTTGAAGTGGTTTTTATTGATCCTGACCGACTCGGGGGTCGATCTCCAATTCCGACTGCCCGTCTCGTCAGTCGATTTTTTACTCTCTATAGCCGATTTCTTACTAACTAACGGGCGCTTTTGCGCCCGTTCATATAGTTGGCAGATGGTCGGTGATTGGTCAGGGAAACGTAAATGGGGTTGCTAGTCCCAACGTCCCACTAACGCACCAATGGCTCGCGCGATCGGCCGCAGGTGGAGCGGCGTGGTGGGGGTTTCCGCGTACTTGCTAAACCACCCCCAGTCAGTGCGTTCTTGGAGATGGTCGAGCGAGGGTCTGTGGATCGAGCAAGCTAGCCCCGACGACTCAGCGACGCATCGAAGGGCGCGAATCTAGATTTCTGTTATTTCCATGTTGGTATCTTACATTCTAAAGATATATTAATAAGTCTAAATCTAAGCGTAGCTATAGGGCGATTCCTCACAAGTGAAGGTAGGAGGACAAAGAAGTTTAAACTTTATTGAAATATGCGGATAACAAACATACAAAATAATGTTATGCCGGTACCGGGTAATTAGATTATTCGGTATTCGGTATAATATTAAAAAGTTATTATTTTTCGGGATCGTTTGCCGATAAGGAGATGGATCTCGAGTTATCGATGAAAACACAAATTTATGTAAAAGGAAGTATTTATTATAGGCAACGGTAATTTTCCGTTGTCTATTTAAAAGTTAAAGTAAGAAAGTACAATAATGCGTTGTTTCGAGAATTTCACGAGGAACCAACCGTTCTCTGTTGAGTCTAAATTAATTCTAATTTTACTGAAGCAGTTAGCACTGCGTTTGCTAAAATCCCTTAGTTGGCAGCTTTAGCTTTAGCCTATTGTAGATCGCCTCGCGAGTCGCCTCATGCTGCGTCGGCGTCTACTTCGCATCCTGTCTTGTATGACAGCTATCTTTCAGAATTTCATCTCTAGCTGTGTCCGCTAAGGAATATTCCTGAGAATACGTGAAGAGGAATATTCCGCGACACAACATCCCTCCCCCCTTAAAAGGAAAAATTTTCAAAAAAATTTTTTCTTCAGTTGGTTTCCCGTACCTTACAATTTTAATACAATTTTACGGTTCGATATATGATATATAATATGTGTGTAAAATGTTTCATTTTTTGTTTGTTAGCGTCGTTCAAGTCGAGCAAGTCGTTCTCGGTTGGCGGGACGATTGCATAACCTGGCCAGCTCGGTTCGAAGTCGTTCCTCTGGCTGTTGTCGTCCGAGAGGCTCGAGGTTGATAGTTACCTCGGCGGCTGCCGGGGTTATTGCTTCTCTAGTGCTCGGTGGTGTTCTGTTTCTTTTGTACCTGTAACATTTAAGCAGAACGTAGCCAACTAAGGCGCTATAGCGCCCAAGGAGTAGAAACTCAGGTTGTGGATGTGTTGCATCCCATCTCCGGCAGTATGGAGTTTGTCCATGATTTGGTCGGCTCGAGCTCCGAGCTTCCGAAGCTCTTCGGGGTCTCGCAGCACGCTCTGTAGTGGGATGGTCCTCTCGGTCTGCGTCGGGGGCGCCCGAGTTTCGATCTCCGTTAATGTCAAGTTAAACGACGGGAGGTAGTTTTCCTGTATGATCTGCGATGTTCGCCCGATGGTTTTGATGCCGAAATCTCAGGCGGTTACTATACATACGCCTACCAAAGCCAGTATTCCCGAATTATTTAATATTTCGTGCCGAGTGGGATTTTTCCCACAATTTATTCCTACGGGAACCGGGGTTGGCGCGACGTATAACCATCGTCCTTGCTGTTGCATTGGAACGATGAAGGGATGGGTGATTTCGATAACCCTTTTCGCGCAATTTTTTCCGTTACCGGTGTCCATTTTCGCATAGATTAGGACTTTCTGTGCTCTATTCAGCGTTGGGACCAGATTGTCTACGCGTGCCTTCTTCCTCACTCTGAGGCTTATTAACATGTGTATATCAACCGAATAGAGTGTGCACGTTATTCTTTTTACACTCTACGCTGAATACTATCCTGTGTCAGTATTAATATGCTATACATTTTTCGTGGTGCTTTTCTGGCACGGTCACAGTATTCCGTCCCCTCCGGATTGCGTAATGAAATTGCAATTTTTTTTCAATTGTTTCGTTCAATATTGTTGGAAAATCAGCTGGCGCACGGCGATCGATAATCGTCGTGGGCCTACCTGTTGCGCTGCTCTAGCACGCGTTGTTCGGTTGAGTCGAAGATAGCCGAGGCATGGGCTTCGCGAAGCCGAGGATGTGCCTCGTTGGCACGCCGCGTCGAGCGAGAGGATGTCTCTCTCGCTTGACTTCGGTTTCGCTCACCGGCTATCTCGCTCAACTGACTCCAGCACTCAACGTAAAGTTCATACTCGCAGCCATCTTGAGAATTTGGCACTTTTGCGACACATCCATTGAACAGCACACACAACAGGACTCTCGGACTCTCGGACCTTTTTCTCTGTCGCAATTCACCGGATTCGCTCAACTTTCAAGCTCAACAGGACTCAAATACACGGTAAGAGTACACCGTCACAATTCAGTGCAATTCAATGTCGGTGAGGAGTAGAAAATAGCGGTACATCCACATTTTGTCTCACTTGTGGCGTGCGTTGCAGCACATGCTGTACCACGTTCTCCTCATGTTATCTTGCTGGCTTAATTAATATAATTAAGCATGTGCCTCATCTTCACTGTATTTTCCCCCAGTAAATCTGCTGGGAAAGTACAGTGAATATTTTGCTCAACCGTACAGCCTCATTCTATGTTGTATTGTGCTACGCAGTGCTGACTGCGTAGCTGGTCGCACACAAAATCACTGCACTCAAGCAAGGTTATTTATGAGAGAAAATGCTCTCGTTAATTCACTGCAACCACTTTGCACTACACTGCTGAGTGGTTGCAGTGAATTACACACAAACATTTTCGCACTCAATGGTATCAGCATGTCGTGCTGCGTAGCTCTCGCTACGTTGCACGCACCGCTGTCTCAAGTTTAAAGTCAGCACACAATTAATATAATTGTGTGCTGCTCAATAAGATTCGAAATTCAATTTGTTTATTTATTTTTATAATTGTGTATTTTATCTAAATTTATATTTCGGACAAGGTTCTAAATGAAATCAATTTGGTGTAAACTTTATTTGGAGTGTCCACGCATTTTCTGTTAAAATTGTATTTCTACAATAAAAAGGAAGGTAGAATAAACCACTTCCTCAATATAACATCTCGGTGTCTGGTTTATTTTCCCTCTTGTATCGAGTGAGGCTTCATTCTTTTTCAATATCTTCACAGATCGGTCAAGCCATCCGGACGGATTCTCAACAAATATATTTTTCCGATATGTATACGCTCTTTTTCCTGTTGATAAAATTTGGTCTCCTAAGACCTCTTCTACTTTATTGGAGCTCTCTACCCTGCGTCCTGAGGGGCTCCTTCCCACATTTATTTTCTAGCTAATATTTCGTTTTAACTAGCTATAAGTATTCGAATTCCTTAATTCCTGCTATTAGTTCCTGCTCTTAATTCCCACTATTAGAGCTATTAGTGCTCGATAAAGAGCTTCAGGCGGTTTGCGTGCACCGCCCGGATTTTACGTCCCTTCCGGACCACGTAGTTGACGGGGCCTCATCCCTACTATTTCGTGAGGACCCGTCCACTTCGGAGTCAGGTTGGCTGACCGCCCCCTTCACACCGTCCCGTCACGGAGGAGTACGCGTTCGCCGGCGCGGTACTCCTGCACCTGTGCGCCATGGTCGTATGTAGTCTTCGACCGTCTTTTCGCGCCTTCCAGGTTGTCTCGTGCTACAGTCCATGCAGCGCGTAATCGCTCGCGTAACTCGTGGACGTAGTCATCGTAGGCATAAGTGCTGCGTGGTTCTTGTTTCACGGCGGTCGGCAATTCGGCCTCGCGTCCGTACACCAACACGTGGGGCGACAGTCCGGTCCCTGTATGTGGAGTGGTGTTGTACGTGAACATCGCATACGGCAGCCACTCGTCCCTATTTCCTTGATCCTCATCTATGAAATTTCTTAGGTACTCAGCGAGGGTGCGATGCGATCTTTCTAGTGCGCCGTTTGATTCCGGATGGTTGGCCGTCGTTTGTATCTTCTTGATTCGCAGCAGTCGACACATTCCTTTGAAGGTCGAGCTGAGGAAGTTCGTACCCTGATCTGGTAATATTATTTCCGGTGTTCCATGTCGGCAGATCAATTCTTCAACGAGCGCTCTAGCGACTGTCGAAGCCTCTTGGTTCGGCAGTGTTATCGCTGCACTGTATTTTGTAAGCGAGTCCTAGAACGTGAGTATGTATTTTTTCCCGGAAGCGCTTTCCGGTAGTGGTCCGACGATGTCGACCGCGACTTTTTCAAATGACCTCGATGGGGTGTCCGTTACCACCATCGGCACTCGTTCCTTCTTCGTGATTTTATTCTTTTGACAGGATTCACATGACGATATATGATTTTCTAGACCTCTTCTCAGGCCAGGCCAGTCGTATTTGGTCCGAATCCGATGTAACGTACGCCGTATACCCTGATGCCCTCCTATGGGGGTGTTGTGGTATTTTCTAATTATTTTCTGGCGGTCATCGGCAGAAGGAGTGGCTACGCCACTGCGGCAGTCGCTATACTCTTTTATAACGCTGTCTCCGTCCGCGCTGCTGGAAGTTCGTGGGCTACGGGCCTCGCCGTGCCTCGCTTCCTCAGCAGGCCTTTGCGGTGTTCTGTCCGCAATTTTTTCGCTCGGCGTGCCTACCGTAAGCTCCGCCGTTGGGTCGCTCTCTGTCTCGAGCGGCCTTGTAACGTTTGCCTTTGCGGCCTTCCGCGCTTCGCGGGTCCGCCATGCTGTGCTGGGCCCGCTCCGTCCTTGTCAGCGGTGCTCGCAGTCTTACCAGTGGCTTGCGTATGTAGCTTGCGTGGTCTGCCCCTTCCCCGACCGCACGGCTTTTCGGCGGGGCTGTGGGGTTCAGTAGAGCGATCTGCATGCACGCTGCGAATCTCTCTATCCTCTTCTGGCGCATTGGCCAGCGCGGCCTCTCTCTTTGCCGCGTTGCTAGGCTGGCCCGGGGTATTCTCGGCTCTCCGCTTTGTGCGGCTGTCCGTACCCGGGCGCTTGCTGTCCTCGTCTCTCTCGCGGGCGGGCTCGACCTCTCGCTCCAGCGAGCTACCTTGGCTATACGGGGTATCTTCGGCTGTCCGCTTTGTGCGGTCATTCGTTGTGCCTACTTGCCCCGGCTTGCTGTCCTCTTTCGACACACGGACTTCGTTCTTCGCTCTCGCTTGGGCCCTCATAGTAAGGTATATTCTACTTAGCGCATATGCATTCGTATTGCGCTTTCCTGCCTTGTACTCTACGTTGAACTCGTGTTCCGCCAATTTAATTTTCCAACGCATCAATCTCGAACCTGGGTCCTTTACTCCGAATAGCCAGGTGAGCGGTTGGTGGTCCGTGACTACTGTGAAGCGGGTGCCGTAAATATATGGCCGGAATTGAGCTAGGGCCCATACTATCGCGAGTAGTTCCTTTTCCGTAGTCGTATAATTCAACTCTGCTTTATTCATAGTCTGGCTCGCGTAGCATATTGGCAAATCTTCCCCGATTTTACCTTGCGAGAGTATCGCGCCGAGCGCCCGGTCTGAAGCGTCGGTTGTCACGACGAACGGCTTTTCGAAGTTCGGATACTGTAATAATGGGGCCGTGGTAAGTGCAGTCTTCAGTTCCTCGAATGCGGCATCCCTGACTGCGGTCCACTCGAATTTAACCCCTTTTTGGGTTAACTCCGTGAGCGGCTTAGCAGTTTTCGAAAAATCTCTGATGAATTTTCGGTAGTACGCGGCTAGTCCGAGGAAGGATTGAACTCCTTTTACATCTCTTGGCACCGGGAATTCTTTTACCGCTTCTAGTTTTTGGGGATCCGCTCGTACTCCCTCTTCTGAGATTATATGGCCGAGGTATTGCGTTTCCTTTCGTAGGAATTGGCACTTGCTGGGTTGCACGGCCAGCTTTGCCTCTCTCAGCCGCTGTAGCACTTCCCGCAGTCGGTCGTTATGCTCCTTGAAGGTTTTTCCATGTATCACGATGTCATCGAGGTACACGTAGCACTTGACTCCTTGTAGTCCGGCCAGCGCCGAGTTCATCAGTCTTTGGAAGGTCGGCGATGCGTTTTTGAGTCCGAAAGGCATTCGGTTATACTCAAAATGGCCTTGCGGAGTGGAAAACGCAGTTTTTTCCTTGTCTCGCTGTGCCATCGGAATTTGATGAAATCCCGAGGCGAGGTCCAGGGTCGTGTAGTATCGGGCTCGTCCCAGCTGGTCCAGTATCTCTGCCATGTTGGGCAGTGGGTATGAATCCCCGATGGTGGCTTCGTTTAACTTTCGAAAATCCACTACTACGCGCATTTTTCTCACTCCGTCTGCATCGGGTTTCTTCGCTACAACCAACAGCGGCGCGTTCCGTTGACTCCGACTGGGTTGGACGATGCCTTCCGCAAGCATTTCGCTGGTCTGCCTCTCCACTTCTCTCTTTTGGGTTTCGGGCAGCCTGTATGGGTGATCTTTAATGGGCTGCATTCCATCCTTCAGCGGTATCACATGTTCTACCATAGGCGTGCATGGCAGCCTGTTCCCTGGGAGGTGGAACACATCTTCGTATTCTCTCGTAATCTCATCGAGCGCTTCGCGCTCTTCCTTATTGAGATTTCGCGCGTCCAGCTCTTGAGCTAGTCGCGCGAGGCGGTCGGCCCCTCGCTCCGCGCTGACGGTGCATACTTCGGGCGTCGCGGCCTCGGGACCGTGACCCACTGCCGTTATCTCTAGAGGCTCGAGTTCCACCACCGGGCGTTGTACCTCAACAGCCTTCTCTGTGGAGTTTATTAGACTTACTGCACAGCTGCTACCGTGCGGCGGCGTGAGGCAGGCTCCCATTATCACTCCGTTTCCGAGTACCATTTTAGAGAGCAGTCCGATAAATTTGCTCTTGGTCGCGGCGTAAGCGACGGTCTCGCTGCGCGGCGGCAAGGTCATCTTCACCGAACCATCTGAAAGCGGCATGCAATGTCCGTATAGTTTAATCATTTCGCCTTGCAAGATATCTGCTTTATGATGTTTAATGAAGTCCATACCAAACAGTCCGTTGACCCTCAGTGGCACGGCACTCGGAACGATGTAAAACCAATGCTCTACATTTAGAGCCGGCGTCTCGAGCGTGATTTTCGCTATTCCTAGAGGAGTAAATTTTTCGCCCGCCACCCCTTGCAGTTCCACTTTGCAGTCTTTCACCATAGTCTCAGTTTTGAGACAGTCTTCTTTAATGATGCTGCATTGGGCTCCGGTGTCTGCCTTGAGGGTGAGTACCCCAGTCACGGCCAGCGATGCAATAATATCGAAGTCACTGGCGGTGGCACTCGACGCCGGCAACGTTACTTGTAGCAGTTGTAGCTCGCTTGCGGGCTTTTGCTGGGCTGTTAGTGTGTTCAGCCTCATCGTTGCCAGCGGGCGGGTGTCCGTACTATTCCGACCGGTATCCGTCGTTGCTGTTGTTTTTTTTTCCTTATCTTCCGAGTCCTTTTGACGTTTGGGCTGCTGTGTCGTCCGAGCGGGTTCGCTCTGGTTTAGCGATAACCTCTTTCTGCAGTCTCTCCACACGTGGCCCTTCTTCTGACAGTAGTTGCACACGATGTCGACGTTGTGTATGGACTTGTTTTCACTGGGCATTGGCAGGCTCACTCTTCCCGATCTCCGGGTGCAGTCTCGTGCTATGTGCCCGGCGTTCCCGCAGGTGAAACAATTTTCGTTCTGCCGGGATGGTGCGCCCTGGGACCTTCCGGGGTGGCTCGACGCTCCCCCTATCCCTCCCTTAGGCTGCACCATGTTGGTTATCGCTATGGCCCCGGCCACGGAGTCATGCAACGTTTGGTAATTTCTAGCACGTACCAGCACTTGCACCTGGCCGTGCAGGCCGTTTTCGAAGTTGGCCTGTGCGTTTCGTCGTGTGACGCTCTCGACGGTGATCTTTTGATCCTCTGTTTGCAACGGCTCGCAGAGTATTTCGGCGATGTCTACCGTGATCCGCTCCGTCCGTGCCGCGTAGGCGGCGATGTCCTCGTTCTGTCCCTGCCGGAGGGAGCTGAACTCCATTTGCAGCGCGGCCAGGGACTTCCGTTGTCCGTACAACGCTTCCAACTCGCTCCTGAGTTGCGCCATGGTGCTGATGGTTTTGTGCTGCAGTTGTCTTGCTGCTGCACCCTCTAGCTTACTCATAACGATCAACTCGAGGAGAGTGTCATGCTCCTCCTCTGCTACCCTGCGGAATATCGTCTCGCAGGGCTTTAAGAAGAGCGGCAATGCCTTCGAATCTTTGCCGTCGAATGTTTTTACCATTTTTATACCGAGACTGAGGCTGAGCATATTTGAGGGCCTCTGCGTCTCCTCGAACCGCGTGCGTCTCGGGGGCAGTGCGGGGGGCGGGATGTCCTCCATTCCTGCTCCTCCTAGTGGATTAGTTCGTATTCGTCTGCACCTACCTCGTTGAGCGTGCTCGCCAAGTTTCGTCTTGCTGACGGTGTTTCAACCCCCTGAAGTTCGCGATCGAGTTCGCGTCGACTTTGCTCGTGCTCGCGCTGCAGCCTTTCGCACTGCCGTCGAGCTCTTACCAAATCACGGTGGCTCCGGTCGATCGCCTCTAACCGATGTTGTACTCTCGAAGTCACCGATCGTGCCGTCGTACCGGTAGTTGTCGAGAAACCTACGCGATCTATCGTTTGCAAGCTTCCGAGTTCCCGCTCATCCATGTCTTCATCTAGGTGTTCGGGCGTTCGTTCGCCAGTAGCCATATTGAACACGTCGTCGCTACCTATACTATTGTTATCGCGAAATGCCGTGCCCCTGAGAGGGTTTATGCCGAACTCGGCGTCCAGTCGGCCTGCGACAGCCTCTTGCCTATCGGTGGGGATTCGTCCCGACGGCGAGAGCTCTGTTAACGCCCTGCGCGCTTCGTATACTATTCCCCCTACGGCGGCAGCTAATCCAGCTGTGGAGTCTGCCCTTTCGCCGGGAGTCGCAGTTCCTAATGAATTGACTCTACGTTTCGGTTTCGCTCCCCTAAATATCGGCATGTTGCTAATTTCGCGGCGAACAAAACTCTAAAATGTGCCCACAAAATTTCAAGAGATATAATTTTCTCCAAATTTTCCAAAATATTTTTCCTGTCTGGCTTCAGTTTATTGGCTATGTATGAGTATAAAGTAACCGCCACTTACAGAAAGATGATCTGGTAGACGGTCCTTTCCATGGTGTTGTTCTAGGGTGTTGCCGACTTGATGTCCTGCGGCTCCTCTCTGTCGATGGTCCTTGACGCCTTCCTTGACGCTGTTGACCCGTTTCTTCGTTGGTTCCTGGGTTCGTCCTTAGTGCGTTGCCAATGGTTGCGCGACGGCTTCTTTTCGAGTAGCTGCTGTGCGTACTCGGTTGCACACTTTGTGCGGTTCTCCGCGACTTGACGTGACACCGTCAATCGGGACTTTACACGGTTGACTGATACGTCACCCCGCACCGACGTTCTCTTCACGGCTTCGCGTTAGATTAGTCGGGTTTTCACGAACTACACTGGTGTCCTTGCACGCGTTGTAGTCGTCACATTAGTGTCGCTCTTAACTTTGTCCGTAACACTTTTGTCCTAATAAATCGCGAATCACTTAACTTCGGCAGATCCCACCGCTGCCACCAAATGTTATGCCGGTACCGGGTAATTAGATTATTCGGCATTCGGTATAATATTAAAAAGTTATTATTTTTCGGGATCGTTTGCCGATGAGGAGATGAATCTCGAGTTATCGATGAATACACGAATTTATGTAAAAGGAAGTATTTATTATAGGCAACGGTAATTTTCCGTTGTCTATTTAAAAGTTAAAGTAAGAAAGTACAATAATGCGTTGTTTCGAGAATTTCACGAGGAACCAACCGTTCTCTGTTGAGTCTAAATTAATTCTGATTTTACTGAAGCAGTTAGCACTGCGTTTGCTAAAATCTCTTAGTTGGCAGCTTTAGCTTTAGCCTATCGTAGATCGCCTCGCGAGTCGCCTCATGCTGCGTCGGCGTCTACTTCGCATCCTGTCTCGTATGACAGCTATTTTTCAGAATTCCATCTCTAGCTGTGTCCGCTAAGGGATATTCCTGAGAATACGTGAAGAGGAATATTCCGCGACACAACAATAACAATGGAATTTAGTTTTGTAAAGCATCACGATCGTCTCATTTGTGTGTTCTGATTCCTCTTAGATTGAGACTTCTCGTAATTCCAGCCAAACACGAGAGAATGGGCCATACGGGAATGTACAAAACGTTGCAGGCTATGGGAACTTAGCACCCGACTATTATTCTTATAGAGTTTCGTTTGTACTTCATTGTAGTAAACATTTTTTCGTTTGTATAGTAGCTCCAAAAAAAAGTTATACGATTTTGAAAAAAGCGCTGCACCCGACTTTGTCAGCACCTAAATTTTGCGGTTCATTCGTATTCAGAATCGATTGTAGTTGATCATAGTGAAAGAATTTCCGTTTGTAGTTGAAAGGAAAAAAAGGTATAAGCATTTTTTGTTGTTAATTTTTCTTATAAACAAAAAAAGTTACCGCAAACAAAAAAAAATGGTACTACAAACAACTACAAACGAAACTCTATAAGAATATTGAAAAAAAATTTCGATTTTTCAAAGTCGGGTGCCAAGTTTGCACAGCAATATGTCAGCCATAGAGACACATCTTGCTTACGACGTCGTTAAATATGAATATTCAAATAAAGTGACTATCTATTACCAAACCTATTCGAATTTTAGTACCAGAAGGATCGGCATAAATAAAATGGAAAGAAAAAAAGTTACAAACATTTTTTAGTTATTAATTTTTTTTTTTTCACAAAAAAAACTTATTACAAACGACTACAAACGATATTAAGTTACTACAAAACAAAAAAATGCTACTAAAAACGAAAGAACGCTACTACAAACGAAACTAAGCTACTACAAACGAAAAAAAAAGTACTACAAACAACTAGAAGGTAAACGATGTTATTACAAATGAAAAAGTTTTACTACAAGCAACTGCAAACGAAATGAAGTTACTACAAAAGAAATAAATGCTACTACAAATGAAAGAACGGTACTACAAACAAAACGGAGTTACTTCAAACGAAATAAATGGCACTACAACTAGAAGGTAAACGAAGATACTACAAACGAAAAAAAATGTACTACAAACGACAACAAACGAAATTAAGTCACATCAAACGAAAAAAATGCAAATACAATCGAAAGAGCGCTACTTCAAACGAAACTAAACTACTACAAACGAAATACAAGCAACTAGAAGGTAAACGAAGTTACTATAAACTTATGTCGGTACCGGGTAATTAGATTATTCGGTATTCGGTATAATATTAAAAAGTTATTATTTTTTGGGGTTGTTTGCCGATAAGGAGATGGATCTCGAGTTATCGATGAAAACGCGAATTTACATAAATGGAAGTATTTATTATAGGCAACGGTAACTTTCCGTTGTCTATCTAAAAGTCAATAAAGGAATGTACAATAATTCGTAGTTTCGAGCATTTGACGAGGAACCAACCGTTCTCTGTTGAGTCTAATTTAATTCTGATTTTAGTAAAGCAGTTAGCAACTGCGTTTGTGAAAATCTCTTAGTTGGCATGTTTAGCTTTAGCCAATCGTAGACCGCCTAGCGAGTCGCCTCATGCTGCGTCGGCGTCTACCTCGCATCCTGTCTTGTGTGACAGCTATCTTTTAGAATTCCATCTCTAGCTGTGTCAGCTAAGGAATATTCCTGAGAATACGTGAAGTGGAATATTCCGCGACACAACATCCCTCCCCCTTAAAAGGAAACATTTTCTAAAAAATTTTTTCTTCAGTTGGTTACCCGTAGTTTTACAATTTTAATACAATTTTACGGTTCGGTATCTTATATATAAAAATGAATGTTTGTCTGTCTGTCTGTCTGTCTGTCTGTCCGGCTATGCAAAGCTACACGCGTTGACCGACTTCAGCCAAACTTTATACCAATATTGTTGAAGACCAAAGAATGGCGACTGTATATATCTCACCCCTGAAAACCACCCCCTTTATCCCCTAAAAAAAAATCTTATATATAAAAATGAATGTTTGTCTCTCTGTCTGTCTGTCTGTCGGGCTATACAAAGCTACACGCGTTGACCGATTTCAGCCAAACTTTATACCAATATTGTTGAAGACCAAAGAAAGGCGACTGTATATATCTCAACCCTGAAAACCACCCCCTTTATCCCCTGAAAAAAAATCTTATGTATAAAAATGAATGTTTGTCTGTCTGTCTGTCTGTCTGTCTGTCTGTCCGGCTATACAAAGCTACACGCGTTGACCGATTTCAGCCAAACTTTATACCAATATTGTTGAAGACCAAAGGAAGGCGACTGTATATATCTCACCCCTGAAAACCACCCCCTTCATCCCCTAAAAAAAATTCTTAATAAAATCCACACGCCTTCACCGATTACAACCAAACCAAGCACAAATATTGTTAAGAGCCTAAGGAAGGTCACTGGGTATATCTCACCCCTAAACCCCACACTCTTCACCCTCTAAAAAAAGAATCTTCAAAATTATTCACACGAATTAACCGATTTCAACCAAACCTTACACTAATATTATAGCGGGTCTAAGACGGGTACGACAAAGGTCGTACTGTATACATATACACCCACTTAAACCCCTAAAAAAAGATTTAGTATAAAAATCCACACCCCTTGACTGATTTCAACCAAACTTTACACAAATTTTGATAAATTCTAATGGAAGGTCACCGCATAAATATAGCTCACCGCTTAAAATCGCGCCTTCATCCCCTAAAAATAGTTAGTTTTTCTGCCTTAACCGATTTAAAGAAAACTTCACAAACAAAATAGAAACTCACTCTATATATCTCACTCCATAAAACCACCCCCAACGTAAACAATCTTTATCCCCCACTGAAAGTAATGTGGCTTTTTTCAACTTTTTTAAACACCGATTTAGCTGTTATTCCCCGTATGATGTAGCACTCGGGCAACGCCGGGTAAATCAGATAGTATAATATATAATATATGTGTAATAGTTTGTAAAATGTTTCATTTTTGTTTGTGAATGTCGTTCGGGCCGAGCGAGTGGTTGGGGGGACGATTGCATATCCTGGCCAGCTCGGTTCGCAGTCGTTCCACTGGTTGTTGTCGTCCGAGTGGCTCGAGGTTGATGGTTACCTCGGCGGCTGCCGGGGTTGTTGCCTCGCTCGTTCTCGTTGGCGTTCTGTTTCTTTAGTGCCTGTAACATTTAAACAGAATGTAGCCAACCAAGGCTATCGGTGCTATAACACCCAAGGAGTAGAAGCTCAGGTTGTGGATGTGCTGCATCCCGTCTCCGGCGGTATTGAGAGTTTCCATGATGTGGTCGGCTTGAGCTCCGAGCTTCCGAAGCTCTTCGGGGTCTCGCAGCACGCTCTGTAGTAGGATGGTCCTCTCGGTCTGCGTGGGGGCGCCTGAGCTTCGATCTCCGTTAAAGTTAAATTAAACGATGGAAAGTAGTTTTCCCGTATGATCTGCGACGTTCGCCCGATGGTTTTCATGCTGAAATCTCGGGCGGTTACTATATATACGCCTACCAAAGCCAGTATTCCCGAATTATTTAGTATTACGTGTCGAGTGGGATTTTTCCCACAATTTATCCCTACGGGAACCGGGGTTGGCGCGACGTATAGCCATCGTCCTTGCTGTTGCATTGGAACGATTAGGAGATGGGTGATTTTGATAACCCTTTATGCGCATTTTTTGCCGTTACCGGTTTCCGATTTCGCATAGATTAGGACTTCGCAAGGTGCATCGTTTGTAACCGGAATAGTAGGGTGTGTTGGTGGGCAAATGTATGATTTGCCCAGTACCTTGCAATTTTTTACGTCATCAGATGTCATCCTTAGGTATTTACGATTTGCGGTGTCAATTACTACGTGACTCCCAGTCGTGTCCACGTGTATGTATAGGGTACACTGTACTGTTGCTGCCTGATCAGCGGTATGTCGAGTACTAGTAAAGGGTGATTTTTTAAGAGCTTGAGAACTTTTTTTTAAAAAAAAACGCATAAAATTTGCAAAATCTCATCGGTTCTTTATTTGAAACGTTAGATTGGTCCATGACATTTACTTTTTGAAGATAATTTCATTTAAATGTTGACCGCGGCTGCGTCTTAGGTGGTCCATTCGGAAAGTCCAATTTTGGGCAACTTTTTCGAGCATTTCGGCCGGAATAGCCCGAATTTCTTCGGAAATGTTGTCTTCCAAAACTGGAATAGTTGCTGGCTTATTTCTGTAGACTTTAGACTTGACGTAGCCCCACAAAAAATAGTCTAAAGGCGTCAAATCGCATGATCTTGGTGGCCAACTTACCGGGCCATTTCTTGAGATGAATTGTTCTCCGAAGTTTTCGCTCAAAATGGCCATAGAATCGCGAGCTGTGTGGCATGTAGCGCCATCTTGTTGAAACCACATGTCAACTAAGTTCAGTTCTTCCATTTTTGGCAACAAAAAGTTTGTTAGCATCGAACGATAGCGATCGCCATTCACCGTAACGTTGCGTCCAACAGCATCTTTGAAAAAATACGGTCCAATGATTCCACCAGCGTACAAACCACACCAAACAGTGCATTTTTCGGGATGCATGGGCAGTTCTTGAACGGCTTCTGGTTGCTCTTCACTCCAAATAAGGCAATTTTGCCTATTTACGTAGCCATTCAACCAGAAATGAGCCTCATCGCTGAACAAAATTTGTCGATAAAAAAGCGGATTTTCTGCCAACTTTTCTAGGGCCCATTCACTGAAAATTCGACGTTGTGGCAGATCGTTCGGCTTCAGTTGTTGCAGGAGTTGTATTTTATACGGTTTTACACCAAGATCTTTGCGTAAAATCTTCCATGTCGTCGAATAACACAAACCCAATTGCTGCGAACGGCGACGAATCGACATTTCACGGTCTTCAGCAACACTCTCAGAAACAGACGCAATATTCTCTTCTGTACGCACTGTACGCATTCGTGTGGTTGGTTTAATGTCCAATAAAGTAAACTGAGTGCGAAACTTGGTCACAATCGCATTAATTGTTTGCTCACTTGGTCGATTATGTAGACCATAAATCGGACGTAAATCGCGAAACACTTTTCGAACCGAACACTGATTTTTGTAATAAAATTCAATTATTTGCAAGCGTTGCTCGTTAGTAAGTCTATTCATTATGAAATGTCAAAGCATACTGAGCATCTTTCTCTTTGACACCTTGTCTGAAATCCCGCGTGATCTGTCAAATACTAATGCATGAAAATCCTAACCTCAAAAAAATCACCCTTTATAATTGCATCACCTTCGCTGTAGGCCTTTAGGTCGGCCAGTCGCATAAGTGCTGACGCTTGTCGATGCTCTACAGCGACAGGGAATGGATTGTTTACATGTACCTTCTTCCTTATTCTGAGGCTTAACCAGAGTAATATAATATTTTTTTCATATATATAGATATCGTCTTGAAATATGGAAATGTTTTGGCATATTTTACTGTCATTTGCGGAAATCGAATTACCAATTAACATGTGTATGTCAAGCGATTGAAGTGCGCACATTGACTTATTTTCTCCAGAATGAAATATGCTCTTAGAGGCTTTATTTCTTCAATTTACTGTATATTTTCTATTTACTCTCTACGCTGGACACTATCCTGTGTCAGTATTAATATGATATACATATTTTGAGGTGGTTTTCTGGGATGGTCGCAGTCCCCTCTGGATTGCGTAATGAAAGTGCAATTTATTTTCAATTGTTTTGTTCTATATGTATGTTTATCTCTGAATGACGCTCTTTTTCCTGTTGATAAACTTAGGTCTCCTAAGACCTCTTCTACTTTATTGGAGCTCCTTACCCTGCGTCCCGAGGGGCTCCTTCCCACATTTATTTCCTAGCTGATATTTAGTTTCAACTAGCTATAATTATTCTATAACGAATTCTACAATTGTAGAGCTATTAGTGCTCGATAAAGAGCTTCAGGCGATTTGCGTGCAGCGCCTGAGATTTCCGTCCCTTCCGGACTACGTAATTGACGGTGGGCCTCTTCTCTACTATTTCATGAGGTCCCGTCCACTTCAGGGTCAGCTTGGCTGACCGTCCCCTACGCACCGTCTCGTCACGGAGGAGTACGCGTTCGCCGACGCGGTACTCCTGTTCCTGTGCGCTGTGTCATATGTATTCTTTGACCGTCTTTTCGCGCTTTCCAGGTTGTCGCGTGCTATAGTCCATGCGGCGCGTAATCGCTCTCGTAGCTCTTGGACGTACTCGTCATACGCATAGGAGCCTCGGGACTCCTGTCTTACGGCCGTCGGTAATTCAGCTTCGCTTCCGTATACCAGCACGTGGGGAGATAGTCCGGTCCCCGTATGTGGAGTGGTGTTGTACGTAAACATAGCGTACGGCAGCTACTCGTCCCAGTCTCCTTGATCCTCTCTTATGAAATTTTTTAGATATTCTGCGAGGGTGCGGTGTGACATTTCCAGGGCGCCATTCGATTCAGGGTGGTAGGCCGTTGTCTGTATTTTCTTAATTCGCATTAGTCGACACATTTCTTTGAAGGTCGCACTGAGGAAGTTGGTGCCCTGGTCTAACAGTATCGTTTCCGGCGATCCGTGCCGGCAAATTAATGCTTCAACGAGCGCCCTTGCTACTGTCGAAGCCTCTTGGTTCGGCAGGTGGATCGCTGCACTGTATTTGGTAAGGGCGTCCTGAAATGTTGGTATGTATTTTTCCTGGAAGCGCTTTCCGTAACGGTCCTACGATGTCGACCGCAACTTTTTCGAATGGCCTCGATGGGGTGTCCGTTATCACCATCGGTACTCGTTCCTTTTTCTAAATTTTGTTCTTTTGGTAAGACTCGCATGACGAAATATATTCCTATAAATCTCTTCTAATGCCGAGCCCCGTGAACCAATACTTAGTCCGGATCCGACGTAAGGTACGCTTGATACCCTGATGCCCTCCTATGAGGGTGTCGTGGTATTATCTTATTATCTTCAGGCGGTCGTCGGTCAAGGGGGTAGCTGCACCACTGCGGCAGTTGCTGCGTTCTTTTATAATGCTGTCTTCTTCTGTGCTGCTGGAGGTTTGCGAGCTGCGGCCGCCGCCTTGCCTCGCTTCCACTGCAGGCTTGTGCGGCGCTCGGCCTGCAGTTTCTTTGCTCGGTGTGCCCACCGGTAGCTCCGCCGTTGACGCGCTCGCTCTGTCCCTTTCTGCGATGCTCGCAGTCTTACTCGTGCCTGTCTGCACTAGCTTGCGTGGTCTGCCCCTTCCCCGACCGCTCGGCTTCGCGGCGGGGCTGCGGGGTTCAGTAGAGCGACCTGCATGCAAGTTGCGAATCTCTCCATCTTCTTCTGGCGCATTGGCCGGCGCGGCCTCTCTCTCTGCCGCGTTGGTGTGTTGGCCCGCTGTATTCTCGGCTCTCCGCTTTGTGCGGCTGTCCGTACTCGGGTGCTTGCTGTCCTCTTTCATCTGGCGGGCGAGCTCGACCTCTCGCTCCAGCGAGCTACCACAGCTATAAGGGGTATCTTCGGCCCTCCGCTTTGTGCGGTCATTTGCTGTGCCGAGTTGCCCCGTCGTGCTGTCCTCTTGCAACTCACGGGCTTCGTTCTTCGCTCTCGCTTGGGCCCACGTAGTTCGGAATATTCGGCTCAGCACATCTGCATTTGTATTACGCTTTCCTGCCTTATATTCGACGTTAAGCTCATGTTCCGCCAATTTTATTTTCCAACGCATTAGTCTCGAACCTGGGTCCTTTACTCCGAAAAGTCAGGTGAGCGGTTGGTGGTCCGTCACTACCGTGAAACGTGTACCATAAATATATGGTCGAAATTGAGCGAGAGCTTAAGCTATAGCGAGTAGCTCTTTTTCCGTTGTTGTATAATTTAGTTCGGCCTTTGACATGGTGCGGCTCGCGTAGCATATGGGCAAATCGTCTCCGATCTTGCCTTGTGATAAGATTGCTCCGAGCGCCTTGTCTGAGGCGTTCGTTGTTACAACGAAAGGCTTCGTGAAGTCGGGATACTGCAGTATCGGTGCCGTGGTAAGTGCCGTCTTCAGTTCTTCGAATGCGGCATCCCTTACTGCGGTCCACTCGAATTTAACCCCTTTCTGAGTTAATTCTGTGAGTGACTTAGCGGTTTTGAGAAATCTCTGATGAATTTCCGGTAATAACTAGCTTGTCCGAGGAAGGATTGTACTCCTTTAACGTCTCTCGGCACCGGGAATTCCCTTACGGAAAAACTAGTTTTCGGATCGGCTCGTACACCCTCTTCGGAGAGGATGTGGCCGAGGTACTGCGTTTCTTTGCGCAGGAACTGGCGCTTGCTCGGTTGCACTGTCAATCTGGCTTCTCTTAGCCGCTGCAGTACCTCTCGCAGCCTGTCAGTGTGCTCCTTGAAGGTCTTGCTGTGGATGACTACGTCGTCCAAGTATACATAGCATTTTACTCCCTGTAGTCCAGCCAGCGCAGAGTTCATCAGTCTCTGGAAAGTCGGTGGTGCGTTTTTGAGTTCGAAAGGCATTCGGTTATACTCAAAATGGCCCTGCGGAGTGGAAATTGCAGTTTTCTCCTTATCTTGCTGCGCCATCGGGATTTGATGAAATCCAGAGGCGAGATCCAAGGTCGTACAGTATCGGACCCGTCCCAGCTGGTCCAATATTTCGGTGATATTGGACAGTGGGTATGAGTCTCCGATGGTGGCTTCGTTTAGTTTTCGAAAATCCACTACTACTCTCATTTTCCTTACTCCGGCGGCGTCGGGTTTCTTCGCTACAACCAACAGTGGCGCGTTCCACTGGCTTCTGCTGGGCTGGACAATGCCTTCTGCCGGCATTTCACTGGTCTGCCTTTCTACTTCTTTTTTGTGGATTTCCGGCAGCCTATATGGGTGCACCTTGATGGGCTGCACCCCTTCCTTGAGGGGGCACACGTGCTCCACCATTGGTGTACATGGCAACTTGTCCCCTGGCAGGCGGAGTACATCTTCGTATTCCCTAGTAGTCTCGTCGAGCGCTTCGCGCTCTTCTTTATTGAGATTTTCCGTGTCTAGCTCTTGAGCTAGTCGCGTGAGGCGGTCGGCTCCTTGCTCTGCGCCGACGGTGCATACTTCGGGCGTCGCTGCCTCGAGTCCATGACCCACTGCCGTTATCTCTAGCGTCTCGAGTCCCACCATGGAGCGCTCTACTTTAACAGCCTGCTCTGTGGTGTTTATCAGACTTACTGCACAGCTACTAACGTGCGGGGGCGTCATGCAGGCTCCCATAATTACTCCGTGTCCAAGTTCCATTTTTGAGCGTAGTCCGATAAATTTACTCTTGGTTGCGGCATACGCGACGGTCTCGCTGCGTAGCGGCAGGGTTATCTTGACTGATCCATCCAAGAGCGGCTTGCAGTGTCCGTACAGTTTAAGCATTTCACCGTGCAAGATATCCTTATGACGTTTAATGAAGTCTATTCCGAGCAGTCCGTTGACTCTCAGTGGCACGGTATTCGGAACGATGTAAAACCAATGCTCTACGTTTAGAGCCGGCGTCTCGAGCATGATTTTGGCGATTCCTATTGGAGTAAATTTTTCGCCCGCCACCCCTTGACGTTCTACTGTGCAGTCTTTCACCATGGTCTCCGGTTTGAGACAGTCTTTTTTGATGATGCTGCATTGCGCACCGGTGTCTGCCTTGAGGGTGAGCACCCCGGTCACGGCGAATGGTACGTATATCAAAGTCGCTGGCAGTGGCACTTGACGCCGGCAACGTTACCTGTAGCAGTTGCAGAGTCGTTTTCTTTAGCTGGCGTGCAGGTCTTTGCTGGGCCGTTAGAGTATTCAGTCTCATCGTTCCCAGTGGGCGGGTGTCTGTATTCGCTCGACTAGTTCCTGCTGTTACAATTGTTTTTTCCGTCTTGCCCCCTGCGTCCCTTTGACGTTGGGGCTGCTGTGACGTCCGAGCTGGCTCGCTCTTGTTTTGCGACAGTCTCTTCTCTGCAGTCCTTCCACACGTGGCCCTTCTTCTGACAGTAATTGCACACGATGTCTACGCTGTGTATGGACTTGTTTTCGCTAGGCATTGGCAAACTTACTCTTCCCGATTTCCGGGTGCAGCATCGAGCCATGTGTCCAACTTTTCCGCAGGTGAAACAATTTTCTCCCTGCCGGGATGGTGCGCCTAGGGACCTTCTGGGGTGGCTTAGTCCTCCACCTACCCCTCCCTTTGACTGCACCATGTTGGTTATTTCTATGACCCCTGCCACAGAGTCATGCAGAGTTTGGTAATTTCTCGCACGTACCAGCACTTGGCCGTGCAGGCCGTTTTCGAAGTTGGCCTGTGCGCTTCGTCGGGTGACACTCTCGACGGTGATGTTCTGATCCTCTGTTTTCAACGGTTCGCAGAGTATTTCGGCGATGTCTACCGTAATTCTCTCCGTTCTTGCCGCGTAGGCGGCGATATCTTCGTTCTGTCCCTGCCAGAGGGAGCTGAACTCCATTTGCAATGCGGCTAGGGACTTCCGTTGTCCGTACAGCGCCTCCAACTCGCTCCTGACTTGCGCCATGGTACTGATGGTTTTGTGCTGCAGTTGTCTTGCTGCCGCATCTTCTAATTTGCTCATGACGATTAATTCGAGGAGGGTGTCATGCTCCTCCTCGGCTACCCTGCGAAAAATCGTCTCGCAGGACTTTAAGAAGAGCGGCAATGCCTTTGCGTCTTTGCCGTCGAATGTTTTCACCATTTTTATTCCGAGGCTGAGGCTGAGCATATTTGAGGGCATCTGCGTCTCCTCGAACCGCGTGCGTCTCGGGGGCTGTACGGGGGGCGGATGGTCTTCCATCCCTGCTCCTCCAAACCGTTGCTGGACCTCAGCTATTTGCTCTCTTAAGGAGCGGATTAGCTCGTATTCGTCCGCACCTACCTCGTTTATCGTATCCGCCAAGTTTCGTCTTGCTGACGGTGTTACAGCCCCCTGGAGTTCGCGATCGATTTCGCGTTGACCTTGCTCATACTCGCGCTGCAGCCTTTCGCACTGCCGTCCAGCTCTTACCAAATCACGGTGGCTCCGGTCGATCGCCTCTAACCGATCTCGTACTCTTGAAGTCACCGACCGTGCTGTCGTACCGGTAGCTGTCGGGAAGCCTACGCGATCTATCATTTGCATGCTTTCGAATTCCCGCTCGTCCATGTCCTCGTCTAGGCGTTCAGGCATTCGTCCGCCAGTAGCTATATTGAACACGTCGTCGCTACCTATACTACTGTTATCGGGAAACGCCGCACCCCTGAGTGGGTTTACGCCGGACTCAGCGTCCAGTCGGCCTGCGACGGCCTCTTGCCTGTCGGCGGGGATTCGACCCGGCGGCGAGTGCTCTGTTAACGCCCTGCGCGCTTCGTACACGATTTCCCCTACGGCAGCAGCTAATCCGGCTGTGGAGTCTACCCCTTTGCCTGGCATCGTAGATTCTAACGAATTGGCTCTACGTTTCGGTTTCGCTCCCCTAAATATCGGCATGTTGCTAATTTCGTGGCGAACAAAACTTTAAAATATACCCACAAAATCTCGAAAGAAATATCTCTAGTGGAATATATATATTTTTTTGAAATTTTTCAAGTATCTGTCCTAACTGGCTTTGGTTTATATCGGCAATATGTATTAGTATAACGTAATCGCCACTTACAGAAGGATGATCTGGTAGATGGTCCTCTCCATGGCGATGTTCTCGGGTGCTGTCGACTTGGTGTCCTGCAGCTCCTTTCTGTTAATGGTCCTTGACGTCCTTCTTGACGCTGTTGAACCGTTTCTTCGCTGGTTCCTGGGTTCGTCCTAAGTGCGTCGCCAATGGTTGCACGACGGCTTCTTCTCAAGTAGCTGCTTCGAGTACTTGGTTGCACACTTTGTGCGTTTTTCCGCGACTTGACGTAAGACCGTCCACCGGGATTTTAAACGGTTGACCGATATGTCACACCACACCGACGTACACTTTGCGCCTTCGCGTTAGTTTATTCGGGTTTTCACGAACTACACTGGCGTCCTTTGCAGTCGTCTGTCGTAGTCGTCACTTCAGAGTCACTCTTATTTACTTTGTCCAAAACACTTTTGTCCAAATAAATCACGTATCACTTAACTTCAGCACATCTCACTGCTGCCACCAAATGTTATGCCGGTACCGGGTAATTGGATTATTCGGTATTCCGTATAATATTAAAAAGTTATTAATTTCTGGGATCGTTTGCCGATAAGGAGATGGATCTCGAGTTATCGATGAAAATGCGAATTTACATAAATAGAAGTATTTATTATAGGCAACGGAAACTTCCCGTTGTCTATCTAAAAGTCAATAAAGGAATGTACAATAATTCGTAGTTTCGAGCATTTGACGAGGAACCAATCGTTCTCTGTTGAGTCTAATTTAATTCTGATTTTAGTAAAGTAGTTAGCAACTGCGTTTGCTAAAATCCCTTAGTTGGCAGCTTTAGCTTTAGCCAATCGTAGATCGCCTAGCGAGTCGCCTCATGCTGCGTCGGCGTCTACCTCGCATCCTGTCTTGTATGACAGCTATCTTTTAGAATTCCATCTCTAGCTGTGTCAGCTAAGGAATATTCCTGAGAATACGTGAAGTGGAATATTCCGCGACACAACACAACGAAAAAAAATTTACTACAAGCGACTACAAACGAAATGAAGTTAGTATAAACGAAAAAAATGGTACTACAAACGAAAAAACGCTACTACAAACGAAACTAAGCTACTACAAACGAACAAAATGGTATTACAAACAAGTACATGGAAAACTAAGTTACTACAAACGACTACAAACGATATTAAGTTACTACGAACGAAAAAAAACGGCACTACAAATGAAAAAACGCTACTAAAAACGAAACTAAGCTACTACAAACGAAAAAAATGGTATTACAAACAACTAGATGGTAAACGAAGCTACTACAGTTTGGTTCCTCGTCGTTAACTCGAGAACATAGCAAAAGCATAATTTGTACTTAATTCCTATTTATATTTCGTCATAAATAACGCAAAGTTGCCGTTGTTTATAATAAACCTCAAATTAACTCTGTTATTGTAAATTTACGTATTTATCTCAGTGACGCGAGATTCATCTCCTTATAAGCGAACGATTCCAAATAATAACTTTTAAAAATATTATACCGTCGACCATAATATTCTATTTACGTATTACCGGCATAACATCTTGTAACTTGACCGATATTTTTTTTTCGACATTTAGAGGAACACAGGAAATTCCCAGTCAACGTACACACCGTGAACCACGATTACGTTCCATAAAGATCACCGGATAATTGGATGTGTGAATAATTAAAATATATTTTTACCCTTGGTACCGTACAGGATTTGTAATAATTCGCATAAATTAAAGTGTTTTTCCACGCTGGATGAATCTTATAGTATGACATACGTTATGTTGAACATTTTCATACAAACGGATGTATACCTTGCCTTTCACACACATCTGGAGTCGGCTCAGTAGCCTTTATTTTTTCAGAGCAATGCATTTTTGTGACAACACCCGATTAATTCGACAATTTTTTCGTTTTTCCACGAAATTTCGAATGAATCGTATAATGCCATTTAATATTCATAACTTAATCAATAATTATCGTATCGACTTAACTCATGGTGATTATCGTAGAATAGGAACTGCGCTACTAGAGCTAAAATATGGTCCCTTATAGATTTATACCTGCAGGTAAACTGTAACGGAACGCATTAAGGCGATCCGCTACTATGACTCACAACCTTCACCACGTCTAACAAACCAACCTACACAAACTGAAATAAGACATATAACATACCAAAATCAGACAAAGCACACAAAATAGTTCTTGGTAGACAAAACACTCCAGACCGGATCGAAAGAAGTATCTACCGGACGAGGAGAATAGAAAGGACTAGTAGGTACACACGCAGAATTACAAGTACACACCCTAAAAGTAATGGCGTAAATAAGAGGCCTGCCTAGCCACAGATCACGATGTAAACATAACAGTAGGCGTAACAACAAGCACACACCGGCCTACTAGACCAGCGTAGTACCCCCCGCCCTACACAATCACCAGACCAAGCCTTAAACAAACGGCACAACCCCAAATACGCCACACTATCCAAAAGGCGAGAACATCGGGAACGCCACGGCCCGGCAAACGTAGAAAAGAATTCATAGAACTATCGAGATACCACAAAACATAGAGAAAGATCAACAAGGTAACTCCTCATGAAACGTCGCTACGTACCCCCACTCACGAATTAAACATTAATATTAATAATACACGTAAAACAAACTTATATCGACCAAAAACCAAACAAAAAAACATAGAGAAAAACGATCCTCACGTAGGAGAACACCAGAAAATAACAAAAAACATATAAATCCACAAGAAATCGGTCCAAAACACACCAAGGAAGAGATAATGAACTACAATTAATTATCCTGGGCAATTAGTCTTCAACGAAACAGAAGGATAGCAGCCTACAAAACCGAGAAAGACCCATAGGGGCCTGAATCGGGAAAAACCATAATCAAACCGGAGAAAAAATAGATAAAAAGTTTGAACCTACAACAAGTAAGAGAATAACATTGTCCAACGAATTTCAACCTCGCAGAAACCTCGCTTGAAACCCTAGAGGGACGAAGATCGGCTAATAATAGATATTCGAGAAATAACGGTACTCCTACACGTCACCCCGCACCTCTCTCACCTAGTGATTGAAGTGCGACAAACATCACGTGACCTATCTCAAAACACCCTCCCGGGGTCCATCCGCCAACCTATATAAACCGCGACAGGACAAGCCTCGGGGCTCTTGTCAAATCTAATAAGGCAAGACGAAGTGCTGCTCGACAGCACACCGAGAACATAAAAATCACACGTAAAATCTACATGTAACAAAGACGTGTTCTTTCGATCAAACCGATTCCCCTGCATTGCGCTTGGCCGTCGTTTGACCGAACGAACCGAAAGGAAACACATACTAACCGTTTGGGAAATACCATGTTAGAACGAGTGTTCTTTTTCTCAACTGATTCCCCTGCATTGCGCTTGGCCGTCAGTTGAGTAAACGAACTCATTAGGATACTCTGTGAGGAGTAAGGCTCCCCTGCACTGCGCTTGGCCGCCCCTACTCACAGCGTCAGGGCACACTCCACTAACGGGTCCCCACGCACGGCGTCGTGGCTATCCGTCTCTTGGAGTGTGAAGCAGCACGAGTGACACAAGGTCAAGGGAGTGGCATCCCGACTGAGTGCACCGCGCATTAGACTCGTAGGGTGTACCTGCGTGGGTGGGACCACGTTGGGACCAGCACCAGCTACCACCTGCATCTTACGGATACCTCGGCTGGTCACAATTAATCAAGAACCAAATCGTACGCCTCTTAATGGCGCGAGAAGGTGCTTAATTAATTGCGAATAAAGGCTTCAGTATCCGGGGTCTAGGAAGAGCTAGCTGGTCAAGCTGCGAACCCGGTGTCTCTTGCGAACAGAGAGCTATAGCTAGGGACCCAAACAATAACAAAAGCGAGAAACGATAGGTAGGTAAAATCATACACATCACCTCACCACACGACACTCGCGTCCCTACTATAAACTCTTCGCGCGACCATCAGCAGGGCGGAGCCTCAAGAGACAAGTCTCGCAAACGGGCAGTCCGAAACAATAACATTCGAAATAGCATAACACCAGCTAACGTCCAATGATTAAAATAAGGCGAACCGGTACATCTAATGAAAGTACAAAGGAACGCCCCGTATGAGGACTAAGCCCAGCGACTAGACCACCCCTTCAACATCTAAAATAGAGACACGCAAAACGCAAATGGCCAACAGGATTCTGCCATCTATATCCTAACAGAGATCGAGGCCTAACGTCAAAATTATACCAGATTTAACGACCCCGAAATAGATAAATTGAGTGTTGAGCTCCGTAAAGATTATATCTAATCACTTTGCGAATTATAAAGTCAAGCCCCGATTTGAACTGGAAATTTATTAATCCACTTATGTAGTATTAGAAAAAAATCGTGTATTAACGAACGCGATCACCCTGAAACTTGATAAATTGAGTGTTGAGCTCCGTGCAAGTGATATCTAATCACTTGGCGAATATTAGAGTCAAAACCCATAAGAAAATATGGAATTTCATGATTCCACATACGTAGAATTAGAAAAATCGCGTACTAAGAGGCGCGATTCCCTTGAAATTGATAAATTAAGTGTTAAGCTCCGTACAAGTGATATCTAATCACTTTACGAATATTAGAGTCAAAACCCATAAGAAAAAGAACTGGAAGCGATTCCTCATATGTAGACGTTAGGAAACCAATGTAAAGCGAGCTTGAGTGCATAAGAACGACTAGATCGTTCCACAACCATCCTCCCTACCTTAGCTGAACTAACCATCGAGCAGCAGCTTATCCAGCAATCACGGGCCTTCCGTCCAGTAAAAATAAAGAAAAGAATTACCCAAGCAGTAAAAAAGACCAATGATGAAAGGGTCAACAAAACCGCATGTCTGTCACGGACAAATGCGACGCAACAAAAACCTAAACTGAGGTCTTACCAACAAAAACAATAAAAATTACTAATAACAACCTAATATCGATTGCAAATCTACACATCCACGGATCCTCTCGCTCCCTCCAGCCCAGTGCACGAACTAATTTCGAGCAAGCCGCCTCTCCACACGATCAAGGACGATATCACTCGAAACAAAATTCAAACTTGACGCGATTCTACACCTCCACCGAACTCGCGCGCATCGTAGCCGAAAACAAAAGTGTAGAAAATCGCGAAACGTTTCAAAACAGAATAGACAAAGCTCGCGTAAAGTAACGTTTTGTTCTACGGTTGATGCATCTTCAAGTATGAAATATGTAAAGATGCACATTTTTATACAAGTGGCAGTGTCTCTCGCCTTTCATAGCCATATTGAGTCTAGTAGATGTCTTTATTTTTGCCAGGGTATTTATTTTTGGCGAGATTACCCCATTAAGTGATGAATTTATTTATTTTTGTCTGAAATTTCAAATAATTGTATAATGCCGTCTAAAATTCACATCTTAATCAATAATTATGGTCTCAACTTCACTCAGGGTGATTATTGTATAGAAGAAACTGTAGTACCCCAGCTTCAATCTGCACCCTTCTAGATTTGATACCTGGAGTTGAACAGAATGAACAAAAAACGTGTAAAGTAAACTCTTTTTCTACGATTAATGCATCTTCAAGTAAGTGTAAAGTATGTGTAAAGTATGTGTAAAGTTGTGCATTTTTATACGAGCAGCAGTGTGTCTTGCATTTCTAAGGCCTATGTAATTGAGTCGATATCTCAATTATTGCCAGAGCAATGCATTTTTCTGACAACATCCAATTAATTGAATAATTTTGTCGTTTTTCCACGAAATTTCGAATGAATTGGATAATGCCATTTAAAATTCATAACTTACAAGGAAGGATAGTTTGGTGTCCCCCTCCGATTTTGATGAAACTTACGTATGTGGTAGAGCATTGAAAACTAAAACACACATTTTTTTTTATCGGCGGAAAAACATTTCTAAGGGGTGAAATCGCCCTTCAAAGTTAGGCATGTCGAGGGGTGATTATGCAGTTATACTCAGAAGGCGTCAACCGATTTTAATGAAACAAAAACCAATATACTCCTCATTGAAGACAATAAAAGTTCCACGTGAATTTAAAGAAAAAAATTCATTTGCAGGGGTGAAACTGGATAATCACCCCTAACTTTGAAGGGCGTTTTCAGCCCTTAGAAATGTATTTCCGCCGATAAAAAAAGACGTGTCTTTTAGTTTTCGATGCTCTACAACATACGTGAGTTTCATTAAAATTGGAGGGGGACACAAAACTATCCGTCCTTGTTAGTCAATCATTATCGTCTCGACTTCATTTAGGACGATTTTGATATGGGAGGAACTTTGTTACTTGAGATAAAATCTACACTCTTTTAGATTTGATACCTGGAGGTGAACAGAATGAACAAAACACAGTTAACTCAGTATCTTTTAATTTGTCAGAGCAATGCATTTTTGTGACAACACATTTAATATTTATATCTTAATCAATAATTATGATACCGATTTCACTCAAGGTGTTTATTGTAGAGGAGAAACTGTAACACCAGAGCTTTAATCTGCACCCTTATAGATTTGATACCTGGAGGTGAACAGAATGAAGAAAACCGCATAAACTCTTTTTCAACCGTTGATGTATCTTCTTCAAATATGACATCTGTAAAGTTGCACATTTTTATACAAGTGGCAGTTTTTCCTTTCACAGCTTTCACAGATATCTGGAGTCTACTCTGGGTGTTCAGGGTGAGCTTTTTCCGCCATTTATCTGCTAAGTATATTTTTCTTATGGCTGCGTAAGGAGAAAAGTACCTCGTACTGTTGGCGATGCTGTTTGCAGTTGCAAGCTTGTATCAGGGGTACAAATTGAAAATGCGGGTTTGATAACAGATGGCGTTACTAACGCTATACGCATCAGGCAGTACTGTGACTATGTTCATGTCAAAGCTACGTCTTATAGCTTTAATTTTCAGTATGTGTCAATTTGTCGCAGTGTCAAATTCATAGTTTTTTTGAGCTCTCAATATGTCGAGTTTCGTGCCAACAAAACAGCATTTGCGGGAAGTTTTAATTTACTTCTTTAATTTGAAGAAAAGTGCTGCTGAAGCACATCGATTGGTCTCCGAGGCTTATCCGAGTCATGTTCCATCGGTTTCAACGTGCGAGAGATGGTTTGTGCGGTTTAGAAGTGGTGATTTTGACGTTGAGGACAAAGAGCGGCCGGGCCAAGTGAAAAAGTTTGAGAATGCTGAATTGGAGGCAATACTCAATGAAGACTCGTGTCAAACTCAACAAGAGCTCGCAGATTCATTGGGAGTGACACAACAAGCCATTTCCCATCGTATAAAAGCCCTCGGAATGATCCAAAAGCAAGGACATTGGGTGCCGTATGAGCTGAAGCCGAGAGACGTCGAGCGCCGTTTTTTTGCATGCGAACTGCTGCTCGAACGGCAAAAACGGAAGGGTTTTTTGCATCGCATTGTCACTGGTGATGAAAAGTGGATCCATTACGATAACCCGAAGCGCAAAAAATCATATGGTTACCCCGGCCATGCATCATCATCGACGGCCAAACCAAATATTCACGGCGCCAAGCTCATGCTCTGTATTTGGTGGGACCAGCTGGGTGTGGTGTATTATGAGCTATTGAAATCGAACGAAACCATCACAGGAGCACTATACCGAACTCAATTGATGCGTTTGAGCCGCGCACTCAAAGAAAAACGGCCACAATACGAGCAAAGACACGACAAAGTAATTTTGCAACATGACAACGCTCGGCCACATGTTGCAGCGCCGGTCAAAACATACCTACAAACGCTGAAATGGGAAGTCTTACCCCACCCGCCGTATAGCCCAGATATTGCTCCTTCCGATTACCACCTTTTCCGATCGATGACACATGGCCTAGCTGACCAGCGCTTCCATTCTTACGAAGAAGCCCAAAAATGGGTCGATGACTGGATAGCAGCCAAGCCGGCCGAATTTTTTCGCGACGGTATCCGTAAATTGCCAGAAAGATGGGAAAAAGTTGTGGCTAGCGATGGACAATACTTTGAATAATTCATTTGTTACCATTTTTTCAGAATAAACGTTCAAAAATAGAAAAAAATCCCGCATTTTCAATTCGTACTCCTGATATAATCAGCTACAATTTTTACATCTAATTATTATGGTGGACATCTCCTCGTAGCAGTACAGCTGCCTCTGAAGTTTCAGGTCATGATAGGCAATCGGTTAAATTACCACCAGGGATAATTTGGAAACTCAGGCAGCATCGACAGGGCAGGGCGATTGATTTTCCATGCGTAGCTGTAAGAAAAGTATAATAGAAAAGTCTTATAGATGTAGAAGCGTCTTCTGGTCCTAATGCAGCTGCCTCAAAAAGATTTGGCACCTTTGGTAGCATCGCAGTCTCTTTTGCCATGCATCGATGTAACAAGTGTAACCTCACTTTTCTTATAAAAGTAAAAACGTCTCCTAATATTAATGAAGCTGTCGATAATGATTTGGAGCTTCAAGTAATATTGTTAGGTGCAAAATATGACATTTGTCACACATACCTACTACATACCTGATTTCTAGTGACGAAAGGCATTCGCTGGTAGAAACTTTTTATAAACTACAATTTGTGTCATGAACACATCATAATTTTTATCAGAATTAAATGCTATATGAAATGAACCATGGTCTAGGAGGTTCATTGCATTTTAATTATTATTATAGAGATAATAGTCATAGAGTGCCACACATTTCAATGTACAATTATTTATTTAAAGAGAACCAAACACAATTACAAATACTATTTGGAACGTTGAAAGGTTAAGACATAATAAATAATTACATCCGGTTAAAGTATGATCAACATTTTATTCCCATTTTTTTACTTTGAAACACATCACGCGCACATCACCTTAAAATTATTTTCTTCGATTGCGCATAAAAAAACCCGCGCGAATGAACAAATGACATGCGTCATCCTACTACTATCCCGTCCGACGTTGCCACAGACCGCGGTCTCGGTTTTCATCGAACTTTTGCCGACTTCCGGCGCGGGAAGCGTATGCGCTCCCAATTGGTCATTTATTATTTGACTTTAATTGCATCTCATTCATAAACTTGTGAGATTTTTAGAAAACCGCTAAGTAATTGTACTTAAAATGACCTCAGCTATCGGCATACTGCGTGCTCGATACTTATTCTGAATCACCCTGTATATTGAAACGTTTCGCGATTTTGATTGTTTTGTTTATTCTGCTTGATATGAGGTTTATGCAATTATGTATGAGTATGCCGCGGCTAAATCGCGTAGTTTGTATGTTTTTTCCGATCAAGGTCCTTTTCTATACCACTGGGAATGGGATTTAAAGTTCGAAAGAGGTTCATGCTCTGGGCTGGATCGGCGGATTGGTTCAAAAGAGTTTGTAATTGATCTTATCTTTGGTGTTGTTTACTTGTATCTTTCCTTTTTTTTTTTGTTGAGAACACTGTCTGAGTTTTTTGATATTGCATGTGTCCGTGGTGGACGCGCGTTTCATCACCCTTTCATCATTGGCCTTTTAGTTTTGAGGACAATTCTTTAATTGTATTGTACTTAAGGTACTTACTGATATCATCTTATTGTATGGAATTTGGAGGAATTGGCATAGGTTAGTGGGTATGTGGTATAATTAACTAACGTTTCCGTTTTACATATGGGAAATGGGTTCCAGTTTCGATCGGGTTTGATTTTGATATTCCTACGACGATCTGGTATCGTACATACGGAGCTCAACACTCAATTGATAAAAAAAACGGTTATCGCGCCTGCTTTACGCGAGTTTCTCAAAGTTACGTATGCAGAATTCTTCCGATTTATTTTTGTTATATGACGCTACTGTTCGTGTGGTGAGCTGGTGTCATCCCTACGGAGTTTTAAAACTCATTCTGATACTACAAGGTCCTCGCTCTCCTACGAGACGGTTTATCCTGCCTGGTCCGGCCACTTTCACTTGTCCTCATACGTGGCTTTCCGTGGTATTTTCGTAAGATATTCCGGTTGGCCTTAGTATAATCATCGGACGGCGGCCTGCTATGGGTGGTATGTTTTAACGAATTCTATAATGTGTGACTTACCGTGCGTTACCGTGGCGAGTTTCAGTTCGCGGCCTTCCTAGCATAGAGTCGCGAATATTGTTATGTCGGGTCGGAAGTGTGAGTTTACCTACCTATCGTACTCGTCTTTGTTATTGTTTGGTTCTCTGGCTATAGTTTAATGTTCGCGCAAGACATGGGGTTCGCAGCGTTGACCACCTTGCTCATCCTGTACTCCTGCTACTGAAGCGTTTATTCTCGTTACATTATGGTGCCTTATCGTTGCCTTTAAGGGGCTTGCGACTTGGTTCCTTAATTTTTGAGACCTGCCGAGGTATCAATGCGTAACAGGGGGTAGTTGGCCGCTAGCCCTGGCGTGGTCCCACCCACGCAGGTACACCCTCCGAGTCGAGCGCGCGTGGTGCATCAAGCCGGGATGCCACTCCCTTGGTCTTGTGACACACGTGCTTCTTCACTTCCCAAGAGACGAGTAGCCACTGTGCTGAGGGTGAGGACTCGTTAATGAAAAGTACCCTGACGCTGTGAGTAGATGCGGCCAAGCGCTGTGCAGGGGAGCCTTACTTCTCACAGGGTATCGATAATTAGTTCGTTTGGTCAACTGACGGCCAAGCGCAATGCAGGGGAATCAGTTGATCGAAAGAACACTATTTTCTGACATGATATTTCCAAACCTGTTAGACTTAAAATTAAAATAAAATCTAGGTTGGCTGTCGAGCAGCACTTCGTCTTGCAGAAGATAATTTCAACAAGAGCCCTATCTTGCCGCGGTTTATATAGTTTAGTTGATAAGCCCCGAGGGGGTGTTTTGGGGTAGACCACGTGATGTTTGTCACATCTTACTCACTGGGTGAGAGTGGTGCGGGGTGGTGTGTAGGTGTCCTGTTACGTCTTTGAGTTTCTGTGATTGGTCGGTTTTTTGCTTTCTCGGGGTTTGAACCGGGGTTCTAGCGAGGTTGAGTTCCTATATTCAATGCTAATTCTCTACCTGCTGGAGGTTTAAACTTTCTTCTGAGGTTTTTTGTTGTTGATTCATTGTTTTTTGATATTTTTGTTTAATGTTGGTCTTACTTCGTGATAGTTAGTTTGTCTTGATTCCTCACTACATTTCTCCGAAATTGGTGTTTTTTGAGTTTTTAATGTGTTCCTCGCTTGTTTTTTTTTATTCTCTAGTTTTTTGTTAAGTTCTAGGTGTAGGTGATGTTTCGAGGATTATTTATTCATTAGGTTTGTGAAGAGATTGTCTTTGTTTAAGAGTTTTTCCTGATGTTAATGTTTATTTGTTGAGTGGGGGTAGTTGGTGGAGACTCATGCGAAGGTACCCTTCTATCTTTTGTCTCTTTGGTTTGTGGGACCTCGAGGGTTCCACAATTTGCTTTTGTCTTTCCCCGTGGTGTGGCGATCTTGTTGCCTTGGGCTGTTCGCGTCGTGTGGCCTATTGGGAAGGTAGGGCCTGCTACGCTAGTGTTTGCATGGCAAGTTGTGTGGTCTTTCGGGCAATTCCGCCTGGTCTGTCCGTGGGGCGGGGGCTACTGTGCTCAGGTCCGCTAGGTGCGGCGCGTGATCTCGTTAGCCGCACTGCCTCATGTTCGTAGCACATGCCTTGCTAGCTCCGTTCGGGGGGGGAGGGGGGTCTTCTCGTGTACTATGCTTTTGTTTTGAGTGTGGTCTTAGCGCGAAGGTGGGGCCTGCTGCTCTATACCATCCTACTTAGGGTGGGTACTCGCGGTTACTCACGTGAACCTACTGATTCTTTCTGGTTTCTTGGTCCGGTGGACGCTTATTCGCCTCTTGTTGGTTCGTTTTGTCAATAATTAATCACTTTAGTGATTTTTTTTATTGATGGGCTTTATTCCTGCCTTAAGTTTTAGTATGTCTTTTCCTTATATTTGTGTTTGCTTGATCTTTATATTATGGTTAATTGGTATTTTTTATGCTTCGTCGTGGGGCTAGTCCCCTTTTAATTCGTGGCGGATCGCTCTAATTGCGTTCCGTTACAATATATATGTACCAGGTCTATAAATATGAAACCGGAATTTTTGTATAGAAAATACACGTTTATTGTATGAAAATGATAAAAAATATTTTATTCGAAGTATTGCCCATCGCTAGCTATACATTTTTCCCACCTGTCTGACAATTTGTGGATGCCACTCCAAAAAAACTGTTGCTCTTTTGAAGCAAACCAATCATCGAGCCATTTTCGTACATTTTCGTAAGAAGTAAAGCGCCGCTCAGCAAGTGCGTGTTCCATCGATGTAAATAAGTAGTAATCGGACGGAGCCAAGTCTGGTGAGTAAGCCGCATGCGAAAGTATTTCCCAACTAAAGGCCTCAATCGTTTCCTTGACCAGTTTTGCTGTGTGTGATGGTGCATTATCATGAAACAAAATCACTTTCTGTTGCCTTTTTTGATATTCTGGTCGTTTTTCACGCAAAGCTTGATTCAAGTCGATCATTTGTTGTCGGTAGCGTTCAGTATTAACGGTTTTGCTAGGTTTTAGCCGCTCATAATAGATCACACCCTTCTGATCCCACCAAACACAGAGCATTGTCTTCCGTCCATAGCGATTTGGCCTTGCAGTCGATGTCGATCGTTCGCCTGGAGTTACCCATGATCTTTTACGCTTAGGATTCTCAAAATATATCCACTTTTCATCGCCAGTCACAATTCGATGGAGAAATGGCTTTCTTTTGTACCTGGCGAGCAGCATTTCGCAAGTGGTTTTTCGGTTTTTCTGCTGTCTTTCATTCAGTTCATGTGGAACCCATTTTCCCATCTTCTGGATCTTTCCCATGGCTTTCAAACATATGGAGACGGCTTCTGGTGTCACATTTAATTGAGCCGCGACTTGTTGTTGCGTTTGAGTGTCATTCTCATCCAACAATGCTTGCAATTCGCTGTCTTCAAACTTTTTCGGTGGTCTTCCACGTTCTTCGTTTCTCACGTCAAAATCGCCACTTTTGAATTTTTTAAACCACTCAAAGCACTGTGATTTACCAAGAGCATGCTCACCGTAAGCTTCGACAAGCATTTGATGCGATTCTGCAGCAGTTTTCTGCAATTGGTAACAGAAAATCAATGCTGTCCGCAAATCGTAGTTTCCAGGCACAAAATTCGACATGTTCAACGCTATTACAAACTATGCTGTTGTATGAAACTTGTATTGATGTGAGTTGAAAATCTTTGTCAGAGATGTCAACAAGGAAATGGCGCTAATGACGCAGTTTGACGGTAACTACATTGACAGCTAGGGCCATCTATGGGCAAATTCCGGTTTCATAGACCTGGTATGTGACAGCAGTAATATTTGTGATTCACGGATTGACATCCCGAGGAAATGCTTCTCATCCTCGTCCAAACATCGAGCTAAAAAAATACAGGACGAAGCGAGACTATATTACGAGCCTAAAAGTGACACGTATTTAATACAAGCAGAATTGCAACGGGTCACCTATTTGGACTTACGACTGCTCGAAAATCATCAACCTTGCTTTGCCGAACTACCACTAAACACCATGGAAAGGGATTGCTATCCTTTCTTACATGAACATCGCGATACTTATATCAATAAGGAAGATATAAAATAAAGGGTGGTTAAATTGTAAGGGCCGATGTTGAATGTGAACCACACCTAAACGTCAAGTTTTTTTCTGCATTTCATTTGACATTTCTCAATTTCAGACTAACTCAATTTGAAACATGGAAAGATACACAATCGAGCAACGCGTTAAAGTTATTCAGGCTTATTATGAAAATGGGCGTTCAAATCAAAATGCATATCGTGCACTTCGTGATTTTTTCGGTCAATTTAATCGTCCAAATGTGCGTACAATCGGAAAAATCGTGCAAAAATTTGAGCAAACCGGGTCTGTAGGAGATATTAAAACACCAGTGCATGCTCGTACAGCTCATACTGCAGAAAATACTGCTGCTGTTCGCGACAGTGTGGCTGAAGAGCCGTCCACCTCAACTCGTCGTCGTGCCCAACAATTGCACCTCTCACGCTCGTCGTTGATGAACATTATGCATAAAGACTTGCATTTACACGCTTATAAGGTGCAATTGACTCAAGAACTAAAGCCTCTTGACCATTCCAAACGTCGTCAATGGTCAGAATGGTGGCAAGAAATGGCAACAGTGGATGATCAATTTTCGAAGAAAATCATCTTCAGTGATGAGGCACATTTTCACCTCAGTGGATTCGTCAATAAGCAGAATTGCCGCATTTGGGCGAATCATAATCCAAGAGTGATTGTCGAAAAACCAATGCACCCACAAAGAGTGACTGTTTGGTGCGGTTTATGGGCTGGCGGCATCATCGGGCCGTATTTTTTCCAAAATGAGGCCGGTCGGGCAGTTACTGTGAATGGTGTTCGCTATCGTGAGATGATAACGAACTTTTTATGGCCCGAATTGGAAGATATGGATGTGGGCGATATGTGGTTTCAACAGGACGGTGCCACTTGCCACACAGCTAACGAAACAATGGCTCTTTTGCGCGACAAATTCAATGGCTGTGTTATCTCACGTGGTGGCGATGTCAATTGGCCGCCAAGATCATGTGATTTGACACCGTTGGACTTCTTTCTTTGGGGTTATTTGAAAGAAAAGGTATACGTCGATAAGCCAGCAACAATTTTAAGAGCTAAAGGATGAGATAATTCGGCACATTAACGGCATAGAACCTCAATTATGCCTAAGCGTCATCGAAAATTTGGACCATCGGATGGAGGTGTGCCGCCGAGGTCGCGGCGGCCATTTGGCCGATATTTTGTTCCATACATAATTGAACCATACCATATTATCATAATAAAAAGAATTGACAATAATTTCCTAAATAATTTGTGTTTTATTCAAAATCAACATCGGCCCTTAAAATTTAACCACCCTTTATATGATCACGCAAATTGATAAGTACCTTTCATTCGCCAGGGTATTAGGATACAGGATTTTTTCCGACACGGGCAGATTACCATTGGATTTCATAGGGACGGCTGGTAAAACACTGAGCTCGTCACTCACTGAAACCGAAGTTGACTATTATAATGATCAGATTAATTATGTAAAATCAGAACGCAAAGAGATCATCGATCCTGTTGGAAAATCGAACGCACGTAATAAATTCAAAGTTTCAATCAATCAATCCCCGAATTAGAATTATGGAATTAATTCATAATCAAACTTGGAAGATGGCACGGGAAGCATTTACGAAAAACTACCCTCGCGTCTTGTACATAACACGTCTTCTGGAATGGAGGAAGAACGTCGAGTTAGTCGCCGATACTTACCTTATCAGTCTACGGACTCTCACGGACATTGTATACTACGCCAAGCTGGGACTCCTTCACCCAGAATTGTTGAACCTCGCTACATGTGAATTGGTTATTCGAGACATAAAGGAAAGTCAACCACAATTTGCTGTACCGATACCATTAACAGACATACATTCAAGTACCATATCGAGATTTTCTCGAGTTTCAGTAACCTATTACGATGGAAAAATTATTATTGTTATACGCATCCCCTTGGTAGATCCTAACTTGTATTCTCTGTACAAACTTAACCCATTTTCTATGTCCCAAATCATCGGCAATACCACGGAAGGATCAGCATATGTTCACCAAAAAGCTACGTATCTGATGTACTCTAAAGAACGTAGTAGATATGCATTGCTTGGCACATCCGAGTTACAACAATGCCTATGGTTAGATACCTACCAAATATGCATACCAAATTATCTGATTTTTGACGTTCTTTCTGACCCCATATGCGAAGTAATGATTTTGAATAACGAAAACAGCAAAGTGTATGACGACTGCAACGTCAAAATTATCAAGGAACAGAACTTCTACTGGAAGCAACTCGAGACGACCAAAGAGTGGTTATACTCCGTTCCTGAACCGCAAAAAATGCACGTCAACTGTAATAGTGAAGCCCAAGAAATTGAAATTGTGGAAATAGGAATCATGCAAATATCTCCAAGATGCTTCGTTCATAACGACGATGCAACTATAATGGGATCATCCTTGTCCGAGGAAACGACTAGAAAATCGCTCCAAGCAAAGACCCGGTCGCACATTATAGAATTATTGCGTCTATTAACGAAACCTCAATCGTTACTAAAGGCAAAGCCATGGTCCACTCTGGCACCTACGACTATTTCCCAGACAGAATTGGGATCGTTACCATTCGGCATTAGTTTAGCCGAAATAAAAAGTTATCTGGCAGAAGCCGATACTCACCAACTGACTATAGCTAAACAACAAACTTTTGTGAAAATTCTCATTCTCGCAGGAATAATTCTAATGACTATGCTAAGTCTCTTCATTGCAATTAACTGCGTGCTCTCTCTCCGCAAAACCTACGCAGGATATGGAACAGTTCAAGGAATAGAAGAAGAATATTCCACTAATAGCTACGTGTCTATAGAAAACTCGGATACCGGAATACGACTTCAAAAAGTTATATATCAAATACTGTTGAGAATCCGTCTGATGTGGCTTGACCGATCTGTGAAGGTATTGAGAAAATATGAAAACTCACTCGAGGCAAGAGGAAAATAAACCAGACCAAGTAGTTGTTATGTTGACGAAGCCGTTTATTCTATGTTCCAAGAAATATTGCAGACATACAATTTAAACACAAAAATGCGTGGACACTATAATTAAGAATGAACACCAAAAACAATTTAATTTAGAAAATCATCTCAAAATATAAATTTAGAAGAAAGTACAAATTATAAAATCAATAAACAAGTTGAGTCTTGAATATTATTTGAGCAGCACACAATTATATTAATTGTGTGCTGAGCGTGATTGAGCTTGAGCTTGAAGAGCAGTGCGCGTACAGCAGTCAGTACTGCGCAGCATGACACGTTGAGAAATAATGAGTGCGTAAGATGTTGCAAGTGATTCACTGCAAGCTCTCAGCAAATTGCTGAAGAGAGGTTGCAGTGAATCAATGAGAGCACTTGCAATTAAAGTTGCTTGAGTGCTCTACATGTATGAGACAAGCTACGCAGCCCTCACTGCGCAGCACAATACAACATACATTGAGGATGCACGAGTGAGCAGTGTATAATCACTGTACTTTCCCAGCAGAGTTTCTGGAGGAAAGTACAGTGAATATAAAACACCTGCATAATTATATTAGTTATATCGGCGAAATTAAGTGAGGAGAGCGTGGTGCCGCATGTGCCGCAGCGCACGCCACAAGTGAGCCAAAGTGCTGATATAACATAATTTACTCCTCATTGGTAGTGAATTTGCGCTGAATTATACCAGTGTACTCTTACCTTGAGCAATGAGACCTGGTGAGTGAGATGTTGAGCGAGGCCGATGTATGAAGTCCGTGAAAATAGTCCAAGAGTCCTTAGAATGCGTGTGCTGTCCTCGGATGCGTAGCGAAAAAAGTGACAAGTTTCCAATATGGCCGCGAGTATGAAAGCGTCGTTGGGCGCTGAAGTCAGTTTAGCGAGATAGCCGGTGAGCGAAACCGAAGTCAAGCGAGAGAGACACCCTCTCGCTCGACGCGGCATGCCAACGAGGCACATCCTCGGCTTCGCGAAGCCCTGCCTCGGGTATTTTCGGCTCAACCGAACGCTGTGTGCTAGAGCACCGCAACAGGTAGGCGCACGACGAATATCGATCGCCGTGCGCCAGCTGATTCTCCAACAAATACCATCCTCACCTATCCCCGTCATATCAACTAATCCTAATCCGTTGAATAACCCGAATATTCCCCCAAAGGAATATAATTATGACGTTCCACCAACGGGCCGTCCTAAAGCCATAACCGCGATAATAACACAAAACCCCTTCTCTAACCTCATTGAGCACTCCTCCGACTCAGAAACACACACTGTTATACTAGAGTGTAACCATCTGCCTTTTTCTTTCTTTTTTCTTCTCTACCATGTATCTCTCTTCCCTTCTTCTATCCCCCTCATTCCGCAAGAAAACCTGGTAAACCCCCATCTGGAAGAAGTGATAATAGTTCTGCCTACCAACCAAGTATTTAAATAAGCTTCCGTACTTCCGAACGGACGGAGGTCAAAAACCACCGAAGTAAACCCAAGCTGGCTAAAGCTATCCTAACAAATACGAACATCCACTTATAATAAGAAGGAAGGCCGAAAATTTGAATAAAATGCTTTAAATTATTCATTTAATTATTTGTTTATTATTTATTTTTTATTTATATATATATATATTGAAACTTTTCGCGATTTCCGATGCTCTTTTTCACTTTATTTATCCCTCTTCGTGCGAGGTTTATGTGCGTATATCAGTCTGTCGCGGCATAATCGCGTAGTTTATATTTTCTTTCGAGCGAGGTCTTATCCTATACCACCGGGAAGAGGATTTATGGCTCTAAACAGATTCGTGCTCTGGGCTGGAGATGGAAGGAGTTTTTTTTGTTGAGTCTATTGTTTAAAAGTGTATATGATTGATTCGATTTCTTTTTGTTTTTATTGAGAGACCTCGGTTTGGGTTTTAATTGATTTGCATATGTCCGTGGCGGACGTGCGATTCGTTACACTTTCATCATTGGTCTTCTTATTTTGGTGGGTAATTCTTTAATTATGTTGTGCTTAAGACACTTATGGGTTATATAGTGTTGTGAGGAGATCGGGAAAATTGGCCGCGGTTTACGATTCGTACGACGATCGGGTATCGTACGTACGTAACTTGACACTCAATTAACACAGAAAAAAACTGTTCTCGCATCCTGTTTTTACGCGATATTCTTATAATTACGGATGCGGAATAAATTCCGATTTTTTTTGGGTTTAGACTCGATTATTCGTATGGCGATGAGATATCGTGCATACCGAGCTTAACACTCAATTTGCTATAGTGGGTGGTCGCGCTTATTGTTACGCGGTTTTTCTTAAGATTACGTATGTGGAATAAGTTCCAGTATTTTTGGGTTTGACTCTATTATGCGTTCGCCGGTGTGGTACCGTACGTACGGAACTTAACACTCAATTTGCTAATATGTGTGGTGGGGCGTGTGTTTATGCGAGATTATGAGGTTGTTGGTCTTCTAGGTCTAACTGTCCTCAAACAGGGCGTCCCATGGTATTTTCATTAGATATACCGGTCGGCCTTTGTATAATCATTGGACGGCGATGTTTTGCTGGTGGTATGCTATTTTAACGCTTTCTCGTTAGGTGTGACCGGTTCGCGTGGTTCGCCTCTCGAGGCTCCGCCTTGCTGGGTGTTTCCACGGTGAGTTTAGTGTGGGGTCGCGAGAATTGTAATGTCAGATAGGGCGTGTGAATTTACCTACCTATCGTACTCGTCTTTGTTATTGTTTGGGTTCCCTAGCTATAGCTCACTGTTCGCGCAAGACACCGGGTTCGCAGCGATGACCAACTAGCTCGTCCTGTACCCCTGATACTGAAGCATTGAGTTACTTGTATTTTAAGGTACCTTTTCGTGCCGTGAAGGGGCTTGCGACTAGGTATCTTAATAACGTAATCTGCCGAGGTATCAGTTCGTGACAGGGGGTAGTTGGCCGCTGGCCCTGACGTGGTCCCACCCACGCAGGTACACACTACAAATCTCGCGCGCGTGGTGCAGCAAGTCGGGATGCCACTCCCTTGACCTAGTAACGCACGTACTGTTTCACTCTCCAAAAGACAAGTAGCCACTGTGCTGTGCATGGGTCTCGTTAGTGAAGTAGTGCCCTAACGCTGTGAGTAGGGGCGGCCAAGCGCAATGCAGGGGAATCGATTGATCGGAAGAACACTGGTTTCTACCATGCTTTTTCCAAAACGGTTAGTTTTATGATGAATTAAAAATTTATGTACAGTATGAGTGTGCTGTCGGGCAGCACTTCGTCTTGCAGAATAATTTCGACAAGAGCCCTGAGGCTTGTTCTGTCGCGGTTTATATAGTTTAGTGAATGAGCCCCGGGCGGGGGGGGGGGTGTTTTGTGGTAGATCACGTGATGCTTGTCGCACCTTACTCACTAGGTGAGGGCGGTGCGGGGTGGAGTGTAGGTGTACCGTTTTGTCTTGAATTTCTAAATTTAGCCGGTTCTTTGTCTTCCTGGGGTTTGAAACGAGGTTCTGGTGAGCTTGAATTCCGCGATTTAGAGTTAAGTTTCTACCAGCTGGAGGTTTAAACGTTCTTTTGTTATTATTTGTTGTTGATTCGCTGTTTTTTATATTTTTGTGAAATGTTGGTCTTGGCCTTCTACGTGGCAGTCAGTTTATCGTTATTTTAGATTGACTGTCTGTCAAATTTTTGATTTTTTTGGAGTTTTTTTGTGTCCTCCTCGCTCGTTTTTGTGATATTCTGTTTTCTGTTCGTTTCTTGGTTCAGGTGATGCCTTGAGAATGATTTATTCCTTAATTTTGGTGAGAGATTGGCTTTGTTTGGGTGTTTTTCCTAATGTTAATGTTTATTTGTAAGTGGAGGTATGTAGCGGAGATTCATGTGACGGTACCCCGTTGTCTTGTCTCTTTGGTTTGTGTAATCGCGAGGGTTCCACCATTTCTTTCGTCTTTTCCCCGTTGTGTGGCGTTCTTGGCGTCTTGGGCCATTCGAGTAGGGTGGCCTATTGGGGGTAGAGCCTACTACGCTAATCTTTGCACGGTGAGGTGTTCGGTCTTTCGAGCGGTTCCGCCCGGTCTTAGCGTAGGGGCGGGGGCTACTGCGCTGGGGTCCGGTAGACGCAGCGCGTGGTATCGCTAGCCGGCCTGCCTCCTGTCTTGCTCGCTTCGTGCGGGAGGGGTTCCCCTCGTGTGCTGTTTTTTGTTTTGATTATGGTATTCGCGCTAAGGCGGGGCCTACCGTTTACGCCATTCTTTTTAGGGTGGGTACTCGCGTTTGCTCGCGCGTACCTCCTGGCTCTTGCTGGTTTCCTTATCCAGTGGGCGCTTATTCGCCACTTGTTTGTACGTTTTGTCAATAGATACTTGTTTGAGTGACCTTTTTCGGATGTGTTTTTTGCTTTGGTCTCATTTGGTGTGTTTTCTGTGTTTGTTGGTATAGGTTGGATATGTTGATTTAATTAGTCTTTTAATTCTAGTTTGTAGAGGATCGCTCTAGTTGCGTTCTGTTACAATATATTGTAACGGAACGCCATTACGGCGATCCGCTACTACAATAAAACGTTAATACCACCCACACATCCAGCGTACACGAATAGAAAAACATCGGCTGAACCAGGATAACATAGCACAAAACAAGGTACACACGGTCAACCGCAAGTAGCCACCCTAAAACAGCATGGCATCAGACACAGGCCCCACCTAAATAAAATAAGACTACTATCAAAACAAACACAGCTCGCAAGAAGCTTGCACGAGTAAGACGAGGGGCAGGCCAAAACATCAAAACCACACACTACAGACTGGATCCCAGCGTAGTACCCCCCGCCCCACTAGGAAACAGGCGGAACAATGCGTAACAATAAACGCCTTACCGTACTAAGAAGGCATAGTCAGCTTCACCCTTTAAACCAACCATACCACACCGACGCAATGCGCCGAGAACGCCACGATACGGTGAAATTACAAAAGAATTAGTGGAACTCTTGAAATTCCACAAGTTTTCAAGAGTGAACGACAAGGGGATTCCACATGAAACCTCACCACATACCCCCACTCAAGGATCAAATATTAATAACGAAATAAAGACATAAAACAAACCGAAATATTACGAAAAAACAATTAACAAATTAAGACTAGGGCAGGCCCTACCCGGACAAACCCTCAAAAGGGAGAACAACATAAAAATCTAGGAAGAACATCTAAAAAACACATTATCAAACACCAAATTCGCAATAATTAAGCAATCCTAGCAAATTTCGAACCAGAAATTAGGCAGTGAAAAACATACAAAGAATAAGTAAAACCACACATAACAACAATTAGTAAAAACATTAATCAAACGGTAAAAAACTCTCAGGAAAAGTTCGAACGTCCTGCGGGTGGAAAATTAAAACAGACCAACAAAATTCAACCTCGCTAGAACCGCGGTTCAAACTCAGAAAAAGACAAAGCCCGGCTAAATATAGAAATAACGGTACACCGATACATTACCCCGCACCTCCTTCACCTAGTGATTGAAGGGCGACAAACATCACGTGACATACCCAAAAACACCCCCTCGGGGTCTATCCACTAAACTATATAAACCACGACCGGTCAAGCCTCGAGGCTCTTGTTGAAAATCTGTTCTTCAAGACGAAGTGCTGCCCGACAGCCATCATAAATTCATTTTTAATAAAAAATGTAACGAAAACAGCGTTTATTCGATCAATCGATTCCCCTGCGTTGCGCTTGGCCGTCGTTTGACCGAACGAAACTATACCGATAAGAACTAACCATTTGGGAAATATCATGGTAGTATACAGTATTCTTTTGCTCAACTGATTCCCTGGCATTGCGTCCTGGCCATCGGTTGAGTGAACGAATTAATTAGGATATTCTGCGAGAAAAGGGCTCCTCTGCATTGCGCCTTGGCCGCCCCCCAATCGCAGCGTTAGGGCACTCTGTCATTAACGTGTCCCCACGCATAGCGCCGTGGCTACATGTCTTTTGCAGAGTGAAGAAGCACGTGTGTCTCCAGGTTAAGGGAGTGGCATCCCGACTTGTTGCACCACGCGCAATCGACTCGTAGGGTGTACCTGCGTGGGTGGGACGTCGTCAGGGCCAGCACCAACTACCACCTGCTACGAACGGATACCTCGGCCAATCTCACTAATTAAAATACCAAATTGTAAAGCCCTTAAAGGCGCAATAAGGTGGCTTAATTAAGTGCGACTAAAGGCTTCAGTACCCGGGGTACAGGAAGAGCTAGTTGGTCATAGCTGCGAACCCGGTGTCTTTTGCGAACAGCGAGCTATAGCTAGGGACCCAAACAATAACAAAGACGAGTGAAGATAGGTAGGTAAAATCACACACACCACCTCACCACACGACACTCGCGTTCCTACTATAAGCTCTCCGCGCGACCATTAGCAGGGCGGAGCCTCAAAAGGCAGATCTCGCGGACGGGCATTCCAAAACAATAACATCCCAAATAGCATGATACCAGCTAGACGTCCGATGATTAAAAACAAGGCGGACCGGTACATCTAACGAAGGTACCAAGGAACGCCCCGTATGAGGACTAAGCCCATCAACTAGGCCACACCTTGCAACATTCAAATAGAGACACGCGAAGCGCCAATGGCCATCGAGATTCGGCCAATGATATCCTAAAGCAATTCAAGAAATACTCAAAATCAAAATTACACAATATTCGACACTCGCGCATTAGCAAACGCGATAGCCCCAAAATAGATAAATTGAGTGTTGAGCGATATCTCATCACTTTACGAATAATAGAATCAAAACCCAAAAAGAATTGGAAATTTATTATTCCATTTACGTAGTATTAGAAGAATCGCGTATCAGCAAACGCGACAACCCCTAAACAGATAAATTGAGTGTTGAGCTCCGTACAAGTGATATCTCATCACTTTACGAATTATAGCGTCAAAACCCGAAACACCGGAAGCAATTCCGCATACGTAGATCTAAGAACAGCGCGTCTTAGCAAACGCGATAATCTCTAAACAGAGAATTGAGTGTTAAGCTCCGTAAAGGTGATATCTCATCTCTTTACGAATTATAGAGTCAGACCCCGAAATACCGGAAGCAATTCCGCATACGTAGATTGAAAGAAAAACTCACGCAAGCGAACGTTAAAAACCGTACGAATGACCAGATCGTCCTACGAACGTCCTTCCATCCTCTGTCTAAACTAACAATCAATCAGATATTTATCAAACAATCAAGTGCCTCCAGCACGATAAAGAAAAAAGGAATTACCCAATCAATAAAAAGACCAATGATGAAAGGGTAACAAACCGCATGTCCTTCACGGACAAATGCGACGCAACAAATCCCAAACTCAGGTCTCACAAACAATAACAAAAAAATAATAATAACAACCTAATAGATTGATTACAAATCCATAAAACCACAGACACTTCTCATTCCATCCAGCCCAGAGCACGAACTGGTTTCGAGCAAGCTCCACTCTCCATACGATCTAGGACGATATCACTCGAAATAAAATTATAAAACTACGCGATTTCACGACACCGCCGAACAGACGCGCATCGTAGCGAAAAGCAATAGTGGACGAAAATCGCGGAACATTTCAATATATATATCATTTTTGTTGTTTTTCTTTGTTTCAGATCGATACGCTAACGAGATTCGCCCCTGTTTTATTACCTTTTTTATTTGATATGTTTTTAGAGATTTATATATACTAATATACAGGGTGGCCGATTTATCTGAAGACATTGAAATATTTCGAAAACTACGCATCGGATCAAAAAAAGTTCTGAATAAAATTTTTTTGCCCGGAAAGAGCTCATTCAATGATATCAAAGTCGACACCTCACCCCTACCCCCTGGGGTGGGGGTGGGGGCAACTTTGAAATCGTAAATAGGAACCCTTATTTTTTATTGCAGATTCGGATTCCCTATAAAAAAATAAGTAACTTTTATCTGAAACTTTTTTCTTCGATTCGTGATAGATGGCGCTGTAATCGCAAGGGACCTGATTTTCGCGAATATCTCGAGAAATTACACATCGGATCGAAAAAAGAAAAAAGACATGTTTAATTTTTCAAAAAGCTATTCAGCGATACGAAACTCGATCCACCCTCCCCCCCATCCCTAGCTCCCGGGGTCGGGGCATCTTTGAAATCGTAAATGGGCACCCCTATTTTTTTTGCAGATTCGGTTTTCCCATAAAAAAATAAGTATCTTTTATCTCAAAATTTTTTTTTCTATTCGTGATAGCGCTGTAATCGCAAGAAACCTGATTTTTGCGAATATCTCGAGAAATTAAGACCCCCACCCCAAGGGGTAAAGATGGGGGGGGAGGGTGGATCGAGTTTCGTATCGCTGAATAGCTTTTTGAAAAATTAAATATGTTTTGTCTTATTTCGATCCGAAGTGTAATTTCTCGAGATATTCGCAAAAATCAGGACCCTTGCGATTACAGCGCCATCTATCACGAATCGAAAAAAAATGTTTCAGATAAAAGTTACTTATTTTTTTATAGGGAATCCGAATCTGCAATAAAAATTAGGGGTTCCCATTTACGATTTCAAAGTTGCCTCCAGCCCCAGGGGGTAGGGATTAGGGATGAGGGGTCGATTTTGGTATTATTGGATCACCCCTTTCCAGGCGAACAAATTTTATTCAGAACTTTTTTTGATCCGATGCGTAGTTTTCGAAATATTACAATGTCTTCAGATAAATCGGCCACTCCTGTATATACGAGATTGCATTACAAAATTTATGTTCGGAAGTCTTTCTGCAGCAGAACAGAACCAACTCCAACACCTATAAATGTACAGATGAACCCTACGTACACACTACTATGGAGCATGTGCTTTCTCTGCCACCTGTCCATTGTCTTAGGGTTGGTCGGGTACGATTGTGCAGGAGCCGCCACCATTATACCATTATTAGAGGTAGGAAAATGCGATATTCCCCAATCCGAAATCAACATTACAAAAAAATATATACTACTACTACAGATTAATCAGTATTATTCTATCCAAGTAATTCAGTGTAAAGTTGGAATTTACCGAGAAATCCATAAATGTGGTATGTTTTCACACACGATGGAAGTACTTAATGGGGAATACGCTTACGTAAATACAGTATCACATAATAATTGTCGGCAAATGCATCACGATGGTTTACTGAAAGTGGGGAAAACTAAGATTACAGGAATTCTTCACAATGACACTATTACTAGACCAGTGGCTATTGCCGGTCAAATAGACCCGGATGGAGTCTTTCAGGGAGTGTATTATTCTGACTCTTATGGTAACTTGGACGAAGTAGTTGTCAAAGGAACAGTAAAAATAACTTTAAGGGATACCACAGCTGAAGTAAGCGTAGAAAATCTAATAAAATACATTTAAAATCAGGATTACGATGCGACTTAAATGAGGGTCAATGCATCGATATTGATGGAGGCGACTCATACTGGAATCCCCTACCCGAAGACTCCTGTAAATTCAATAGGTGCGGACTTCTTTATGAAGGACTCGCTGACGAAACGGTAGACATCCACACACATTTTGGGCAAACTATTGTATTTACTCTATGACTAAGGGAGAAGTTGTATTTGCCCTCACCGCCAAAGGAAGAACCTTAATTTGTGGATACAGGCTAATACGTACCGAGCATCCTCAACTGCTTATTGTAGAAATTGAAAAAGGTAATCCTTTTATAAAAAAGGAGGTAGTCAACGTGAATAATCTAGACATTATTGCTTACGTAAATGCCAAATTCGTTTACGTGGTGTAACGTGGTAGAATATTCATGCTACGTCCTTCTCGCTCGACGGCTACCAACACGATCGCACAGGGCTGTAGGGAATGATTTTCGTATTTTATTTATTCTTTATTTACATTTTTTTTCTTGTTTTATTTTTTTATACATATATAATGCGATTTACACGACCGAGGGACGGAGATTGAGCACGAAGAAGAGAGCAACACATTTAACACCTGGAAACTTTGGACAGATATTTTACGTCTTTCTCAGTCGGGATATGTCGTTTTCCCGACGACGCACCAAATGATACGCGGCCTTCTATCCTTAGCCGCCGTTGACTTACGGAAATCTATATATCCCAGATAGTCATCTGCTAGACTACGCAACGTTGGTATTGTCTGTCGCCAATTAATACATCGTCCAGCTGAGACGCTAGTCGCGGTCATCGTGCGACACAGGTTCCCCCAATTATCCGAGTTTGGCGGGTTAAGTGGGGATCATAGTTCACGGGCACGCGTGCCGGCAGGACCTCGGGGCTTTTTCCCGGTGAACGTTGAGCGAACCAGACGTAGCCCTTATTATATCTGTGTCCCGCTTTACTCTGTGGATTCACGCAAACGAGCCGCTTACTGTCTGTCACTGTACGGGAAGGAAAAAAATCAAGGAGAAAATATTTCGACGTCCTTTCGAGGTTTCTCGGACTACGGGAACATCGCATCGTCATCGTCCCAGTGAGCTCTCTTCCCTTCTACGGTCTTTTGCTATTATTTTATTATTTTATCATTTAATTTGTTCACCATTAATTTCTTCGAGCTTGGTCGCACCTGCGACTCTGGTACACTGCGTGCAGAGTAATGATTTGTATCGGGAATCGCGGCGTCTATGAAGTGTAACCTCGAGATCGTGGAATTCGTAGAAACCGGGGAAAAGTCACTGTATTAATTAATTGTTTTCGGCTGACAGTTAAACCGTGCGCACGTTGGGCCGTTATCCCGGTGTGCTTTGTATTTGATATCCTGTGTCTGTGGGATTGGAACGGGATAGACCGCGTCGCGGATTTTACCTAATAATTGATGTTGTGCCGCGGAATATTCCACTCCGTATTTCGTATATTCGGGAATATTCCATAGCAAAGTAACATTGGAATTCGTTCAAGACAGGAAACGAAGTCCAATGCCCGATCGTACGATCGACACCAGGAACGCCGACGCAGCATGAGGCGACTCGCTTGGCGTTCGACGATAGGCTAACACTAAAAACGCAAACTAAGGGATTTTCGTAAAGACAGTTAGCAACTGCTTTACGAAAAGACAGTATTAAATTAGATTGAAAAGAGAACGGTTGGTTCCTCGTTTAATACTCGAAACAACGCATTATTGTACTTCTTACTTTGATATATAAATTGGCAACGGAAAGTTACCGTTGCTTATAATAAATACTTCCTTTTATATAAACTCGCGTTTCCATCTTTTACTCGAGATCCATCTCCTTATCGGCAAACGATCCCAAAAAAAATAATAACTTTTAATATTATACCGACTACCGAATAATCCAATTACTCGGTACCGGCATAACATTTGGTGGCAGCGGTGGGATCTGCCGAAGTTAAGTGATTCGTGATTTATTAGGACAAAAGTGTTTTGGACAAAGTTGAGAATACTCTGAAGTGACGACTACGACGCGTGCAAGGACACCAGTGTAGTTCGTGAAAACCCGACTAATCTAACGCGAAGCCGTGAAGTGAACGTTGGTTCGGGGTGACGTATCGGTCAACCGTTTAAAGTCCCGATTGACGGTGTCACGTCAAGTCGCGGAAAACCGCACAAAGTGTGCAACCGAGTACGCACAGCAGCTACTCGAAAAGAAGCCGTCGCGCAACCATTGACGACGCACCAAGGACGAACCCAGGAACCAACGGAGATACGGGTCAACAGTACCAGGGAGGACAACTGGACCAACCTTCGAGGAAAGCTAAGAGACAACGGGTCTACAGCACCGAAGGAACAGCACCCGAGGACATCGCAATGGAAAGGACCGCCTTCCAGATCATCATACTGTAAGTGGCGGTTACGTTATTAGTACATATTGCCGATTAAAATCAAAGCCAGTCAGGGAAAAATATATTTTGAAATTTTGAAAAAACAAAATTAATAATTTTGCCGAAGCCAGTGTAGAATAGATATTTGGGAATATTCTAAAGTAGAGTTAGCCAAGAAATTTGCAAGCATGTCAGATCCTAGAGGAGCCCGACCAAGAAATAGGGGCAATTCGCTAGAGACGACGTTGCCCGGCGAAGAAGTAGACCCTACAGCCGGTTTAGCTGCGGCAGTAGGAGACATCGTTTACGAAGCGCGCAGGGCGCTATTCGAGCTCTCGCCGTCGGGGCGAATCCCTTCGTCCAGACAAGGGGCCCTGGCGGACAGACTGATGGCCCAGTTTGGCGTAAACCCACGTAGGGGTGCGTCATTCGGGGATCATGACAGCAACGTTAGCGACGACTTGCTTAATATTGCCACGGGCGAGCAAACGCCTGAACGCATCACCGAGGACATGGTTGAGCGAGAAATAGAAAATATGCGAACCATAGATCGTGTAGGTTTTCCAGCAGCTACCGGTACGACAGCCCGGTCGGTACCAGCGAGAGTACGCGATCGGTTGGAAGCGATCGACCGAAGCCAACGCGAACTGGAAAGAGCGCGACGCCAGTGCGAGAGGCTGCAGCGCGAGCACGATAGAGGCCAACGCGAACTCGATCGCGAACTCAGGGAGGCCGAAACACCGTCGGCGAGACGGAACTTGGCGGACACGCTCAACGAGGTAGGTGGGAACGAGTACGAACTCATCCGGTCCCTACGAGAGCAAAACGCCGAACTATCGCGGAGGCTGGGAAATACAGGGTTGGAAGAACGTCCAATACCACGTCCGCGGTCGAGGCAAACCCGATTTGAAGAATCGGATTATCCCCCTGCGGATCCCGTGTTCCAGAGGGAACAACGGAGGGTGTCGGAAACACAGAGTCGGACACTCGACCTGGGGCTGGCCTTGAAAAATATAAAGCGCTTCGACGGCAGCAACGCTGACGAACTAGATTCCTTCTTACGATCATGCGAGACTGTTTTTAAGCGTGTAGCGCCCCAGGATCAAGACATCCTGTTGGAACTAGTGCTCAGCAGCAAGCTCGAGGGAAGGGCGTCCAGAGAGATTAAGCACAAAGTCATCCACTCGGTAGCGCACCTTAAAACCGAGCTGGAGGCCCTGTACGGAAAGCGGAAGTCGTTGCCTGCGTTACAAGTAGAGTTCAACTCCCTCCGGCAGGGCCAGGGTGTGGACATCGCGGTATACGCCGCCAGGACTGAGCGTATCACCGTCGATATAATAGAAAAACTCTGCGAGGAAGCCACCTCGATGTTGGAGATGCGCATCGTCGAAAAAATAACACGGAAGAGCGCCCAGGCCAACTTCGAAAATGGACTGCATGGGCAGGTCCAAATTCCGGTGAGATCTCGTAATTACGCCACCCTCCACGAGTCGGTAACCGGAGCCATCGAGATCACCAACATGGTGCAGCCAAAGGGAGGGGTTGGTGGAGCAATAAGCCACCCCAGAAGGTCCCAAGGTGCACCATCCCAGCAGAACGAGAACTGTTTCACCTGCGGGAAACCAGGGCACGTGGCTCGAGACTGCACCCGCAGATCGGGAAGAGTAAGCCTACCGATGCCCAGCGAGAATACATCCATTCACAACGTTGACGTCGTGTGCAACTATTGCCAAAAAAGGGGCCACATGTGGAAAGACTGCAGGAAAAGATTGTCGCAGAACAAAAGCGATCCTGCCCAGTCTTCACAGCATCCCCAACGTCCAAGGGACTCAGGGGGCAAGAATGAAAGGTCCACGGTAAATGCAAGTGCAAATCGATCGAAGACCGATGCCAGCCCGCTGGGAACCATGAGGATAAATACGCTAACTGTCCAGCAGAGACCTGCACGCAAGCAGAAGGAAACAACGCTGCGGCTCCTACAAGTGACGCTGCCGGCGTCGAGTGCCACCGCCAGCGACTTCGACATCGATGCACCGTTGGCCACAACCGGGGTACTCACCCTTAAAGCGGACACCGGAGCGCAGTGCAGCATAATCAAGGAAGGCTGCCTCAAGCCCGAAACCATGGTGAGCAGGTGCTCCGTGGAACTGCAGGGTGTTGCAGGAGAAAAATTCACCCCCCTCGGGATAGCTAAAATTATTCTCGAGACACCGGCTCTAAATGTAGAGCATTGGTTCTACATCGTTCCGAACAATGTGCCGTTGAAGGTCAACGGATTACTTGGCATGGACTTTATCAAGCAGCATAAAGCGGACATCCTGCATGGCGAGAGGCTCAAGTTGTATGGGCACTGCATGCCGCTAAGGGACGGCGCGACGAGGATAAATTCGTCACCACGCGGTAGAACTGCAGCCACGTGCAAATACATAGGCCTGCTTACGAAGACAAATTCTCTTTACGGAAACGGGTCTAACACGGATGCCGCCAAGGAGAATAAATCTGTCGGACTACCTATGAGGAGCGGAATCAGCCGAGGAAAAGTAGCGAGATTCCGTGTCACACCGTCAAAACCTAATAAAGTGAGTTTATATGGTTATAAAAACGACGGAGAAGTGCAACGGCCGTCGGCGACACTCGAGCCGTCGGAGATAGCGAAGGCCGTACGGAACCGGCAGGTCAAGGCACTACGCGTACGCTCAACGAGCACGGGGGCCAAACGCTTCGCGCAGCAACGACGGAAGCCCGACTTGGTGCCCCCCAGCAGTGAAAAGCAAGCAGCTTGCGCAGGAATAGCGTGCGAATACAACGGTGTATTCCAACTACGAGGGAACAAGCGACAGCGCACGCACGAGGTGCAAGATCGCGCACCCTTTAAGGTCGTATCGAAGGACCTAGGATCGCAACCCTTGCCTGGGAAGACCGTAAAATCGGGGCATAGGTCCGGTAAAATGCAGAAAGCCGGAAAAAGAAATACTATTGCAGATGCTCTTAGTCGCACATATGCGACCACACGAGCCCAAGTGGGACAGGACAGAAAGTCCCACAAAAAAGAGAATGATAACGCAATCGGGTATACGAACAGCCGCACAAAGCGGAGAGTCGAGGATACCCAAGGCAACCAGTATAACTCGTCGGCATAGTAACACACGGAGTAAGAGCTACTCTCGATAGTATGGGCCCTAGCTCAATTCCGGCCATATATTTAAGGTACCCGTTTCACAGTAGTGACGGACCACCAACCGCTCACCTGGCTGTTCGGAGTAAAGGACCCAGGTTCGAGATTGATGCGTTGGAAAATTAAATTGGCGGAACATGAGTTTAACGTAGAGTACAAGGCAGGAAAGCGCAATACGAATGGAGATGCGCTAAGTCGAATATGCCTTACTACGAGGGCCCAAGCGAGAGCGGAGAACGAAGTCCGTGTGTCGAAAGAGGACAGCACGACGGGGCAAGTAGGCACCACAAAAGACCGCACAAAGCGGACAGCCGAAGATACCCCGTATAGCCATGGTAGCTCGCTTGAGCGAGAGGTCAAGCTCGCCCGCGAGCGAGACGAGGACAGCAAGCGCCCGGGTACGGACAGCCGCACAAAGCGGAGAGCCGAGAATACCCCGGGCCAGCCTAGCAACGCGGCAGAGAGAGAGGCCGCGCTGGCCAATGCGCCAGAAGAGGATAGAGAGATTCGCAGCGTGCCTGCAGAACGCTCTACTGAACCCCACAGCCCCGCCGAAAAGCCGTGCGGTCGGGGAAGGGGCAGACCACGCAAGCAAGCAACGCAAGCCACTGGTAAGACTGCGAGCACCGCTAACAAGGATGGAGCGGGCCCAGCACAGCATGGCAGACCCGCGAAGCGCGGAAGGCCGCGAAAGGCAAACGTTGCAAGGCCGCTCGAGAGAGAGAGCGACCCAACGGCGGAGCCACCGGTGGGCACACCGAGCGAAGAAACTGCGGACAGAGCACCGCAAAGGCCTGCTGAGGAAGCGAGGCACGGCGGGGCCCGTAGCCCACGAACTTCCTGCAGCGCGGATGAAGACAGCGCGATAAAAGAGTATAGCGACTGCCGCAGTGGCGTAGCCACTCCTTCTGTCGATGACCGCCAGAAAATAATTAGAGAATACCACGACACCGCCATAGGAGGGCATCAAGGTATACGGCGCACGTTACATCGAATCCGGACCAAATACAACTGGCCCGGCCTGAGAAGAGATCTAGAGAATTATATATCGTCTTGCGAATCCTGTCAAAAGAATAAAGACAGGAAAAGAGAACGAGTACCGATGGTGGTAACCGACACCCCCTCGAGGTCGTTTGAAAAGGTTGCGGTCGACATCGTAGGACCGCTACCGGACAGCGTCAACGGAAAAAAATACATACTTACGATCCAAGACGCATTGACCAAGTACAGCGCAGCGATTCCACTGCCGAACCAAGAGGCTTCGACAGTAGCAAAGGCGCTCGTAAAAGAATTAATTTGCCGGCACGGGACACCGGAAATAATATTATCAGACCAAGGCACGAACTTCCTCAGCTCGACCTTCAAAGAAATATGTCGACTGCTCCGAATCAAAAAGATACAAACGACGGCCTACCATCCGGAATCAAATGGCGCTCTAGAAAGATCGCATCGTACTTTTGCAGAATACCTGAAAAATTTCATAAATGAGGATCAAGGTAATTGGGACGAGTGGCTGCCGTACGCGATGTTCACGTACAACACCACTCCACATACGGGGACCGGATTGTCACCCCATGTATTGGTATACGGACGCGAAGCGGAGTTACCGACTGCCGTGAAGCAGGAGCCTCGCCGCACCTATGCGTACGACGACTACGTCTAAGAGTTACGCGAACGACTACGCGCCGCATGGACTATAGCACGAGACAACCTGGAAGGCGCGAAAAGACGGTCGAAGACTACATACGACCAAGGCGCACAGGTGCAGGAGTACCGCGTCGGCGAACGCGTACTCCTCCGCGACGAGACGGTGCGCAGGGGGCGGTCAGCCAAGCTGACCCCGAAGTGGACGGGACCTCACGAAATAGTAGAAAAGAGGCCCTCCGTCAATTACGTCATCCGAAAGGGACGAAAAACTGAGGCAGTGCATGCAAATCGCCTGAAGCTCTTTATAGAGCACTAAAATGAAATAAAAGCTAAATAAAGGCGGGTAGGGAGCTCCACAAAGCGCAAGGTAAGGAACCCAAATAAGAGAAACGAGGTAAAATGAAAACTTGTTTAATTGAAAAAGCACGAAGGAAAACATGTCATACATAGTAATGGTTATTTAGAAAAATTCAGGCATACTGGCTTTGGTAGGCGTATGTATAGTAACCGCCCAAGATTTCAGCATAAAAACCATCGGGCTGACCTCACAGATCATCCGGGAAAACTATCTCCCATCGTTCAATTTAACGTTAACGGAAATTGAAGCCCAGGCGCCCCCTACGCAGACAGAGAGGACAATTCCATTACAGAGCGTGCTGCGAGACCCAGAAGAGCTTCAAAAGCTCGGAGCTCGAGCCGACCAAATCATGGACGGCCTCAATACAGACGGAGACGGGATGCAACACATCCATAGTCTGAGTTTTTACTTACTGGGTGCAGTAGCGCCAATAGCCTTGGTTGGCTATGTTCTGTTTAAATGTTATAGGTATCAACGAAACCGAACACCAACAAGGACAAGCGAGGCAACGACCCCGGCAACAGCCGAGGTAAACATCAACCTCGAGCCGATCGGACGACAACAGCCAGAAGAGCAACCGCGATCCGAGCTGGCCAGGTTATGCACCCGTCCCCTCAACCGAGAACGACTCGCTCGGCACGAAAGACGATAAGAAGCATTGGAAAAACTTCATCGTCAACGAATGAAAAAATGAAACATTTTATTGTATTGTTATATAACATCAAACAGTAAAATTGTAAGAGGAAATACGAGAAACCAATCGAAGAAAAAATTTTTAAAGAAAAAATTTTTCCTTTTAAGGGGGGAGGGATGTTGTGCCGCGGAATATTCCACTCCGTATTTCGTATATTCGGGAATATTCCATAGCAAAGTAACATTGGAATTCGTTCAAGACAGGAAACGAAGTCCAATGCCCGATCGTACGATCGACACCAGGAACGCCGACGCAGCATGAGGCGACTCGCTTGGCGTTCGACGATAGGCTAACACTAAAAACGCAAACTAAGGGATTTTCGTAAAGACAGTTAGCAACTGCTTTACGAAAAGACAGTATTAAATTAGATTGAAAAGAGAACGGTTGGTTCCTCGTTTAATACTCGAAACAACGCATTATTGTACTTCTTACTTTGATATATAAATAGGCAACGGAAAGTTACCGTTGCTTATAATAAATACTTCCTTTTATATAAATTCGCGTTTCCATCTTTTACTCGAGATCCATCTCCTTATCGGCAAACGATCCCAAAAAAAATAATAACTTTTAATATTATACCGACTACCGAATAATCCAATTACTCGGTACCGGCATAACATTGACTTAGATTTATATGACTTAGTTTATTTCTTTTTGACTCATTTTATGGCCTGGGACAGCTTGGCGTTAATGCTTTGGATTTAATTAGACTGACGTACCGTAATTTAATATACTTTATTTATTTTATTTATTTGTTCTGTTTTTATGCTATCGAACAGTACGTTATTATTTTTCGTTTTGCATTTGGAAGTAGTCCGAGCTCGGCCGTTGTCCCGTCTGTTGTATTTGGTCTAGAGGGACTTGTACGATCGGTAGCGTATCTCACTTTGTTAAATTATTCGTCGTTTTTATTAGTTCGGTTATTATTGTTAGTATTATTTATTATTCTTATTAACGTTATTTCGGATGTCAGTCATTTAATTGGGGCTTTCTCATTTTCTTTTTTATAATTTGAGGGTTTATTAATCATTCTTCATTCTCGACTTATTAGCCGTTGCTCGCCTGTGATTTTCGGGCTAGGAGACTCGAACTAGTCGAAGCTCGCGTACGTGACCTGCCGTTGTTATGGTTCCTTTGGATGTATGTGGGATTAGCTCGGGATACGCCGTGTCGCGAACTGTGCGTTGAGACAACCGAATATTTGACTTTGTCGGTGCTCTCTGTTCGAAATTCGTAGCGAGCGTGATAAGCTATACAATATCTACCGTGTATGAGAGTGAGAGAGAGAGAGCGGGATAACTGGTACCGTGGGATTAGAGATTAAAAATAAGATACCTTACTAGATTTAGAAAATTGTTAAAAAGAGAGACTAATTTTGCTGTTGTTGTTTAAATTATTTATTGTTATTATTTTATTAATCTGACTTTAATTATTGCTCTTGTCTGGTGCGTTTAGTGACAATATTTTATTGACTGACTTTCTTCCTTGACTCTGATGACGTATTTTAATTAATTGATTTCATTCATATTCTATTCTGACTAATTAGTGACTTGACAGTCCGAACCACCCACTCTGCCTCGAACAGCTGTAGCTGGCCTGAGTTCAGGCTGGTCATCCGACTCTTTATTTTTTCCTTCCGGCGCGAAAGCGCCTGGCGCCCAACTCGTAAGAGAAAATAAAAAGGGGGGAAAAAATAACTTGGAGCAGCCATAGGTAACGTGGTGCGTTGAGGCACAAATTTACGTTACAAATTTGGCGCCCAACGTGGGGCCCGACTGTCAAGTCTTTTAGTTAATTAAAAATTATAGTTTTAATAAGAATTTTTTTCCCCTCTTTTTCCATTTTTTTAATACTTTCTATTATTGAGAAATATTTTTTTTTGTGGTTCTTAATTTTCAGTAACAATTCCAAATTTTTTTTTTTTATCATTTCAGTGTTTCGTATATTTCGTTATTTATTTATTCTTTTCTTCTTTTTTAATTATTTTTTTTAATGATTATTGACTGTAGCAACCATAGCAGGTTTTTTTTTAAACTTTTATATCGACATTTCTCCCGCATTAATTATTTTTCTTTTATTTGTTAAAAATTTCTATCCAAAATTATTTGGAATAATCAAGCGGGATAGTATAGCTAATGTTACAGAATTCGGCAGTACAGTTATCCCGCTACGCACTGTAGCGGATCCTGGTGAGGCGTACGGTAGACCAAGCTCACTCGCATTGTCCAGTGCCGCGCTCGAGGCCGGCCGTGTTTACATTTTTTTTGTTGTGTGTCGCCGAGTGAGTATCAGTCTTCGATGTTGGAAACTGGTGCTCCCTGCTAATTTAATATTGTTTCCCGTTTAACATAGGATTCTGAAATATTATTAGCAGTTATATGTAGATTTAAAATTCGTCAATTGAGTCGAGCGAATTTGCGGGTCCCGACTCTATATCGGGGATACCTATAGGGAAGGAATAATTCCGTAGTATATTAGATATTGTATTTCTTTATTTATTGGTTTTATTTCTGATGACTATTAACACCATTAATTAATCAATTTATTATTATTATTATTATTATTATTATTATTATTATTATTATTATTATTATTATTATTATTATTATTATTATTATTATTATTATTATTATTATTATTATTATTATTATTATTATTATTATTATTATTATTATTATTATTATTATTATTATTATTATTATTATTATTATTATTATTATTATTATTCCCGTGCGGGGTTTTCCGACCCCTATCGGGCGCGTCCCCAGGTGGCGGATAGGGGAATGCTCGGCAGATATGTCGGGTAGGTGGGAAATAAAATACCACCCGCGGACCAAAAACGGAACCTGTATGCAGAAGAGCACACGTCTGTTTCCGTATCGGGCGGTGTGTTCGCCAGCGTCTGTCATCGTGTGGATGCGGCTGGGAGTCATACATCGATCGGTACACATTGCAGCACACTGGGAATGCTTCTAGCCGGCGTCGGTATTTCCCCGGCGTCGAGGATGAGGCTGCTGTGAGCTTGCTCTGCCGAGGTGGCCACTGCGGTGTGTATCAGGGACCAGCCCCTTCGGGCCTTGATCAGGAAGTGTGCATTGAATGCAGCGGTCGGAAGCTGCATTGCTCCGGACGAGCGCCGGTCCGTCCGTGTTTTCCGGGACCGGCTAAGCGTAAGTCAGGCCTCAGGGAACTGGGGTAGGAGTTTTTGTTCTCCGAGGGTACACCCGTTCCTGACTATTACGGCCCGCCCCTCTGCACACGAAGCGCTGGTTCAAAACAAAACATGGACAATTCTCAAGGAAACACGCAGACAGGAGGACAGGATGCCGGCGAGGCAACTTCGCTTCGAGAGCTCATTATCGCGAGCGAACAGAAGGCCGAGGCGAGACTCGCAGAAATGCGAAGTCTCATTAAGACCATGATGGAGGCGATGAAGCGGCAGCCCAACGTCAACAAGACGATAAAGGACGGCCTACCCACCTTAGTGGAACAGTTGGAGGGACTGGAGGACTGCTACCGACCATTCAGGAGAGCACACAGCCTTTTTCAGGGAACGTGGACAGAGGGTCTCGAACGTTCTTCGTCAGGACCCAGTAGTGCGAGCCCAGCAACGTCGCGTTTTCGGTCCCCTCGTAAAGTGGGACAGAAGCGAGCGGCAACAAGCCCGCCGGTGCCTCCAACACCTGAGGCACTAAAAAAAAAAAAGAAGAAAAAGAACGGCTCTCCAACCGCTGCTTGGACAGAGGTGACCAACAGAAAGGCCGAGAAAAAGAAAAAGAAGAAGGAAAACAAGGCAGAGGAAGAAAATATAGAGCAGGCTACCACAGCCACAAAAAAGTCTGCGTCACAGGGCACTAAGGGAAGAGTTGCCAAGAGATCGGCCCCGACAAAGCCGGACGCGATCGCCCTTAAACCGGCAAAGGGTAAAACATACGCGGACATTTTGAACACGATCCGCAAAGAGGTCGAGCCCGAGGCTTACGGGGTCGATGTCAAATCGGTACGGTGCACGCGCTCTGGAGAAGTTCTTCTCGAACTGCGTAAGGCGTCGGCCGATTCGAGAGCATCTTTCTCGGCAGCCCTCAAGGCGGTTACCGGAGACACCAGCAGCGTCCGGGAACTGGTTCCCCGAGCAAGCCTAGAAATTAAGGACCTGGACAGCTGCTCCTCAAAAGAAGAAGTGGACGAAGCGGTGAGGAAAGCCCTCGTAGGGTACGAGGGCTTCCTCCAAGTCGGGCTGACTCGGCCTAATTCACGGGAGCAGGTTACTGCCATCGTTACCATCGAAGAATCAGGGGCAAAGACACTGATGCGAACCGCTCATGTGAAGATTGGTTGGGTCAACTGCCGCATCCGAAGAAGGGTGGAAGTACCGAGGTGCTTTAAATGCCTCGGTTATGGACACCAGAGCACCCGGTGCACAGGAATAGACAGGGGAAAATCCTGTTTCAGGTGCGGCGAGGAGGGACACAAGGCAGCTGGCTGCAAAGCCAGCCCCTTGTGCTTCCTCTGCCCGACGATCGAGGGCAAACCCGACTCTCGGTGCCACGTCGCAGGGTCTGGACGGTGCGAGACATTCCGCGAGGTCCTAGCTCAGACCAAAAACAAAAATGGCAGTGGTGCTCCAGGGCAACCTCAATAGGAGTCGGGTCGCCGATGACCTCCTTGCCCAGATCTGTCTCGAGAAAGCCGCTGAGGTCGTCCTCATCAGCGAGCAATACCGGAACAGAGAAGAGCCAGGTTGGTACTCGGACACCCTTGGCACGGCGGCAATATGGGTATTAAACCGGCGACGCTTTCCTGTTGTCGGCCATGGCTCGGGCAGCGGATTTGTCTGGGTGAGATGCAGCGACGTGACTTACGTCAGCTGCTACCTCACACCCAACGAACGAATTGCCAATTTCCAGGCCAAACTTGATGGCCTGGAGGACGCTGTCCGGGATATGGAGGGCGAGCTGGTAGTGGCTGGCGATTTCAACGCCAAAGCTTTGGAGTGGGGTGAGCCCAGGCCTGATTCCCGGGGTGGACGAGTGCTGGACATGGCGTCCAGACTCGGACTGGTCGTTTTAAACAACGGCTCGACGTCCACTTTCCGGAGGCCAGGATATAGGGAGACCGTCATAGACGTCTCCCTGGTGACGGAAAACCTGGCATCGCGAGTCGAGGACTGGAAGGTGATCGAAAACTATACAGCAAGCGATCACCAATACATCACGTTTCAAGTACGTGATGTAGTTCCAGCCCGGGTCAAACCATCTCAAGGCCCTGCCAGGTGGAAAGTCGATAAGATGGACCCCCAAAAGCTGTCACCGGCTCTAATACGCGGCCAGCGAGCCCTACAAGATATGCCAATCCCTGCGGGCGCGGAACAAGTCGTAAGCCTTGTTATGAGTCACCTGCACCGGGCCTGCAGGGACGCCGTGCCAAGGGTTAAGCCCCGAAATGGCCGGCGCCCTGCCTATTGGTGGACGGACGAAATCGCGGCGCTAAGGCGGGAATGTCTCCGAACGCGGAGACTCGCCCTACGAGCCCGGCGCCGCGATCCCGACGAAGCCTCATGCACCGCCGCCTACAAGGCGGCGAGGAAGCTGCTCCGCCGGACCATCCAGAGAAGTAAGCACCGTTGCTGGAAGAAGCTTGGAGAGGATCTCAACGAAGATCCTTGGGGATTAGGGTATAGACTGATCCTCCGCAAATTGGGAGCGTTCGCTGAAACCGCTCCCACAAATGCGGGGGTCATCGGCGGAATCGTTGTTGCCCTTTTCCCCAATCATCCCAAGCTGCCGCGCCGCTCTCGAACACCTGAGGACGAACCACTGCCCCTCTTTACCGAGGAGGAGCTCAGGCTCGCGGCGCGGTCCTTTAAAAACAAGAAGGCGCCAGGCCCAGATGGTCTGCCAGCAGAGGTACTGAAAGCCGCAGTTGAAGGGCATCCAGCGCTCTTCCTGGCGATGTACAACGCCTGCCTGCAGGAGGGGATTTTTCCTCTCCGCTGGAAGCAGGCACGGCTTGTATTGATCGAGAAGGGCAAAGGGGGACCAGCAGACGACCCATCGTCGTATAGACCCCTGTGCATGTTAGACACGGCCGGCAAGCTCCTGGAGAAGCTTCTTCGACCTCGCCTCCACGCGGCAATTCAAGCCGCTGGAGACCTCTCTGAGAGGCAATATGGCTTTCGGAAAGGGAGGTCAACGATCCACGCTATCCAGGAGGTAGTCAGGGCAGCCGGGGGTACGGAGCGGGGCAATCACTACTCCCGCCCCGTCTGTCTGCTGGTCACGCTGGATGTGAAGAACGCCTTTAACTCGGTACGGTGGTGCGATGCGCTAAGCGCGCTAGAGCGGGACTTCCGTGTACCCGAATATATTCTGCGGGTACTGGAGAATTACCTGAAGGACCGCTCCTTGGTGTACACCACCGCGGATGGCCCGGTGAACCAAAAAATCACATCTGGGGCTGCCCAAGGCTCCATACTCGGTCCCGACATATGGAACATCACTTATGACGGGATCTTACGTATGGAAATGCCGAGGGGTACATTCCTGGTTGGGTATGCGGATGACATCGCCGCCGTAATCATCGCCCGAAGCGTTGAGGCGGCACAGATGCTGCTCAACCAGATAATGCGTCGTGTCCGCTCTTGGATGAACGACCACGGCTTGGAGCTAGCGCTGTCAAAGACCGAGATCGTACTCCTTACCAAGAAGCATATCCCATTGCTTCGGGATATGCAGGTGGGAGAGGCGACGGTCCGGACTAAGGCGTCAATCAAGTACCTGGGGGTGAGTCTTGACTCGAAACTCACCTTCGGGGAAGAAAAACGACGGAAAGCGGACAAGGCGGCCGCGGTGACGACGTTGTTAAGCAGGGTCATGGCCAATATTGGCGGTCCCCGGCCCTGCAAGCGTCGTCTCCTTTTACGCACCGCCGAGTCCATTATGCTATATGGCGCCGAAGTCTGGGCTGGTGCGCTCCGGTACGAAGTATACCGGAAGCGCATGGCTGGAGTGCAGCGGAGAGGGGCCCTCCGCATCGCCTGCTCTTACCGCACGGTGTCGGAGCCGGCAGCGCTAGTGATAGCCGGGGTTATGCCCATCGACCTCCTTGCACAAGAGCGGATGTCCGTCCACCAGGACTTCCCTGGAGAGGATAGAGAGGAAGCGAAGGATCTTGCCAGGGCCCGTAGCATGCGGGCCTGGCAGGATCGATGGGATCGGGACCCGCGGGGCCGGTGGACAGCGAGGCTCATCCCTCAGCTGGCCACTTGGATCAACCGTCGGCATGGTGAGGTGAATTACTACCTCACCCAAATGCTGACGGGGCATGGGTACTTCCGAGCCTATCTCCATAAAATGGGGAAGGTCCGGGGCCCGTGCTGCATATCCTGCGGGTCCCCTAGAGATGACGTCCTCCACACGTTTTTCCATTGCAAGGAATGGAGCGTGTGGCGAGCCCCACTGGAGGCAAGGTTCGGGAGCATAACTCCAGACAATATTGTCGGAGTTATGCTCCTGAACGAAGAAGCCTGGGCGGAAGTGGCTACCTACGTAGAGGTGCTCCTCCGCCACAAAAAAGCGGTTCTGGATGGAAGGGACGCCCTAGGGGCGTAAGGACCTGGGCCTCACCCCGAAGTAATGCGAAAGCGGTTCCGGGGTGACGCTGGGAGTCGTGGAGGGGGGTTTTAGTCGGTATTGTTGCGAGATGAGCCCGACACTTGGGGGCTAGGCCCCCAGAAGTGCGTAAATGCATTTCCCCCCTCCAAAAATTATTATTATTATTATTATTATTATTATTATTATTATTATTATTATTATTATTATTATTATTATTATTATTATTATTATTATTATTATTATTATTATTATTATTATTATTATTATTATTATTATTATTATTATTATTATTATTATTATTATTATTATTATTATTATTATTATTATTATTATTATTATTATTATTATTATTATTATTATTATTATTATTATTATTATTATTATTATTATTATTATTATTTTTATACAAGGAGTTGCGGAATCCTTTTTACGGATATCCTCCAGTCTTTTGAACTGGGGGGGTATGTGGGACTCCCAAAAAAGTAGGCCTACCCACTAAACCGCCCTCTCCTTGTTGCCCTCCCCCAGACCAGGAACTATTTTGGTATTACTTCTGGCTGGGGGTTCTGTCCGTGTTCGTTCGTTCGTCTTGCTGTCTGTAACCTGTCGCGTCACGTCAGTCTGTCTGCTCGGTTAGGTGAGGCAGCCGTCTACGTTTTTTCGTCGCAGTATCGTCTCTGTATAGGTGGCAACTAGTTGCCACCATTCTGTCGAGTGGAGCATCACCTGAACAATGTTGTCCGGGGTGCTGCTGCCAACAATCGTCTCCAGTTCCAGTCGGAGTCCTGTCCAGCGGTCGCACACAAAAAATGTGTGTTCCGCGTCGTCTCGTTCGTGTCCACAGTACTTACAGTCTGGCGTCCGTACTCTGTCCATGTTATAAAGGTACCGTCTAAAGTAACCGTGTCCCGTCAGGAACTGGGTGATGTAAAAATTTACGTCCCCAAAATCCCTTTCGATCCACTTTCTCAGGTCCTTTATTAGTCGTCTTGTCCAGTTGCCTGTCGCTCTTTCTGTCCATTGTTCGTGCCAAGTCTGTATCGTCTTGTCGCGTTCCGCGACCGCCGCATCTTCCCGTCTTATGTCCACGCTTCTCTCGTAGATCCTCTTTCGCTCGAAAGCTAGGAGGTCCACGGGGATCACGCCCGCAACCACCAAGACTGCTTGTGCAGAGACAGTTCGGTAGGAGCAGGCGATCCTCAGCGCACCCTGTCTTTGTACCGTTGTCATGGCGTGGCAGTACTTCTTTGTCTTCAGGGCATCTGCCCAGATCTCCGCGCCGTACAGGAGGATCGAGTGGGCTGTCGTCATTAGGAGTCGTCGTTTTCCCGGTCTCGGCCCGTTTGTGTTGGCCATTAGGCGGCTTAAGGATGCTATCCTCTTAACCGCCTTCTGGCATGTTTTTTGTATATGAGGCCAGAAGGTCATCTTCGTATCTAGGGTCACTCCCAAGTACTTGACTTCACCTCCGGCCTCGATTTCGTCCGTCCCGACCCACATGGGTAGTCTCGTCTGTATGCGTCTTTTGCTAAGGAAAGTCAGTTCTGTCTTTTCTGTCGCGAGTTGTAGTCCGTGGTCCGTCATCCAACGGCCCACTCGCCGCATCGTCTGGTTCAGTTTTTTCTGTGCCAGGTCTGGAGATCGCTCGGTGATCACCGCCGCCACGTCGTCAGCGTAGGCGACAAGGAAAACGCCAAGCGGCAATTCCAGCCTGAGTAAGCTGTCGTAGAGTCCGTTCCAAAAGTCTGGTCCCAGTATGGACCCCTGTGCAACCCCCGCGGTGATTTGTCTCGTCACCGGTCCTTCAGTCGTCTCGTACGTGATCCGTCTGTTTCTTAGGTAGTCGCCCACCACCCGAGCCAGGTAAGCCGGAACCCCGAAGTTGCCTTCAAGCGCCTCCAGGATGTCAACCCACCTGGCCGAGTTAAAGGCGTTCCTGATGTCCAAGGTCGCCAGCAGAACGATTGGTCGCGCTGCATGGCAATGTCTCTCCAAATCCAGGAAGGAATCGACCACTTTTTGAATCGCTCCAATCGTTGATCGTCCCCTCCTGAAGCCGAACTGCCGGTCTGAGAGGCCTCCGCTGGTCTGTATCGCGTCCGTCAGTCTCGGTTTTAGTAGTTGTTCATAGAGTTTACCCGTTGTGTCGAGTAAACTCAGCGGCCGGTAGGCTGACGGCGTATTGGGGTCGCCCTTACCCTTAGGGATAAGAACTAGCCTTGCCGTCTTCCACCGGTCACTGAACGTTCCCGTCGTCAAGCTCGTGTTGTACAGGTCAAGAAATATCTCCGGCCTCAGGCGAACCATCAGCCGGAGAATCTCCGCCGGCACTCCGTCTGGTCCCGGCGCCTTGCCAGTCTTCATCGCGGCAGTCGCTTTGAAGAGCTCCTCCGCGGTAAATATGGGGGCCGCCGGGGCCTCCGTGTCGTCTGTCACGTTCGTCCGTATCGGGTGGGTCGGAAACAGTCCGTCAACAATCCGTTCTGCGGTTTCGGCATCTTTGAGTTCAAGTGGAACTCGGGCCCCTAGTTTGCCAGTCACAATTTTGTAACCGGTTCCCCAGGGGTCTTCGTTCACCTCCTCGCAGAGCTGCTTCCAGCATCGCGTTTTGCTGTCCCTTATGGCGTTCGTAAGTGTTTTTCGTGACGTCTTGTAAGTGGCTTGGAGGTTTTCCCTTTCGGGTCTTCCCCCAGCCCTCGTAACTCGTCGGCGGTTCGCCAAGCAGAGCCTGCGCAGCTCGGCTATTTCGTCCGTCCACCAGTATTGTGGTTGCCTGTTTGGTCTATGTCGTCGCTTCGGCATTGTGCTGTTGCACAGCCGGTCCGTCAGTTTGGCCGTCTCATCCGTGAGTCTTTCCGCCCTTCGCCGGCCAGTCAGTTCAGGGGGGACTTTCGTCATTGGTGCTGGTGCTGCCGCCAGCTCCTCCGAAAATTTTCGTAAGTCGAGTTTGTTGAGGTTCCACCTCGGGGGGTACTGGGTCCTCGTCCGTCTCGTCGCCGTTTGTCCTGCCACTTCGAAGACAATGTACTGGTGATCGCTGGCCGTATAGCCGTCGAAAACCCGCCACTGTCCTATCCGTGGCGATACTCTGTCCGATGTCATTGTGACGTCAGGGATCGAGTTTCCAAACCCTGGTCGTCTGTATGTCGGTACGTTTCCCGTATTTGCTACTACCAGGTCTAGCCTTGCGGCCATCTCCAGCAGCAGCCGTCCACGTTTGTTCGTTGTTGTCATTCCCCACTCGATCGCCCGCGCGTTGAGGTTTCCCCCGATGATAACGTCTCCAGGCAGATTCCTGATTCCGTCTTCAAGGAGCGCCACTTTCCTCTCGAAATCCGCCGCGGTGCAGTTGGGTGTCAGGTAAACGCTGACGTAAGTGACAGCGCCGACCCTTGCCCAGACGTAATCGTCCCCGACACCGCAGTTAACTATTCGAGATTGGGCAGCGCCCCTCACCCAGATAGCTGTGGTCTCTGTCTCGTTCGTAATGTACGTTTGTGTCGTTCTTCTCCTGTACGGTTCGCACAGGATCAGAATGTCGGCGTCATGTTCGTCAGCTATCTGTGGTAGTAGCATGTCTGCTGTCCTACTCCTGTTCAGGTTTCCCTGAACTATTCTGTCCGTCTTCCGGCCTGCCTCCTGCACTCCTCCAGCGCAGCCCGGAATACCGCACACCTTCCGGTTCCCGCAAGGTGCGCTACGTCCCCGTGTCCCGCCTCAGAGCACAGTGGGCAAGCCGGTCTGTTTTTACAGTCCGTCGCGTAATGTCCCGTCTCGCCGCATTTCCTGCAGTTCTTTGTCCGATCCGCGTTCGTGCAGCTCGTCCTTGTATGTCCGTAGCCCAGGCATTTGTAGCATTTGGTCACCGTCAATCGTTGTCGTAGTCGGCATCGCACCCATCCTATCCCGATCCGGCCCCGGTCCAGCAGCACCTCGGCTTCTCGCGTCTCGAGGTCGCAGACCGCCATGTACTGCTCGGCCCGGTTCGGGCCGAATATGTGGACACCAAAGTCGCCGTCTCGTCCCGTTTCTCGTCTCAGCGCCCGTATCACGTCCTCCGCGGTGGTAACGCAGTCCAGGTCCATGATCTCCAGTTGCACCCTAGAAGTCACGGTCCTTACACTGCCCGTGTCCCCAACCGCGTCCTGTAGTGCGCGCTCAAACTGTTCTCGTCCGTCCGTGTCTGTCTGTATCTTGATGAGATACCGTCCGTCCTTGGTCTTCTTTAGAGCCATCACCTGTACATGACTGCTCGTCGGGTCGACCGTCGTCCTTATCTTCCGTACGATGTCCGAGTACGTGTTGTCTTTCCCAGGCTTGACCAGTACAGCCGTTCCCCTATGTTTGGGGGTCGGTCTGCGCTTTTCAGCCTGGGTCGGTATGTTCGTCTCGTCCGTTTTGTTTTTCGGTTCCGTCGTTTTTTTCTTCTTTTTTCGTTTCCTCACGGTTGTCCAGGTTTCGGCCTCCTCCGTTCTTGGGGGTGTCTTCTGTCGGGCCTCTGGTGGGGTCTTCGTCGTCTCCCGTTTCCGTTTCGTCGGTCGCGTCGCCGGTTCCGTTGTCTCCGTTTCTGTCTCTGTCAGGTCGTCTGCCATCATTTGTCCCTTCGAGGCTGTCCTGCTTTGCATGTTTAGCGCAGCGTCGGCGGCCTCAAGAATCGTCTTAATGCCGGTTTTTACCGCCATATTCATATTTTTCTGTATTGCCGCTGCCTCTTCCATTTTCGTCGCGGTCTCATGAATGAGTTGTAATAACTCTGTCAAATCGGGCTCGTTCCCACTGTCATCGTCGAATGAGGAGGTTCCAGGTTTTTCTCGATGCCTCCTTATATTTCCGACGACAGGTGGAACCGTTTTACCCTCTTCCATGGGTGGCGGTGTCGTTTCTCTCTTTCTGTATCTTAATTTCTTTTTCTTCTGATGTAGAGATCGATCTTCCGTGCCTGTTGACGAACATGACTGAAGTATACTTCTCTTTCTCAGGTTGACACTTTCGGTCACGTTCGCCAAGCTATCATCGTTCGACTCTCCCCCGATGTTGTTCGTCGCGAGTTCTCCGATTGTCCTGAGCTCTTCCTCGGTCGATGTTTTTTCCAACTCCTTCTTCTGCTTAGGTTTTATTTCTTTTAAAAGTTTCTCCATATTAATCCCACGAGTAGGTCGGAATGTAGGTCTGCCTAGGCAGAGCCGCCTTGTCTAGGTAAGGTGTAAATACTGCAGGGTTCCACCCGGTGCCCTGCAGGGATCGTTCGCGACCGCTTTAGCTTACATCATTGCGGCCATGCAGCCGTAGGCACGATGCCTTCCACCGTAGCTTTTGATGTTGTGTGTTCTTAGTCTGCCTGCTCCCCATGGACCTGTCCGGCAAGGTTAGACCTGCCAGGGGCTAGAGCCCCCGCCGGCCGAGCTCCAAAGTTCATTGCAGAAACGCAAGCCCCCCCGCCGCGGCAAGGCGACACACTTGGGAGGGTATTATTATTATTATTATTATTATTATTATTATCAGGGGTACAAATTGAAAATGCGGGTTTGATAACAGATGGCGTTACTAACGCTATACGCATCAGGCAGTACTGTGACTATGTTCATGTCAAAGCTACGTCTTATAGCTTAAATTTTCAGTATGTGTCAATTTGTCGCAGTGTCAAATTCATAGTTTTTTTGAGCTCTCAATATGTCGAGTTTCGTGCCAACAAAACAGCATTTGCGGGAAGTTTTAATTTACTTCTTTAATTTGAAGAAAAGTGCTGCTGAAGCACATCGATTGGTCTCCGAGGCTTATCCGAGTCATGTTCCATCGGTTTCAACGTGCGAGAGATCGTTTGTGCGGTTTAGAAGTGGTGATTTTGACGTTGAGGACAAAGAGCGGCCGGGCCAAGTGAAAAAGTTTGAGAATGCTGAATTGGAGGCAATACTCAATGAAGACTCGTGTCAAACTCAACAAGAGCTCGCAGATTCATTGGGAGTGACACAACAAGCCATTTCCCATCGTATAAAAGCCCTCGGAATGATCCAAAAGCAAGGACATTGGGTGCCGTATGAGCTGAAGCCGAGAGACGTCGAGCGCCGTTTTTTTGCATGCGAACTGCTGCTCGAACGGCAAAAACGGAAGGGTTTTTTGCATCGCATTGTCACTGGTGATGAAAAGTGGATCCATTACGATAACCCGAAGCGCAAAAAATCATATGGTTACCCCGGCCATGCATCATCATCGACGGCCAAACCAAATATTCACGGCGCCAAGCTCATGCTCTGTATTTGGTGGGACCAGCTGGGTGTGGTGTATTATGAGCTATTGAAATCGAACGAAACCATCACAGGAGCACTATACCGAACTCAATTGATGCGTTTGAGCCGCGCACTCAAAGAAAAACGGCCACAATACGAGCAAAGACACGACAAAGTAATTTTGCAACATGACAACGCTCGGCCACATGTTGCAGCGCCGGTCAAAACATACCTACAAACGCTGAAATGGGAAGTCTTACCCCACCCGCCGTATAGCCCAGATATTGCTCCTTCCGATTACCACCTTTTCCGATCGATGACACATGGCCTAGCTGACCAGCGCTTCCATTCTTACGAAGAAGCCCAAAAATGGGTCGATGACTGGATAGCAGCCAAGCCGGCCGAATTTTTTCGCGACGGTATCCGTAAATTGCCAGAAAGATGGGAAAAAGTTGTGGCTAGCGATGGACAATACTTTGAATAATTCATTTGTTACCATTTTTTCAGAATAAACGTTCAAAAATAGAAAAAAATCCCGCATTTTCAATTTGTACTCCTGATATTATTATTATTATTATTATTATTATTATTATTATTATTATTATTATTATTATTATTATTATTATTATTATTATTATTATTATTATTATTATTATTATTATTATTATTATTATTATTATTATTATTATTATTATTATTATTATTATTGTTATTATTATTATTATTATTATTATTATTATTATTATTATTATTATTATTATTATTATTATTATTATTATTATTATTATTATTATTATTATTATTATTATTATTATTATTATTATTATTATTATTATTATTATTATTATTATTATTATTATTATTATTATTATTATTATTATTATTATTATTATTATTATTATTATTATTATTATTATTATTATTATTATTATTATTATTATTATTATTATTATTATTATTATTATTATTATTATTATTATTATTATTATTATTATTATTATTATTATTATTATTATTATTATTATTATTATTATTATTATTATTATTATTATTATTATTATTATTATTATTATTATTATTATTATTATTATTATTATTATTATTATTATTATTATTATTATTATTATTATTATTATTATTATTATTATTATTATTATTATTATTATTATTATTATTATTATTATTATTATTATTATTATTATTATTATTATTATTATTATTATTATTATTATTATTATTATTATTATTATTATTATTATTATTATTATTATTATTATTATTATTATTATTATTATTATTATTATTATTATTATTATTATTATTATTATTATTATTATTATTATTATTATTATTATTATTATTATTATTATTATTATTATTATTATTATTATTATTATTATTATTATTATTATTATTATTATTATTATTATTATTATTATTATTATTATTATTATTATTATTATTATTATTATTATTATTATTATTATTATTATTATTATTATTATTCCTATTATTATTATTATTATTATTATTATTATTATTACAAGGAGTTGCGGAATCCTTTTTACGGATAACCTCCAGTCTTTTGAACTGGGGGGGTATGTGGGACTCCCAAAAAAGTAGGCCTACCCACTAAACCACCCTCTCCTTGTTGCCCTCCCCCAGACCAGGAATTATTTTGGTATTACTTCTGGCTGGGGGTTTTGTCCGTGTTCGTCCGTTCGTCTTGCTGTCTGTAACTTGTCGCGTCACGTCAGTCCGTCTGTTCGGTTAGGTGAGGCAGCCGTCTACGTTTTTTCGTCGCAGTATCGTCTCTGTATAGGTGGCAACTAGTTGCCACCATTCTGTCGAGTGGAGCATCACCTGAACAATGTTGTCCGGGGTGATGCTGCCAACAATCGTCTCCAGTTCCAGTCGGAGTCCTGTCCAGCGGTCGCACACAAAAAATGTGTGTTCCGCGTCGTCTCGTTCGTGTCCACAGTACTTACAGTCTGGCGTCAGTACTCTGTTCATGTTGCAAAGGTACCTTCGGAAGTAGCCGTGTCCGGTCAGGAGCTGGGTAACGTAAAAGTTTACGTCCCCAAACTTCCTTCCGATCCACGGTCTCAGGTCCTTTACAAGTCGTCTCGTCCAGTTGCCTGTACGTTCTTCTGTCCATCGGTCTTGCCAAGTCCGTATCGTCCTGTTGCGCTCCGCAATTGCCACATCCTCCCGTCTTATGTCCGCGCTTTTCTCGTGGATCTTTTTCGCTCGAAAGCTAGAAGGTCCACGGGAATTACGCCGGCCACCACCAAAACTGCTTGTGCAGAAACAGTTCGGTAGGAGCAGGCGATCCTCAGCGCACCCTGTCTTTGTATCGTCGTCATCGCGTGGCAGTATTTCTTTGTCTTCAGGGCATCTGCCCACATCTCTGCGCCGTAAAGGAGGATCGAGTGGGCCGTCGCCATTAGAAGTCGTCTTTTCCCCGGTCTCGGTCCAGTCGTGTTTGCCATCAGGCGGCTTAAGGATGCTATCCTCTCGGCCGCCTTCTGAGCTGTTTTTGGTATATGAGGCCAGAAGGTCATCTTCGTATCTAGAGTTACCCCCAGATACTTGACTTCCCCCCCGGCCACGATTTCGTCCGTCCCGACCCACATGGGGAGTCTGGTCTGTATACGTCTTCTACTAAGGAACGTCAGTTCTGTCTTTTCTGTCGCGAGTTGTAGACCGTGGTCTGTCATTAATCTTCCCACTCGTCGCATCGTCTGGTTTAGTTTTAGCTGTGCCAGATCCGGAGACCGCTCGGTGATCACCGCCGCCACGTCGTCAGCGTAAGCGACGAGGAGTACGCCGAGCGGCATTTCCAGCCTGAGCAAGCTGTCTTACAGTCCGTTCCAAAAATCTGGTCCCAGTATGGACCCCTGTGCGACCCCGGCGGTGATTTGCCTCGTCACCGGTCCTTCAGTTGTCTCGTACGTAATCTGTCTGTTTTTCAGGTAGTCCTCCAGCACCCGAGCAAGTAAGCAGGAACCTCGAAGTTGCTTTCAAGCGCCTCCAGGATATTGACCCACCTAGCCGAGTTGAAGGCGTTCCTGACGTCTGAGGTCGCCAGCAGAACGATTTGTCGTGCTGCGTGGCAATGTTTGTCTAAGTCCAGGAAGGAGTCGACCACTTTTTGGATCGCTCCAATCGTCGATCGACCCCTCCTGAAGCCGAACTGCAAGTCTGAAAGACCTCCGTTGGTCTGTATTACGTCCGTCAGTCTCGGTCTCAGTAATTGTTCGCAGAATTTACCCGTCGTGTCAAGTAAACTCAACGGCCGGTAGGCTGACGGCGTATTGGGGTCGCCCTTACCTTTGGGGATAAGAACTAGCCTCGCCGCCTTCCACCGGCCGCTGAACGTCCCCGTCGCCAAGCACATGTTGTACAGGTCGAGAAATATCTCCGCCGGTACTCCGTCCTGTCCCGGTGCCTTACCAGTCTTTATTGCGTTGGATGCCCTAGTCAGCTCTTCTGCCGTGAAGATGGGGGCTGCCGGTGTGTCCGTGTCGTCTGTAACGTCCGTCCGTATCAGGTGTGTAGGCAATAAGCCGTCGACGATCCGTCGTGCGGAATCGGCGTCTTTGCGCTCTGGTGGTACCCGGGCCCCTAGTTTACCGGTCACGATTTTGTAACCAGTACCCCAGGGACCCTGATCCACCTCCTCGCAGAGCCTCTTCCAGCAACGCGTCTTGCTGTCTCGTATCGCGCTCGTCAGTGCTTTCCGTGCTGTCTTATATGTGGCTTGGAGGTTTTCTCTTTCGGATCTTCCCCCAGCCCTCGTTACTAGTCGTCGGCTTGCCAAGCAGACCCTGCGCAGCTCGGCTATTTCGTCCGTCCACCAGTATTGTGGTTGCCTGTTCTGTCGATGTCGTCGTTTCAGCATTGTGCTGTTGCACAGCCGGTCCGTCAGTTTGGCCGTCTCGTCCACCAGTCTTTCCGTCCTTTGCCGGCCAGTCAGATCAGGGGGGACTTTTCTTATCGGTGCTGGTGCTACCACCAGCTCCTCCGAAAATTTTTGTACGTCGAGTTTGTTGAGGTTCCACCGCGGGGGGTGCTGGGTCCTCGTCCGTCTCGTCACCGTTTGTCCTGCCACTTCGAAGACAATGTACTGATGGTCGCTGGCCGTATAGCCGTCGAACACCCGCCATTGTCCTATCCGTGGCGATATTCCGTCCAATGTCATTGTGACGTCGGGGATGGAGTCTCCAAACCCTGGTCGTCTGTACTTCGGTATGTTTCCTGTATTGGCTACTACCAGGTCCATTCTTGCAGCCATCTCCAGCAGTAACCGTCCACGTTTGTTCGTTGTTGTCATTCCCCACTCGATCGCCCGCGCGTTGAAGCCGCCCCCGATAATAACGTCTCCAGGCAGATCTCTGATTCCGTCCTCAAGGAGCGCCACTTTCCTCTTAAAATCCGCCGCGGCGCAGTTGGGCGTCAGGTAGACGCTGATGTAAGTGACAGCACCGACTTCAGCCCAGACGTAATCGTCCCCGACACCACGGTTAGTCATCCGAGGTCGCGCAGCACCCCTCACCCAGATAGATGTTGTCTCTGTCTCACTCGTGATGTACGTCTGAGTCGTCCTTCTCCTGTACGGTTCGCACAGGATCAGAATGTCAGCGTCAAGTTCGTCAGCTATCTGTGGTAGTAGCATGTCTCCTGTCCTACTCCTGTTCAGGTTTCCCTGAACTATTCTGTTCATCTTCCGGCCTGCTTCCTGCACTCCTCCAGCGCAGCCCGGAATAAAGCGCACCTTCCGGTTCCCGAAGGTGCGCTACGTCTTCGTGCCCCGCCTCAGCGCACAGGGGACAAGCCGGTTTGCTCGTGCAGTCGGTAGCGTAGTGTTTAGATCTGCCGCACTTTCGGCAGCTCTTCGTCCTGTCCACGTCCGAGCAGTTTGCCTTTACGTGCCCATAACCAAGGCACCTATGGCATTTTGTCACGGTCAGTCTTTTTCGGACGCGGCAGTGCATCTATCCAATACCAAGTCGTCCGCGGCGGAGCAGCACATCGGCTTCCCGGGATTCTAGTTCGCAGACCGCCATGTACTGCTCAGCGCGGTTCGGGCCAAAGATATGGACTCCGAAGTCTCCGTCTCATCCCGTTTTCCGTCTGAGTACCTGTACGACGTCCTCCGCGGTTGTTATGCAGTCCAGGTCCATGATCTCCAATTGGACCTTGGAGGTCATGGCCCTGACGCTGCCCGCGGCCCCGATCGCGTCTTGTAGAACGCGTCGGAAGTCGTCTCGTCCGTCTGGTCTGTTCGCGTCTGCCTGTATCTTCAGAAGACACAGGCCGTTTTTCGTCTTCCTCAGAGTCGTCACCTGCACGTGACTCTTCTTCGGGTCGACGGTCGTCGGTTATTTTCGTACGATGTCTGAGTAGGTGTTGTCGGTTCCAGGCTTTAACAGGAAAGCCGTCCCCCTGTGTTTGGGGGCCGCTCTGTGCCTCTCAGCCTAGGTCTTTGTTTTTGTTTCGTGCGTACTGTCCTTCCGTTCTGCTGTTTTTGTTATTTTTTTTTTCACTGTCTGCCAGACTGCAGCCGGTTCCGTTTTCGGGGGTCGCTTGGGCGCGGCCTCCGGAGTGGTTCCGGTCGTCTTCCGTTTTCGTTTCGTCCGTGGCATTTCCTGTTCATTCGTCTCCGTTTCTGTGTCCATCAGGTCATGTATCGTTATGAGTCCTTTCGGGGCTGACTCGGTGCACTTATGTAGCGCTGCGTCGGCAGCCTCGAGAATCGTCTTTATTCCCAGTTTGACCGACATGTTTGTGTTTTTCTGTTTGGCGACTGCCTCGTCCATTTTCGTTGCTGTCTTCTGTATCAGCATCAGAAGTTCCGTTAGTCCGGGTTCGTTCCGTTGTAGTCTTGTGGGGTTTGATGTTACTTTGTTGTCTGTTCTGTCTGTGTGCGCATTCCTTGGTTGTCATTGTCGTTAGCAGAGACAGCAGAAGTAAAACTTACTCCGCTTCCTACGCTCGACGTGCTGTCCATCCTGGTTCGTCTTGGAAGGCGCAGTGTTGTTCTGTCCCCGTTCGCCGACACTAATGTCCCTGACGAAGCCTCACCGTCGGCGTTTAGTATTTGTTTGTTTTGTTTTGTTTTGTTTCGATTTGTGTTCATTTTTGTTCCTACGAGTGGTCAGGAAGCGAGCGTCGACCCCCACAGAGCCTGATTGTGGGGGCAAGGCTTAAATACCATGGGGTTTCGCTCGGTTCCCCATGGGCATCGTGCGCGACACTGTAACCCCAGTGCCATTCAGCCCTCGGCACGCTGGCTCCCACCTAGGCTTGGGTAGAGCTGGTCCGCGACGGGGTTTTTGTCCGCCTGAGCCGGTTTTTATGCCAGCCCGGTTTCCTCATGGCGCCCGTTAACCGGCGAGTGCCGTGGCCGTTCATGGCGAGGTAAGAGTCGTCGATAGACGATCCCCTTCCCCGATACGGTCGAGCCACTTTGTGCCCCGGCTCTGACACATACAGCTCCTAGATTTAAGTCGCCTCCTACGACGGGCATACCTTACCGCGGGAAGATTCCAGCCCCTCCCCCGCAAGGGGTTGCTTGATTTTCGTTCAGAAGTGTTAAAGGCGGTGGCAGACGCCCGCCCGAAACTGCTTCTCGACATGTACAACTGCTGCTTGAAGAGCGGAGTTTTTCCCAAACGCTGGAAGACGCAGCGTCTGGTGTTAATCAGCAAAGACGAAGGAGACCCTAACTCCCCGTCAGCCTACAGGCCACTGTGCATGCTGGACACAGCCGAGAAATTGTTGGAGAGGATGATCAAGCCGCGACTACATACAGCAATACGGGAATCAGGTGACCTGTCTGATAGACAATTCGGTTTCAGGAAAGGACGATCCACGGTAGACGCAGTTCAAGAGGTCATAAGGACAGTTGAGGCAACGCGGGAGAGCAACCATTACTCCCGAGAGATCGTGGTATTGGTTACACTCGACGTGAAGAATGCCTTTAATTCAGCAAGATTATGCGACATGATGCGGGCGCTAAAGGTACATTCCCAGGTACCAGCGTACCTCCTCGCGATGGTGGACGACTACTCGAAGGACCGAGTACTGCTCTACGACACACGATAAGGACAACAGAGGAAAGTCATCACCTCAGGCGCAGCCCAAGGATCGATCCTCGGGCCAGATCTCTGGAACATCTCGTACGATGGAATTCTACGGATGGAAATGCCAGACGACACGTACCTGATAGGATACGCCGACGACGTCGCCGCGGTCATCACAGCAAGAGACCCCGAAGCGGCACAAAGCCGTCTTAACCAGGTCATGAGGCGGACGCACCAATGGATGGGGGACCACGGCCTCAGCCTAGCCACGCAGAAGACGGAGATAGTAGTTCTCACTCGGAAGAGGATCCCGAACATACCGCGCATGCGCGTTGGAAACGAAGAAGTGGAAACGAAGGGTGCAGTGAGGTATTTCGGCATCACCCTGGACACCAAACTAACCTTCTGTCTGGGAACACATCAGGAAAGCGACAGACAAAGCGGCGACTATGGTCGCAGCGCTGAGCCGTCTCATGGCGAACGTGAGAGGACCAATGACCAGCAAACGCCGGCTTCGAATGTCGGTGACGCACTCGATTCTCCTCTATGGAGCAGAGATCTGGGCGGACGCACTGGAAGCGGAAAGCCGAAGGAAGCGTATAGCCGCGGTACAAAGAAGAGGAGCCCTGAGAGTGGCATGTGCATACCGAACGGTATCAGGACCGGCGGCCCTGGTCATTGCTGGAGTGGTACCCATCGAGCTCCTCGCGAGAGAGAAGAAACGAGTCTACCTACGACGAGTTGAACACGATCGACACCAAATGAAGAAACAGGAGAAGAATCACACCATGGAGGTTTGGCAGGGCATGTGGGACAGTGACGCAAGAGGAAGATGGACAGCCAGACTCATCAAACATCTGGCCCTATGGACTGATCGTAAACATGGGGAAGTGACTTACTACCTGACCCAACTATTGAGCGGGCATGGCTACTTCAGCGCATACCTTCACAAGATCGGGAAAGTGGAAAATCCGCGGTGTATCTACGGGGATTCTGAACGCGACGACGCTCATCACACCTTCTTCGAGTGTAATCGATGGAGGGATGAGAGGGAAAGGATGGAGGAGTCACTAGGTCTTATCACCCCAGAGAACATAGTGGCATCGATGCTGATCAGCGCGGAGAAGTGGGATGCGGTGATCAATTTTGCCGAAACAGTCCTTCGCCAGAAGAAACAAGAAGAAAACAACAGAGTAATAGCCGGAGCAGACAACAACTAGTTGGATATCGTGAGCATAGTGAACAGTACAGTGCGGGAAAATAGTGCCGAGTCCAGTGAACCACAGTGAAGTGTCACAGTGGAAACAGTTAGGGCATTAGCGTGTCAGTTAATGGAACTGGGCAGAGCATCACAGCTTGTGCCGGACCGCGGCCATAAGCAAGCAGGAAAGAATGAGGAGGCCTGGAAGGCAAAGGAACAGAACGACCCTGACGAAATGCGGAAGCGGTTCCGGGGTCGTTACACAACATCTGGAAAAAGGGTTGGTGGTTTTTAGTGGGTAGAAATCCTACACTATTGAGGAGTGCGGTCCCTCCTCTCTGTCTTTGTAAAGATTTTCCACCACCCCTCGAAAAAGGAAAAAAATATGTTATTATTATTATTATTATTATTATCTTTTAATATATTTTTTTGTGTCATTTAAACGAATCCTAGAGCGGGCCTAGTCCCGTTACTTGAATATAATTTATTTTTAATCTTCCTTTTCTCTGGTCAGCCTTATATTACTATCCCGGGGGGACTCGCCGCTCCTCGTTATCGCTCTTCTGTTTTTTTTGTTCGTTAATCTCGTTTGTTTTGTTTTGTTTTTTTTTTTATTATTATAGTTACCTAGCAGACATTTGTTTATTTATTTATTCATTTATTTTATTTTGTTTTAATTTATTATTTACTTCAGTTTTCTTTGTTTATTATATTTTCTATAGTTTTCGTTATTATGCTATTTTGTTTCGACTTGATTGTCTCGTCTTGATTATTTATTCATTAATTAAGACACCATGGACCTGAAGGCTTTGGAAAGAATGGCAATCCGAGTGGAGTGTAGCTATTCTGCCGCCAGCGCAAATCATGCACCCCCAGCTCCGGAGAGATCGATACTCCCGGAGTTCGCGTATCATCCACCAGGGAGGCCAAGGAACTGCGTCACCTTTGGGATGGTAGACCAGAGTCCGGTACCAACTGGCGAGAACCTAGCTTCCCGGGGGTTTATCAACCCTTTCGAGGGAGGACATTCTAGGAATTTTCTTTCCACTCCGCCTCACAGGACCAACTTTGTGCGTCAGCCAAGTGGAGGCTCTACAGGGGGTTACCGTAGCCGGTATTTACCGGTGCCATCCTGACCAGCGATCCGATCAGAGAAGGCTCCGATGCCGAGGGTAACCGCAACCAGCACCAACCCGTTTTTGCAGGATCTTGCAGAACTGAACGAAAATCCAGGGGCGGCTACAAGCATTCCGCTTTCCGACAGACAGGCCATCTGCCATAACTGTGGGATCGCAGGCCATTTTTCGAGGGGATGTGCTGTGCGGAAAACGGTTCGCTGTTACCGATGTGGAAAGGAGGGTGAGACGACACGAACTGCGCACAACTGCACGGGAAACGGGTATGGGAGCCGCTGTTGAGGGGAGAGGCAACTTCCTCGATTCAGAGAAATTCCCCATTGACAATCCCGGAATATCTGTGTAGTCCTGTCGGAGACAACAGCCAGGTCCGACAGGTCCTGGTTATCTGCCTCGAGATTTTCGGGCGACCACTGCCCGCGTTGGTAAACTGCAAGGCAACTAGCTCCTTCATTAGCACGGAGGAACTGTTGGAGATGGCCAGGCTGAGATGTTCACGACGGCCAACACCGGAACATCATAGCACGATCGCAAATGGGCATCAGATTACCTGCAAGAAGGAAGTGGAATTCAGCGCAACGTTGAAGGGTCGTTGGAGTAGGCTCACCGCAAGAGTCTATACCGACCTCCCGGTCCCGTTGCTATTGGGCCTCGACTCTCTTTTCCTACTAGGGATTGGAGTGGATCTTAAGAGGCGCAAGTGGTTCTTTAGCGGAGAAACTACAGAGTTCGACTTCGAGCCGATAGAGGTGATAGAAAACGATAACACAATGATGCCAATTACGGACCTGACAGAGGCCGAAACCGTTCGGTTGGAGGAGTTCCTGTCCATCCAAGTTCCAAAATTGAAATCGGCCCCCGGAGTTACTAATTTGGTAGTCCACCATATTGATGTTTGCGATGCCAGACCCATCAAACAACGATGGTATCCATTTACCCCGGTTATGAGAGAAGCTATGGACCAGGAGGTCGATCGTATGCTGGAGGCGGATGTTATAGAGCCCTCTACCAGCGAGTGGAGCCCCTCCAATCGTGATGGCCGCAAAACCAAACGGCACCTTCCGGTTTTGTTTGGATTTCCGTAAGGTAAACGAAGTCTCTAAAAAGGACGCATACCCCATGCCGTACATGAGCCATATCTTAGATTGCTTGAGGTCGGCCAACTTAATTTCTACACTGGACCTGAGTCAAGCCTTCCATCAAATCCCGCTAGATCCGGAGTCACGGGAAATTACGGCATTTACAGTTCCCCATAGGGGACTATTCCTGTTCAAGAGGATGCTGTATGGCTTGACCACTGCTCCTGCTACATTTCAGCGATTATTAGACCGGGTTATTAGTCCCGATATGCAACTCCACGCGTTTGCCTATCTGGACGATATTGTCATTGCCACCGACACTTTTGAGAAACACCTGGAGTAGCTGGGGCGTGTTTTCGAGAAGATCATGGCGGCAGGGTTGCTGATCAACCCTGAGAAATGTGAATTTTGTCGAAAGGAGTTGAAGTACTTGGGCTTCTTGATTAACTGCGAGTGGATGTTGGTAGATCCGGATAAAACTCGGCTATCCTTGAGATCCCAGTCCCAAGGACAGTTAAAGAAGTCCGACAATTCTTGGGAGCTATTTCATGGTACAAGCGATTTAGTCCCGAGTACGCGAAGGTAGTGGAACCCATTACCAAACTTACCAGAAAGCGACAGGAATAGTTCTGGGGCCAGGAGCAACAGAGAGCTTTTAACCATCTTAAGAAAGCGTTAACGGAGGCACCAGTATTAGCACGTCCTGACTACACCAAAAAGTTTACGCTCCAGACTGATGCAAGCCTAACCGGGTTGGGAACTTTGCTCACTCAAGAACCGGATGGGGCAAAACACCCTCTTGCCTACGCGAGCCGTAGCTTAACCAGTGCAGAGCGTAACTACGATGTTCCGGAAGTGCTCCTGACGGATAACGGGACGGAGTTTGTCAACATCAACCTACGACAGGTAGTGGCAGAGTATGGTATTTTCCATACGACTACTCCACCATCCTGAGGCCAACCCCATGGAACGGGTGAACAGGGTCCTCAAAACCATGATAGTAGCATTCTTGGAAAATGATCACAGGGAGTGGGACCTGCATTTGGCCGAGTTTCGCTTCGCATATAACACCGCATACCACTCCTTTATAGACACCAGTCCCGCGTTCTTGAATTTCGGTCGAACGCTACGTTCTCACCAATTCTACCCGAGGATCTCGGGGAAAAGGAGGTGAGGGCAACCGACCCACATAGGTGGTCGGCACGGATGAACCACTTACAACCCCTTAGGGATAAGGTACAATAAGACCTCGAGGAAGCCTACCGGAAGCAGTCTCTTCAGTACAACAAACATCGTAGTCCCGCCACTTTCGAAGTGGGGGATGAAGTGCTGCGCCGACAGCGGGTACTGTCCTCGGCCTCGCAGAATGTGGCGGCCAAGCTGGCTCCCAAATTTCAGGGGCCATATTCTATTAATCGAGTTCTGTCACCTAGGGTTTACGAGCTGAAAGATCGCGAGGGGGGCATAGTTCGGAAGGTTTCGATTGATGACTTAAAGCCTTATCGGTCCCGTACCTCACTCGATATTTTAGATAGACCCCCTGTGGCAAATCCGCCACCTAACGGAGTATTTTGAAAGGCGATGCGTGGGCGTCGCGCCAACGGGGGGCGAGGACCTGTGGTGCTGGGTTCGGGAGTGCCAGGTTTTATCAAACCTGGTAGCTCCGAACCTGGCGACAGGGGCGCCTCCTCCTCCGCTCCCAAAAGAAGAGGTGGAGAGAGCGCTGTTGGTGCTGAGGAAGGTGCGGTGGTGGCTGGCGATCGAGATGGCGCCCATCGGCTTCGACGCCAGCTACTTCGCCTACCGGAGACGCAGGGTTGCGGAGAAGAGAGGGGAATCGGAGACCCTCTCGACGCCGGACCCTGTCTCTCCTGGGGGGCACCACCAACGGGTGGTTCCACGTCCGCCCCCCTTGGACGTGTGCCCACGCATGACCTGCCGCCGATGCGGGAAGCCGGGACACTTGACGACCCGGTGCAGGGAACCGCCGTCCACCGTTCGGCGCTGCTATTCGTGCGGTCGTGAAGGGGTGATAGTCCGTACGTGTCCCGGATGCGGACTGCTGTATGCATTCCCCCAGGGTCAAGTAGACAGGGACCCGAGGAGACGAGGGAGCCAGGGGGCATGAGCGTGCAAAGAGAGCCCAGAAGAATAAATATTAAAGAAGGCTTCTAAAAACCTGCTGTATTGGTTTTGGTTATTGAGTACGGACCTCCCACTTCCTTGCATGTTTCTCCTGGGTCCCGATTATAGGAATCCGAGGGAATAGGGTGGATATCCCTTTTGTTGGTGGTGGTACCGGAATGACGGCGACAACCGCGAGGAGCGGGAATTAAGGGTGGGCCGCCATGAAACAGACCCATACAAGCCTGCGAGATCGTGGGGTACCAGGGTCGGACGTGTCACCGGAATTCGACTCATCAAAGACCGGAAGGGAGGAAGACGAGTTTTCCGGCCGAGGGCGGCCGTGTGTAAGGGGGGGAGTGTTGTAACGTGGCAGAATGTTCAGGCTACGTCCTTCTCGCTCGACGGCTACCAACACGATCGCACAGGGCTGTAGGGAATTTTATATATATAATGCGATTTACACGACCGAGGGACGGAGATTGAGCACGAAGAAGAGGAGAGCAACTCATTTAACACCTGGAAACTTTGGATCGATATTTTACGTATTTCTCAGTCGGGATATGTCGTTTTCCCGACGACGCACCAAATGATACGCGGCCATCTATCCTTAGCCTAGACTACGCAACGTTGGTATTGTCTGTCGCTAATTAATACATCGTCCAGCTGAGGCGCTAGTCGCGGTCTTCGTGCGACACAGGTTTCCCCAATTAACCAAGTTTGGCGGGTTAAGTGGGGATCATAGTTCACGGGCACGCATGCGGGCAGGACCTCTGGGCTTTTTCCCGGTGACCGTTGAGCGAACCAGACGTAGCCCTTATTATATCTGTGTCCCGCTTTACTCTGTGTTATCACGCAAACGAGCCTCTTACTGTCTGTCACTGTACGGGAAGGAAAAAAATCAAGGAGAAAATATTTCGACATCCTTTCGAGGTTCCCCGGACTACGAGAACATCGCATCGTCATCGTCCTGGTGAGCTCTCTTCCCTTCTACGATCTTTCGCGATTATTTTATTATTTTATCATTTAATTTGTACACCATTAATTTCTTCGAGCTTGGTCGCACCTGCAACTCTGGTACACTACGTGCAGAGTAGTGATTTGTATCGGGAATCGCGGCGTCTATGAAGTGTAACCTCGAGATCGTGGAATTCGTAAAAACCGGGGAAAAGTCACTGTATTATTTAATTGTTTTCGGCTGACGGTTAAATCGTGCGCGCGTTGGGCCGTTATCCCGGTGTGCTTTGTATTTGATAGTTTGTGTGTGTGGAATTGGAACGGGATAGACTGCGTCACGGATTTTACCTAATAATTGACTTAGATTTATATGACTTAGTTTATTTCTTTTTGGCTCATTTTATGGCCTTGGACAGCTTGGCGATAACGCTTTGGATTTAATTAGACTGACGTACCGTAATTTAATATACTTTATTAATTTTATTTATTTGTTCTGTTCTTATGCTATCGAACAGTACGTTATTAGTTTTCGTTTTGCATTCGGAAGTAGTGCGAGCTCGGCCGTCGTCCCGTCTGTTGTATTTGGTCTAGAGGGACTTGTACGGTCGGTAGCGTATCTCACTTTGTTAAATTATTCGTTGCTTTTATTAGTTCGATTATTATTGTTATCAGGGGTACAAATTGAAAATGCGGGTTTGATAACAGATGGCGTTACTAACGCTATACGCATCAGGCAGTACTGTGACTATGTTCATGTCAAAGCTACGTCTTATAGCTCTAATTTTCAGTATGTGTCAATTTGTCGCAGTGTCAAATTCATAGTTTTTTTGAGCTCTCAATATGTCGAGTTTCGTACCAACAAAACAGCATTTGCGGGAAGTTTTAATTTACTTCTTTAATTTGAAGAAAAGTGCTGCTGAAGCACATCGATTGGTCTCCGAGGCTTATCCGAGTCATGTTCCATCGGTTTCAACGTGCGAGAGATGGTTTGTGCGGTTTAGAAGTGGTGATTTTGACGTTGAGGACAAAGAGCGGCCGGGCCAAGTGAAAAAGTTTGAGAATGCTGAATTGGAGGCAATACTCAATGAAGACTCGTGTCAAACTCAACAAGAGCTCGCAGATTCATTGGGAGTGACACAACAAGCCATTTCCCATCGTATAAAAGCCCTCGGAATGATCCAAAAGCAAGGACATTGGGTGCCGTATGAGCTGAAGCCGAGAGACGTCGAGCGCCGTTTTTTTGCATGCGAACTGCTGCTCGAACGGCAAAAACGGAAGGGTTTTTTGCATCGCATTGTCACTGGTGATGAAAAGTGGATCCATTACGATAACCCGAAGCGCAAAAAATCATATGGTTACCCCGGCCATGCATCATCATCGACGGCCAAACCAAATATTCACGGCGCCAAGCTCATGCTCTGTATTTGGTGGGACCAGCTGGGTGTGGTGTATTATGAGCTATTGAAATCGAACGAAAACATCACAGGAGCACTATACCGAACTCAATTGATGCGTTTGAGCCGCGCACTCAAAGAAAAACGGCCACAATACGAGCAAAGACACGACAAAGTAATTTTGCAACATGACAACGCTCGGCCACATGTTGCAGCGCCGGTCAAAACATACCTACAAACGCTGAAATGGGAAGTCTTACCCCACCCGCCGTATAGCCCAGATATTGCTCCTTCCGATTACCACCTTTTCCGATCGATGACACATGGCCTAGCTGACCAGCGCTTCCATTCTTACGAAGAAGCCCAAAAATGGGTCGATGACTGGATAGCAGCCAAGCCGGCCGAATTTTTTCGCGACGGTATCCGTAAATTGCCAGAAAGATGGGAAAAAGTTGTGGCTAGCGATGGACAATACTTTGAATAATTCATTTGTTACCATTTTTTCAGAATAAACGTTCAAAAATAGAAAAAAATCCCGCATTTTCAATTTGTACTCCTGATAGTATTATTTATTATTCTTATTATCGTTATTTCGGACGTCAGTCATTTAATTGGGGCTTTCTCATTTTATTTTTATATAATTTGGGGGTTTATTAATCATTCTACGTTCTCGACTTATTAGTCGCTGCTTGCCTGTGATTTTCGGGTTAGGAGACTCGAACTAGTCGAAGCTCGCGTACGTGACCTCCCGACGTCCCGTTGTTATGGTTCCTTTGGATGTATGTGGGATTAGCTCGGGATAGGCCGTGTCGCGAACTGTGCGTTGAGACAACCGAATATTTGACTTTGTCGGTGCTCTCTGTTCGAAATTCGTAGCGAGCGTGATAAGCTATATAATATCTACCGTGTATGAGAGTGAGAGAGAGAGCGGGATAACTGGTACCGTGGGATTAGAGATTAAAACTAAGATACCTAACTAGATTTAGAAAATTGTAAAAAAGAGAAACTAATTTTATGGGACACTTTATTTGAATTCTAAATCGATGTTTATTGAAAATTAATATTTGTTTGCCAGGAATAACGAAGTTTGTAAGTCCCGTACCTGCTGTTGTTGTTTAAATTATTTATTGCTATTATTTTATTAAGCTGATTTTAATTATTGTTCTTGTCTGGTGCGTTTAGTGACAATATTTTATTGATTGACTTTCTTCCTTGACTTTGATGACGTATTTTAATTAATTGATTTCATTTATATTTTATTCTGACTAATTAGTGACTTGACAGTCCGAACCACCCACTCTGCCTCGAACAGCTGTAGCTGGCCTGAGTTCAGGCTGGTCATCCGACTCTTTATTTTTTCCTTCCGTTGACGTGGTGCGTCGAGGCACAAATTTACGTTACAGTGGACAAACACATTCACAAAGAAATGAAGCAAATGTACCACGATATATTAATACAACGCTGTAATTTAAAAAGACAAGTACTCCAGAATGCCCTTACTATTGCTAGGCGTTCTCCTGACGAATTTTCATTCAATGTAATGAAAGGACCAGGCTACATGGCCCTACTAGCCGGAGAAGTTGCGCACATAATTAAATGCATCCCAATGACGTAAAAATACTTAGAACAAAAGAATACTACGACCAATTACCCGTACAAATTGGAAATAATACCTTCTATTTGTCACCTCGTACTCACAGATTAACAAAGTTAGGAATACAGATTACATGTAACAGGCTAGTGGCCCCAATGTACATGCTGGATGGATCCTGGTATAGCATCAATCCCGATCCTATACAATCAATGCCTCCAACAGTCGTAAAATCCCTTACTACACCAACTTGGCACTATCGCAATCCCCATAGCTTGGCCACCAGTGGCATATACACTCAAAGGGACCTCGATGAGGTGAGAGATCACATAATGTTTCCTGCTGAAAGGCCTGCTATTTTGAATTCTGTAGCCCGAGGTATAGCTGGACAACCCTTTATTGCACATGGTGGTGCAATCTCTCATTTCCTCGACGAAGTCTCCTTAAAGAAAATCATCGAAACCACTTGGAATAAAATATGGGACTACTTATCGATATTTGGAAATATTAATGCTGGTTTAATTGGATTGCTTTTAATAAGTCGCACAGTAAAATTTATTTTTGACACCATCATCCATGGGTACGCACTACACACGATTTACGGGCGGTCTATACTCGTATACCTTATAGGGTTCATTTGGAATGCTGTCACCTACCTATTATTACATTTAAGCCAACACCCCGGATATAAGGGAATAAGGAGGGGGCAGAAGGCCAGAACCCCGACCTCACCGGACGAAGACAAAAATACTCCCTTTCCTACCTACCAGAATTTGACCTGCCCTAACGCCGGGACTGCTGAATATCCTTTCGAAAACGTAACTTTTGAATTCAATCTTCGAATACACGAGCTGCACAAAAACCGCTATCCCAAACCCGCTCCTGTCGGCCAGAATGAAAACCAACAATTATTTCCAGATGATCATCCATTACCCGATAATAAACAACGCGGTCATCCAAATCGCCCTCTATCATTCATTTGGGAAACAAAGAATTCCTGCATATTCCGAGATTTGAGAAACTACTCCACACCATCATACGAAATTCCTTCAGGAAAAGAAGATACGAATAAAAGGATGAACAACAACAACAACAACAACAACAACAACAACAACAACAACAACAACAACAACAACAACAACAACAACAACAACAACAACAACAACAACAACAACAACAACAACAACAACGATAATAACAATAATATCGATAATAACAATAATAACGTTAATCTACCAACTAAAGAATATGGCTATCGCTAACATTAGTCGACTACACTCACTAACCACAATAACGATACTAACAAAAGGGTTGGTTATAGCTAACGAGAACCATCAATTATGTTTAATTGTTGTTACCTGATTCAGCACCAACATGTCACCAAATTCCAATGGGAGAAGTAAGGGAGAACTATGCAATCTCAACAAGTACGAGTTACACATTCGACGACACTCCTCCAAATCCAATCCCCCGGTACCCGGCACTGAGACTTTATTTTGCTATTGGAAAATCATAATCCGACTAGATGTGGCGGGAAGAAATTTTGAACTCTACGTCCCTCCAGAATGGAGAACAGTTAAACTAGCAATTTTGGACCATTGGATTACTCAATAACACCTTCGGCCATTCGAAAAAATTGTCATAGGACAGATACCGTACCAATGGACCAATAACATCTTGGCTCCCACATGGCAAAATGTGGCCTTCGTATCTATACCAGGCCAGCATGGTTGGCCGGACTCTATTAGGCCGACATGTTCATGGACCAGGAAGCTATCTACTGAGGAACTACAGAATGAACCGTTAAATGAAACATTGAACTTAATAAAATTAACGCACTATTGGAAATTACTCATAAAAGCCACCAAGAAAAGATTGACGACCGCATGGGTTCCCCCAGAGTGGAGATTCTTATTAAAAGAACGATTGCGAGGATGGGCACACGCAGCTGCACTACGAAAGCCTATGTCCATCGAAATAGAGGAAACTAAGTACGTTTGGCGAAGTAACAACCTGACTCCCGCAAGTCAAGACCTTTCCAAAATCCAATACGACGCAACAGAAAAATCCAAAGATGGCGAACTCATATTTATAAGAAACCGTAAAAAAGGAACCTCCACACCCATAAAAATTCAAAGATCCAATATTGAGTTCATCGAACTCCTTGATCCAACCACATCACCCCCAACCGATAAAGAACTCCCCGACCATTCCCTATTGTTTAAGAAATCCGTAGACATAGAGCCAGATTTGGAATGTCAATACGAAAATTTAGAAGAAAAAAGGAAATACCTACGCTTACACCTTCGTTCACCGCATTCGAGTTCCAAAAGGTATTGGACTCTGTAAGAAAATCGCCAAGTCAAAATCTACCAGAAGGTCTATACGAAAATCCAGATTAGAATAAGGAAACAGGTACACTCGAACCTTTGCTCACCACATTCGAGTTCCTAGAAATGTTGAAGTCTTTGAGGAATTCTGAAAATCCTACCCTACCGGAATATCTAGACAAATCTCTAGAAGAATACAAGGAACCACCTGCATTCCAAGAAAATTAGGAATTTTCTAAAAACTCGCCAAGTCAAAATCCACCAGAAAAAGTCACAAATTTTTACGTAGAAAATATTAAGCAAGAAGTTATCGACGAAGGCCAGGAGGACGACCCCCTTTTTGCCCCAAAGCCTTCTCGCCCTCATGTTTGAGTTTTCTGGCTGCACTTTCGGAGTAACAAAAAACGTGTCACATCCGAACGAACCGCAACTGCACACCCCTGCGGCACCAGAAGAAAGAAATCTGCACCTATCCTGGACCATATGAAATATACTACACCTGACCAAACCACTGAGACCATGGAATCCTTTCAAGAACTCCAAAAACTTCATTAACAACTTCACAAACTTCAGAGCTTCAATATCGCAAAGAACTTCAACAAATTTCAAAACTTCAAGAATTTCGAGTATTTCTGAGCTCCAAAAACTTAAAAGAACTTCAATAATTACTAGAACTTAAAACATTCTAATAACTTAACGAACTTTAGTACTTCAAGATCTTCAAGAACTTCAAGAGATTCTTCGTTAACAACGATGCACCAAAAACGTATGATAAAAATTATATATGTACATTAATCAATACATCGGCACCATTAGAATCCAGTTAAAAACATCAAATGCCTTAGAAAGAAAAATATTATATCAAGTAATTAAAAAATATAATCGCACTACACTAAAAGAAGTAAGTAAATTTAGGAAAGGACGTATACACGAAAGTATCTTAGTAACAAATAAGTAAGGAAATAAGAAATCTGAAACAGAACCAAGTAGTCTAGTAATGGAAATAATCCATTAATTCAACATAAAAGAAAAATATTCCGGGAAATAGATCCCTACGAGTGCGTAATCAAGTGGTAACTGTACTCAAGCCAAGTTAAGCATATTAGTATCAAGAAAATTATATACATACCTACCATCTCTTTGCTACAAGTAAATTCAATTAAATCTTTCATAAAAAAAAATGAGAGGCTACGAAATCTGTCACCAATCGTAAATTCCAATTCAGTACACTGAAAAACATAATAATATTTACTAATTGCAAAAACAAAAGGATGTAATTGCATGTTTGCTATTTCGATTGTTAGGTTTCTCCTAATAATCATTTTAAGGGAAAGGTGTTACGTCCTGACGTAACCATGCTTCAATATCTGTCTTTCTTTTGAAGAAGATCATAAACCTGCACTGTGGTCGGGTCCTATCGTTACCAGAGATTATACAAGTATAATGATGGTGGAAGGGGTGAGGCCTGCAGCCACACCGAGGCAGGATCAAGGTAGTATGCCCGGACACTTACTTTTCCCTGGAATGGGCGCACAGATTTATCATAATGAATTTTGGTATTTTCCTTACCTTTAATAAAATTATTTCCCGCCATTTCACGAATTTCTGATATTCGTCCTATAAGTTCAGCCAAAAATGAGTTGTCTGTCTGTAGCTTTTCATCTACGGGATACTGGCTCGGTTAACGAGGCAATCTCCCATAGTCCAGTCTTTGGTGTAAAGTTCGTCGTTTCGTGGACGCACGTGTTGTACGAGATTTCTCTGAAAGGCAATAAACGATCCCAATCGTCGTAAAGAGTTGCATAATGCTTGACGTATTATATGAACACTATGTGACTGCAGTCCAGTCTGGGTCGTGGGGAGGGGCCCCACGGTGTCGAGAGAAACCTTGTCGAATACGTCAGCTGGCGTGTCCGTGATTAACATCGGTTCATAGACCTTAAAGCAAACCAGTTTCTGTTCCTGGCAATCCTTGCAAAAGCGTATATATTTTTGGACTTCATTTCGTAGAGAAGACCAATAAAATCGTTCACGAATTTTTTTTTTTCGTTGAATTAGGTCTGGGAAAAAATTCGTGGCGTTTTTTTAGTAAAATTCAACTGGTTTTCTTATAGTGTGAAAATGAATTTATTTAAAACAAATATGCTCCATTATTATCGACAATGTTTCGCTATTTTTCAGGTAGAGCCATGATGCCATCGGTGAAGAACTCCTATGGTTTCTGGTTGAAAAACTGAATCAAGTGGTTTTTACAGGCTTCTTTTGAAAGCAGCTTAATTCCACTGAGAGAGTTCTGCAGAGATAGGAATAAGTGATAGTCAGAGGGTGCTATGTCTGGAGTACGGAACACACGGTGCATGCCAGGAGGGGACGCCCAGGTTCACCACTGTACCTAATAACGTTGGCTGTAACCAGCAGCTGCAGGGGCCACCGCTCTAAGGAAGTGGCTAGTCGGTGCAGCCGTTCCAATGAGCCGAACTAGCCGAAAATTATTCGGGTAACCTGCTGGGACCGAATAAAAGAACTCGTGACTCCGCCTCCCCGTGGCCCCCACTGGAAACAGACTATGGATGTTGAGAGGTTCCGACCCTTCCGCATCACGGGTGCTGGCTAAGTGAGTCACCGCCCCCGAGGGAGCCGGTCCAACTTGACCAATGATCCAGAAACGGTGAGGGCAGGGTTTGTCCAAGCCGACCGTGCAAAAACATCTGGTCACGGCAGTTTTCTTGGCCGCGGTAAAGTCTGGATGGTTGGTCTAGTTTACAAAATTATCCGTCGACCATCAGACGTGAGTTAACAGTGCTGATAGGGGAAGACCCGAGGTACAGCCTTCTCGAAAGAGAGTTAACGTAAAATCTCTCGTTGGGCCTAATAACGAAAAACTAAGAGTTGGTAGGGCACTGCGCGGTGTTTTTACAAAAACCGACAAATTTAAGACGTGTGAGGCGTTTTGGGGTGAGTTTTCCGTACTCTGGTCAAGGAGAATGAATTCTCCCTTTATCTTACCTCACAAGAATCACCGAAGACGCAAGCCCTCTTTTGAGTCTAACCTTTCGGAAAATTACTCGGGACAAGGCTGAGAATGCTCGTTGGTTGTTCGCGTTTACCGTCACTCGACTTGATACACTAGATCGATAAATTGACCTGCAGAGGAAGGGGTTTTAGGGAGAAGGAAAATGGCAGGTTACTTTCATTTGGGGAAAAATTTACGGAGATATCAGATAAAATAAATAAGAAGAATTGCGTTTGTACATACGTTTGGTTTTCTGGTGAAGTTGTTTCGCCGGTAACCGATGTGTTGAAGGGGAAAAAACAGCAACCGTTTGTTAAAATAAAAGTGCTAAACTCGATGATTCGTGAAGCTGTTAAAATTTATTCAAATAACCGAGTAAGTGATACACATACCTTCGCTATTACCGTGCGCAAGCGATCCTTACTTTTCGACGCAATACTCTTAACGTGATACTTATGATTCGATAAAACAGTAAAAGGAAATAAATAGTGTGGACTTGTACAAAAAACGGCAGAAAACAATTGAAATCAATTTCTTCTAGATTCCTTCTTTAAACTTGAGATAAATTCCGTATGATTGACATTAAAACCGAGAAAAAGTAAATTTGAACTGAATTTAGACTATTCAACCGTTTTTCTTCTGAAATCACTCTGAATTTTAGCTGACTCTACAGAGTGGGGTTCCTCCGCGGTGGGAGCCTGTTTAGCTCGCCAGTTTTGATAGCGACTGATTTAACGCTCGACACTGCGGCTGTACGCAGTGTAAGCTGTTCTTCACCGGGCTCTAACCAAGGAGCCTCTGTGTACCGGGCTAGACCTAGAAGCCTCTGATGATGATCGTCGACTAGACTCCCTTTTAGGGCATTTTCCCGTCCTTATATAGGTCCTGGATAGTCTAATTTTCTATGTGGGGGATTCTGGGAATTACAATAGAACTCGGACTTTGGGGGGGGGGGGCTCATCGTGATGACTCACTTTTTTTTCTAGCCATGACGTCGTTCGATTCTCGATCCGAGTTGCTTACGATGCAATTCCACGTGTTAGAGAGAGAGCGAAAAACGCCTTAGTCGGAAAGCGAGGTGTCGAGGGATTCGGGTCACGCTGTGCTGTAAATCCGAGTCGCTTCTGCTGTTCCTTCTATGACTAATACAGAATGTAGTTCTTCGATAATGTTAAACTTATTTTAATTCTTAATAGTGTATAGCGTGAAAGGGTATATATATCTACCACAGTGAATAAATGTCAATTGTTTTTATATCCTTTCACGATACTACCTGTTTAGTTAAGCAATGTAAATGGCTTTTCGATTTTCATTAATGTTTAATTTTCATGATTGTAGTTATTTCGTGTATCCTTTTTAGTGAGCATTTCGTTTCTGAAATCTTATCATAATTTTTAATTAAAATTGATCGTGAGTTCAAATTATTGTATTATATCAAATACATCAAATGGCTGCTTAGGTTTGCAGTGGACCGCAAAGTATGTGTTTTATAAGTATGTATTGTTTCGAGGGAACACTCCTCGACTTACAGTGTTAACACAGAGAGAGGGGAAAGACGGCATCAGCTTGGGTGCAACATGAAGCGTTGAGGGGTATGTTCCCCCACTAGCAACTGCTGCCGTAGCTTCGAGTCGTCTTTGTCATCTATCCAATGACTAATATGACTCATCTTTCTTATTTTATCCTATTTTAACTCTGGCTATCTGTATAATATTATTGCTCAATTCTTATATCGAACTCGCGTTTATATGTTTTATTCCTTTTAAATTATCGATTTATCTTATTATATATTTTTTTTTTCCGTGACCAAAATATTTACTTCGTAAAGAGTCCGAATCTAGGCTACAATTGTGTTTCCATTGTTATGTGTCTATTCAAAAATTCTGAAAAGCTGCCTTTTGGACTTTTGGTGTTCTGAAGTCAAAAACATATTCCAATTTTCCATCAATACAATTAATAAGACAAATGTCTTCTTGTAATATTAAATATCAATCTTTCGTTCATTGCAACATTCGTCGTAGCATATAAGAACTTCCAAAGCAACGGAAACGTTGCCACGGCAGTTGGTCTATCTTCGTGTAATATTCTTGTTTATTGCATCATTCGTTGTAGCATATAGGAACTTCCAAAGCAACGAAAACGTTGCTAGGGCAGTTGGTCTACCTTCGTGACCCAGATACAGTACCCGATAGCGAGAAGGGAGCGAGCACCCGACAGTTCCCAACAGAGCAAGTGGGTACGAACCAATTAAAGATTTCGGTGACACGCGCCACCAATGATATCCACATGCCATAGAGGGAAAACTCTTGCTACGAGATTCAGGCCCCCGACACTGACCGTTAGAGTGGGGCAGTGCCCTACCAGCCCCTAGTTTTTCGTTATTAGGTACAGTGGTGAACATGGCCGTCCTCTCCTGGGCCGGACCGTGTGTTCCCACAGCCCTGCCTCGGTGTGGCTGCAGGTATCACCCCTCCCGCGTCGTTATACCTGTATAATCTCTGGTAACGATAGGATCCGACCACAGTGCAGGTTTATGATCTTCTTTAAAAGAAAGACAGATATTGAAGCATTGTTACGTCAGAACGTAACACCTCCCCCCTTAAAACGATTATTAGGAGAAACGTAATAATCGAAATAACGAACATGCAATTACTTCCTTTTATTTTTTCAATCAGTAAATATTATTATATTTTTCAGTGTACTGTGAGGTTTTCGCATTTAGGGACTTTAAGAGTATAAAGAAGCATCCAAGAAATTATCGAGATAGGACATAATAGCAAGCAAGAAGCATATTTTTAAAAAAATAAGGCATGCCGGCTGATAGCTGTTTGTGACAGAAGGCTCGCGATCATAATAAAAGCGAGAAGTCCAACAGCGAGTGAGCGAGAAACTCGGTGTAGGCACCGAATACTGCGGGCAGGAGGCCATTGAACGCGGAGAGGTGACAAAAACGATCTACGTCACACCTCCGGAATTCCCTCGATGCTGTAAACAGCGGGTCAGCGACCAGCTGGCCTTGCCCGGCAGCGAGGGGAATGCGGTAAGCGCGGCAACGGCGAGAATAAAAATTAATAAATACGGTAGATTTTTAAAAATGTACAGGGAAAAGAGGAGAGACGGGTCGAACTCCGGCGAGGACTATAAAAAGGCCTGCGCAAGAGGAAGAGCTAGCAGTCTTTTAGACCAAAAAGTGAAGTGTGGAGTCCGCATTTTCATGTGCAAAACAAGCCGATTTGCGAGTATAAGCAGAGAACGAGTCGAAAAAGAGGAGATAAAATAGGCGAGAAATAGAAATTTAATCAGGAATAGCCAGTTGCGTAGTGTAGAATGTGATGGATCATGAAAATATAGTTAATCATTAAGTCAAAGTGCATAGGTGCGTAGAATTAAGTCATACGATTAAGCGAGTTATCTCAAAGAGAATAAGATTAAGAAAATAGGTATAGGGATATAGAGTAAGTGCAACGAATTGAGCAGATAATATTTAAGTAATAGAAGCAAAGAGTGTGGATTTTAAACCTGCGATATAGACAATAGTCGCAAAAATCGTGTGAGTGGAAGAGTGAAAGAGCGAAAGTGGAACATGAGTGAAAGATAAAGAATTATAAACAGAGTTGATACACTCTGTCCAGGGAGAGTCTGATGCGAGTGGCTGTGTGTGTGCGCGTAATGAGACAATACCAAGGCGTAGGCACGTAACCGAAGCTCGAGCCCGAGAATACCGAGAATTTAGGTTCGAATAAGAAGAAATAATGATGAAATAATCGCAGGAATTCCCGAATATCGATGCACGACAGGATATCAAACGAAAAGGAGTTAGAGAATAGATTTAAGTAAAATTAAGTGCATAGATTAAGTAGTACATACAAGCAGATAGCATATAAGGTATAGAATTAAATCGAGTAATTAAAATCGCAGTCTAGACGGGAATCGCCCAACTGGATAAGTCGAAAAGAGAAAGAGAGAGAAAGCGAAATAAGAGTGAAAGAGAAAGAATTGTAAATAGAGTTAATACACTCTATCGAAGGAGCGAATGCGAAGCAAAATAGCTAGTGGTATGGGATATCTATGCACCGAGTATACAGTAATACCGCTGCACGAGGAGAAAGAGGGAAAGCGAAATAAGAGTGAAAGAGAAAGAATTGTAAATAGAGTTAATACACTCTATCGAAGGAGCGAGTGCGAAGCAAAATAGCTAGTGGTGTGGGATATCTGAGCACCGAGTATACCGTAATACCGCTGCACGAGGAAAACAATAGACTCCCGAGGATACCGAGAATTTGAACGCAAATAAGCCGAAATAATATAAAAATAATCGTGGGAATTTCCAAATTCGAATGCACTATCCTAGATAGTAGATGCCGGGAACTGTAAAATAACTTGTTATAAAATAATTTCTTTTATTAATAAACCCTATTCTCACTCACCTCGAAGTCAAATATTAATTAGTCCTGTGTTCGCGCCCGAACTCCCACGATAAACAAAAAATTATTGTTAACGATAGAAATTACCGTTACAGTACTGAATTGGAATCTATGATTGGTGACAGATTTCGTTGTCTCTCTTTTTTTATCAAAGATTTGATGGAATTTACTTGTAGCAAAAAGATGGTAGGTATGTACATAATTTTCTTAATACTAATATGCGTAAACCTTTTCGCCTTGTAACTTGCCGCGAACGTTTGAAGTTCTAGCAGTTCTTGAAATTCTTTTAGGTTATTAGAGCTCAGGAATTCTCGAAGTTTTTGAAGTTTTTACATTTGCTGAAGTTCTTTGTGATATCGAAGTTCTGAAGTTCGTGAAGTTGTTGAAGTGTTTTTTTTAATGAAGTTTTTGGAGTTCTTGACAGTCTCGATGGTCTCAGTGGTTTGGGTGTGTATGGTATTATGTATACGATCCGAAGTAAGTGCTGAACTGCTTACAGTTCTAGAAGTTCTTAAAGTCCTTCAAAGTTATTACAGCTTCGAAATTCTCGAAGTTCTTGAATTTTTGAAATTCTCGAAGTTATTGAATGTCGGAAGATATTGAAGTTCTTGAATTTTTTTCGAAATGTCGATGTTCTCGAATTTTTTGAGGATCTTGGAGGTCATGGGGTTCTCAACGTTTTGAGCACGTATGATGATCTTGATTGTGAAAGGTATGGATTGTGCCCAACTGCTGTTGAAGCGTGTCGTCTTTTCACGTAGATGGTTGCTTCCTCATAGTTGACGGAGGAGGCATCTTTGCCCGTCCAAGATGACAGTGGCCACATCCTTCCACTTAGGGGCACGTAGACAACTTGTTGTAATAACTAGTACTGATTGGTGCATATTTGAGTTAATGACTTGCAGAATGTTATTTCCAGTTAATAGCTCACCATTTTTCTAGGGAACTTAAATTTTGGATCAATATGTGATGCAGTATTATGTTTTCTGCGAAAACGTATGCTATTTGCATGCGTGGGTGTGCAGGTTTTATTAATCATACTGATAGATGCAAAAATATATATGTATTATATGTTTTCGTTTCTCTCTTTTTTTTCTATTTATTTTATTTAGGGATGAGTGCAGTTATGGATAAGGAGGATATATTTAATGTTCTCGACCAGGGAGTTGAGGGTCTAGAGAGATCATTTTTCTTAACGGGAGATGGTGGTGGGGTGGTAGGACTACGAGGCAGCGGACTAGACGTGGCCAGAAACCTGCCTGGGTATCGAGTGAGTGGGGAGATCCCCAAAGGCATGTGCAAGTAGCGACAACTCGGGTACCAAAAAGTGTGCTGTTCCCAAGAATCGTCTTTAATTTCCCAATTTCCCATCACCATTCCACAATGAAAACACGTTACTTCGTCTTCTTTTCCGAAAAGAAAAATCCGGCGGAAGCTAATCGTATAAGATCTAACGCGTAGATTTCGGGCCAAAAGGTAAAACTTTCTAATCGTTTTTTATAATTTTTAAGAGCTGGATACTATGGGGTCAATGAACTTCTTATCGGAGGTCTGTCGTCGTGACAATCGGGGGTCGCATTGACTCTTACTTTCAATCGAGAGTCGAAACGTTCCTTGTTGCAAGGAAAAGGAATCTTTCGTGGGTCCGTCCCGATGGGTACGCTTCCGCAGGGAATACCTCGTACAAATCGGCATTGTTCTTGCCATCTACAGTGATCCTTTATAGGGATATCACCTGCTTTCCAATTTGTAATAATCACCCTACAGTCAAAGCAACTAACTTCGTCATCTATTCCAGTATAATAAAACCCTGCTGCAGCTAGTTCTGCGGGGTCTAAAAATGTAACTCGCCAATTGTGATAGCTGTCTAAACGGATTTGTTCAAACAAAAATTTTCCACGTGGCCCTTTGCTTGACATGATTAAGGTATGAATATACAGAAGATTCGCAATTTATAGTTTAAGAGTGGGAAACGTAATTATTTTTTTTTTTGCAACTGTCGCTGTTATTATTAGTCTATAATAATTTTTTTTTTCAATGTTCAATTATGAGTATTAAATTATCTATTGATTTCCAAGAAACTAGGGTATCTCATATGTCGCAACGATTATTATGACAGGATTATCATCACTGTCTGTAACATCGTTACACCTGCTAGCCTGCTTTATTATATTTCACTGCCAAAACAGGCGAGATTACGTTCGAATGTACCGAGCTTTGCGGGCACTAGGCCACCGAACTCGGAATTTAAGAAAAACTAGCTACGTCACATCTCAGGAATTCCCTCGCTGCCGAAAACAGCAGGTCAGCGAACCGTTGGCCTCGCTTGGCGGCGGGGGGAAGACGAATGGCGCGACAGTGGCAACCCGCAAAATTATTAAAACTCGGTAGATTTAAAAATCAAAGCCGATAATAAGGTAGAAGGGAATGAGACCGAGGGGAAGGCTATAAAAGAGCCTGCGCGAAAAGGAAATCTCTCTTGGCTCTTACTCTCTTAGCTCAAGTCACTAAGTGAAAAGCGATTAAAGAATGGAGTTGTACATTTTTTTTTCTTAGTTATAAAAAATCATTTACACTAGCATTTGATTGAAATACGTGATTTTTCGAGCTAGAAAATCGAGTCAGTGAGCGTGAAACAACGAGGATGACAGAAAAAGAAAGGCCAGGCGAGTTTTTTAAATAATATAGAAATCATTAGTGAAATATCGAAGAAAGTGACATTGATCTAGATTTAAATAGATTTTAAGTGAATAGAATTAAATGGATAGAATTAAGTGCATAGAATTAATTGAATAGAATTAGGCGGATAGTGTTTAAGCGATTAGAGTTAAAGTGCGTAGCATCTTAAACTAGTAGAATAGGCTAGAAGTGAATGAGCGATTTGATTTAAGGAGTAAGATTTAAACAGGTATATTTGGGATATCGGTGAAGAGCAAGTGCGACGCGTTTAGCTGTGTGTGTGTGCGTCGAGTGAACGGCTCACTACCAACGCACAAAACAATAACAGACTACTGAGTCGGGTATTCCGAGAATCTATGTAAACGCGATATCCGAAAAGAATTGTGGAAATAATCGCAGGAATTAACAAATTTAAATGCATTGTACTGGTCATCGGTACCATGAAACCGAACACTGACATTCTCATTTTAATTCTTTGCATTAATAAACCCTATCTTCACCTACCTAGAAGTCTAAAATTAATTATTCCTGTGATCGAGCTCGAATTTCCCCAGGGAAAATAAATTTAATGCTAACGATAAGAAATTACCGTTACATCATATTATATCATATTATAGCACTATCTGTCAACAATTATTTTTATAAGACTATCAATACTAATATCATCATATCACTATCGTATTATTGAAGTATTATTAGTATTATTATTACGTACTTTTTATTAACTTTTCTTCTGTTTTTCTTTTGTACGTTACCCCGATAATAATTTGTTGCAACGTTTCGAATCCGGTCGCGGTAATTCCCGGAGTTTCCCAGTCCGTCCTTAAAGTAAAAAGTCCAGTTTGTTTACTTTGGAATACTACTGCGTTTTAGGGTGTATGTTTGATCTACTGAAAAGCCAGGCCTTTCCTTAATAGCAAAACGTCCACTCGGTTGGTCCAAGTGAAATAGCATATTTTCCAAAATTATACATGATTCTTGCTATTCATATTCTTATCGTTACTTATTAGGGAAGCATATATGGATTATTAATTAATATATATGTGTATATATATTGTAACGGAACGCAATTAAGGCGATCCACTACTATAACCGACAATCTTAATTTAATCTAACAAACCAACCCACACAAACTAAACACAAGACACATAGCATACCAAAACCAGACAAAGCCAACAAGTAGTTATCGGAAGACAAAACACTCCATAACATCTCAAAAGAAGCACCCACCGGACGAGGATAACAGAAGGGACAAGTAGGTACGCACGTAGACTCGTAAGTACACACCTTAAAAACAATGGCGTAAATAAAAGGCCCGCCTAGCCTGAAGACCACCATGTAAACAGAACAGAGCACGTAAGGGGAACCGCCCCCGAACGAAGCCAACTAGACAGAAGGCGTAACAGCAAGCACACGCCGGGCCCACTAGATCAGCGCAATAGCCCCGCCCTATACGAAGACCGGGCCAAGCCTAACGCAGTCGGCACTACCCAAATAGGCCATACTACTCAAAAAGCGAGAACACCAAGAACGCCACAGAATGGCGAAAAGAGAACATAATTCATGGAACTCTCGAGATTCCACGAAGCACCGAGACAAATCAACAGGGTACCTTCGCATGAAGCTTCGCCACGTACTCCCACTCACAGATAAAATATTAACATTAAGAAAAATGCCTTAAACAAACCTATCTCTCACAAATATTAATAAACAAATAGAGAACAAGACAACCCTTATTCAGGAGAATACATGAAAACTATAATAACATAAATATCCGGGAAAAAACCCGAGAAAACCCCCAAAGAAGACATAATTAACAATAATTAACAATCCTCGGTGAATAGTCACCATTTGAACATACAGGCAACTGCACGAGAGACAGTAAAGACCTATAGGGGCACGAATCCTGGAAAAATCATGACCTAACGATAAAAACCACCAGTAAAGAGTTTGAACCTACAACAGGTAGGAATATAACATTAGCTGACGAAATACAACCTCGCTAGAACCGCGTCTGAACCCCCAAAGGAAACAAAGAGCGAGCTAAATATAGAAATTTAAGGAATAACGGAACACCTTTACGACACCCCGCACCTCCCTCACCTAGTGATTGAAGTGCGACAAGCATCATGTGACCTACCACAAAACACCCTCCCGGGGTCCATCCACCAACCTATATAAACCGCGACGGGACAAGCCTCAGGGCTCTTGTCAAAATTCATAAGTCAAGACGAAGTGCTGCTCGACAGCCTACCTAGCATATAAAATCACACGTAAAATCTCCATGTAAAAGATACGCGTTCTTTCGATCAAATCGATTCCCCTGCATTGCGCTTGGCCGTCGTTTGACCGAACGAACCGATAAATAACAATAACTAACAATTTGGGACACACCATGATAGAACCAGGGTTCTTTTTCTCAACTGATTCCCCTGCATTGCGCTTGACCGTCAGTTGAGTAAACGAACTCATCAGGATACTCTGTGAGGAGTAAGGCTCCCCTGCACTGCGCTTGGCCGCCCCTACTCACAGCGTCAGGGCACACTCCACTAACGGGTCCCCACGCACGGCGTCGTGGCTATCCGTCTCTTGGAGTGTGAGAAGCACGAGTGACACGAGGTCAAGGGAGTGGCATCCCGACTAAGTGCACCACGCACTAGATTCGTAGGGTGTACCTGCGTGGGTGGGACCACGTCAGGGCCAGCACCAGCTACCACCTGTAACCTACGAATACCTCGGCTGCACAATCATTAAGAAAACCGAATCGTAAGCCTCTTAATGGCACGATGAGGTGGCTTAATTGATCGTGAATAAAGGCTTCAGTATCCGGGATACAGGAAGAGTTAGCTGGTCATAGCTGCCAACCCGGTGTCTTGTGCGAACAGCGAAGCTATAGCCAGGGACCCAAACAATAAGATAGGTAGGTAAATTCACACACACACACTACCTCATGGTACGACACTCGCGATTCCCCTATAAGCTCACCGCGTAAACACCAGTAGGGCGGAGCCTCGAAAGGCAAGTCACACGGTTACTCCTATCTATGGAATGTCGAAATAATAAATCACCAGTTAAAACGTCCGATGATTCAAAACAAAGGCCGACCGATACGTCTTACGACGGTACCACGGAACGCCCCATATGAGGACAAGCACAGGCAGTAGTAACTAAGCAGGCCCCACCCCCCTGTAAGATCAACGGGACACAGGTGGAAACGAATACACCAATGAATGGGAAGCTCCGCATAGAATGTATCCTGAACGCACGTAATTAACCGATCAAATTCACGTACGTAGTTTTAATAAAATCGCGCATTAGCAAACGCGATGACCCCAGAACTAGATAAATTGAGTGTTAAGCTCCGTAAAGGTGATATCTAATCACTTTACGAACAATCGAGTCAAAACCCGAAATAATTTGGAATTATTCCACATACGTAGTTTTAAGAAAATCGCGCATTAGCAAACGCGATGACCCAAGAATCGAATAAATTAAGTGTTAAGCTCCGTAAATGCGATATCTCATCGCTTTACGAATAACAGAGTCACATCCCTAAATAACTGGAAATCAATCCGCATACGTAATTTTAAGTATCACGTAGAAACGCGACAACGCGAAATTAAATAAATTGAGTGTTAAGCTTCGTATGCACGAGACCTCATCGGCATACGAATATTAGAGTCCAAACCAAACCACTGGAATTTATTCCATCGCGGGAATTACAGTTGAGAGTACAATACCGCTAGGACGCGATCCTTAAGAAAATCCGTACAAACAATACGAGCTCGTCATCCTGAACCATCAATCTCCATTCCAGTCTCCTTACAAAATATTGCAAACAACCAACGCCTTAAGCACAACAAAAAGAAAGAAACACAAAGAATTACCCTACAAGTATCAGAGACCGATGATGAAAGGGTAACGAACCGCATGTCCGCCACGGACCAATGCAACACAAAAAAATCCAACCTAAGGTCTCTTACACAAACAATAAAAAGAATATACCATAATAAAATCTACCACACACACACTCATAAATCAATTAACACCACACTTTACATCCAGCCCAGAGCACGAACCTACCTCGAGCTACCAGTCCTCACCAATGGTTAGGATAACCCACGCTCGAAATAATAATAAAAACTACGCGATTTCACTCCGCCGCCTAAAAGACGCGCATCGTAGCGAAAAATAACAGTGACGGAAATCGCGAAACGCTTCAATATATATTACATGCGCAACTAAGTTCCCGCTGTTTTTCGAGAGATGGCTCCAGTAGTAAGTGCTGGTCGATTGGAACATAACCAAAACGTCATGAACCAAGCTTAGACATATGATAAACAAACCGCTCGACACATTAGTGATTTTGTTTTTGTGTCATATACTTTTGGTTGTGTGAAAATGTCTGATTTTGTGCCAAATAATCGTCATTTGCGGGAAGTGTTGCTTTTCTTCTTTCATTCGAAGAAAACGGCGGCTGAAGCGCATCGAGAACTCCAAAAAGTTTACGGAGATGCTGCTCTAACAAGGAAAGGTACTTTGGTGTCCCCCTCCGATTTTAATGCAACTCACGTATGTTGTAGAGCATCGAAAACTAAAAGACACGTATTTTTTTTTATCGGCGGAAAAACATTTTTAAGGGGTGAAATCGCCCTTCAAAAATAGCATGTCGAGGGGTGATTTTACAGTTTTACCCAGAAGGCGTCAACCAATTTTAATAAAACAAAAACCAAAATACTCCTCATTGAAGACAATCAAAATTCCATGCTAAGTTGAAGAAAAAAATTCATTTGCAGGGGTGAACAACCCCCTGATTTTTCAATTATCCACCCTACACAAAAAACTAATCAACCAAATTAAACAGAACATATACCATTTGGAAGGGCAAGTTAAAATAAAGTAGACGTATTTTTGCACATTCACAGGAAAATGAATTTACGGGGGTAAACTACCCTTTATCCATTAGTACGTATATTTGTGCGTATATTCTTGTTTCTCGTTATTTACATGTTAAAGAGCTGCTTGCGTTCACTCTTTGTGCTGATTTTGTGCTTATTAATAATTTATCGTGATATGTTATCGACCTTTCGATTAGATTGTATTTCAATTCGGCGCTAATTTCGGAATAACTTTGTCAGTTATTCCAACGAAATGAATATGATCTTATTTTTTTGAGTAATCTAATCATACGCCAATATGATAAAAATACTTTCGACGCAGTAAGAGGTGTTTTCTACATAGGCGGCTATCTGGGACTGCGTATTATCTGCTGATATCGCATGTGGTTCAACAACAAGTCTTTCAAATATAAAAGCCGCGATACATACAGCGATCTTCAGTTGCTCATTTGAACGGAGTGCCAGTGCGTCAGTTATAATTTCTGACAAAAAAAAATCAATAGACCATGAAAGTGAATCCAATCAACGTCATTAAACTTCTTTTGGCTACATTTCAACCCATGAATATTCCCGAAACTCCGATTAACAATGCAGAAATCGAGGTAAAGCAGAATTTCGAAAAAGTTCTGGTCGACTGCATGGACGATTATAACGGAGTTGAAATTATCGAGGAACAATCGCTAGATTTTCAAGAGCCATTCAAGCAATATGATGTTAACCCTGTCGAGGACACTCTTTGGCAACATGATGAAGGTCCAGTGGATTCTGATACTTGTTCTAAAGTCGAAGAAGACATAAGCTACGATTACAAACGCAAAGCAATCGAATACTGGAGATCCGGTAAGAAGAAAAATTACAGTGTCGATACCGTGAGTCAGAAATTCAAAAAAGTCAAATCTGTACGACAATTAAAACGCTGGGCAAATCAAATGAACAAAGGTGGGACCTACAAGGAGAAATTAGCTCAAATCTCTGAATATACTTTGAAAAACATACAAGCCACAATACATGCTGGTTTCATTGTTCATGATATCGACCTTCAAAAGTGGGCTCTACAAGCTCAAAAAGAGATAGGTCACGAAGACATTCGTTTTAAAGCTTCTCATAATTGGCTTCGAAAGTTCAAGAAATCACATCGTATTGTGTCCAGGAAAATTAATAAAATCGTAACACGAAAGACTATAGAAGACGAACCAGTTTTAAGGATGAATGCAGAAAACTTCGTAAATGAAATTAAACCATATATTCAAACATATGGACCGGAAAACATATATAATTCAGATCAGAGCGGTTTTCAACTGGAAATCCACTCTGGCAGGACTCTGACGACTGAAGGAACTAAACAAATGCAATGTGTAGTACAATCCGTATCATCTACAACTCACAGCTACACTATCCAGCCAACCATAAATGCAGATGGAAAATTATTGTCACCCCTTTTTATCGTTCTAAAAGAGGGAAAGGGTGAGTTCGGCCCAATCGTGGAAAAAAATTTATTCAGGCCAGAAAACGTATTTTTAACAGCAACGAAATCCGGAAAAATGACTTCAGGTATGGACAAAAATGATTGCCAGAAAATATTGAACATATGATGAATTATACTATATCGATAACCAATATCATCCTATGTATAAAGCACTTCAAAATTTGGTTGGAAAAAGTATTCTTCCCCAACACCGGCCGTAACAGCGTATTGTTGATAGACTCGTGGAGTGGACACTGCCCAGAAGTTGTTCTTGATGCAACACCTCGGGGCAAAAAAATAATCACAAAGATAATACCTAAAGGCACCACAGGGAAAATCCAACCACTCGACGTTTTTGGTTTCCGAATATGGAAAAATTTTGTACGACATTTTTCCGACAGTGTATTATTACTTCATTCTGATATTAATTTGCACTTGAGAAACAACATAATCAAACTGCAATCTCTCGCACACAATCAACTTTCATCACCCAGATATATAAATCTTTTTAAATATGCATGGTTCAAAAGTAATTATATAACCGATAAGCCAAACTAATTCGACAATCCAGTGAGTTTTGGTTTCGGTCAATCGTCTCAAGCACACTGTGAAGTACTAGGTTGTAATAATGTGGCCATCATCAGATGCTCATGGTGCAAGAAGTCTTTATGCTTGCAACATTTTTTTGAAGAGTATCATTTCTGCACGACTTACGAACCATGATTGCTGCAAATTATGACGTGCACATTGCACGTTGATGAATTGTAAAAGGAATGATACATTATAATATATACTGTGGTGTATGTAGATGCGCAAGGCGGTAAGAATAAATGTGAGAGAATGGAGAGTGGGGAGAGCGTTAACATGGGACGTGAAAAGGACGACAGTCGAATAAATGCGCATGCCGAAACCGGGTATTTGTTATTTCTCGCCTATGTCCTCAGCTGATTGCCGCTGTTTCGAAATACAACCATACATATATGCCATACAACCACTCAACCCCAGCAACATTCCCCAGTATTCTGTATTTGAACAAGCTATTTTTTTCAGTAAATAACGCGAAACTCGTGAATGGACCATTCTACTTGTAAGTACCAGCCGGTCACCCCCTTAATAATAAATAAAGCATCATGCGAAGTTCCCCCCCTTGACTTCGGCTAACAGGAATGTTTTGAATCAATTCGGACATTTAAATAACGAGAAACAAAAATGTATGCACAAATATACGTACTAATGGATAAGGGGTAGTTTACCCCCGTAAACTCATTTTCCTGTGAATGTGCAAAAATACGTCAACTTTATTTTAACTTGCCCTTCCAAATGGTACATGTTCTGTTTAATTTGGTTGATTAGTTTTTTGTGTAGGGTGGAAATTTGAAAAATCAGGGGGTTGTTCACCCCTGCAAATGAATTTTTTTCTTCAACTTAGCGTGGAATTTTGATTGTCTTCAATGAGGAGTATTTTGGTTTTTGTTTTATTGAAATCGGTTGACGCCTTCTGGGTGAAACTGCAAAATCACCCCTCGACATGCTATTTTTGAAGGGCGATTTCACCGCTTAAAAATGTTTTTCCGCCGATAAAAAAAAATACGTGTCTTTTAGTTTTCGATGCTCTACAACATACGTGAGTTGCATTAAAATCGGAGGGGGACACCAAAGTACCTTTCCTTGTAAGTGAAACAATATGCCGTGATTGGTTCCGTCGCTTCAAAGACGGTGATTTTGATGTTGACGACCGTTCGCGTGAAGGAAGGCCAAACACCTTCGAAGACGCTGAATTGGAGGCATTGTTCGATGAGGATCCGTGCCAAACGCAAAAAGAGCTTGCTTCAGCATTAGGAGTTACCCGCCAAGCCATTTCCAAGCGATTGCATGCGTTGGGAATGATTCAAAAACAAGGTACTTGGGTTGCTTATGATTTGAAGCCAAGAGACGTTGAGCGTCGTTTTTTTGCCTGTGAACAACTGCTCCAGCGGCAAAAAAGGAAGGGTTTTCTTCATCGCATCGTTACGGGTGATGAAAAATGGATTCATTACAGCAACCCAAAGAGAACAAAATCATGGGGACTGCCCGGTCACGCTTCTACGTCGTCGGCTCGGCCGAATGTTCACGCTGCGAAGATTTTGCTGTGTATTTGGTGAGCAAGAAACGGAATGGATCCGAGTTAAAAGTCAGCGTAAAAAAAGGAAGCGAAACACCACACCTAGTCCACCTAAAGCAAAGGAATCTCAAGAGAAAAGGTCAGATAACGAACAGAAAACAACCAAAAAAGTACCACCACCGCCACCAGTAATAATTGATGGAATAAAAGATTATGATTCTCTTTATGAGAAAATCAAAACAACTGTTCCCATAGATAAGTTTGTAAGGCGAAAGCCGTTATTAGCAGAATATTATTATGTGTTTATTTAGATGTATAGATAGAGGTGTCACGTGATCGAAGATTCGAGAACGAGACGCTACGATATTTGGAAACGACGAACAGTCTGAGATGTAACGTTAAAACGAAAGGACGCTCCGATGAGCTCCGTAATAATAAACGGCCTACTAGTAGATAATAAACATATATATTTCTTTATTTTGAAAACCCAGAATATTACAATTCAGAAGTGGGATTAAAACCTCACATCTCCATAAGAATGAACTGATTGTGAGACATGCTAAGTGCTGTTCTCAAGAAAAGAAATTCGCTTTACGAAAAGTGAAAGAATTGAGACATGCTGTGTGCCGTTCTCAAGAAAAGAAATTCGTTTTACGAAAAGTGGAAGAATTGAGACATGATGTGTGCCGTTCTCAAGTAAGAAAATTCGTTTTACGAAAAGTGAAAGAATTGAGACATGCTGTGTGCCGTTCTCAAGTAAAGAAATTCGTCTTACGAAAAGTGAAGGAACTGAGACATGCTGTGTACCGTTCTCAAGAAAAGAAAACGTGATAGTTAATTTTACGAGATTGATTATAGGGTCGTATAGCTATGTGCCGTCGTAGAACTCTTGAGACCTCGTGAATTAATTTCGAACTCGTAAATGCTGTGTGCTATCGCACTGGGTACGCTTTTTCCTATTGCTAATTTGTGGAAGTACGAGCAGTGGTCCTACAAACGAATGTTTATAACGTGGACATAGACGAGTGAGGCCTCTGATATTGGTGTCGTGAAGTCGGGGTAAACTGTTTAGATCGAGTGTACGCTATTGTATTCGTGTACGTGTTGTAGCTGATACCGTCATTTTCGCCGAAACATTGTCGACCTCGAGGACAGAAACATTACTCGACAGATACCTTGAGTTAATAATATATGGTGTTAGAGCTGTGGTCGCACAACGATAACAATTATATTTGACGAGTGTTAGACACGAAAGTTAGACGTAGTGCGGCATTGAATAAAAGTATTCGCCGAACCTTGTTTATATGTAGCAAGCTTGAGGTCATGGATCTAAGTCGATTTACTGTGACAATCCTCAAAGAGGTACTGCTGAAGAACAATTTGAAAACTACAGGCTCGAAGGCAGAGCTATTACATAGTTTGGCTGAATTCGATCCAACGGGTAGTTGGGCGGATCAACTTGAAGCAACGCAAGGTGCTGGTACACCGAACGACAGGTCGGATGATTATGACGATAATACGATGAATACAACAAGACATCTGCAAACAGCGATCGACGATAGAGACATGTTGCTTAGAGAATTAGAATTCGCGCGACGGGAGTCTGCTTTGGCAACACGAGAACTTGAATTGCTAAGGCGCGAAAAAGAACTGTTCTCACAGCACTCAACTCAAGAGAATCGACCATTCACTTTACCGTCGAATAACGAAAATCGGTTAATGCATGATGTACCGCAAACCGAGTTTAGTGTGGTAAGAGTGAGCGACTTACTTGCCTGCTTTGATGGTAAGAACGACAATTATGAAAATTGGGAAAAACAGTTACGATTATTAATATCGACGTATAACCTGAATACGAATGCTACCAAAATTTTGATAGCCTCCAAATTGAAGGGCACTGCACTGCGATGGTTTCATTCGAAACTAGAGTATATAGAAATGGATGTGAATTCTCTTTTGGATGAGATGAAATTCATGTTCGGATACGTTGTAGACCGCGTAATTCGCCGTCGTCAATTTGAGAAACATACGTGGAAGTTGGAAGAGACGTTCAACGAATATGTGCATGAGAAAATCATCTTAGTAAACAAAATTCCAGTGGATCCCACCGAAATCGTCGAACACATAATAGAAGGTATACCGGACGCGAGTATGAGGAATCAAGCTCGCATGCAGCGATTTGACACCGTCGATGTACTCATCAAGGCATTTGAGAGGATTTCCCTCCGTTCAGATAGAAAATCGTCACCTATAAAACATGATAATGGTTATCAACGATATATTACTCATCGTCAAGAAGAAGAACAAAGAAGATCCGTACGCTGTTATAATTGCAACCTAAGTGGTCACGTCGCAGCTGAGTGCAAGCGACCGTCAAAAGAGAAGATTTGCTTCAAGTGCAGGGAAACGGGACATTTTTCGAAGAATTGCCCTTTGAATACTGCTTCTTCGGACAAAAAGAAGCAAGAAGTACACAACGTCGAGAGGATACAAGATCCCGAAGGATTCTGGAGAATGGTGGAGCTCCAATTCGACGAACCAGGAAGGAAACGCTGTATTGCTCTCGAAATGTTGTTTGATACCGATAGTCCCGTAAGCTTCGTAAAAATGTCAGTTGTTCCTCCTACACTAGGCTACAAATATTGTTTATCGTCTAATATGTACAGCGGTATCAATAATGCAAAACTTGACGTGAAAGGAATCGTAGTGGTGAGTATAACGATCGATGGTATTACTCAACATGATCTCGAGTTACTTGTCGTGCCGAATGAGACCATGCACAGTCTTGCAATAGTAGGTCGAGATATATTACAGAAGTTTGGAATGAAATTGGTAGCGCCAAAAAGCACTGTCGAATACGACATGACGATAACCGAGATCATGAATATCGAAATTGCGGGCAAAGAAAAAACTATCGATCAATTAAACATAGAACCTAATTTGTCGCGAGAACACCGTGAAGCGCTCGAAAATATTTTCGAGAATGAATATGTTAAACCGCAACGACCGGACGTACCAAAAGTTCAATCGACGCTCACTTTGACGCTCAAAGACTCGAACCCTTTTCATTACGCACCTCGTCGGTTATCGTATGCAGAGAAAAATCAGTTGCGTGAGATTTTGGACAAATTGCTTGCGAAGGGCGTCGTCAGAGAAAGTCGCTCGGACTATGCGTCCCCCATAGTCTTAGTAAAATAAAGAATGGCGAACCGAGACTTTGCATTGATTATCGAACACTAAACAAGGTCATCGCGCGCGACAGTTACCCCCTCCCGCTGATAGAGGATTTGATCGACACATTAAACGAAAAACAATACTTCACTTTACTTGATTTGCGTGATGGTTTCCATCATATTGCCGTGTCAGAAGAATCAAGAAAATATACAGCGTTTATAACACCGATCGGGCAGTATGAATATTGTAAAATGCCATTCGGACTCAAAACGGCACCGTCAACATTTCAAAGGTATGTCAACGAGATATTGTCTGATCTCAAAAAGACTGAAAAAATGATCGCGTATATGGACGATTTTTTAGTTGCAACTCACACGATAGATGAACATCTAGAAGTTTTGTCGGAAACGTTTAAATTGCTTGTTGAAAATAATTTGGAACTTCGCGTTGACAAATGCTACGTTTTGCAAACTGAGATAAATTATTTAGGATATCGCATCTCAGCGCAAGGGGTTTGTCCCACGAAAGATGGGATAGCGGCAATAGCACAATTTCCAGTACCTCAAAACGTACGAAGTGTCCAATCGTTCCTCGGAATGTGCTCTTATTTCAGAAAATTTGTGCAAGGCTTTTCGATTATTGCAGCTCCACTATACGCATTGCTCAAAAAGAATACGGAATTTAAGTTCGGACGAGAAGAGGTTGAATCATTCGCGCTACTTAAATCAAAACTTGTAAGCGCTCCGGTAGTAGCTATTTACAGCCCTTATAATGAAATGGAATTGCATACCGATGCGAGTTCGTTGGGTTTCGGTGCCATGTTATTACAACGTAAGGCACATAAGCAACTGCATCCAGTTTTCTATTTTTCAAAACGTACATCCGAGCCTGAAAGTAAAATGCACAGTTTTGAATTAGAGACATTAGCGATAATTTATGCGTTGCGCAGATTTCGAGTCTACCTTCAAGGTATTAAATTTAGAATAATCACCGATTGTAACGCTGTCGCGTTAACACTTAAGAAAAGAGATGTTAAGAGTCATCGAGCGAGGGCATACGAAGCGCCAAGTGGCCAAATAGCAAACTACGATTTCGTAGTTTTCGGATTTCGCCGAAAATACAATAGTATTATATAAAAAAACATTAAAAATAAATTCTTCGGTTTAGTATGATTTGCGGTCTGGTCCATCTCTCCATGCAATTTTTTTTGCATAGACACAATAAATTATCGAAAATTCGTGGCAGCTGTCGTTAGCCATGACGCTTTTCTCGAGAACTCATTTATTCATTTAACTACAATTTTCACGCATATCTGCTACACTTCACTGGACCAGACCGCAAAGCTTACCACTGCACTGCACTTAAACTAAAAAATTCTAACTTGTTTCATTGCAAACCCAAGCGATAATCCGAAAAGTACGAACGGATATGTCAAAATCGTGTTCGCGGCCATATTGCAGTCTATGCTATCTAATTGTTAGTTTCAGCTCCTGACGGTAGATTCGCGATTCACGGTTGTCGGTATAAGCGGATAAGCGGGCGTGAAGGCATAAGCGTAAAGCGGGCTCCGAGACAAGACATTTTTTTATTCTAACTCAATGTTGCTGTAGAATCTATGTTGGTTTCTCGATTGAAAGTTTATTTACTGTACCCGGCCACATGGATCGGTGGGATACGACTCGGCGCAGAACCAACGATACTTGGGAGTTGGAGGCAGAGCTGCCAGAAAGCGGCCGCAGCAGCACGACGCACACCAGCGCACGCCCGTGTACGTGTGACCGTCCGAGCTCGTGGAGCATCGGACAATAGAAGAAGACAGATATATGACTGTCTGTCTCTTTCGCTCTCGCTCGGCTCGGGCTGCTCGCGCGGCTACTGCTGCTAGTGCTCGGGCTGTCGCGCGATACATTTAACTCTGACTGAGACGAGCGCGTAACGTATGTTAATTTGCGGTCGATGATAATTCGAATCCACGCAGTGACAAATTTTTTTTTCAGTAATTATTGCATTTTACGATTAATTAATTATTGTTATTTTATATTTTACATAATTTTGCTATTTCTTGTTTTATTACGTATGTGATACGGGCCATGTTATACCTCATAAAAACCGTATCAGTACTATTGCTGCAAAGAATGGACTATCAAATGTAATGGTTGCTTAAAAAATTTGACACAACGAGAAGTCGAACTGTCATCGGCCGCGGATGAGAGATATAACGCGCACGCTTCACTGATTATCGTTGTTAAGCTGCATTAGCAAATTAAGATACCCAAATTTGATTCAAAGCTTCTGAAAACTAAAAATATAACAGGTAATCCAACCAACCGCGTTAACGATTGTTGGAAGAATTACCAAAATAACGCAATCCACTCTTGGCCAACGTGTACGTTATTTTCTTCTTTAGTATATATATATATGTTTGGCAATATACTTAATAATTTATTACCACGAATTAAATGAAAGCAACGTTATGTTCTTTTTAATTATATACATGTGTTTGTTATTATAATATCGCATAAATGTACGACGTACATGTTGTTGCTCGACGGAAACCGCGAGAAGGTGGTGGTTTCTTCCATCATCAAGAAAATATTAATAATTGTTAATTATAATGAAGCAAATACGACTAAAAAACGACTAAGTACAACCTAACAAAGACTAACTAACAGTAATAGAACACCAATTTTTTAATTTCCTACTCAACAGTGTAAATATAACGTATATAAGTATCACGTATAACGTTGTGATTATAACGTATATGTAACATCACATTATCGAATAGGAAAGTATGACATTGATGCTATTACTCTTATTTGATGTTCGCTGGAAATTGTAATGTATATATACATTGAACTGGAATATATTCAAGTATCAATAAATGAAACAAACAATTATTTAATATTTTCTTACGTTAATTCATAGAAACGGGAAAGTTATGCAAGAGCACGATAGAGTTCTCATTACTAACATTGAATAAAGCGTTCATACTTCACGTACTATATCTAACATGATACTTTAAGTAATAACAGGAAATTAAGCACCAGATTAGCGAAACACATTACATAAATAAAATTGACTGAAGACAACGGAGATGAAATACAATTTATTTAACACGTATCACTATGCATTTATTCATTATGCTTAATAATCCGTGCAAAATAAATAGTTTTTTATTTTTGGTTTCCAGATAATTTGTTATGTTTGTATCAAACACTTTCGCGGTGAATTTGTGGTTTCTTTGCGGTAAATAAATTGCATCACTAGGTTAGACATGTGGGTTGAAGTCATGTTATTGATTTTTAATCCGATGCGTTTTGTGAATATGTCAATTCACTTTATCTGAATTAGGATCAACCTGAAAAAGTAAAGTAAAAAGAAATCTTCACGAAACGTAGGTGGCAAAAATCATGTACACACTGGTCCAACTCGGACGTCATACCTAGTTTTTAGGTGTTGTGACATAGTTACATGCGACCAGCAGATTTTATTAATTCAAGCGGTTATAAGAGCCGTAATTATCTTTCAAAACGACAGGCACAGTAACATAGTTACATACGACGAGCAAATCCTATTATTTCAAACGGCTATAAGAGCCCGATCTATATTTGGACAATTTGTATAGCGGACGATAGGCCGGCGAACCCGGACCTATCATAAAAACTAGTGTCGTCACGCCTCTGGAATTCGCTCGTCGCCGAAAACAGTAGGTCAGCGACCAGCTGGCCTTGCTCGGCAACGAGGGAGAGCCAGGGGGGGGCGTGACAACGGAATCACATAATCGAGCGAAACGGGACAAATTTAAAAATCGAAGTCTAAAATGACGTAGGAGGAACCAGGGTGGGGAGACGGCTATAAAAGCGCCTGCACCGGAAGGGAGGCTCTCTTATTCGGTAACACGAGTTTAACTGAAGCGAATTGCGGGTGCATTAGATTTCGAGAATATTAAAAGTAAAAAGGCGGAATCTATATAAAATTGATTAGTCGAAAGTTTGAAAGCGGTATAATACGAGAAGTGGTTAGAAATAATCAGGATAGGGATAGATGAATAATTATAAGCCAAGAATCTAGTGCATAGGAATAAGAAAATAGTGTATGATAAAATAAATTAAAGAGTGCGGACTTTAAACCCGTAGGAAGCATCGGAATCGCTTTTCCTGCGAGAGAAAGCAAGAAAGAGCGAAGAGTGTGCGAAGTGTGAGAGAGAAAAGCATTGTAAACAGAGTTTCTACACTCTGTCCAAAGAGAGCCTGGTGCGTACGGTGGTATGGGTGTAAGCGACAAGCAATACCAAGAATTTTGGGTAAAATAAGTAGAAATAATAATAAATATAATCAAGGGAATTCCCTAATTTTCGAGACCGAGAAGATAGAATTAAGAAATATAGAAGATAGGATAATTGTAATTAAATAAGAATAAGTAGCATTAAACACATAGGATGAATAAGTACGAGTAAACGGATCTCGCATCTGAGGATATAAATGATAAAGTGTGTATGAGCGAAAGCGGTGTGAAAGCAAAAGAATTGTAAGTAGAGTTGCTACACTCTATAAAAAGAGCGAATGTGCAGCGAGATAGCGAGGGAAGCAAGATGCTCATGTGACAGGTATACAGTGGTACCGCCTGATGAGGAGCGAGAATAAGTACAATAAGAGCGAAGGAGAGAAAATAGTAAATAGAGTTGATCCGCTATATCGAAGGAGTGAGTGCGAGGAAGAATAGCCAGTGGTGCGATATACTTGCGCATCTAATATATAGTGATAGCGTGCTACCGGACCAAAACAGACTTCCGAGGAATACTAAGAACTCGTGCATCGGAAATAGTGTAACAAATTGCGGAGATAATCGTTAGAATACGAGTTTAAAAAGAAGATAACGAAAAATTTAATTGGACATAATTTAAAAGTGACATTTTTATGAAACTGTTCTTCTTCAATAAAGCATTACTATCAACCACCCTGAAGTCTCCATTAATTAGTTATGTGTCGAGCCCAAAATCTCCACGGAAAATAAAATATATGTGAACGGAAGAAAAATTACCGTTACAGTGTATGTGTGTGCTTCGCCAATTATTCTTTTTTGCTTTAAATATTTTTTGATACATGTAATCAAATGCTGTTTCCAGCAAGAAATATCATATTTGTGAACGTTTTCATATATGGAAAAAATTAACAATTCTCAAATAGCATTTTTAAAAACTATACAATTATACAATAATTATACAATAATAGTATACAGGTGACAATAATAGGGTGTCCCTTATTTCTTGAATGAAACGTCGTGCTTCTTTTCATAGCAATCACGTAGTCCTAAGGTTGTTCCATGTTTTCTCGCAGTTGTTTCCTTGGATGTTTGTATAACGTTGCATGCGATTTTTGTGCAAGTTTATCGTGGGATATATATGCATAATTCTTCATGGTTCTTTCTTATGCTATTTCTATTCTTGTCACATACATCCAATGAGATTATGCAGCTGTTTTGCTTGACAAAAGTGCTACAATAAATTAAATCGCACCAAAAATAGTGTATATCCTCACGTACAATATGTATGTACCTGTAATGTATCTTGATGTTGGCCTCGCTGTCGTACATTATAAACTGTACGTGCAAGCTACATTTCATATAATCTGCGTGCAGGTTATTGCAGTCTTCATTTTGCGTAGTTATCCGTCTTCTTATGAAAAATCCACACGGAGCGATGACTACAATTGTTGGTCTTCTTGGGCACTTCAATTGAAATAATTTCCATTGTTACTCCCTCTTGTTTCTTGAAGAAACACCAATGGCACAAATTGCGGATTGGGTGATAATAAGAATTATCTATACAAAAGTAATGAATGACACATTTCTACGTTGATTCTTGTAAGTTGTGCTAAGCGACAGTGCGAACAGATCCTCTTATTTTAATCAACTCTTCAACTTCTATTGTTCATGCAGAAAATATTATATATTCGATGTATCGTCTTGATAAAATGCTTACTCACCACTACATGAACGTTACAAACGCGCATTGGCAACATATCAGCATCAACAACAAACATAATACTTTTTATGTGCATTATGTCGCATGCATCTCTCCATTGAAGCGAAGTTTGTCCAAGTAATAGAGTTTATTCCGTGATGCGGTCCAATAATCGATAGAATATTTAATATCCTAGGCAATGCAACAATTATCGTTCATTTGTATGTTGTTGTATTCGTAGTGTCCGTATTAACGTTTTAAAAGGATAACAATAACGATGGCGATATACATTTTATTCGCTAAAAATATCTTAATAATTGTTTATAAACATAGAGAATTCTTCCAATTTCCTCTTACTTACAAAGCAGTTGTAGAAAAAGATTTATTAAACATCACATTTATAAATTATCATTTTTTTAAGAATATTGCTGATTTTATTTCATGTAATCTTCACTTTTATGAGGGAAAATATTTATTTCAAAATAAGCTATTTAAAAAAAACGCTTGAGAAACGTTCAATTAAAAAGTGCTATATAACAAATTGTTCCATGTAGTTTTTTCATCACATTATTGCATTTTAAAATATGATATTTCTTGTTAGGAACAGTTTTTTGCATTTTTCTTGAAATATTTTTAATATTTATAAGACGTATTATATAATTTATAATACTTGTGTGAACCATGAAAACATGGTTTAGAAGTGAAACAATTCTTTAAGTATATATTTCAACAGAATTATTGTGTGTGGATATACAAAGTCCTGAAAAATACTAATCTCTAAATGTCATAAAAAAGTACTAGCCGGAATAGTTATTCTATACATTTATATTTAAATTGAGATACTGGCGTGCAAATATGTTATTATAATCTGTTTGTCATTTCTCATCAATATTGCCCATGCTTTTATGCCACAGACTGTAATGCAATGTACACCGAGAAACATTTGCATTTTCTAAATTAGAGTACCTATTGTATATTCTATAACCTCTTTTAATATATATTCCTTCCAAGTAATATCGTTACGTTCTTTGTAGAACTTAATGTTTATGGAATTTTCTTACTTTTAGTATGCACAGCTTAATCACGAAAACTGAACTTCTGCAAGGAGAATTAATTGTTTAAATAGATTTCCATACACTTTATGTCAACAGTGCATATACCCAAGGAATACATCGCAGTCTAAATTACATCATTTTGACTTCAAATAATATCATTTTGACAGTTAAGTGTTTCTTAGGTATTCCTTGGGTATACGTTTAATGTTTGTTCTGTGTATTTTTTCTAAAAATGGCTTACATAGTGGCTGGGTGCCTGAAGGAAAATTTGACTGATATGATAGCAACATTTTTCTATTATACTTTGTTTTTGAAATAGAAATATTCCTGCTTGAGTTTTATCTTTAGAACGCCTAACAGCATATGATTGTTGGCTTATGAAATTTGACTCTAAAACTATTTTTTGAAAAAATATACTTCGTACACTTTTGTTTATCGTAATTACTTTTCTTTTTGTCAGGGAAGCTCCTAAAGGATAATCAATTAATCTTTTATTTTCGATATATTTTAGATCATTGTTTTACTATTTTGCAATTTGTTTCAGCGAAATAGTAATAAAACAGGATTTTATGTGGTTAAAAATAAACATGTCGTTCATGATCCTGGAAGAAGAAAATTCTGTTTTTATTGATAAAACTTTACACATCTGTGGAACAAAACATAATTTAAATGTTTCATTTGATACGCAGATCCTGAGACAATATAATATTCGCAACTTGTAAAATTGATCAATATAAACGTGAAAGATTGTAGTAAAGTTAATACCATGGATTGAACTGTCAAATATGAAAATAGATCTTCTTTTTCAATATTGTTACTATCATACATAACGAGAACTGTACTGGTGGCTTTGATGAAGAATGAATAAGAACAGCAATTTGCGTTACCTGTCAATTTTACTGCAAAGATCATTTCTAAATTTAATTTCGACGATATGTGGAAGACAATCTTGCAGCGACACATGTCAAGTAAAAATTCCATAAAACTCGATAAACCTTTTTTGTTAACGTATTGTAAACAAAAGGAAATTTAAAGTATTCTCAATGTTTATGAATGGCTTATTAATATACTTTTCAAGAGAAAAGAGATAAATATATATAGACTCACCGTTATCCTTTTCAAATAAATGCAAACAGCACAACTTAAAACGAACGATCAATTATCGTTGGGTCGTTTAAGATAATAATTCAGTCAAGTATTGGACTGAATTACAACGAAGTCAACTGTGTTACTTCAGCAAACTTCGCTTCTATGTACATTCTGCACATATATTGTAAAAAAATATATATACTAAAGAAGAAAATAACGTACACGTTGGCCAAGAATGGATTGCGTTCTTTTGGTAGTTCTTCCAACAATCGTTAACGCGGTTAGTTGGATTAACTGTCATATTTTTAGTTTTCAGAAGCTTTCAATCAAATTTGGGTATCTTAATTTGCTAATGCAGCTTAACAACGATAATCAGTGAAGCGTGCGCGTTATATCTCTCATCCGCGGCCGATGACAGTTCGAGTTCTCGTTGTGTCAAATTTTTTAAGCAACCATCACATTTTATAGTCCATTCTTTGCAGCAATAGTACTGATACGGTTTTTATGAGGTATAACATGGCCCGTATCACATACGTAATAAAACAAGAAATAGCAAAATTATGCAAAATATAAAATAACAATAATTAATTAATCGTGAAATGCAATAATTACTGAAAAAAAAATTTGTCACTGCGTGGATTTGAATTATCATCGACCGCAAATTAACATACGTTACGCGCTCATCTCAGTCAGAGTTAAATGTATCGCGCGACAGCCCGAGCACTAGCAGCAGTAGCCGCGCGAGCAGCCCGAGCCGAGCGAGAGCGAAAGAGACAGACAGTCATATATCTGTCTCGTTCTATTGTCCGATGCTCGACGAGCTCGGGCGGTCACACGTTCACGGGCGTGCGCTTGTGTGCGTCGTGCTGCTGCGGCCGCTTTCTGGCAGCTCTGGTTGGAGGATCAATCAGGGTGACCAGGGCCCACATGTACCACGGCCCGCCATTGAAATCCTTACATCCTGCAATACCGATAACTGTTACTTTTCGCTGGATGCCTTGGTTGACACACTTGCCACAAGCGGCGCTAGCTACGATGTGTATTTTTTCCGCGAGAGGCGCTACCCTCGATTCTGAGTTGGTCACGTGTGCTCGATGACTCTTAATCCACGAATATCTCGGTGGGTGATGGAGATGGAAAGCCTCGAATACGAAATTGATCATCGAAGCGGAAATCGTGTGAAACACGTCGACGCCTTGAGTAGGGAGCACAACATTGTTCACGTCATCGAAGACAATTCCTTAGAACTAAATCTCGCGCTCAGTCAAAGCCAAGATCACGAAATCATGGGTGTCAGGGATAGACTCGAAAAAGCGGAAGATAAATTATACGAATTGAGAGATGGGGTAGTATATCGAAAGGAAAAAGATAGAATACGATTTTATGTACCTGTACTAATGGAAAGTCATGTGCTTCGACGATATCACGATGATCTAGGACATTTGGGTCCAGAAAAGGTGTATGATGCGATAAAACAAAACTATTGGTTTCCAAAATTAAAAGAGAAAATTAAAGTTTACGTTCAAAACTGTCTGAAGTGTCTGGCATACTCTCCAGTCACTGGAAAAATCGAGGGAATGATACGAAGTATACCAAAGGGTGACGCGCCATTTCACACTATACATGTGGATCATTGGGGTCCCGTCGAAAAGCATCGACTCAAACAGCACGTACTCGTAGTCGTAGACAGGTTCACAAAGTTTATAAATTATATGCCGTAAAATCGACGAAAAGTAGGGAAACAATCGACCATCTGACTCAATATTTCGTAAGTTACAGTAGACCCAGAGCGTTAGTTACTGACAGAGGTAGCTGTTTTACGTCACAAGAATTTAAAGAGTTCGTACGAGAGAGTAATATCCAACAGATTTTAGTGGCAACCGCGTCTCCACGATCAAACGGTCACGTAGGACGCGTAAATAGAGTGTTGAGTCCTATGGTTGCCAAATTAACTGATAGTTCAGCCGGAAAATATTGGTATCGTACTCTCATAGATGCAGAATATGCATTAAACAATACGGTGCATAAAAGTACTAGAGATACCCCCAGTAAATTACTCTTCGGAGTAAAACAACGTGGCACACTCGTAGACAGAATATCAGACTTTTTAGATGATACGATGCCTCCGAAACCACGAGATCTAGATGCGTCTAGAATGAAGGCGGCAGAAAACATTGTCAAAGGCCAGGATTATAATAAAGAGCACGCAAACAGTCATCGAAATGTACCGTACAAGTATAAGGATGGACACTATGTTTTGGTAAAGAACTTTGAAAGCACACCAGGTGCGCCTAAAAAACTGATTCCAAGGTATAAAGGACCATATGTCATAAGAAAATGTCTCCGATTCGGAGGATACGTTGTCGGTGACGTAGATAATTGTTCGGTGACTCGACGACCTTATGAGGGCGTTTGGGAGGCGGGCAATACGAAGCTCTAGCGAGAAGCAATGCGATCGAACGAAAAACTCCCGGACATTGAGGAGGATAGTGCATAGGATTAGCTTAAGTAAATGTATGCGTTAAGATTCTATTTGTAGACAAGTATCTTGCAAAAAGATAACTCGTGTGTCGTTGTTCGAGGCGAACACAAAGCCAGGATGACCGAAGCTGTAAGGCGAAAGCCGTTATTAGCAGAATATTATTATGTGTTTATTTAGATGTATAGATAGAGGTGTCACGTGATCGAAGATTCGAGAACGAGACGCTACGATATTTGGAAACGACGAACAGTCTGAGATGTAACGTTAAAACGAAAGGACGCTTCGATGAGCTCCGTAATAATAAACGGCTTAGATAATAAACATATACCGTATTAGCCCGAATATAACGCGACCCCGAATTTAACGCGACTCCGAAATTTTCATAAAGACATTTAGAAAAAAAATAATACTCATAAAAGAATTCAAAGAAAGTAAAATTCAATCAGATAAGCATTTATTTAGGTAATTATAGCTAATAACACAGGTTACATTAATGTCAAAAAAATTAAGTAATGTAAAACAAAATTAATATTACGTAAGTAACAACAAAAAACGGAAATGTTTATTCAGAATCTGAACTATTTTCAGAACGAGATCTCATTGATGTCACATCGGCATCATCAGTATTTTCATTTACGCTTTCAGTCTCCCACAAAATGTCATCTTCCGTCCCATTTAAATCATTGGAAATGCAGCATTTCTTGAAACCTTCAACTATCGATTCAGGTTCGATCTTCTGACAGGCAGTCGCAATCCATTCTCCTAAAAGAGAGACTGAGGGTTTTTTTATTTTTCCTGAAGGTGTCAATGGATGATTGCCCGATAATAGCCAATTGTTGTATTCTTTTCGAAGGTTGTCTTTAAATGGTTTATTAACTACCACATCCAAGACTTGCAACTGAGAAGTCATACCACCCGGTATTATTACTAGATCGGAATTCAATGCCTCAATTCTTTCCTTAACACCTGTCGTAAGGTGGCCTTGTTTATATTACATTCCATTACTTAAACCCCGACTTTAGCGCGAGTCGATTTTTTAACGGAAAATAAATGGTCGAAAAATATCGCGTTATATTCGGGCTAATACGGTATATTTCTTTATTTTGAAAACCCAGAGATACAAGTTTAAGACCAAACTTATGAATGGAAACAATATAAAAATTAATGTAGAAAATGGTGAAACTTATAGAGAGCTCACTAAGATGTTAAATGAAGACAAGCTTGCTTGGCACACATATGAGAATAAACAAACTAGGCCTATTCGAGTAATGGTTAAAAATTTACATCATACATGTAAGCCTGAGAAAATAATTGAAGATCTAAGTGCAAAACGTTTGAAAGTAATCGATGCTGCTATTAAACTCAAAGTACGAAGTAAAGAACGACTAAACATGTTTATGATAACGTTCACTTCTGAAGAAAATATTGAAAAAATATACCAAATAGAAAATATATTAGGCTGTAAAGTTGACATACAACCAATCAGAAGATCAAAACTCATACCACAATGTAAAAGGTGTCAATCTTATGGGCACACCCAAGCATACTGCAGCAAGGATCCTCGTTCCGTTAAATGTCTTGGGAAGCACCCTACAAAAGATTGCAATAAGCCTAGAGAAACACCGCCAAAATGCGTACACTGCGGGGAAGATCACCCAGCTAATTATAGAGAGTGCAAGGTACCTGTTGAATTGCCGAAAATAAAAAATAAAAATATGAAAGGTAAAAACATGAAACGTAGAAATAACTACCAGACAAATTGGTCCTCAAACAATACAAATAATAATAATAATACTGAAGCCGTATATAGCGCACCTGTAGATGGTGAATTTACATATGCCCGAGTGGCCGCTAAAGGGATAAATCAAGAACAGGCACAAAATGATGCAAATATCAACCAAACGCTTCAAATGATATGAAATAAACTCAACTCGTTTGATGAGCGGTTACTACGACTTGAGTATAGCAGTAAGGGAGCTATCCCTAAACAAAGAAATGTGTAAGCATCTTAGAATATTATGCTGGAATGCCAATGGGCTACAGCAACATCATCGGGAGGTGCAGTTGGTTCTAGATACCCAAAATATAGATATCTGTCTTATATCAGAAACCCACTTTACCAAAGAATCCTTTATTAAATTTAGAAGGTACAAGGTTCATCATACTGCACGTCCCAGTAACTCAGCCAAAGGCGGTGGCTATGTGAACTTGGCACCCGACTTTGGAAAATCCAAATTTTTTTTTTTATTCTTATAGAGTTTTGTTTGTAGTTGATTGTAGTAAATTTTTTTCGTTTGTAGTAGCTCCAAAAAAAAGTTATAGGATTTTGAAAAAAGCGCTGCACCCGACTTTGTCGGCACTCAAATTTTGCAGTTCATTCCTATAGAGAATTGTTTGTAGTTGATTGTAGTGAAAAAATTTCCGTTTGTAGTTGAAAGGGAAAAAAGTTATAAACATTTTTTTTGTTAGTAATTTTTTTTATAAACGAAAAAAAGTTACTGTAACCGAAAAAAATGGTACTACAAACAACTACATACAAAACTCTATGAGAATGAAAAAAAAAATTTCGATTTTCCAGAGTCGGCTGCCAAGTTCACATAGCCCATATGTCAGCCATACGGACACATCTTCCTTATGACGTTTTTAAGCCTGAATATTCAAATAAAGTGACTGAATTGTGACGTAGTCACAACTTTAGAGGAAGAGATGAATAAAAATCATAATTACACGACAGGAATGAAAAAGAAAAATAATCTTATCAGCTACAAATGTGACGAAGTCACCGATAATAAAGATTAAAGATTAAATAAAAAGAGAAACATAGTACTAAAAAAAACAATTTATTTACGGAAAATTATTAATGGCAGATAGAATACAGTAAATTCTTGGAAGCGAGATAGGAGAACTGAGTCAGAGTCATAGAATTTACACAATAAATTCTATGTGTCATAGAATTTACACAATAAATTCTATGTGTCATAGAATTTACACAATAAATTCTATGACACGGCGAAACAGGCTGAATCCTGTATTCCCTCACTGCCGAAAAACAGCGGGTCAGCGACCGGCTGGCCTCGCTCGAGCAGTGAGGGGAACGGCAGGACACGGTGGCGGGGCAATCTGAAACAAAAGAAATTACATGAGCTATGATAAGGAGAAGAGTAAAAATAAGAGAGTGGGAAAGGATGGCAAAAGTATAAAAGGCAGCTTCAAACAGAGAGACTCTCTTATTCGTTTTCAACTGTCTACAGAATCAGAGCTCGTCGGTGCACAACTATAAAATTTTTTGAAATATCGAGAAATCCATTAAAAATCTAAGGATTTTAACGGGAAAGGGTGTGAGTCAGCCCTCCAAATTTATTAGAACATTAACAAATAGAAAAATACAGTGCAAATGACTGGAGGAACTGATATAAAGATTAATAGCGAACAGTATCGGACCGTGTGAATAAAACAGGAAATATTGTAAAAAAAACCAGATTAAGAAGAGAAAGTTGGGGGCATTAAAATAAACAATTAGGGTTTAGTTTAGGAGAATGAAGAGAATAGTATAAGAAAGTTTAGGTAGAATAATTAGCAATAAGTCCGGATAGTTTCTAAGAAGTATTGTGAACGCAGCGCATCGATGCGTTTAAAAAACTCGGTTGTGGCACCGACAGGTCTCCAAATTAGAAACCTTGAGAAAGGAAAAAGTGGAACAACACAGAAAAAGAAAGGAGAATAACAAACAACATTCCGAAAAATTATAACATAAGGACAGGGTACGGTAGATTTAAAATCCGTGATAAATCACCGCCTCAAGAAAGGAGAGACTCTTGGGGTAAGATTTTGAAAGAAAGCTAGGTTAATAAATTAATAAATAGGATTAGGAGGGCGCTACTAAGCCCGACCCAGAGAAACTCGATTTATAATTCTAAGACTAATAGGAAAATAATTAGGAGAGAAACAATTTTAGTAGTCTTGTCAAGCGCGCCGGATGAGAACGACACCACTCAACAGACATAGAGGATAAGAGAAAGATAAATCAAAAGACCAAACTCACCAAGAAAGAACAACTGGAACGTCCAGGTCCAACGCCGAAGGTTGTTGAAGAGATCTGTCAACTAATTGCTAAATAATTAAAAATCACTGGAAAACTTCGGTAGTGAAACTGACATCATTCAGCTCATAAAAAAAAACATTACTCGCAAACCAAGAGCACTATTACCACCATAAAACACGCGGAAGTTTCACGAGAACGGCACAACCATAACAACCGAGGAGACCGAACGCGAGACAGCACGAAAAACGAATTATTTGGATTAATTAACAAGACAACGCGGACACGGACACAGACTCGGCGTCTGTATCAGCTGACCGACGCGCCAGCAACCACTCACCAAGCCAAGCAGACCGCGCATCAGCAGCCAGGCGAGTAAAAAAATCAAGACGGCCGAGCTCGATTCTGCCTAGTTGAGACATCCACCGCTGAGCGCAGAAATCGGAATCCGATAAACACCACGGGTAAAGAAGAGCGCGGAACTTTCAGAGCGATTACACGGTACAAATAAATTGTACGGCTAAAGGCGCCAAAAAGCCTAACACCGCAAAATTCTATGATAATTATTAAATAAATCCTACTTATACCTCCTATAAAAGTCTACAATTAATTATTTAAGTGTTCGAGCCCGAATTCTTTCTTTCAGAAGACTAAAATTTAATGCTAACGTAAAAATACCGTTACATTTGGCGCCCGAACAGGGACTCGAACACAAATAAGAAAGACTGCAGAGGTAAAGTAGGGCGCATATAAGACATAAGAATTTGGTGTAAGAATTAAAGCATGGCTACAGGGGGCGGACAGAATATTTCGACTGACAAGGAACGGTACTTTGGTGTCCCCCTCCGATTTTAATGCAACTCACGTATGTTGTAGAGCATCGAAAACTAAAAGACACGTATTTTTTTTTATCGGCGGAAAAACATTTTTAAGGGGTGAAATCGCCCTTCAAAAATAGGGGTGATTATGCAGTTTCACCCCTAAAAATGGATTTTTTTCTTCAACTCGACGTGGAATTTTTATTGTCTTCAATGAGGAGTATTTTGGTTTTTGTTTTATTAAAATCGGTTGACGCCTTCTGGGGGAAACTGCAAAATCACCCCTCGACATGCTATTTTTGAAGGGCGATTTCACCCCTTAAAAATATTTTTCCGCCGATAAAAAAAAATACGTGTCTTTTAGTTTTCGATGCTCTACAACATACGTGAGTTGCATTAAAATCGGAGGGGGACACCAAAGTACCTTTCCTTGTGAGCTCGAGGCAATGAGGATGATGGAGAGTCTGGAGGACCATCGGCAGGAAGGAGGTAATGAGACGAGTCAGATATATCTCTGGGAGTCCACAACGGCTGACCATCTGTTGGACGGCCGACGACAGAGGGATCGGAGGAATATAAACCGACTTTCCGAGATCACGTCGATTGAAGAAAGCCAGAACGTATCAGACGAATTTGCAAATGATCAGATCAACGGTGAGAACGGCAGTACGCCAAGGACCACTAACAGGACTGCGATTATTCTACCGGACCCAATCGGTGTAGGGGATTTAATGCAGTTTTTGCAGAAGATGGAGAAGAAAAGCGAAGGAAAATTCGCCGAGATAATAAAAACGCAGCAGGAAATAAAGGATGAGTGTTTGAGCACGATATCAATACTAAGAGAAGCAACAAAGGACGCATTGGAAGGAGAGATTTCGGCGGTGGAGTGCCGGACGGATAGAAAAATTAAAGAAGCCCAGGGAAGAATACAGGAAAGTCAGAATATTACAAATAGTTATATTCAACAACAGGTCGCCGGTCAGAAGGTGACTGTGGAGAAGCTTGAAAGGAGGACCCAGGAGATGATGGCTGAAATACGTGCAGCCCAGGAAATTACTGAGGACCAGAATAAAAGAATTGAAAAATTAGAAGAAACTACACAAAGAACGAGCGCATCTATAAATTTTGGTCAGACCATCGGAGGAGGTATGAATGTCACCCGACTATACACAACGACACAGAAGCCTCCTACGTATAATGGTGATGGAACGGAGAGACCAATGAGATTTTTGAAGGAATTCCGTGAATTTTGTATCGCCGGGGGAATTGAAGATACGGATATCCGACACACCATAGGAACAGCGTTAAAAGGTGTTGCTAACGACTGGTGGCTGGTAGTGGAAGGAGCGGTACATGACTTACAAACCTTCGAGGAAAAATTCCGCTCGAGATATTGGGCCCGCGACATGCAAGATAAAGTGAAGAAAAATTTAGGATTCGGATCGTTTTATCTAGAAGGCCAAACGCTGACCCGAGCTGAGTATGCCACTCGTGTGATTGGAAATGCACGGGATCTTAGCGAGAAACTCCGTGACGAGGATATAATCCGTCGACTCGCAAAGCATTTTGACGAGGAAGTGCGCAGTGCAGTGAGAGTTCGCCAAATACGTGAGATAGACGAATTTCTGGAGTTATTGGAAAGCGCGGACGTGGCAGGTCCTTTAAATTACCAGAGAGGGACAGGTCGTTCAGGGGGATATGCGTCACAGGAGTCACAAAGACATTTTAATAGAGGAGCTGTGCGTGAGCAGACAGCGCGACCATACATTAAATATGAAAATCGGGAAAACTCTGCAAGTAATGGTGGGAACCGATTTCCACCATCACCAGGACGTCAGGTTGACAGAGGAGAGAGGCCACCATGGCAGGAGAACGGACCAAGATATTTCCAAGGACCAGACAACAGCCGACCAGGAGAGATAACACCACCGAGACAGGAGCAATTACCGAGTAACCCGGTGAATAATATAAGTCGTACTCTACAAGGTCCATTTGTGGAACACACGATACCGAGAGAGCCGAAACCAGGATGCTCAGGAGCAGGGAACACGAGCTCGGGAAACGCATAGTCGTTGCGCCCGGAAAAGAACGAAAAATGAATAATAACGAAGAGAAGCGGAGCGCAACGGTAAAACAGGAAGAAAAGAAAAGCACGAGACAACGAATGAACGCGAGGAAGAGAAAGAAGAAGAGGATGAGGGATCAGCGGAGAAAGGAGGAAAAATACAGAAGCAGTGAACAATCAGTAAGAAGGAATGAAGAGGAGAGCACCGAATGGCGAGGGCAGGCTGAGCTGAGGGAAAAAAGAGTTCAGGAAGACGGTAAAGGCGCACGGAATACGACGAAGAGTATATGGCCAGAAAACGTTGCCCGAGTTCAAGGAGTACCTGATATCGGAAGGCCAACACCAGGGAAGGTGGAGAAAATGGGAGATGACAAGGGAGTCTGTTCAATGTCAATGGAAAATCCTCGAGAATATTTATATGAGGAGGCGGAGGAGGTACCAAGCAAGTGGTATGATGAAAGACATCCGAGATGCCCTGAGATACCAGTGACAGTGGCAGGTATATCGGAAATGAGTTTAATAGATAGTAGAAGCGAAGTATCATGCATATAAGAAGAGTTTTTCCGGCAGAATGCAGAAATTTTGAAGAGCTGCCCGATGCTACCAGTCACATCGACACAGGTCGTCGGAGCATTTGGAGGAGAGACGGAACGCGTCAAGAAGCAAATAATGATAGATGCAGAAACGTATGGCTCAAAAGGTGTTTTGCAGGTGTTAGTTGTGCTGAAGTTAGTGAGGCCAGTGCTGATCGGAATCGACGGAATGCTGATATTGAAAATTTCAATAGATGCCCAGCAGCGAATTTTAGCGGTAGGAGAGAAAATTATTGCAAAATTGAGTGAGGGATTGTGGCAAAATGTAAATCCCAAGGAATACCGTGAAATTAAACCAAATAAAATGTGTGCCGCCGTAGCAGTAGAAGACACCACCGAGGGAGAGACGAGTATCAGCCTGACTGAGGAGAAGTTTAATAACAAAATGGCCGAATGTGCAGGCGTGAGACCGGAAATAAGAGAGGAGTTCAAAAGGATTGTCGAAAGCAGACGAGAGATTTTCGATAAAATTCCAGGACGGATGACAAAGTATGAACATCGACTCCTTCTAAAAGATCCAAAACCATACTTTCATCGCTCATATCCGGTTTCATTAACGCAACGAGAAAGGGTGCAGAAAGAGATCGAGAGAATGCTCAAAGTCGGGGTGATACAAAAATCAGAAAGTATCTATATCCATCCACTGATGCCAGTAACGAAGGATGACGATTCGGTACGTTTATGTCTTGATGCCCGAGAATTAAATAATCATCTAATCAATGACTACAATAATGCACCACCTATCGAGGAAATTTTCCAACGATGCGGAGGAAAAAAGGTGATATCAACGCTGGATTTAACGAGTAGTTTTTGGCAAATACCAATTCATCCAGACTCGAGAAAATACACTGCATTTCAGCATAATGGAAAATGTTATGAGTTCACGGTAACACCATTTGGGCTAAAAACGAGCACTGCAAGTCTGATAAGAGCACTCGACGTGGTCCTCGAGGGATTAGACTTCGTGATAAATTTTGTGGATGATATTTTAATTATGTCAACATCGCACGAAGAACATCTCGACCATCTACGAAAGTTGTTCGAAAGATTTCTCGAGCATGGGATGACACTCAAATTTAGCAAATCTCATTTTTTCCGGAATGAAGTGATATTTCTCGGATACATCCTGACGACGGAAGGTTTAAAACCGGACCCTGAAAAATTAGAGCAATTCAGGAATATCCACGGCCCAGAACAATAAAACAATCAAGGGGTTTTTTAGGCTTAATTAACTTCTACACAAAGTTTACAAATCGTCATGCGCATGAAACGGCGCCATTGTTAAATCTCTTGAGAAAGGGTGTTCGATGGAAGTGGGATGAAGAGATGGAAAAATCGTTTGAGAAAGTAAAGAAATTATTCTGCAAAGAAATAATACTGCGATTTCCAGATACTCGTAAACCATACACACTTACCACGGACGCAAGTGGATATGCGCTAGGAGCGATCCTGTCACAGGAAAATGAAACTAATGAGAGCGAGGTAGTGACGTTTGCAAGTCGGACTCTGAAAGGAGCCGAGATCGGCTATATGACGACAGAGAAGGAACTACTAGCTATTGTGTGGGCTCTTCAAAAATTCCGAACATATTTGAAAGGAGCACAAATACACATAAAAACCGATCATAAGGCATTAATTTTCCTGAAAACCTGTCGTTTCACCGTGGAAAGACTCATGAGATGGGTATTATCGATACAAGACTATGATTTGCAGATCGAACATGTTGCGGGAAAAGCCAATGTAGTAGCCGATGCCCTAAGTAGAGTGAAAGGAGACGAGGAGCTATCCTCGGCCGATAACAAAAGGATCATCGTTGTCGCAGGAGTGCTAGCAGAAAAACTCCCGCGAGATCTAGCAAAAAAACTCAAATGCATGGAAAAGATGCAGCGAGAACAAGAAGATCTGCGGGTAATCATGGATTTCCTCGGTGAAGATAAGGAAGGCGAGGAAGAAAGAAAATTCCGCATTAAGAAAGGCATCTCAGAAAAAAAATCAAAGAATGGTATTTGGCGAGTAATAGGGCCAAAAAGCATCATTAAAGAATTAATTAAGGCCTGCCATGCCATGTATGGACACCTTGGTGCCCGGAAGTGTTCACGGATGCTGGAAGAAGATTTCACCTATCCACATCTGGCCAAAATCACTCGGAATACACTAGCAACTTGCGATACATGCCAAAGGAATAAAATAGCAATACAAACGATCTACGCGGCAATGCAAACAATTATCCCAGAAAAACCAGGGGATTTGTTATCAATTGATTTTTATGGACCATTACCAGCGTCGGTGGGCGGGGTGAAACACATCCTCGTGACATTAAATGCTTTTAGTAAATATGTGGTATTATATCCTATGAAAAAAGCTAACACGTCTACTGTAATAAAAAGAATATTCGAGGACTATATTCCAAAGTATGGAAAGCCACGTAGAATCCAATTCGACCATGGCACGCAATTCACCGCGAAAAATTGGCTTAAGAAACTCAAGGACGAGGACATCATGGCGGTATTCTCATCAATCCGTCATCCTCAAGGAAATATCGTCGAACGAGTTAACCGAGAGCTGGGGAGATTTTTCCATACGTTCCTGACTGAAAACCATGCAGGATGGTTTAAATAGGTAAAAGTAATACAGGATTGTATTAATGAATCTCACCATGAAACAACTGAATTCACACCAATAGAGCTGCAATGCAAGAAAAAGCCGACCAGGGAATGGTATAAACAAATGGGTCTAAGAAGAGACGAAGAAGATGCCAGCACCTACGAGATAAAGATCGAGGTCGCGAGAGAAAGAATTTCGAAAAAAGGGCGGCGTCAGGCGGAGAAATTCGATGCGACACATAGGCTAACGAATTATGAGGTAGGGGATCTAGTTTTAATTAAAGCGTTAAATGTTTCAGATCCGATGAAACAATTAACATCAAAATTTATGCCTTTATATGAAGGCCCGTATAAAATTAGGAAATGCGTAGGGATAGCAACATATTCAGTAATAGATGTAGAAAGTAGGAAAAAGCGCGGTAAATTTCACGCAAGTATGTTTAAGAGGTACAGGACAGAGACAGAAAAGACAGATGAGAAGAAAAAAGAGACAGCGAATCCTGCCACTATGGAAGAGAAAGAGACAGAAAGGGGGCAGAGTCCGAAAGTGAGACAACAGGGCCTACACTCGGCATCTACAAGTAGCAAACAAATTAGCCAACGGTCAGCGTACCGAGCATATAGTCAAATCAACTAGGAAACTATATGCAAAACTGGGTGAGAGTACACCAAAACAGGCGAAAAGATCTATCGAGTTGTGGTTGGACAAGAAAAGGTGCGCGACGAACACGTAACCCGATAGGCTTGACTCATAATGGAATTCGGAGAAAGTAAAGGATTCTACGAATATGACGTAAATTCCGGGTACTGGTGATCGATTCTACGATTGGGTAATCGATCGAAGGTCAAGAGAGAGTGATGAAGAAAGGGGTTCGGGAGATAGATAATTGACGTAGAGGCCAAGGCCGGCACGAAAATCAGCCGAAAAATCGCGAGGAAGCCGAAAATCAGAAATAATGAATTTACATTGGCCAAAAATAAAATTGGTGAATATAGATATAATCTGTTGTACCGCGAACTAATTCTTTGCACATTATTTCGCCATTGTCTTCCTTTCGTGAGGACCGCTCACCAAAGTAGAACAATGTGCAAACGTAAGCATCGAGCTGCCCGCAATGACTGCAATGAGCTCGAGCTTGGAATTTGCAAGCTAAGATTATTATGAAATTATTACGAATTCATTCGACACTCGATTTCGGTCAATGGAGCAAATTAACTGCTTTGCCGAAATCAGTCTACAGTTGGACATCAACCTGAACGGTTGATCGCGAATGATAAAATTCTAACAGTAGATTCACACGCGAGAGGTTGGTTCCTCGTACGGTCTCGTAACCACAGTTTTATTGTATTAAACTCTTTTTACTTTTCAATAGACAACGGGAAGTAGCCGTTGCCTATAATAAACATTTCCATTTTTACATAAATTCACGTCTACACGAATTACTCGAGTTTCCACTCCTAATCGGCAAACGATCCCAAAATAATAACTTTTTAATATTATACCGATTACCGAGTTATCCAATAACGCGGTACCGGCATAACAAATCACATATAGCAAAATGTCTATAAAAGGAACCAAGTACCAAGGAACGGCCTACAAAACCACGAGGATACAGAGGCGAAAAAGTGCAAATTATTAAACCCGAAAAGGCATCGAGAAGAAAGTGTTTTTTTTTTTTAAAAAAAAGAAGAAGAAAAAAAAAGATCTTTTGATTTCGTTAGATCTATTTGAAAGGGAAGGTATGTTCGAAAAAACAGGAAAAAAATCTCATGATTTTTTTTTACTTAAAAAATTTACTTTTTTTTGTTTTAAAGAAAGGAATAAAAAGAAAGAAGAATGTCCGTACCCCGATATATTGAATACGGAGTAGAGTATCTGACCCTGAACGAGCCGTACGCAGCGGAGCTATTGACAGCTGAGAGCCCCAGTCGGTTCTATGTATGGCTAAAACGGGACCGCCAACGGAGAGAGAGTTTCCTTCGACAGGTAGCACGGACGAGCCGCTCGCATCCCGACGTGCATCGCCTGCTGGAGGAGGAGTTATATCCCGGGAGAGCAACACTATTTTTGCTCACCGACGAGGAGGACGAAAGTGAGTACTCGTTTCTCCGCGGGACAATCATGGAGAAAAGAAGCGACGGGAGATATTGTGTGTGGATGGGAGATCTGGAAACAAGAATAAATACCGAAATGGACACTCTCTATACGGTACCGGATCTATACCTCGGTGAGCCATATTTCACAATCACGTGCGCTCTACATGAGATGGCGCCGATCGGCCAGGTGTGGAGCCAAACGGCATGCAGCCGATTCGCCTCTTTAACAGTAGGGGCAAATCATCGATGTCTATGTAAAGGGTGATTTTTTTGAGGTTAGGATTTTCATGCATTAGTATTTGACAGATCACGCGGGATTTCAGACAAGGTGTCAAAGAGAAAGATGCTCAGTATGCTTTGACATTTCATAATGAATAGACTTACTAACGAGCAACGCTTGCAAATAATTGAATTTTATTACAAAAATCAGTGTTCGGTTCGAAAAGTGTTTCGCGATTTACGTCCGATTTATGGTCTACATAATCGACCAAGTGAGCAAACAATTAATGCGATTGTGACCAAGTTTCGCACTCAGTTTACTTTATTGGACATTAAACCAACCACACGAATGCGTACAGTGCGTACAGAAGAGAATATTGCGTCTGTTTCTGAGAGTGTTGCTGAAGACCGTGAAATGTCGATTCGTCGCCGTTCGCAGCAATTGGGTTTGTGTTATTCGACGACATGGAAGATTTTACGCAAAGATCTTGGTGTAAAACCGTATAAAATACAGCTCCTGCAACAACTGAAGCCGAACGATCTGCCACAACGTCGAATTTTCAGTGAATGGGCCCTGGAAAAGTTGGCAGAAAATCCGCTTTTTTATCGATAAATTTTGTTCAGCGATGAGGCTCATTTCTGGTTGAATGGCTACGTAAATAGGCAAAATTGCCGCATTTGGAGTGAAGAGCAACCAGAAGCCGTTCAAGAACTGCCCATGCATCCCGAAAAATGCACTGTTTGGTGTGGTTTGTACGCTGGTGGAATCATTGGACCGTATTTTTTCAAAGATGCTGTTGGACGCAACGTTACGGTGAATGGCGATCGCTATCGTTCGATGCTAACAAACTTTTTGTTGCCAAAAATGGAAGAACTGAACTTAGTTGACATGTGGTTTCAACAAGATGGCGCTACATGCCACACAGCTCGCGATTCTATGGCCATTTTGAGCGAAAACTTCGGAGAACAATTCATCTCAAGAAATGGCCCGGTAAGTTGGCCACCAAGATCATGCGATTTGACGCCTTTAGACTATTTTTTGTGGGGCTACGTCAAGTCTAAAGTCTACAGAAATAAGCCAGCAACTATTCCAGTTTTGGAAGACAACATTTCCGAAGAAATTCGGGCTATTCCGGCCGAAATGCTCGAAAAAGTTGCCCAAAATTGGACTTTCCGAATGGACCACCTAAGACGCAGCCGCGGTCAACATTTAAATGAAATTATCTTCAAAAAGTAAATGTCATGGACCAATCTAACGTTTCAAATAAAGAACCGATGAGATTTTGCAAATTTTATGCGTTTTTTTTTAAAAAAAAGTTCTCAAGCTCTTAAAAAATCACCCTTTAGATGAGCTCGACCCTGTTGTGGAAGTGGTATGGGTGACCATACTGTAACGATATTTTACGTTGACATCACCCTTAAAGGGTTTTAGTTCGGACTCGAGCAGGGAGGAAATTAATAGAGACTTCAGTATTAGGTAAAAGTCTGATTTATTAAACACATGAGACAGATAAATAATTTATATGGTGATTAAATATACTCCTTTTTAGTTTTGGTGATTATGCACCTTATAAAAAAGACTTGACCCGGGCTTACGCATGCCGTTATAATCGTGTTTGCATGAAGTAGGAGATTTCTATTGAATTACTTGAAAATTTTCGTTATAAGCTAGTATAGTTCCTACACATAGAAAGAGCCTGTGGAGCTTGCTATCGTTTGTATATCTATATCGGCTTTGTTATTATTCCTCGGTGTTCGGAGGTAGCCTATTCTATACCTATAGCGCGTGGACTGTAGTGGGGACAGAGCTCTCACTCGAGCTCTCCTGGCCAAGCGATCTACGCGTTGGTCCCGCCGCTGTTCCTGTGGAGGCGTCAGTGCGGTGCATTCTCGGTGCATCGGCGCATCGGAAATGCGACAGGAGCGGCTCTAGCTAGTTTCTATGGTGTTTTTTAGTCCCTATAGATTTAATATATTTTTTATCCATACCACTTGGTTTAATTTCGATGGGAGATCTCGTCGGCTGGGATGCTGGACGACTTGGATGACTGGTGGCTCTGTAGTTGGCCTTGGAGATGTTCGTTTTTCCCTGGGCCAGCGGTTTCAGGCCTGATCTTTGGAGTGGTGCAGTTGAAGATGCTTCTCTTTGGGTTGACTAGGTGGTCCTTCTTTTAACTGGATGGCTGGTCCTCCTTTGGTCGATTAGCTGGTCTTCCTTTGGTTGATTAGGTGGTCCTCCTTTGATAGATTCCGGATGTTGGCGAAAGTCTGTGAACAGAATACTCCCAGACTGTGGTTTGCCATGCTCTTTTATACCGGCTTCCCCGCTCTTCTTTCCTTTCCGTCGGTATAGCAGGGTATTACTATATCTTCTAGTCGTCCTGTAGCCCATTTGTCCCGTTAATTTCCTCTTCTTGGTTATAGTAATTTAGCGTGTTCCTTTTCGATGATTCTTCATACCATTCTTGAGACTATAGTCTTACTGCTTGGCAGTATAACTATATCTTGAGTAGCGGTAGTTGGTTTATAGGTGTGCGTGCTGTGTGGCATGGATTTCAATGTTTGTGTGTGTGGGTCTCGTTTAAGCTCGTCATTTAGGCGGTATATTTAAGTATAAGACGAATTTGTCGTCTTATTGTCCCCCGATCCGAGGTGAATTCCTTGAATCGAGGATCTGTGATTTATTATTTCTCTCTACTTTGAATTTATCTGTCTTCACTATGTCTTCATGTTTTCGTCTAATCTCTTCTTGCTTATTGTTTCTATTTATGTTCTTATTCTTTCTATTAACTTATTCTATCGCTAGTGTGTTCCTTCGTGCTCCTGTTTAATTTTATTTTCGCTATCAACTTATTCTATGTCTTCTTTCGCTTGTGTACTATTCTCGCTGTTCTTATTATACTTATTCTTCTATCTTATTCTATGTCTTATTTCTATCTTTTATTTAATTTCCTATCGCTTGTGGCAGGTTTCTAGAAATAAATTTTACAGACAGGATTAATAAGAAAAAATATTGTTTCGTTTATTTTCTTTTTCTCTATAAGTTTTATAGAGTTGTGTAATGTTTTTTTAGGTTATTTATTTATTTTTACTCGTCCACTTCCATCTCTTCTTCGTAGGCTTCCGAGTCCGTTTCGTATCCGGAATCCTCCGATTCCTCTTCCTGGTAGTGAGGGTCCAAAATCATTCCTCCGTCCGTGCCCCAGTCGAAATACGGCGGGTTTGGTCCTCGGATGGCTATGCCTCGTCGGATTAGCTCCTCGCTAAGCAGATGTATTTCGCCTCCTTCTGTCGACCTCCAGCACTCCACCCATTTCGCTTCCGCATATGTCTCGGTATCGTGGATGATGGCGTTCCAGGTATATTCTTGGAAGATGTTTCTCGTTTGGGACAGTTCTTCCTCCGTCCATTGCTGCCCCGGGGGTTGGATTTGGCTTATTCCGACCAGGATGGCCTGAAAAGCTATATGTACCGCTTCCTCCGGTGGCGTGTAACAATCCTGGATTTGGGCTGCCTGGTCTATGGCGAGGTCACCCAACCATATTAAAATATTTCCGTCCTGGCCCTCCTCTGCGGTCATCAGCCCTCGATAGAATTTATCATCGAATCTGTATAGGATGGCTCTTCCAATATAGTCTTCGCCTTGGCTGAGTTGCCTGAGTCCCGGTGTGTCCATGGGGAGATCTTCGATATATTGAATGAAGTTGTTTCTGGTTCCTTCGAAATCTTCTTTGTAGATATAAATCCTCTGAGGGGTCGCAACGCTCAGAACTTCGACGTTTCGGTACTCTCCGAATAAATTTGTAACTGGATAATTTCGATACATGTTTGTTCGGCTTTGTTGATGGTTTTATTTAGACTAATTGCCTCAGTTTAAATTTTGCTGTTCGAAGTGATTCTCCATCCCCTCTCTGTTTCCCGGTTCCCACCCTCGGATGTTATCGTCAGTAATTTTGATGAGACCGTCGCTGTCTATCGGATATTTTAAATCCCAGCGTTTGATTTTGTTTCTTATTTCCGAAATTTGTAATAATTTTCCTCTCCAACTTTTAATTTTTTTGTTTTTAATTGTCATTTTCCTTAATTTCCAGATTTTTTTATGTTTGATTTGCATTTTCGTTTGATTCAATTTGATATCTTTATTTTCCTACTTATCACCGTCAGCGTTCGGTTGATACTATTTATCGGTCTATGGTTATTCTATTTATTACCGTTCGTAGTTCTCTTAGCTGGGATTTGTTTATCTACGGTGAGTGAGTAGGGACGGTCTCGGCTAGATCCTTCGGTCGATTGTTTATCCTCGGGGTTCGGTGAGTTGTTGATCGACTGAATGTTTAATTTATCTTTAGAGTGTGTGAATTGAGAATTTTTATTTATATTATCATTTCTGCCACAATCGAAATCTTATTCTAATTTCTTCTATCTAACTTTGTTTGAGAATCAGCTGGATGAAGTTGACAGATCTGTGAATGTATCGAATATCCATGAAAACTAACTCTCGACAAGGTGATAAATGAACCAGACACATAGTTGTTAAATTGAGGAAGCGGTTTATTCTACCTTCCGAAGTTACAACATACAGTTTAAATATCATTTTGGTTATAGTTTTGAAAAAAGTGTTAAACGTTAAAATAAGGAAAATTTGTAAAACAACAATATTAATATAAAATAATTGTACCAAAAAGTCAAAGAAATTTAAACTGCATATAACCAAGTGAATTGATTACATCTTATAAGCTGAGAACCAGCACACAATTATATTAATTGTGTGCTGTGAGTACTGAGAGCGGTGCGTGTGCAGCAGTCAGTGCTGCGTAGCACGCCACGCTAAGAGAAAAATGAGTGCGTAAGATGTGCAAATTATTCACTGCAAGCTCTCAGTAGATTTATTGGAGAGAAATTGCAGTGAATAGATGAGAGCACTTGCAATTGAATTTGCATGAGTGCTGTGATTGAATGTGAGAACAGCTACGCAGTCAGCACTGCGTAGCACAACACAACATAGATTGAGGATGCACAAATGAGCAGTGTATATTCACTGTACTTTCCCAGCAGATTTTCTGGAGGAAAGTACAGTGAATATAAAACACATGCATAATTATATTAATTATACCGGCAAAATACAGTGAGGAGAACGTGGTGCAGCATGTGCTGCAGCGCACGCCACAGATTGAGACAAAAATGTGAATGTACCGCTATTTTCTACTCCTCACCGACATTGAATTGCACTGAATTGTGACGGTGTACTCTTACCGTGTATTTGAGTCCTGTTGAGCTTGAAAGTTGAGCGAATCCGGTGAATGCAGTGAAGAAAAATCCGAGAGTCCCGAAATGCGTGCGCTGTTCCCGTGGTTGTTCCGAAAAGTGTCAAAATTTCCAACATGGCTGCGGTATACGAAAGCGTCGTTGGGCGCTGAAGTCAGTTGAGCGAGATAGCCGGTGAGCGAAACCGAAGTCAAGCGAGAGAGACATCCTCTCGCTCGACGCGGCACGCCAACGAGGCACATCCTCGGCTTCGCGAAGCCCTGCCTCGGCTATCTTCGGCTCGACCGAACGACGTGTGCTAGAGCGCCGCAACAGGTAGGCGCACGACGAATATCGATCGCCGTGCGCCAGCTGATTCTCCAACAAACTTTAATTCTCTGATCGGTTATTTCTAGTTTTCTTTTTATTCCACTTCTTATTTCTAATTTTCTTATATCTTATTCTACCTGTGAGTTCTCTATTCATTCGTATGCTAGTACACATTATTTCTATTCCGTCTCTTTACTAATTTTCTTCTCCTCTGTGGTTATCACCGCACGGTATTTTGTCAAGAGGCTGGCATGAAAATTTCCGCGGACCTTTTAAGTTAGGGGATCTACTAACAAATAGGTTGCTAGACCTACGCACTTGTCTATGAGGTATGGACCTTCTCGTAGAGGCAAGAATTTTGAGGTGATTTGATTCGCGGGGTCCGATACATTTAAAGCTTTTACTAACACTAGACTTCCTTCTTCGAAGTTTGTTAGCCGGTGTGTGGCATTAAATCGTTCGGCCCGTTTCGCCCTCTTTTTCATTATTCTTTCTCGTGCGATTTCGAGTTTATCCTCGTAGGTCAAGGGGTCGTCTTCCTCACTTGCTGGTATACCTAACCATTTATTCCACAGTCTTACTGGTTTTTTACCCCGTTGTAATTCAGTGGGTGTAAATTCGGTGGTATCGTGGTGGGATTCGTTTATACAATCTTGTACTACTTGAACCCATTTATACCACCCAGCGTGGTTTTCTTTAAAAAATGTCCGGAAAAATCGTCCTAGTTCACGATTGACTCTTTCCACGATATTCCCTTGAGGATGACGTATGGAGGAAAATACGGCCTTTATTTTCTCTTCTTTCAGCTTTTTTAACCAGTTTTTCGCGGTAAAATGTGTTCCATGGTCGAACTGGATCCGTGCTGGTTTTCCGAGCTGTGGGTTGTAGTCGTTAAAGATCCTTTTGATTACCGTTGTTGTGTTTGCCTTTCGCATGGGAAACAATACCACATACCTGCTAAATGCATCGATGGTGACGAGAATATGTTTCACTCCCCCTATTGAGGTGGGGAGTGGTCCATAGAAGTCGATAGAGATCAGGTCCCCCGGCTTCTCGGGAATAATCGTTTGCATTTCAGCGAAGTTGATTTGTGTGGTTACTTTGCTGCGTTGGCAGATATCACAACATGCCAGGAGCGATCGGATGCATTTTCCTAGGTGGGGTACGAGAAGTCTTCGTCGAGAATTCGAAAACATTTTCTTGCTCCAATGTGCCCATAGAGTTCGTGACATTCTATGATTAATTTTCTCACTAAACATTTTGGCAGCATGACCTTCCAGATTTTATTTTTGGTCTTTTTCTGGAGGATTCCTTCTTGTAGCCGGAATTTTTTTTCTTCTTCAGTGTTTTATTCTTTCTCCAAAAATTCCATGATGTCACCAAGATCTTTTGGTCTCTCTGGAGCTTCGCAATTTGTTTTATTTCCTTGATTAATTCTTTTGAAGCTTTGCGTGCCAAGGTTGCCCCGATCACTACTAATCCTTTATTATTCCTTTCATATCCTTCCGCTCGGCTCAGAGTGTCAGCAACAGTATTTTTGTGTCCTTCGAGATATTCTATATTCAGATTATAATCATGAATTGATAGAACCCACCGCATTAATCGTTCTGCCGTGAATCGTCATGTTTTAAGGAAGATTAATGCTTTGTGGTCTGTTTTTATTTGAATCTCAGCACCTCGTAGATATGTCCTGAATTTTTCTAAGGCCCATACTATTGCTAATAACTCTTTTTCGGTGGTCATGTACCCATGTTCTGCACCCTTAAGAGTCCGGCTGGCGAATGATATAACTTCGCTTTCTCCTTCCTTGTTCTTCTGTGATAGGACGGCTCCAAGTGCATATCCGCTGGCAACGGTCGTCAATATGTATGGTTTCCTGGTGTCTGGGAATCGAAGGATGACTTCTTCGCAGAATAGGTCTTTCACTCGATCGAAACTTTTTTGTTGTGTTGGTTCCCACTTCCATCTTACTCCCTTCCTTAGCAATTCCAATAGTGGAGCAGTCTCGGGTGCATGTCGGTTTGTGAATTTCGTGTAGAAATTTATCAAACCTAGAAATCCTCTTAATTGTTTTAAATTTTTCGGAGCAGGATATTCCTTAATAGCCTGTATCTTCTCTGGATCTGGTTTGAGTCCTTCCATGGTGAGGATGTGGCCTAAAAAGGATACTTCTTTTCGGAAAAAGTGTGACTTTGTGAATTTTAATGTCATTCCGTGCTCCTTAAAACGTTGAAAAAGGGTCTCGAGGTGCGTGAGATGCTCATTATGGTCTCTAGATAATACTAGTAAATCGTCGACAAAATTTATGACGAAATCTAATTCGCTTAACACTACGTCAAGTGCTCGAATTAAGCTTGCCGTGCTGGTTTTTAATCCAAAAGGCGTGACCGTGAACTCGTAACACTTTCTATTGTGTTGAAAAGCAGTATATTTTCTAGAGTCTGGGTGTAGTGGAATTTGCCAGAAACTGCTTGTGAGATCCAACGTTGAGATGACGGATTTTCCTCCACATCTCTGAAAAATTTCCTCGATGGGTGGTGCGTTATTGTGGTCATTTACCAGATAGTTGTTTACTTCTCTGGCATCTAAACACAGTCGCACACTCTCATCGTCCTTGGTCACTGGCATTAATGGATTTATGTAGATACTATTTGATTTTTGTATCACACCGTAGTCAAGCATTTTTTCGATTTCTTGTTGTACTCGCTCTCGTTGTGCCAGTGCCACTGGATATGATCGATGGAAGTATGGCTTTGGATCCTTGAGTATAAGGTGGTGTACATACTTAGACATCCTTCCAAGTCTTCGGTCGAACACTTCCTGATTCCTTTCAACGATTTGTTTGAAGGTTGTTTTATTTTTAGTTTCGAGATCGTGGCATTCCTTCATCTTTTCCTCGAATTTTACCTCCGATAATTGGAATTCGAGGGGTGTTGGTAGAGATTCTTCTTGTATGGCACACGTTTCTCTACTTCCTTCCTTTTGTTTTGTGCCATGGTTTACTAATTTCCATACTCCTTCTTTTAAGTTAGCTACGACCTTGTCTTTAACTGCCACTCATTTACTGTGAGCATCGACGGAAATTTGTAGTTTTATCATTCCGTCGATCCCAATTAAGATAGGTCGTAGTAATTTTGGGACAACCAGCAACTGTAGTACTCCTTCAGATCCGTATGTTTTTGCTTCCACCATTATTTGTTTTTTTACTCTTTCTGCTTCCCCTCCAAATGCGCCTACAACCTTTGTCGAAGTGACCGGTAGTGTGGGGCATTTCTCGAATTCCTCATAATATTGTTTAAAAAATTCTTCAGAAATACAGCTCACCTCACTGGCGCAGTCAATCAGACTATTCACAGATAGTCCCTCGATTCCTACTGGAATTTCTGGGCACCGGGGGTGTATATCATTATACCATTTACCCTCTTTCTTCTGTTCTTCTCTTAGAAATTCCCGTAGATCTTCGGTGACTGTGAATACTTGGTATTTCCTCGCGTCTTGGTCATTGCCGCTCTTTCGTGTCGCCTCTTCTTTGGACGTCTCCTGCCGATCATTAGAGGTACTTGGGGTTGCGATCCTTTGTTCCCGTTCAGATGATTTCAGCATCACGATATCCTTTTGGATGACTTCACTACTGGATGGCTCACTGGCGATTTTCCCGTTGTCTGTCTTCGATTTTTCTTTTTCTTCTTCCCTTTTTATCACTCTCCGTTCTTTTCTTTATAATGATCTATATTTTTATTTTTCTTGCATTGATTAAATTACATTCTCACATAAATTATATTTCGAAAGGATATCCCAAGTATAATGATTTATCCGTCATCTCCGTACAATATAATAATTATTCAATAACTAAATACAACAATTCATAACTTGACGGGTCGTTTTAATTCAAAGTAAATGTTCAGTATAACTTATAGGTGCATATTAGACATACACATAAGCACGAGGCTTAAAGTAAAATGTCTCAACTGTAATGATTTATCATCTATCTCTCCCGTACGGCTCTGATTAATTTAACAATATTAACAACTTTCATGGATCCTCCAATGGCTGTACTTAGACTAAAATTTAATGCTAACGTAAAAATACCGTTACAGAATATTACCAAACCTATTCAAATTTTAGGACCAGAGGAATCGGTATAAATAAACTAGAAGGAAAAAAGTTACAAACATTTTTTGTTATTAATTTTTTTTATAAACAAAAAAAAGGAACTACAGATGAATCAAATTTTACCACAAACGACTACAAAAGAAAAGAAGTTACTACAAACAAAAAAAATGCCACTACAAACAAAAGACCGCTACTACAAACGAAAAAAACGACACTAGAAACGACTAGAAGGTAAACCAAGTTACTACAAACAAAAAAAATGCCACTACAAACGAAAGATCTCTACTACAAAGGAAAATAAGCTACTACAAACGAAAAAACGGCACTACAAACGACTAGAAGGTAAACCAAGTTACTACAAACGAAAAAAAATTTACTACAAACGAAACTAAGTTACTACAAACGAAACTGCGTTACTACAAATGAAAACAATGCCACTACAAACAAAACTAAGTTACTACAAACGAAACTAAGTTACTACAAATGAAAAAAATGCCACTACAAATGAAACTAAGTTACTACAAACGAAAAAAACGGTACTACAAACAACTAAAAGGTAAACCAAGTTACTACAAACGAAAAAAAATTTACTACAAACGAAACTAAGTTACTACAAATGAAACTGAGTTACTGCAAATGAAAATAATGCCACTACAAACGAAACTAAGCTACTACAAACGAAAAAAACGGCACTACAAACGACTAGAAGGTAAACCAAGTTACTACAAATGAAACTAACAACGAAACTACAAACGAAAGATCGCTACTACAAACGAAACTAAGCTAAGGACCTTTGACCAAGTCTGATCTGTATAATGGGTTCTATGAGTGTACTTTGGCTGGTAATTTTTTGTATACCTCTATACATCCATTATAAGATGTATGCAAAGTTACAAGCAACGTAAATCTCCAGAAGCTGAGATATAAATTGTTAAATGAACATAAGGCGGAGCGGCTGTGTCAAAGACATTTCGTCCAATATTATCAACAGGGATTTTTTCAGGGCATTGCAATTTGGTACATATACTGTTGTTAGTATCCAGAATGCACAGGATTTCCCTTCTAGTTTTTATTCGTATGCATTCAGGATACTTATATCCATGTATCCCTAGCGGGTTGTGCGATTTTGCAAACTGGTAAAGTCGAAAACATTCACTCAAATTTTGACTGGTTGGCTCTTTTCATGTAAAGTCGCGCGATTCAAGAATAGATTGGTTAATCCCACTTACCAGTTATAATTTGGATGGTTGTTCGGTTCTTGCTGCTCCGCTGGTTACTCGCTACCAGTTATATTTTGGATGGTTATTCGGTTCTATCAGCCCCGCTCGATTCTCGCTACCGGTTTCATTTTGGATGGTTATTCGGTTCTCGCTACCAGTTTCATTTTGGATGGTTATTCGGTTCTCGCTACCAGTAGAATTGTAACCGGTATTTTCATTATCGCTCCGTCTAATTTTTACCATTATTTTCATTGTCGCGGCCCCGCTTGGTGTTTGCTACAATCGGGTGTCTCCGGTCGTGATTATCTTTAATTTCTTTTTAATATCTCAGAGATTATACTACAAATTAAAAAATGGGATGAAACTGAATACACGGAAGGGATTTTGGGATCTTTAGGGAAGAGGTATCAGAATCTTTTATTTATTTTTTCATATACATACAAAGAGTATTTTCAATCGTATTTCCATCTTACAGCCCATTCAGATGTCCGCACTAAATCGAATTTTACCGTAGCAGGTGAGGTCGCGTGGCTCTGGATCCGATTGCAAATTCAGAGTAGTTCCTTCTTCGCTGAGGAATCTGCTATAAAACAGTCGATTTCATGTCGAGCCCGGTGTTTCAGTCTTAAACTTTTGTTCGAAATTTATATCGGATAGTCCCTAAGGATGGACACTGGTAGCAGAAAATGCAAGGTCGAATGCAAATATACCAATTTCTAGAACTTCAGGCGCTCATTTAATTTCTTTGCCGATCGCTCATGACAAAATGAAACTAACTTTTTCATTATCAGACTACTTCTTCCTATAAAAGCTTTTGCAAGACATAGTTTGCTTTTCTCCTTGTGGTAATAGATCGGACTGTAGGGACCTCGGATATCAACCAATGTTTCAAGGACATTTTTTATTTCAGTCAAAAGATTTGTTAACTGACCACTACGATCCAATCCGATCTAAAACAAAGTAACATTTGGCCGATCAGCGGTAGCGAGAGCCACAAAGGTTTCACAAAATTTCTGACGAATTACGAATCGTTCTTTTTGGCAAAATTTCGAATAGCATTTTCAATTAACCATAAATATGAATAAAATAACGACATTCACTGACGATTGTGCTGGAGTGAGCGAGACCAATAGAAATTTGTAGTACATCGCTAGGTGACGCGAATCGCAAGCTCTACGATCTCCGCATTAAACAATTACGATATTTTGTTAAAACTAAGAAAAGTTAACTGTAGAATTACTAGTCAGAGTTTCTCTTGCTCTGTTTTTTCATGGAAAACCTATCTCTGAGAATATTTGGATTGCGAATAAGAATAAATAATGAATTGTTATCCTTTGGATTCGGAATACATCAATATGATTATTTGAATAGTCAAAGCAGTCAGAAATCTTACAGAGTCAGCGGAATATATCTCTTTGTTCCAGAGAATATTGTTTTCATCGCGATCGTCGTGTATTCCGATCAATTCCACTTGTCGGGTATAATAGCATGAGAAAGAGTTTGACCAGTCGTGGGAAAGTGTTTTTGCGGGGTACACTTTGCAATAGGAAGCACTGCTTGTCAAGAGCTTATTGATCGCATCGACCTGTTAACACAGATAAATAAATAATTTAAAAATTGTCTAAAACTCTAATATTTTAGTGAATTGATAGAATATATTTTTTATTTAGCTCTTCGTAAAGAATATGCCAGACGTTAACGTCCGGCAAATTTTTCAATGTGTGAAAGTAATTAAATTGATGATTTTATACATAAAGTAATGCAATTGTATCAATAACGAGAATCTACTTACTTCGGATTGTAGTCCTAGCTTCCAGATTTCGCCAAATACGGTATTATATCCCTGGCATTTGGCAGCGGCAACCGAACACGACGTACCATTTCTTGTTAAAAGCTAATTGATCGTATCAACCTGTTGACACAGAAATAAATAAGTAATAAACAAATGAAAAATCCAGTGATAATAAAATTAAAAATTGTATAACACTCCAATATTTCAGTGGACCGATGGAATATATTTTTTCTTTGGCTCTTCGTAAAGAATATGCCAGAAGCCAACGGCCAGCGAATTTTCCAATTTATGAAAGTAAATAAATTGATGATTTTTACATAAAGTAATGCAATTGTATTAACAACGAGAATCAACTTACTTCGGTTTGTAGTCCTTCATTTCGCCAAATGCGGTACGATATACCCGGCATTTGGCACAGCAGCAACCGAAGACGAGGTACCGGTTGCTTGCCTTTTTGTAGAATTTCTTTTTTGTATCGTAATGGCAATTATATTTTCCTCACAACCAACAATATAACAGCATTCGTTCTCCCTTCTTCAACACTATTTCTGCGATGTAACACGTCCAAAGAAATACCGATCCGTGTGTACGGGATTCATTACTGTCAAGTTTTTAAGGTTATGTTAGATCGAGAAATGCTCCGCACGCAGTAAAGAACTGCAGCGATGAGTTACGAACGTTTTATATCATACAGTACACCAGCACGTGCCGTGACGCCTTTAGCGATGAGTGCATTTATAACCATATGCTGGTAATCGACTGCAATACTGACGTGCGAAAGACAAACGGAACGATAGAACAATCGCGAAGGCGTCACGGCACGTGTTCGTAACTCATCGCTGCAGTTCTTTACTGCGTGCGGAGCATTTCTCGATCTAACATAACCTTAAAAACTTGACAGTAATGAATCCCGTACACACGGATCGGTATTTCTTTGGACGTGTTACATCGCAGAAATAGTGTTGAAGAAGGGAGAACGAATGCTGTTATATTGTTGGTTGTGAGGAAAATATAATTGCCATTACGATACAAAAAAGAAATTCTACAAAAAGGCAAGCAACCGGTACCTCGTCTTCGGTTGCTGCTGTGCCAAATGCCGGGTATATCGTACCGCATTTGGCGAAATGAAGGACTACAAACCGAAGTAAGTTGATTCTCGTTGTTAATACAATTGCATTACTTTATGTAAAAATCATCAATTTATTTACTTTCATAAATTGGAAAATTCGCTGGCCGTTGGCTTCTGGCATATTCTTTACGAAGAGCCAAAGAAAAAATATATTCCATCGGTCCACTGAAATATTGGAGTGTTATACAATTTTTAATTTTATTATCACTGGATTTTTCATTTGTTTATTACTTATTTATTTCTGTGTCAACAGGTTGATACGATCAATTAGCTTTTAACAAGAAATGGTACGTCGTGTTCGGTTGCCGCTGCCAAATGCCAGGGATATAATACCGTATTTGGCGAAATCTGGAAGCTAGGACTACAATCCGAAGTAAGTAGATTCTCGTTATTGATACAATTGCATTACTTTATGTATAAAATCATCAATTTAATTACTTTCACACATTGAAAAATTTGCCGGACGTTAACGTCTGGCATATTCTTTACGAAGAGCTAAATAAAAAATATATTCTATCAATTCACTAAAATATTAGAGTTTTAGACAATTTTTAAATTATTTATTTATCTGTGTTAACAGGTCGATGCGATCAATAAGCTCTTGACAAGCAGTGCTTCCTATTGCAAAGTGTACCCCGCAAAAACACTTTCCCACGACTGGTCAAACTCTTTCTCATGCTATTATACCCGACAAGTGGAATTGATCGGAATACACGACGATCGCGATGAAAACAATATTCTCTGGAACAAAGAGATATATTCCGCTGACTCTGTAAGATTTCTGACTGCTTTGACTATTCAAATAATCATATTGATGTATTCCGAATCCAAAGGATAACAATTCATTATTTATTCTTATTCGCAATCCAAATATTCTCAGAGATAGGTTTTCCATGAAAAAACAGAGCAAGAGAAACTCTGACTAGTAATTCTACAGTTAACTTTTCTTAGTTTTAACAAAATATCGTAATTGTTTAATGCGGAGATCGTAGAGCTTGCGATTCGCGTCACCTAGCGATGTACTACAAATTTCTATTGGTCTCGCTCACTCCAGCACAATCGTCAGTGAATGTCGTTATTTTATTCATATTTATGGTTAATTGAAAATGCTATTCGAAATTTTGCCAAAAAGAACGATTCGTAATTCGTCAGAAATTTTGTGAAACCTTTGTGGCTCTCGCTACCGCTGATCGGCCAAATGTTACTTTGTTTTAGATCGGATTGGATCGTAGTGGTCAGTTAACAAATCTTTTGACTGAAATAAAAAATGTCCTTGAAACATTGGTTGATATCCGAGGTCCCTACAGTCCGATCTATTACCACAAGGAGAAAAGCAAACTATGTCTTGCAAAAGCTTTTATAGGAAGAAGTAGTCTGATAATGAAAAAGTTAGTTTCATTTTGTCATGAGCGATCGGCAAAGAAATTAAATGAGCGCCTGAAGTTCTAGAAATTGGTATATTTGCATTCGACCTTGCATTTTCTGCTACCAGTGTCCATCCTTAGGGACTATCTGATATAAATTTCGAACAAAAGTTTAAGACTGAAACACCGGGCTCGACATGAAATCGACTGTTTTATAGCAGATTCCTCAGCGAAGAAGGAACTCCTCTGAATTTGCAATCGGATCCAGAGCCACGCGACCTCACCTGCTACGGTAAAATTCGATTTAGTGCGGACATCTGAATGGGCTGTAAGACGGAAATACGATTGAAAATACTCTCTGTATGTATATGAAAAAAAAAAAAAAAGATTCTGATACCACTTCCCTAAAGATCCCAAAATCCCTTCCGTGTATTCAGTTTCATCCCATTTTTTAATTTATTGTATAATCTCTGAGATATTAAAAAGAAATTAAAGATAATCACGACCGGAGACACTCGATTGTAGCAAACACCGAGCGGGGCCGCGACAATGAAAATAATAGTAAAAATTAGACGGAGCGATAATGAAAATACCGGTTGAAATTCTACTGGTAGCGAGAACCGAATAACCATCAAAAATAAAACTGGTAGCGAGAATCGAGCGGGGCCAGGAGAACCCAATAACCATCCAAAATAAAACTGGTAGCGATAAATGAGCAGACCTGCGAAAACCGTTACCATCCAAAATATGACTGGTAGTAACTTACCAGTCTAACCAAAATCGCTTCAGTCCAATGCTGGAAAAATTGCTTACCAGTCAATATTTGAGTGAAAGTTTTCGACTTTACCAGTTTAGAATTACCAATCAAATTTTGGCTCGCACAACCCGCTAGGGTTTGGTTGGTAAAATTTGTAATTCTTATTCAGCTGTGCTCTACGAGGTCTTCTGTGGAGCAGGAAGTTGTGCCAATATTTGGTAGACTAATTACACCATTTGGTGGTCATTGATGAGCGCACGCGGTATTATTCGCGTTTAAATTCCTTAGCGCAAAGTGGTACTAGAATGCGTGTCAAACTATAACAAAACCATCGATATCATATTGGCTATGTATTGCCGCAACAATTTGTATTCTTGAAAATGAATCTGAGTGAACATATGTCGCGTTAGTCCGAGCAATTTACTCTCTTAGTAACCGTGCGACTATTTCTATACTCATATCAATTCGTAATTCATGTATTGAACCAGAGTATATAAAAACTTTGTGGGGTGCTAAATTCTTTTGACGCCTTGTAAATTGTAGAGTGATAAATGGATGCTTTAGACCCAAATACAGGGCAATTCTAGATTTTCAATTGGACATTCGTACAACTGTATTCTAACTCGAAATATTCAAAGTTTGTAAGTAATTTCAATTTGACGTAAATATTCCGAATTCGTGAAAATTTACATTCATATTCAATATTGATTCAAATTTTAAACATCCGTACCAAAAACTTCCTTGTAAGAAAATCGTACCGCGACAGCTGACGATAGCATGCCGTAATATACTTCTGCACCAGGGTATTGTTACTGTACGACTTTTTAACAGTACAGCGTGGCAATGCCGTGGCCGTATGGTTCCAGCAAGTCGTGAAGACCTACATGTGATATCGGTACGAGTCATGTGCGGACGTACATGACCCCACTGTACCATCAAGCCGTGCCGCTACCGTGTCATCACGTTTATCTGGGTTGGCATGGCCCATGAATAAAAACTAAATTGCACCCCCTCAAAACGTTTCAATTTCATTGGCTCCAGGTCCTTCATTGATTCAGTAGGAAACTTTATTTCGCGTTTTGTGAAACGCTCACATTTTTTTGGAATAATCCATAATCGTAAACGACTCATAATATACGACAAATAATGTGTATTGGTAGATGGTACGCATAGCAAAGTAAGTGTGAAAAGTAAGCGAATCTGGTCAGAGTAAAAGTATATAATAATAATAATAATAGTAGTAGTAATCCGTCAGTGTTAACATACTTACCACACAAACACCTATTGCTTATTGTTGCCTTTGCCATGTGGACAAACTAATTTTTATGAAAGAAAAAAAAACGCACATCGTACATAATATAATGGGATAATGTACATGATCGTCCTATTCACTTTCACCATCCATTACAGTCACAAAAACCACAATGAAGTCTTTCTTGATGTTGTATTAACGCGCCACCACGTTTGCCGCTTCAATTGCTGGTCGTGATGAAGGAAAAGAAAATAAAAAGAGGCGAAAAACAATGTGCGCTGCAAACAAAGTATAAAAACCACTTGAGTAGAGGATCAATTCTCAAAATGGAAGTGATTTATGACGAATTGGTTCAAAATATCAATAATTCATAAATAATCCAACAAAAACTGAATAATTTGTAAATAATTCAAACAATTCGCGAATAATTATAATACTTATGGATAATTACATCTGATGAATAATTCGTAAAAACTCGAATCATTAACGAATAATTAAAATAATTTGCAAATACTTGAATTACTCGCTAATATTTCATTAGATTTCGAATAAAATATGCCATTCCAAACCGTTCCTTACACATCCATGAGAAACTATTTCCGGAGGGGAAAGACGGTGAAAAATGTGAGGGTTTAACAATTGTCGTTCACGACTCCGTCATGTCAGCACTGTCTTCGTCCCATTCGTCAGCCAAGTCCCTTCCTTCCATTTGCACCACGCTGTTGGCCTGCTGCTGCTGGTTTTGGTGAAGTTCCATCGCCTCATCGTCATCGACGTGTTCCTCGATAATCATCATTGATTCCTGCTGTCTATTATCCACAACAACGTCGCCGCCACCGATATGACGGCTATTGCTGTCGTCGTACTCCAAGATTTCTGTTTCTTCCTCGACGTACTGTATGACCTCCTCTATCTGCTGCTCACCCTTTGAATGCTCGATAATTTGCTGTTCGCTTATGAGGACAGTTTCCTCCTCGTTGGATTGGTTCTCTTCGACGAGTTCCTCCTCCACCTCTTCAACGACTTCCTCGACCTCCTCGACAATCTCCTCGCTCTCCTGTCCACCGATTTCGACCGTCTGATACGTCTCGTAAATCTGACGATCGCTCTGACCATCCTCGGCGCCATGAATGTACACGATCATTCCCTCTTCCGTGCCCTGCATCACTATCTGCTCGTCACCCGATATTTCTAACTGATGCGGTTGCTGCGACTGATGATTCGCCGCTGCTGCCTCGTCATCGAGCTGCTGATGCTGTACTACATGTGGTTCCTCCAAAGTGTGCTGCGCCTGCTGGTACGCCTCACCGTCAATCAACATTATCATCTGTTGCCCCTCCACCAACTCGTGGCCGTTGTAAGCTCTTTCCTATACGATATAAGGACATAAAAAGGTAATTTCAAATGTTAGTACGAATAAGTACAGAATAATTAATAATTCAATAGGTTAATGTAGCTTTTAGCAGAAAGAGGGGGATGGAATCGTAACAATAAAAGATTCTGGGCAGCTGGATCTCCAAAAAATGGACGGCTGAAATATTAACTTCTTCATATGTTTCTTCAAATTAACTATAAAATAGTTTTGAGCAAAAGAAACATCGGTACATTCAGAATTGGTGATACGCGGTGCAATGACATTGAATTAAAAAGAAAAATTTAATTCATCACTCGAATAGAATATTTGCGAGCAAGCTGTATTAATGTGTTATTCTAACGATTTACAAATTATTCGGTACAATCTTGAATAGTTTAAGGTGATGTGCTATACCGACTGAGCCGCCACGAGTGTAAGTAAGTTAGCGTCATTGGCGATCGCAGTGGAGCGAGAGTCAACAACAGAAACATGTATCCCATCGCCTTAAAAGTTATTTGTAAATTAATTAGTTGTAAATTATCCAAGTTAGTGCACTAAAGCGAATCGAAAAAAATCATCAAATTGATACTAAAAACATTCCTTCGGATGTTCAAATGATAATATAGAAAATACCATTTAATCAGATGATGAAAATAATTCAAAACTTTATAAAACTTCTGTTATAACATTAGTTTACAAAAAGTTACACTGACTAAGGAGCAGGTACTTTACTCGTGTCAAAAATTTTAGCTTGTTTGCTGATTTGCTTTTATCACTTATGCATATTTTCAAAAAATATGAAACTTTTTGATTAGATAGCTTAAATTTTCCAAAGGTTAGAGAAACGGCGCCTTTTTGAAAAATCTTATGAAATTCCTATTACCATATAAATTGTTAATAAAGTTACACTAAACACCAGAGAGCAGAAACTTTATATCCGTATAAAATGTTAGCTCAATAGGTCTAAAAGTTTCTGAGCCTAGTTTACCTTCATGCTAAGTCTCCAGTTGATAAGCTCATGATTTGTGAGAGGGTGCCTCAATTCTCAGTTTTCGATCGAAATTTAGTTTCGAACAAAAAATAAGGACGGTTTGGGCATCAAAATCAAAATTGAAAAACTGAAATTCTCATAAGATTTTAACAATCAATCGATTCTCGCAAAAATTATATATACACTGTTCAATGTGAGCAAATTTGGATAAATATTTTCTGCGTGATATCACAAAATTTTCGTGAACTACAGCGCAAAGGAAATAGTTCTAAAAATGCACTATGCCATGTCATTTGAACCTCGTGGCCGATTTGCGACTAGTGTCATATGTGATTGTCGTTTATCATGTATTCGTGTAGATAATCACAGCCGGCAATCTTTGTAAGTACTTGTAAACCAATTTTGAGCCCAAATTCTAGAACATTTCAACAAAAAATATTTCTATGGCAGTAATGTTCTCTTTATGAGGAAGCGAAATGAAAGTTTACCAGGACAGCAGCCATTCTTTGAACCAAATTAATAATTGGCAATCGATTATCGTGTATTTCTGTAAAAATGTGAAACCATATCGCTCAGAAGTTACAAAAATTAGTAAATGCAGACATTTTTCAAAAAGTTTGCATTTTTATAAAATTTAAACCACTTGATGGATTTTCTCAAAATTAAACAATTATCTCAAAATTTCCGTCAGTTAAAGCGCCAATGTACATTTTTCGAAAAACTCAAAATGCGATAAAATTTGAGCCCGATTGAGACCAATTTACGCCAAATTCAACTCCAAATCTTGTTTGACGATATTTCAGTTACGGACCAAATTTGACCACGATATCTTGAAAATTGCACTTATTATTATCGACACCCCCCCCCCCCCCAGAGAGAGAGAGAGAGAGAGAGAGAGAGAGAGAGAGAGAGAGAGAGAGATGAGACATTTTATTCGAAACCAGTTTTCCTCATGCTTTAGACCAGGGGTCTCCAAACTTTCCAGCCTTAGGGCCATACTGATTACTCCAGTAAGTTCCGAGGGCCAAAACCATATTATCATTGTTGCCGGTGGTAAAAAGTGAAATAGTCCAAAATCTGTCCGCGGGCCGAATGTGGCCCGCGGGCCGTAGTTTGGAGACCCCTGCTTTAGACTATTCTAAATATTATAACATGGCAATTCCGGAAAATTTTTATTTCGCGAAAACGAGGTTTCCTTTATGAAAAGTACTCAAACTGTGTGGATTCACTAAATAATTTTATGTAAATACATCTCTTGAAGTAGTTTCACGATCGGTACGCTTATCAGAACTTTCGTCATTTTGATTCCCCACGAAATCATAAAATGAACTATTTTAGGATACTTTTGGGAATTTTACCCTAGCCCGAAATGACGATCATACGAAATAACACTTTGTAAAAAATCCTTCAGCCATATTAACGCAAAGCGAAATCAGGACCACAATGTTTTTTGAGGACATATTAGTGTAGTCTTGGTAAAGATGTTTTCATGTCAAAAAGTGTACAGAATGTCGAACCGAATGATGACCCTTTTATAAATGTTAGGCTTAGGATGCCCAAATGTTACAATAATTAAAGTTATCAATCAGGCTTTAAATCAAGATAATCGACGCCTAAAAGCGACTCTTTACCGTCAAATCTAGATCTAGAATAATATCAAAATACACAAAACTGCATAAATACCATATTGTTTAGGTCAATTTCCGTGTTGCATAAGGGAAAAGAGTTGTCAGAAGCGACGACGATATCTTGATGGTCGGTAGTAATCGCGTCGCATCCAACACCGAGAGAGGCGGCAATGCCACTAACGACGTGACTGAGCGCCTCGGCTTCAGATGACGGTTCCAACGTAATGGGCTGTGAATGTTGTGCAAGTTCGGTACGATGCTCGCCCTCGCGAATGTCCTTGTGAGCGCAGTCCAAGTGAACCTGCAGATTAGTCACGCGAACGAAAACCTTGCCGCAGTGAGGGCAGCGATTGCCCCTTTCTTTGCCGTTGCCGCAATTTCCGTGTCCCGTGTTTATCTCGTGGCTCGCTAGCTCATTTACGTCTTTGAATGTCTGCGAACACGTGAGGCACTGAACCTCCTCTGCGGCGGACGTCTGTGTTCGCGTCTGTGGCCGGTGGTTGTGGTTTATCTGATGTCTCACGAGAAGCGTCTCGGAGAGAGCAACGTAGCTGCAAGCATGACATTTCGGGAAGCACATACTTTTTGGTGGCGGAACATTGTGCTTCGTGTACAGATGGTACATCAGTATGTTGCGTTTTGTTGCTTTGTAGCCGCAGTGCTCACATACGCGAGGATCGAACTTTTCTTCGTGCACGTCCTGCATATGCCGCCTGTACATGTAGTAATTTGTGTACTCTTCCTCGAGATTACACTTGTTGCACTTCCAGGGTCCCGTCTCCCCTCCGTTGACGCTCGAATTCGTCGAGGCCTTCGTCTCCTCGCCGCCTGATAGACAGTTGCTCATCAGGTGATCTGATTTTAGCACCACGTACGAGATTTTTGTTTTTCCGACTCCACTGGGCTCTGACGATTTTGACTCTTTTTGCATTATTTTTAGACGTATGTTCTTGTTGTTCTTCACGAGATGGGGATACTTTTTTAGTACCTGGAAATCAAGACCAATTTAACTTTTATAGAAGTGAAGTTTTCATTCAATGGTGCGAGGCTCAGACAATGTATCACACTGACTAAGCCCCCATTGGTGTGATTAAAATACCGTCATCACCGATAGCAGTGGAGAGAGAGAGAGAGAGAGAGAGAGATGTAGCACATCGTCTTAAGGAGATGCTGAAATAGATTTTTTTATCGATTTTTGGTCGGTAAAATATATTTCGTAGTATACACCCAGCGTCATCAATACGCTGCGGATATGCTTCAAATTATACAGGACTGTAGTATGAATATAAACGTTTCAACGTCTGGACGAATTCCAGTTGATGCTTTAAGGTTCTCCGACATTTCAATATCGTCAAAATTGGATCACACAAAAAAAGTTAACGTAGAGTGTATACTGCGTTCACGTAGTATGTCTCTATTCTCGTTGCGGTAAGCAGCCAAGCTCCGTGAACGCAGTATACACTCTACGTTAATATCTTTTGTGGGATCGACGTTTGAGGATATTGAAATATTTGGAAAACCTCAAAGAATCGACGTCTGGTCCCGGTTTGGCGTATGTGAGTTGAAGAAAGGTTAACACCCTAAAAAACTGATGTTGTTGACATTTCGAGCGACCATATTGGATTTTTCAAGGGTCAGCAATATACGATTGTTATATTTTTTTGCACGTTTTACAATGTGAGATATATCCGTAGGCTACGAAATAGCGTGTTTGTACCGGCAATAAAAGTTGTACAAAGTCGATAAAAAAATCACATCGCCTTGAGGTGAAATGGTACACGCTTGCTGCATTTGAAAACGCAATCTGTATTTCCTCATTTAAGCCTTTTCCGAATAGATTGAAACCTTGTGCGTTAATGCAAAATAAGTGCACATAGTATTTGATTTGTCTGGAATATGAACCGTCTTCAAGAAAATAGGGAAGGCAGATACATACCATTGGTACGAGCCCCAAATACGGTACCTCGGTCGGTATGCCACATCGCCTTAAGGTGATGTGGTACACTGACTGAGCCACCATGAGCACGAGTGAGGAACCACCATTGGCAATCATGAAGGAGTGAGAGAGAACGACAGAAGCGTGTACGACACCACCTTAAGGTGTTGGGTACCGATAGTCGCCACGAGTCCGCGTAAGAGTGCCATTGGCAATTGCCGTGGAGGCGAGTATGACCGACAGAAATGCACATCATCGCTTCACATCACTTTAAGGTTATATGGTACTGCTCGGTCGATAACGAAATCTATGATCTGAATTTCGATCACGGTTGACATATTGGATAAAAACTGAGAGCGTTGTTGTCCGCCTAACAATTCTGCAGGATGACGCTCTCGGCTTTCACTCGACAGTTCAACCGTTGCGGAGAAATTCGGGATCGCAAGATTAGTTCTATCTCACTCGCACCTATAAATCTTCCACATCATCTTAGGAGGCAAAACATGCACCACGCGGCACATGCGTGCGAGAGATAGCTGCTAATTTTCCAGACCATGCCATTCATAGACTATTGATATTTCAGAAAAAAGCAAACTTTTATTGTGTGAAAGTTTACCGTTTTTTCACCGAAAACAGTGCCCTCCGTCTAACAATTCTACAATGCACCGTTGCTGTTTTTTATTCGATACATAATCCGTGGCAAAAAAATTTGAGGTAGGAAGATTAATACCATCTCCCACATTCAAACATGTTACACATAGTCGTAAGGAGAGACATTACCGAGAGAACACCTCCATAATGATTTGCAAGTGCGAGAAACAGAGCTAAAAATGTTCAACAAATTTTTCTCGGACCCAAATTTTCCGAATAATATCAGTTGACCACCCACAGCAATCTGAGTTGGAAAGAAATGTGTCAAACGTTTTGAGGTGAGTATCGAGCCTCACCATAGGACAACGTGCTACACATTGAAATAGAATTTTCCCATCGCGATTTTCTCTGACACGGTCGATCTGTTGAATAAAAGACAAAAATGGTGAGCTGTAGAATTACGAGACACAATTTACCGTTCTCCTCTTTTATCCGGAAAATAAATTGTGGCAGAGAAATGTACATTACATTTTTTGTTACCGACCAAGGGGTTACACATAGTCTTAACGTAACCTGTCGGTCTCAGTCGCTTTACCGCGATCACTAATAGCGCTATCTCAGTCGAACTTAAGGCAGCTCAGTCGAAATAGCACATCACGTTAAGGGGAGGCAGAACATTTACCACGTGACGTATGAGTGCGAGAGAGATAGCTCCTAATTTTCCATACAACGGCATTTCGAGATTATTGATATATCGGGAAAAAGCAAAGTGTCACCACACGCAGAATTAAACTGCACATGGTGACACTTTGCTTATTTCCGAAATGTCTACGGTATCTTAATGCTATTATTTACAGTTTTTGTTACCGACTAAGTAGATTTTACCTCCCCTTAGGGGATGCTGAAGTGTATTTTATTACCGACTTTAGTCAGTAAAAATAAGCTATTTCACAGTCAACGAATATGTTTCAAATTGTACACGACTTCAATATAAACGGAGTCGGTTTGACGTATGATAGTTCGAGAAACATTTACATCCTACAAAACAGATGCTGTTGTCATTTCGAGTGCCCATATTGATTTTCTGAAAAGTCAGTAATGTACGATTTTTTTTCCACTTGCAACCGAAATTCGATTAGACGTCGAAGCGTTTATGTTCACTTTACAGTCCTGTACAATTTAAAGCATATCCGCAGCATATCAACGATGCAAAGTGTAGACTACGAAATAGCCTATTTTTACTAACCAAAGTCGGCAAAAAAATATACTCCAACACCCCCTTATGATGATGTGCTACATTCGTCTTTCTCTCTTAGATTGCCATTAGTCTTTTAGAACGAGATAGAACTTTCCCATTGCGAATTTCTACGACACTATTGATCTTTGGAATAAAAAAACAGAACGGTGAACTGCAGAGTTGTAAAACACCGTTCCCCTTTTTGATTCGAAAGATCGATCGTGGCAGAGAAATTGGCATTTCAGTATTTGTTACCGACCGAGCAGTAGCACCTAATCTTAAGGCGAGGCGAAACATACTTACTCTGTAACAAACTTCTTGTAGGAAACATTGAGTTAACAAAAACGAACTTCACCCGATAGCATGATCTGCTTCGCATCAGCTAAAGCTTTGCTCTTATCTGAAAACTCCTGAAATACTAGAAAAAATTTGTGTCGAAAGGTTTGTTAGGTGCCACTGCCAATCGCGGTGAAGCGACAGAAACCGACAGAAATATGTAGCACGGTACGTTAAAACCATCATCTACCAATTTTTGCTATTGAGTTATTTTGATATTGAGTTATTCCTTTAAAACTCTTTAAATAAAGAAATATTATTTAATTAAAATCTTTTAAAAGTAACAAATAAAAAAAATCCTGAATCTTTCATATTTATCGCAGATTCATAAGCCACGGAACAAGAATTGTGCAGTGAGTTTAAAAAATGATACTAATACTAATATCAATGACAGTGGAACCAACGGCAATGATTTAACATTCTTAATGATAACTAAAGTGTTTTGACACACTTTACTAAACTGTAATTGGTAATAGAAACTGTAATTCAAACCGGTTATTATTTAAGAAAAAAGCGAATCTGGATTCACTTCGTCTGTCTATTCTGCAGTGGAACCGAATCTGCGTTTTTCCAAACATCAACCGTCTCTGAGTAGATTGGATTACAATATCTGTTACGTATAACAGTTTCTGAAGGTGTGTCACATAACGCTAATAATAGATATCATACTTCGCGAATGATTTTAGCGTGATTGTTTATGGCGTCTTCAGTGCTTGATTCGTTTTTGGTCTTTTCCAGGTTCTCTTTTTCCTCGAGCTCGAACCGGACTCTTTTGGGTGGCGTAGGTTCAACCTCCTGACTTCTGAGTTTAGGTTTGGTACCCGTCCATTCGTCATCCGAATTATCCCATTTGTTGTCAAAACCTCTCGATGGCAAATTATGCGGCACAGGTATTTGCATCTCGTCGTCCTCGTCCTCGGTTGTGTTATTTTTTCTGGACCTCTCGGAGTCGAGGGATGTAAGATGGCAGCTCGAATTAGTACCACCGACGTGGAGGTAGTGATCGGGAGCTTGAACAATCGGTTTCGTGTTGTACGTGATGTCGTCAAACGAGGAGAAAACACCGAGGGCGAAATCATCGACTTCCGGCAAGTCGAATCTCGAAGGACCCGGTGTCGTTTCCGGTTGCCTCTGACTCACTCCTTGATACGATCCCACGTCATAGGTCGAAGGCGGATGGGAATCCAGTTTTCTTTTCCATATTGGCAGTCTATACACATGGAAGGGAAAAAAAACAATTTTCCGACAAAATTCAATTTTGAGTCCGTCTTATAATGTTTCCAAAAAGTACAGAAAAAGTGCAGTGTTTTTCCACGAAGGTGTTATTGCTCATAATTGGATACCAACTTATTCAAGGGATCTTAAGAGTCTTTTTAAACCAAGTTTCGAATTTCGCTTCATTAGGTTTCCTTCCATTCTCCTACTTTGAAGTTACCGAACGCGGGGAACAAACAAGCATGTGGGTAAGCAGCCTTGCACACCAAAAGTTAACGCCGCTTCACAGCTTATTTTCTTTCAGAGCCTCTCCAGAGAGACAGAAAGTCAAGACCCCACTGTATGCAATGGAATTCTACATTAAGATCGTTGTAATCTTCAATACTCGGATAACAGTATGCTCGGTCTAGTATAAGAACCCATCCCCGCTTCTTAATTTCTAACCTCATATGCTCGAATTTAACCCCCAAAAATAGATAAACAGGCCCGTAAAGTAGGCATCCCCACAAAACCAATGGATCTTTCATATTACCTGCATTGAAACAGGGAGTTTCAAAACTCAAAACGAGCCAATTTCAGACCAATGCGATTAAGCGGGCAGAAAGTGGACACTACATTCTGCCTGCTACATTAGTTCCTGACTTCATTTTATTTCTGACAGAAGCACATTTATTTATTGTAAGTTTCTAAATATTGTTCTGAAATTGTCTAATTTCGACTGGCTTTAGACATCAAACTCCCAGTTTCAATACAGGTAATATGAAAAATATAGTGTGTGGCACGGGATGAAACACGATTTCACCCCTAGCCACACAATATACTATTTCAACCAGTCAACATATTGTGCTTTTTGTATTCCAATTAACAGTTGTTTGTATTGTAGCAGTCAACGCCAAAAATAAACTTTTGTGTGGGGATGGTAGACATTTGAACATTTAACACCCCCATTATTGTAAGAAGTAATAAAATAGGTTAAAAAAAATAATAAAAAGCACGAAAAACGTTGTTTTTATGCGAGAGAATGAGATAAATACACTGCAAGAGAGAAAGAGAGAGGGGGGGATAGGTTCTGTGACATATTACACAAACTTCATTCTGTTCAATATACTATGTGCACAACTAAGTACACAACAAACGACGTGATAACGAAGGGAGGGGTAATGGAAGCGTTTGTAACAAGGAAAGGGGTAAGGAGAAGGTCTCCCCATTGAACCCAACGCTCATTGGACTGGCAATCGACGATATAGAGAAGGAATGGGTAGATATGGGGATAGGAGGAACGGTCATGGGAGGAAACAAGTTCTTTGCCATGAAATACGTGGATGATGTCGCGATAGTAGCATGTCTCAAAGAGGAACTGAGGAATATTAAAAATGGAAATGAGTCCAAGTGGGAGAAGGAAGACTACTGGATCTGATGAGAGACGAAACGCAGAAAGTAGAAGGATCCTGGAATAAGGGGTAGACAAAAAACGGGACTAGGATATCCAAAGACTGGATAAGCATTGAAAGATCAACGAACTGTAAATACTACAAGGAAATTAAGGAAAAGCTGGGGAGAGAAAAATACTGGGACGAGAAAGAATTGAGGGGAGACATCAAAGGAGGAATGGGCCAGGTTGAGGTGTGGGAATATAAAGAAGACCGGGAAAAAAGGATACAAGGCCTGCGGTGCGGTGTATTGCGGGAAAGAAGAGGAATTTATGGAGCACATCTGGCAATGCGAGAAAGCGAGGGAGAAAATTGGGAACCAGCGGTAGAGACGGTGGATAAATGGAGGGAAGGAAGAATGCGAGAGGAGCTCGAAAGGAGGTTGGTGGAAACGTTAAAGGAAGATATTGTGAGGGAACTGTGTGAGTGAGTGAGAATGTTCGGAAGGCTTAAGAAGGAAAGGATAGGAATAGGAAACCGTCACGACTGACACTGAGTTAGGGACTACGATAATGGGTTTAGAATCAAGCTGTAGTTGACCGACACTGTATGGGGCGGTCGGTAGCGGTGGGGGGGGGGGGGGGGGGGTCGGTTGGAAGATAGGTTCTACCTTTAGTTTTTAAGTTTTAAGTTCTAAGTTTTTCTATGTTATGCTCTGCATTTATGTCTCATTATACGTGGGCTGTGTCAAACGCTACAACGCTGTACACCTAAAAGGAACTGTAATAAATTTTAAAAATATATATTATGTACAAAAGTATTCGTAAGATCGAAGTTAAATAAAGAAAGAAAATACAACACGCCCAAATAAGCCAACGCACACAGCACAGTAGCTTGTCGCCATATTATGCTATATCTCTTTCGTTCTCTATTTTTCTGTTTCTCAAAGACACACACACTTTCTTGAGAATACAGCGCGCGCAGCGACGCTAATACACACATGCATACATACATACATATATATGCATGTGGACTACGAAGCACCGCACGGAAAGGAGACCGAAAACAGGGAATACTGTGCATAACGTGTTCTATCTCATTCTCTCGCTTATTTAGCTCTCTATGCCTCTCTTTTTGGTGCCGTTTCATGCTGACGTTACCCTCGCTTAAGACATTTCACTTCTAAAAAGACTCCGCAGTCTTGATCAATACAATATCGAGATGACCTTGCGCAAAAAAGAAAACATAATGTGCTTTCGAAATATGCTATTATATTTCTGATTTTCGTGCTCCATCCTCTGAGATAAATAACTTACCCCTTCGCAGAAAAAGGATCGTTGCCATAGTATCAATCAATACGACTGCGATATCGAAATACCCTTATACAAAAAAAAATTAACTTCCGTACTATTAAAAAGCGCTATTTCTCATTTCTGTTCACCACCCCTGAGATGAAGAACTCATCCCTTCGGAGAAGAAAGGATTCTCTCGGGTGTTATTCGACACGCCTGTGATATCGTGAGGACTGCACGAAAATATAGAAACAATGCCTTCGAAATGCACCATTCCGAATTTTATTGCTCCACCCCCAGTCGAGTTTTGCGACTCACCACATTACAGCACAATGACTGTTTGAAAACTCAATTTGAACTTGGTAGGGGTGCCTCCTTTACGGACCTCAAGTAAACATTGATAGAAATAAAGTGGTGAGCTGTGCAAGGAGCTTAGATTTCTACTCAAAAGTCCCAAGCTTGATTCCCGCCAAATAGCAATGGATGTTTTTGCGAGTTTTTTTTTTACTATTTATAAACTGTAAGCCTAAAAAGTCGAACAATTATTACGACAGTGTGGACTGTCGTGCGGATAGCTTAAAAATGAAAGTTGCCTCTAGGATAGCTAACAATCTCATAGAGCATGCAACCTTACTTCCTCACGCAGGATTTTGAGGAGGCTGAGCAAAGTCTTCTTGCAGTGTAGGGGGTTTAGAGGCCTAGCCACCAGTAGGACAGTGTGGGAAAGAGACGACAAAAACGGATAAGGTAGGTAGGACTGAAGACAAGTCTCTGTAAAGAAGGATATCGAAGCCCGTACGAACGTGAACCCGAGAGCAATCCAAATTTATGTTTCATTCTTGAGTTATTTATGAATTCGTAAATAAATCGTAAACGAATGCCTCGTGTATTCTTGAATTAGTCGTAAACAATTTAACAATAATATGTTAAATCAAATAATTTATAATTATTCATCGAATTAAAATAATTCGTAAAATTTCACGAATTCACGGACAATACAAAAACTTGAATTTTCGATAAATTTGATTGAAGTAATTATTTGGATATATTTATGAAACTCAATTTGATTCAAGCGCTAGTCACAATGCGAAGTAAAAACTGAACCTTATTCTAGAATTTTAGGATCTATCCTTAATTAGAATTTATGTGTCTTACAGATACATTTTTATGTATGATTTACCATACGCAAAAATCTATGAACATCAAAACTGATGATTAAATCGAAACGGATTTTTAACATCTAATACGCAAGCTAATAATTAAAAACAGAATACGTACTTTCTGCCTGGTAAAGGTTGCGCTGGAAGAGATCCTATGTGATTACCGCTCAAAACTTTTTTCATTGGACTTAATGTCTTTTGCGGTACAATAATCGGTTGAACGTTGCTTTTCATCAACGTCGTCGGACTCGTTTGGAGGGAGCTCGTGTTAAATTGGGCATCCAACAGTTTCGTTAGTACAGTCATATTCATCTTTTGTGCTGTACGATACAGAGCATTCTGTTCGGACGTCCAATATTCCAGTTGTCCAGTGTACATAAAACTTTGAGAAACCAAAAAACAGTTATGTATTGAAGAAACATTTCATGGTTTCGTCAGAAACGCGGGCAGTTTTAAAATAAATTTTTTAATGAAAGGAAATGATTAAATTTTTTAAATAAAAAATGAACTTTTTTTACCTTATAATCGATTTGACGCACTCGTAAGGCATATCGGGTGGCATTATAAGAACTCCATCAAAATCGTCATTTTTTTCTTTTTGCTGACGTTCCAGTTGCATAAAATAGTCTGTACATGTTGTGATAACTAGTCTATGAGCCTATGAAAAGAATGCATTCATTGTTTATTTTTTTCTATCAATAACTTAATTTTTTTCCATACTAGAAACTAATGAAACAGAGTAAAGAATAAATAAACAATCAAGTCAAGATTTAAAAGTCTAGGATTGTAACAACAATGCCATATAAGTGTGTATTAAGTTAAATAAACTGTATGGATGGCAGAAAGCTAACAGAGCTGTGTATTGGAATAAAAAATTTTGTTCGTTGTTTCTATTGAATTGAGAAAGAAGATGCCAGACAACAACCTGAACCGTGATGTCGCTGGTTGGAAATTTAATGGTAAGGTCCAATAATTCCTCTTCAAAGTAGAGTTGTTGCAGTCTTTGAAGAAAGAAGGTTCCCCAATTGTCGACTTTGACCTGCTTTAGCCCCCTAGAAGGAGGCTGCTGCTTGCTCTGATTCCCTCCGGATTGCATCATCATTTACTGATCTATCGTAAAAAAAAATAGCTAAGCGTCTACATTGGTATTTTATTATGACACACATTATAAAACTAAGCTGCCATTCCATTAGAGTTGATCGGAGTTTAACCTCTGCTTACCCTATCAAAATCTAGTTCAGTTTTGGAAACAAACTTAGGTAAAAAAAGGTTGAATCAATTTTAAACAGCCTTGATGGAACCAGGCCTAAAAGATAATTCAATAATTATGTATGTATTCACACACACATAATCGTTAGACTTGCGATATATGGGGAAGACTGTGTAAAGGTTATATTCATTGACTCACGTGAAAAGCTCTGCTTGCAAACCAGTCTCACTCACGTAAGATATTCTGATGAGATGTTATTGACAACTAATGTATATAATCTATATGTAAAGTATGAGGTGAATCAAAAGTGATGAATTAAGATGTGTATCAATAGCCCTGTGGACAATCAAATTGTGCAGTAAATTGGGCTTGCATAACAGAGTTTTTTTGGGAAGCAATATGTATATTTTAAGCATGCACAATTAGAAATTTGTTGAAAAAGAGCATATAAGAGAGGGCCTGTGGAGGATTCAATGTGTTGGATTGGCCTGCACTGACAAGGAGGTCTGCCGTTCTAGATGCAAAATGTTCATTCTATATCTCTATGGTATAAGAATATAGTGATGTCATATCTTTATTGTTGTTGTTATTGATATTATTAAAATGATTATATTTATTTCATTAACACAAGAGAATGTGTCTCAATCAAGTTCTCATGTAAGACCCAAAAAAATATACAATATAAAATACTGAACATTTATGATACTTTGAGAGGCACAAGTCCTGATTGTACAATATTGTAACACATATGTAAACATGACACACAGCAAAAACACATTTGATGTGATCCATCAATATTCTAGAGATACAGACAGTTCATGAATTCAATATATTATAGATATAATTATATCGATGATCTAAATCCAGAAGAGCATGTAGACTATGCTAATACACAGCTTGTATGTCCTTATGCCATGAAGGTAGTTCTCAAATAAATGGCCTGTCTGAAGTCACACCAATAACTTCCTAAGTTTGCTAAAATCTGGCTTAACAAATTAAATCTTAACAATGCTTAGCGGACATAGTAAAAAGTCATTTAAGTTCCAATTTTTATTTACTACTTCGTAATAACAATATCATAAAGCCAGAATTTAAAAAAAAAAGAAATAGTGCTTCCTTTAACGGCAGCACCCTGGTTTAACAGAACCTATCTTTACACGCATAGTGCATACAGATTTTTTACTACACACTCAATTCAGCGTGACGAAATTGTACACGGCACGACCTTAACAGAGTGAAACGGTACACCGTCAAAATCTGAGTCTGCACGACTGCAGTCCACCTATAATTAATTCGCCACACAAAAGCTGGTCACAGTAGTAACCGTCACGATAAAATCTTGCACCTTGTAAAACTTGCACACTAAACTGTGCACAGCACCAGTTTGACGCGGCGTGGCGAAGTACTACAAGATATAACTGGACCGAGGTCGTAAGACCGTGGTCTACACCGTTCTAGTGCGACACAGACAGCGTTCTACACGAGACATGCTCGTGCGTTGGCAAGCAGAGAATAACTATATCGACTGTTAGTCTCGTGTCAAAGTCAAATGAGGCAAGCAAGCGACACATATGTATTTTAATAATGTGCCTCAAAGTTTCGTTATGTGGTAGTGAATTGAATGAACTGGAGCTCGTGACTTTATAATGCTATGCGTATGTAAAAAAAGCATTTTTTTGGAAATGAATTTATTACACTATGAAACTCTATCTCATTTTTATTAATTGATATCAAATGAATCTGCAGTTAAATCTTTTGAATTATGTATTTTGTAATTATTATTGATAAATAACACGATACTTTCGCGGGTGAAACTGGTGCTGTGAAGAAATTTGCTGTGTCCAAGTTATACAGTCAAAGTTTGTTGTAACGGTTACTGTTATGGACAGATTTTGTGTATCGAATTAATTATCGGTGGAATATCGTCGTATATATATTGACGGTATACTGTTTCACTCTCTTTAATTTGTGCTGTGTATAAACTTGTTGTGATGAATTGGGTTGTGTGTAGTAAAAATCTGTGTACAATTATTCGTGTAGGGATTGGTCTATGTACATTTGTTCTGTAGATCTGTAATGCTGTAATAGAGAGTAAAAGAACATTTGACGATTATGGGAGGAACGAGTCTTGATTACGATTCGGCAAGTAAGGGCTTTTACCCAAACAATATTTTGGGACGATAATTTATATTATAGTTAAGTACATGCAATATATTTTGAAATGATAACTTACATTATAGTTAAATGTACACAACTCAATGTTCGTAGGTCATTTAACGATATCCGAGCTCGATTGGCTTACGATTCTCGTGATACACACGGATGTATTTTTGAATAGATGAACAAACCTAGAAACATGCTGCAAACCGTGAATCTGCCATTTTTTAGTTGGACGTGGTGAGTGTGTATTCCAGTTTAATCACTCGGTAGATACATTGACTAGATATAAACTCGGTAGATATAAACAATAGAGTTTAATTAATCCATCCTGTTACGTATACATTTTTTAGTATTGATAGTAAAGAGTTTGCTTTTGAGTGATGCATTAAGCCTCCGAATTAGGAATCATTCTCTACCTTGAGCCCCTACATGGATAAGAAAGTTATAATGCTACTAAGTGTGAGAATTTTCAGCTCGTTTCATATTGTTTCATTCATGTATGAAATTTTAGTTGAACTGCTCAGAAATTGCAATAGTTAGATCATCAATTACAGCATCAATTATGTCAAAAACGTCCTAATCAAAAATGTCCTAATGTAATGCCAAACATCCTTGAACCTTTACTTCATTCATGAACATCGATTTGGCGTGATTACTCAAAATTTGCAGACCATTCTTCAAAAATCCACATAAAATTTATAAAATTGCCATAAAATTTGCAATGTTTCTGCATAAATCTTGACAAAAATCACAACAATTAATTAGGTGTTACTGCTTTGCTGAGATACTAAACTGCGTGATTGTTCTATTCCTTCTGGACATATATAAACGTTTGCATTCTGTGGAGGTCTAGTACACACACATATACACAAGCATCTGGATATTTATGCAAAATACTTTTCTAGACTTGTCTGATCATTTTGATTAAACTAACATGAAAATTTCAAATTTTTATTTTTAACACATAAGACTTTTATATGAGAAAGCCAATTATGATTAACTTTCACTATAACTATTTTTTAAACATAACGGCCAAGTCTTGTTTTATTATCAGGAAACGATGCAGAAAATCTTACTTCTGCAACATATTGCAAAAAAAAGTTGTCGAGATACTAGGTATTTGTTGGTGAACTACTGGCCATAAAATTTTAGGTTTTCTATTGTGTATATTTTTTTGTTACTATGGATGTAAAATGATGTAATATAAAAGGACTTCAATCTAATTTATGGAATTGAAACTTTGTTAAATATAAAAAACATGTATTCTCCATACACTAGTTATCAAAACCATAAAAATCAGAAATCTAAAGTAAAAATAAACATGATGAAATTAATAAAAATAAAATAATTCCAATAATTTTTGTTCTACTTAATATTTCCTAATTTAGGTTATCATATACACGAACCGAGTGCGTTGAAGGTTAAAAATAATTACTTTTAATTCTAAAAAAAAAAACAAGCTCTGGATGGCGAGTAGTACGTTAAGGTGCGAAACTAAGTAGAAAGCGTGAATATAAGCAGTACAAAATGTTTGCGTTTTGCTTTGACGGACGTAATATGAGCGTAAGAAAAACACCTGGCGCGCGCGAGTAAAAGCGAACCGTTACACATGGAGAAAAGGGGAGGGGTTATCGACGAAGAAAAAAAAGCGGCGAATAGTTGGCCAACGTAAGTTTCCGATTTCCTTCAATATTTTGGATTGTAGCGTTTTGAGTTTTGACAGCAGTGGAAGATGACGTATATAAATATAAACTCGAATGAAGGAGAAAGTGTTGCGATATGCGGAGATAGCGACGGAGACTTACGCGCCACCGCCATTTATTCCTTGGGGAGCCGATAGCGGCATACGAGGCCCACCTCTTGAACGAAGCCGCGCAGCAATATCCAAGTTTTCCCGGGTTTTTCACGTCGGTAATTTAATATTTACCGAAATCCGTTCAAACTTGAAGTTCTTGGCACATACCTTTTCGAAATCTTGGCTATTTTCCGCTCAGCTCCATCTCTCACAAATTTCTTCAGTAGTCGAAATATATCGAGCTTCCCGACCGTATGGCGTCACTCACAGATGGAGCTGGCTCAACGTATCGCCCTCTGTCGTGCACTACACCTCTTTTATCTTAATAACTGTTTGTGAGCATAGATGTACGCACAGGCCTTATGGGAGCATTTAACAGACTTTTTTGCGTTGCTCGATTAGTGATCATCCCAGCCACCGCGAGCGCTGCCTATATAGGTGTACACAAATTCACCGCCGCCTGGTTAACTCCGCCTTGTCACCATGCTACAATCAGTGTGCGCTTCAGGTAATCGTATGTTTCTCTCACACTAACGCGCTTCCAATGGTTGGGGTGATGTTGCGCTCTCATTCAATCTCACGCGCTCTGAAATGCTTGAGATGACAGTATTTTTCGCTCGTATTCATGCAACCAAAGAGGATACTAATCCTCTTTGCATGTAACTATCCCACAAAGCAATCGGAATAATGTAAATGCATCTTTGGATACTATATTGACTAATAGTAGTAAAATTATTTAAATTTGAATCCTCTACAAACATATGGTTGGTGTTCAAACTAAACGGGCTGACAATTAGATCCTAATTCGATTCTCACACCTGTAATTTGTTTTCTAGTTATGGGAAACATAATAATTGGTCGAACTGATGGTAACGTTTATTCTTTCGTCATACGTAATGTATGTCCGATTTTAATCTAATTCTATCGTTATATTATCTGATATCTTATGGGAAAAGGATCCTCGAGATAAAATGATGTAAAAATAATAATAAGTTCTTATCAACACATTATGGACTGTGATGTAAATGAGGCTTAAGTTTTTGTTAGTTGGCATGTCGACAGAGCGCATCTCGAGTCTATTGCGACAAACAGAGTCCAGGTGTCTATGTCAGTGCTGCCAGATGAGGGAATTTTGCCCCTATCTCGCTGCCCTCACCACGCTGCCCGTGCGAGGCGCGTCAGGGAAAGGCTTGCGCCGCTCGTAACATATCTCGTCTCGATTGCGCTTTACGTTGTCTCGCCCCACTCTCTTCACAACAGCCACTGCGCGGGCTTTTATGAAATGAGTTATGGAAGATCTTTTGATGAATATATATAAATATTATATATATAAATAAATAAATGATAAAAGTAAAGAAATATATAAAACGCTAAGTAATTTTGCAGCCGTCAGCAAATGAATAGTGCGTTACAATATCCAACACCAAATTGTAGTCCTTTACAAAAGGTTCATTAAAATTTATTGAATAAAAAGAAATTGTAATGCTCTACTCAAATTGCTATATATAATCATACGGTGTTATATTATATCTTTCTAAATTAATAAATAATAAATAAATATATTTCTCTTTTTTCTTAAGTCTATGCAATGCATTATACACAATGTTATATTCATTTTTATTCACATTTATTTTTATGTAACGCGTTCGATTTAATTTATTTCCAGTTTTTTTAACGTACCCATTACGATATTTATTTATTTTTATTTTTAGCCATTCGTGTTTATATTTTTATATCGTTTATTTATTTCATGACCGATTTATTCCCGAAGAACTATGTAATTATAATATCACAAAGTTTTAAGGAACTTGTTATGCCGGTACCGAGTAATTGGATTATTCGGTAGTCGGTATAATATTAAAAGTTATTATTTTTTGGGATCGTTTGCCGATAAGGAGATGGATCTCGAGTAAAAGATGGAAACGCGAATTTATATAAAAGGAAGTATTTATTATAAGCAACGGTAACTTTCCGTTGCCTATTTATATATCAAAGTAAGAAATACAATAATGCGTTGTTTCGAGTATTAAACGAGGAACCAACCGTTCTCTTTTCAATCTAATTTAATACTGTCTTTTCGTAAAGCAGTTGCTAACTGTCTTCACGAAAATCCCTTAATTCGCAATTTTAGCGTTAGCCTTTCGCCCGAACGCCAAGCGAGTCGCTCATGCTGCGTCAGCGTTCTTGGGGTCGTTCATACGATCGGGCATTGGACTTCGTTTCCTGTCTTGAACGAATTCCAATGTTACTTTGCTATGGAATATTCCCGAATATACTAAATACGGAGTGGAATATTCCGCGGCACAACAAACTATTTAGTCGTTATATCACAAGTTATTTCGGGCAGAAATGATGGTAATTTGATTTAAGCAATCAATCAATCTTTTTATTATATTCACTTATTTATCTGATATTACGTTGAGATAAAAACGGTGTAGTGTGTGACGTCACACCCTGCCAAACTGTTGATTGGTCAGTGAGCCGGGTCTGTGTAGTGTGTGACGTCACACGCTACCTGACTGTTGATTGGTCGGTGAGCCGAGTCTGCGCACGGCGTAGTGTGTGACGTCACATGCTGCCTGACTGCTGATTGGTCGGTGCAACGGGTGCGCGCGCAGTGGGCGCTAAAACAGACCCAGTGGAGAGGGTACCCAAAAGGGAACAAAATTCCCTCATCTGGCATCACTGGTCTATGTAAGTTCCTTGAGCTACTACCGGCTGATCTCAACGGTGCTGATGTTCATTGATCTGTCTTTTATTTTCTTTAAAATAAATCCACTGTTTGTTACTTGCTATCTTGTGCAATCTTTTTCAAGGAACAATAACAACAACAGAATAGGCCTAGGCACGCGTATTCAGTGGTATTTTCGTGTTTAAGTACTTGGACATTTTGACTTGAACGATTCAAACTAGTGAGGTCGCTTTTGAGGTTAAAGCCAGCCACATGCAATAGTGCAAACGACCAAAATAGACAGCGAACTTCCGAGGATTGAGATATTGACGGGAATTGAGAACTGGGGAATATGGAAATTCCAGGTTCGAGTTCTCATAATCGCAAACGGAGCTTTGAAGGTTATAACTGGAGAATCTGCCCAAGTCGCGGCGACGTAGGCCATGGATGCTGCAGCGACAAAAACACATCTCAAGGCACTCAAAGAGTGGAAAAAACTCGACAGCTAGGCCCAAAAAACAATAGTAACGACAGTGAGTCAACAATATTTAATCCGCATTATACGTTGCCAATCCGCCAAAGAGATGGGGGAAAGGCTGCATGAGATCTATGAGAATAAAAGCGAGACGTCCAAGCACATTCTGCAACAAAAATGGTTTTCTCTAAGTAAAAATGTTGCTGACGATATTGCCACTCATATCGCCAAAGCTAAGGATCTCGCATGCAGACTCAGTGTACTAGGAGAGTCGGTGTCTGACAGTATGATCATGACTAAGATCTTAATGACTCCTGTCTTCCCACAAGCATTTTGTAACAGCGTAGGAGTCAGCATCCTCGGATCAACGCACTCTGCCAAATCTCATATCCAGGCTTACGCAAGAAGAACTTCAGATTGATACAAGTGAAAGCCAGGACAACAGTGCTTTCTCAATGAAGTCGAAGCAAAAACGAGATGCGAAGGGACAGCAAAAAAAACCAGAAAAATGTTTCAAGTGTCGGAAGTCTGGACACTGGAAGAATGAGTGTTGCTCCAAAGGAAACACTGTGAAGCTGAATAAAAATAGCGAAGAAATCGTAGGCAGAGGAAGGGCTTTTGTCAGTCGTGTGATCTCAGCTCTGGCGTTGCACTCTGAAAATGTCTCGGAGGATTGGTTCCTTGCTTCGGGTGCCAGTTAGCATATGTCCCTGGTGTATAATTCTTTTGTTAACTACTTAGAAATGCTTTCACCGACATCAGTATGAGTTGGTAATGGTGAGATAATCTTTGCAGTTGGATCGGGTGAAATAGACATTTTCACGTTCAACGAATCCAAGTGGGAACGAAACTACTTATGTCCTGTACTTTATGTTTCAAAATTAAAGTATAATCTTTTCTTAATGTCGTCTGCTCTTGATAAAGGTTCAAAGCTCGAGTTGGATAACCCGAAGTGTCAACTGTAAAAGGAAGGAAATACAGTTGCAGTGGGAGACCGGTATGAAGACCTCTACAAGATGCGATACAAATTCTGCAAGTCAAATCTCAAGGACAACAGCCCTGAGCTTAAGGGAGCGCACGTTAGCCAGAGTGGGAAGTACAGTGCTTCTTTGAAAATTTGGTATGAGCGGGAAAATAGGACAGTCGTGGAGGCAGCACGAAGCATGCTCTATGCAAAAGCCATGGATCTCAATCTGGGGCAGAACCAGTTCATACAACCTGCTACATGCTCAACAGAACGGGGACCAGCAGTATGAGTGGTAAAACTCCGTACGAACTATGGTTCGGCGAATCACCGAAGAGTCTCGACTTCGAAATTTTCGGGACAAAGGTGTATACTCACATCCTGAAGCAAAAGAGAAGAAAATTGAGCCCGAAGGCTAAGCAAGGTGTATGTGGTGAGTATGTGTGATCGTACTGGAGCTCTACCACCGATAATACAGTACGATTGCCTTGTGTAGTTCAGGGTGAGTTGAGTGTCTCCATGCATTGTTTTGTGATGTGCAGCTGCTATGATGAGTGTGGTGAAGTGAGAATATCGTGGGAGTATTGCTGGGTGAATTACCTCAAGTTCCAGTTGTGAGTTGATCAATCTTCCTCCAACCCGAATGATGCCTTGAGTGTCGATATAGGCAGTCAGGCGATTGAAGGGATGAGCTGTTGGTAGTTGATCTATGGTGATCAAATTGAGTTCTGATGAAAAATATGCTGATTGAGTTGCTTTGATCCAAAATACTCTTGCTCTCTCAATATCTTGTGGCGAGAGAGAAGGTTAAAGAGTGTTGAGTTTGGCAATTTCTTAATGAGTTGACTTAGTCGAAAGCATATTACCGTTACTCTTAGTAGTCGAGTAAGGAAGGAGCGTCTGTATATCATCTCCCAATGATATACGGCTTGAGTTGCCACTGTGAGTGCGAGCCCCGGTCGTTCTTCCTGATGAGTCTGTGAGTCTTGGTGATAGTGTTGAGTTGGCCATGAGTATTGGTCGCCTGTGAGCCACTGTGGCCCTGTCCACCACAGGAGGTGCTTGTGGAGCTGGAAGGTGCTGATACCCCTTAAAGCACAATCGGCTGGATTGACTTTGCCAGGAACAAATCTCCATACGCTATTTGGAGTTAGTTCTTGAATTGCTGATACTCGGTTGCTGACAAATTCCTTCCACCTTGATGGGTGTGAGTTCATAAAGGTGAGCGTTACTGAGGAGTCAGTCCACAGGAACGTTTGAGTGTTGGTGAGTTCCAAGGTTGTTCGCACATACTTCATGAGCTTTGCTAATCAGTGCTGCTGTGAGCTCGAGTCGAGGGATGAAGAGTCGCTCGAGTGGTGCTACTTTCGATTTCGCGCAGATGAATGTGACCTTGGCTTCTTCCCCTGGAGTTGTTGTTTTGATATAGATAGCAGCAGCCATTGCTATTTGAGATGCGTCGGAGAATCCCTGCAACTCTACAAGTGTTGAGCTTATGAGTTGAATCCATCGTGGAATTGAGATTCGGTCGACTTGAGTGAGCTCTTGTCTGAGCAATGTCCACTTGGTGTGTATCTGATCTGAAACTTGATTGTCCCAGCTGAGTTTCTCAAGCCACAATTCTTGTAATAATGATTTGGCCTTGATGATGAATGGTACGAGAAACCCGAGTGGATCGTAAAGTTGTGCTGCTTCAGACAAGATGATTCGCTTTGTGACCTTGGAACTTGAGCATGGAGGCTTTAAGTTGAACTTGAATACATTTTCGTGAGGTATCCATGACAGGCCGAGTAATTTGGTGCTGCTATCTTCGAATGAATGTGAGTTCGATGGTGAGTGGTGGTCGATATGCTCGATGAATTGCTCGTTGTTGCTGTGCCATTTTGCGAGAGGCAACCCACCCGCCATGCAGAGCTGGGTGACTTGATTTGAGATTCCGATGAGCGTGTCAAGCTGATCCGCTCCTCCAAATATGTCGTCAGCATATCTGCCTTTGACGCGTGGTTCGATTGCGAGCGGGAAGCGATGACCTTCGTCTTCAACTAGTTGAAGGAATGATCTGATTGCTAAGAATGGTGGTGAGAGATTTCTATACGTCACTGTAGTTAGGTGATATGGCACCATGTTGAGTTGGTAGTCTCGCCACATGATTCGTTGCAAATCCCAGTTGTTCAGATGGACTTTGATTTGTCGGTACATCTTTATGATGTCTGTTGAAAAGATGAGTTTGTGCTGTCGGATCCATATGAGCACGTCTGAGATGTCACGTTGACACTTTGCTCCAGCATGCTGGATATCCTTGAGTAATACTTGCGACGTCGGTGGGCTGGATCCGTTGAAGACAACTCTCAACTTTGTAGTGATTCGATCTTCTTTCAGTACACCATGATGAGGAAGGTAATATGGAGGATGAGCATGAGTTTGTTCTGACAATCGATCTTCCGAGACCCTCAACCCTCGTGATGCTACAGCATCATGTGCCAAGGTTGTCTCAGTTCCACGATAGTCATGAACGGAATCACTCATTTGAGTTCACTGATGGTAAGATGGTGCACGTATCATGTGACTACATTCTTTATACTCTTCCATGAATGAGTTGTATAAATTGGTGTATAAGTTATTTGTTGAGAGTTTCTTCATGAGTCGTTGTAGACATCGTTGAGCAGTGATTTTTGAGTCTCCTAGACTCGATGGTGATGATTCGCACGATGTATCGTCCTTCTTCGTCTCGAGTGTGAGTCGTTTGAAAATGCTTTTCAGACGCTTCTTCGTCTGGGGTGAGCTTGTGATCTGTGGTCGCTGGTGTTTCTTCTTGAACCGAGAACTGCGTGAGAAGATATTGGAGTTCTTTGTTTGATGATTCGACTGCTATGTGGTATGAGTTGCTCGGTGTTGAATAATTCTCTGGGATTGGACCAAGAATAATCCACCCAAATATTGTTGCTTGTGCAATCGTTAAGACGTCTGAGTGTTTCTTGATACCAGGCTGGATAATTAGTCCATATGAGTCAGCCCCGATGATGATGTCTACTGGTCTTGGTGTTAAGAATTCAGAGTCTGCTAATTGCAATGATGAGATGTGTGGCCACTCCTGTGGTAGTGTGTGTACTGATGACAATGTACTCGTCAACTTGGTGAGTATATGAGCTGCTATGGTAACACCTTGTGATGAATGAGTTGATCGTAATGTTAATGTGGTGTTACCTCTTGTTTGCGTTGATCTCATGTTTCCAATGCCGATGTCTGGAATTGATGTGTGTTCATGAGTAAGCCCATGCTCTGATACGAGGTGTTCTGAGACGAAGGTGAACTCTGATCCTGGATCAATGAGCAATCTGACTCGGTGAGTGAAAGATGTTATGAGTAGTGCTTGACACGTTGCTAGTAGAACTGCTGTTCTACCGTGTAAGTTGGTGAGTTGGCAAAATGGCACGTCAATTTCTCATTGATGTGAGAAGGTGCTTGGATGAGTTGTGGCAGGTCTGGTTACGCGCTTGGTTGAATTGACTGTGATGCTGTTCTGCACGTTTTGCAGTTGATTGTTGATTGGCACGAGTGGATGTTGTGATGACCAAAGCAATTGAAGCATAATCTATGCTCAGTCCCAAGCTTGTGACGATTAGCAGGTTGAAGTTCTCTAAACTTGGCGCAGCTTACAATGTAATGCGATCCGCCACAGTGGTCGCACGGATATTGGTGTGGCTTCAGCTGAGTGGTTGCGTGGTGAGCCGTTCTTGCTGGCAGAAGTGTGGATCGTGATGGTTGTCTGGTGGTGCTTGGTCTGTCAGCTGATTGATCTGGGTTGGTTGAGAGAACCTCGAGTGCTCTTGTTCTCGACTCGATGAATCCCATCAAATCTTGGAACGAGGTTGGTTGCTTGTGAGCGCTTCCCTTGTACTCCCATGCTTCACGCATGGACGTGTCGAGACGCTGAGCGACTACGAAGATTAGTACGTAGTTCCATGATTCTGTGTCGACTCCGAGAACATTGAGTTCGTTGATTAATTCTTTAGTTGAGCTGATTAACGTGTTGAGTGCTGCTACCGTCTTCGCTACCGGTCGAGTGTTGCTGAGAAGTTTCTCAAAGTATGACAGGATGAGTCTTTCTTCGTCGTTGAACCTGTCTTTGATGATTTGCCATGATGAGGTGAATGAATCGCTGTTGATTGGCACGTTGGAGATCAGCTGAGCTGCGTATCCCTTGAGGCTTATCTTTAAGTAGTGAAGCTACTCGACGTCACTGACTTGCTCGTTATCGACCACCATAGAGGAAAACAAATCTCTGAATACTGGCCACTTGGTAAAGTCGCCGTCGAATTCCGGCAACTTGATTTTTGGCAATGTTGATCTGTGCTGACTTGATTGACTCTGTTGATCAGCTGTGGTTGATGTGGCCTCTTGAGTTTTTGCAATTACCTTTTCCCTTAGAATAATTGTGAGGGACTTGAAGTAGCTTTCGAAGCCTGCCTCGTACACATTACATGTAACATAAGGGTGAGTAAGAAAAGCACGTTTGCATGTATCTCCTATTTGATTATGCTCGTTACAAAACCACTCCCAAGTGCGATTCAAAATCTCCAAATGGCCGTTGAGTTCTTCCACAGCGCAGCCTGGTGAATTTTGGAGATGGTCGCACAGTTGATTGATCATCGCAATCCTTGCATGTTGCGATGCGACCTTGTAATCCATGAGGTTAGCTTGATTGATACTTGGTGATGGTGATCTTGATCGTGGTCTTTGTACCGTGGCTGGTACATTGAGTCTGTCGATAACCTCTGCTCCACCATCGGTTACTTCCACATCACCATCATGTGTCGCCTTCCTGCGAGGATTTACATTTGTCTGACAGCGACTTCTTATCGTCAACCATGATTTGTACTGGATGAGCCTGCTGAATAATTTACAATAATTGATTAGCGCACTTGGGTGAGTATTTGACTATTGTTGAGTATTGTCTTGTCTCGATGCATGCTGAGTTGCGCTGTCTGTAGTGTATTACGTGTGCTGATTAGTGATTTGTGTGGGTATCGGGGCATAAATTTATATACTTGACCAGGATCCGGCTCGAAGGACCAAAAAATGTATGAGAATGGATGTGAGTAAATTAGATCCGGCTCGAAGGACCAAAAAATGTTTGAGAACGTGTGAGTAAATTAGCTGAGTTGAAAAAAGCAATATAAGAATAATTGATAAGTGCGCACCAAGGGCGACTAGTTTGATAAGTAACAAATTTGAGCATCGATGAGTGTCACGCTTTGAGCAGTGGACTTGGACTAGTTGAGTTAATGCTAAGCTGTCGAATGACTATCTCCACTAAGTAGTTGGGGAGAGTAGTAGTAGTTACTATTCGCACTTAGTAAGTCGAGTGACAGCTGCGACTATTAATATTAAGGATCCTGGTGACAAGTACATGAAAGTAAATGCACTCAATTTTAACAATAATAACTCAACGTTCATTGAATTAATTAACAATGATTGAATGAATACCTGCTGAATGTTGAGTGGTTTCTCGGGCTATTGAGTCGGCTCGTTGATTCGTGTGGATGATCCTGGTGAGGTGGTCTGATGTAGAGCTCTGTAGGGAAGCCACATGATGGACTGGTGAGTGGGCTGTATTCAATGTATAGTACGAGGCTGAGTGGCGTCTATGCTAACAACGACGCGCCACGCCGTTGACAATGATGTGATTTTCCTCTATTTCTGGTGATTGGAAATTATGAGCACTTACACTGAATTGAAATATGAGTGATTTGACAATGAATTTAACACACTACACTACTGAGTAGGTAAAGAATGAGTGGAACTAATGAACAGAAAAAAAGTGAGGGTACGCGTGAATATCTAGAGCGAACGACTCGAGAGTGAACAATGGCTACATCCGTCGACCTCGAGGCAGAGTATCATGAAGGCGGACGTGCGTCATAGCTTGCGTGAGTTATGATTTGCAGTCAGCGATGAAAAGTGAGTCCTGTGAGTGGTCTTGCCGCTGGGGCCACGCTAGTAGCGTTGGCCACTTGAGTGAGATTCGATCGAGGATGCGAGCTGATAGACGATGCGCTTGAGTATGCTGGGTCGATACATCGATAGAGTGTGCCTGTGAGCTGTACTACATGACGCGAGGCGTCATATGGCTGCGAGCGAAGTGCGTGCACGTGTTGAGTATGTGCGTAATAGGTGCGAAAACTGAACAGAACCAAACACGTAGATGTAAGGTACCATTTTATATGGCAATATTATGAGGAAAAAGACTTTGATCTTCGGTATATAAATACAAATGAGCAAATAGCTGATATATTTACAAAACCTCTGTGTAAATCTAGGTTCGAGTACCTGCGAAATAAGATAAGTGTGTTAAGTAAAAACGATGCAGCAAACATGTCAACCCAAAATGGGAGTGATGTGAATGAGGCTTACGTTTTTGTTAGTTCGGTTGGCATGTCGACAGAGCGCATCTCGAGTCTATTGTTCCTTGAGCTACTACCGGTTGATCTCGATGGTGCTGATGTTCATCAATTTATCTTCCTTTTTCTTTAAAATAAATCCACTGTTTGTTATTTGCGATCCTGTGCAATCTTTTTCAAGGAACAATAAAAACAACAGACTGCGTACAGTTGAATGAATGTTGAATGTGTTCTCTAGAAACGCTGTTCTTTAGATTATTAATACTTACATGATATTCGATGTAAAGATGATTGCAAGGTTCTACTTTGCATCTGCGTTTATTCAGATTTTATACCATTAAAATATGCTCTCTAAAACTGCATATATTCTCAACATCGTAAAAAAATGATTTTTTCTCCTCAAAAGAAAAAAAAATGAACAATCCGGGCATCTAACTGGGACTGTTTAATTTGCGATTTAAAAAACCGCACCTTACTTCGCTCGACCAATAACCTATTCAAAAGGGTGGTTAAATTTTAAGGGCCGATGTTGATTTTGAATAAAACACAAATTATTTAGGAAATTATTGTCAATTCTTTTTATTATGATAATATGGTATGGTTCAATTATGTATGGAACAAAATATCGGCCAAATGGCCGCCGCGACCTCGGCGGCACACCTCCATCCGATGGTCAAAATTTTCGATGACGCTTAGGCATAATTGAGGTTCTATGCCGTTAATGTGCCGAATTATCTCATCCTTTAGCTCTCGAATTGTTGCTGGTTTATCGACGTACACCTTTTCTTTCAAATAACCCCAAAGAAAGAAGTCCAACGGTGTCAAATCACATGATCTTGGCGGCCAATTGACATCGCCACCACGTGAGATAAACACGGCCATTGAATTTGTCGCGCAAAAGAGCCATTGTTTCGTTAGCTGTGTGGCAAGTGGCACCGTCCTGTTGAAACCACATATCGCCCACACTCATATCTTCCAATTCGGGCCATAAAAAGTTCGTTATCATCTCACGATAGCGAACACCATTCACAGTAACTGCCTGACCGGCCTCATTTTGGAAAAAATACGGCCCGATGATGCCGCCAGCCCATAAACCGCACCAAACAGTCACTCTTTGTGGGTGCATTGGTTTTTCGACAATCACTCTTGGATTATGATTCGCCCAAATGCGGCAATTCTGCTTATTGACGAATCCACTGAGGTGAAAATATGCCTCATCACTGAAGATGATTTTCTTCGAAAATTGATCATCCACTGTTGCCATTTCTTGCCACCATTCTGACCATTGACGACGTTTGGAATGGTCAAGAGGCTTTAGTTCTTGAGTCAATTGCACCTTATAAGCGTGTAAATGCAAGTCTTTATGCATAATGTTCATCAACGACGAGCGTGAGAGGTGCAATTGTTGGGCACGACGACGAGTTGAGGTGGACGGCTCTTTAGCCACACTATCGCGAACAGCAGCAATATTTTCTGCAGTACGAGCTGTACGAGCATGCACTGGTGTTTTAATATCTCCGAAGACCCGGTTTGCTGAAATTTTTGCACGATTTTTCCGATTGTACGCACATTTGGACGATTAAATTGACCGAAAAAATCACAAAGTGCACGATATGCATTTTGATTTGAACACCCATTTTCATAATAAGCCTGAATAACTTTAACGCGTTGCTCGATTGTGTATCTTTCCATGGTTCAAATTGAGTTAGTCTGAAATTGAGAAATGTCAAATGAAATGCAGAAAAAAACTTGACGTTTAGGTGTGGTTCACATTCAACATCGGCCCTTAAAATTTAACCACCCTTTATATCAAGTGTATCAAAGTACCAGAAAAATTATGAGTCCGCTTCCTGTAAACACCACTTAGCGCTTAGAGCTTATTGCTTATTTCATGTTTTAATATACAACTATTAAACGACAGTCCTATTAATAACTGATCCACGCTTACGAGGTGAAACAAAATCACTGCAAATATTAGCATTTTGCCACGCAGTCTTCAGGCAGAAACCGTAACTACTTTTTCTCTGTCCAATCTTAACACGGGCCCTGTGCTTCCATGTATGATTTCTGCCTCTGCGTGATGATGTATCGATATGAAACACTCATAAAACGAATGTCATGACCCCCTTTCCTGATGTCTCTCTCACACTCATGTCTACCATAACAGGCTACCACACATTCTCCCTCGCACTAACAGTGTAACGTTAGAGCAATGCTTCAGCGGGAGATTGGTGAGATAGTCTACTGTTCTCTTTCACACTCGTGCATCCGTAATGCTAGTACTTGCGGTTATCATTTTTCACATCATAAGCGTGGGTGAGTCATCATATGGATGAATCATCAATGTGGGTGCCATATCAACTGAACGAAAGTCAAATAAAAAACCGAAAAGTCATCAGTAAAATGTTGCTTCAACGGCACGAAAGAAAGTCTTTTGGGATCGAATTTTGACTGGCTATGAAAACTGGATTTATATTGAGAATCCGAAACGCAGATAATCATCGGTTGATCCAGATCAACCACCAGCATCGACCGAGATTGAATCGACTGAGAAAGAAGGCAATGCTCTGCGTTTGGTGGGATCAGGAAGTTGTGGTGTTTTATGAGCTTCTAAAATCAAGTGAAACCATAAATACTAATCACTACCGACAACAAATAATCAATTTAAATGACGCTTTGATCGTAAAACAACCAGAATGGGGCAGACGACACGGTAATGTAATTTTTCTTTATGATAACGAACCATCACACACTTCTAAAGCTGTTAAACACACTGTTGGATAATCAGCTGGCGCATGGCGATCGATATTCGCCGTGCGTCGACCTGTTGCTGTGCTCAAGCACACGTCGTTCGGTTGAGCCGAAGGTAGCCGAGGCGGGGCTTTGCGAAGCCGAGGATGTGCCTCGTTGGCACGCCGCGTCGAGCGAGAGGATGTCTCTCTCGCTTGACTTCGGTTTCGCTCACCGGCTATCTCGCTCAACTGACTTCAGCGCTCAACGTTAATTTCATATTCCGCAGCCATATTGAAAATTCAGTCACTTTTGCGACGACATCGAGGAACAGCGCACCATCATCTTCGACTTTTCTCGTTGGTTTTTCGCTCAGGACATTCTCATCACTCTCAACAGGACTTAAAACTCAGGTAAGAGAACACCGTTACAATTCAACGTAATTCAATGACGGTGAGGAGTGAACTACACATCGGTACATCCTCATAAAGGTCTCACACTGTGGCGTGCTCTGCAGCGCGGGCTGCACCACGTTTTCACTCAATTATTAGCATGCTCAATTAATATAATTGTGTGTGTTTTACCAATTCACTGCACTTTCCCCCAATTAAACTTGCTGGGAGAGTGTTGTGAACTCAGTCTAATCATTTGTGCATCCTCAAGCTCACACTTTAGTGCTCTGCAGCGTAGACAGCATCACAGCCTGTCATAATAGAATTCCAAGTAATTGTCAGAATTGCATGTGCTAGCACACACTCTCTTTCAATTCTATTTCACTATCACATTGAGTATTTGCTGACAGGCAGTAAACTTGTCTACGCACTCACACATCTCACTGCGTTGTATGCTCCGCAGCACTGGCTGCGGTGCGTACACCGCTCTCAGTACTCACAGCACACAATTAATATAATTGTGTGCTGGTTCTCAGCTCATATCATTCACTTCAGCTCACCTAATTAAATTCAGTTTCTAATTCTCAAATTTTGGTGTATTTATTTTCATTATTTTATATTTTTCTAAATTTAGTATATTTTGTGTTTCTCTTCATATTTAAAGTAACTGGTTTTAAAAAGTGTTATCACATGGTGTGCTGCTCAAGTTTTATTGTCAAAATTCAATTTATATTTATTTGTAATTTTGTGATATTTTGTTCATATTATGGAACGTAGAATAAACCACTTTCTCTGTTTTCCATCTATGCGTCTGGTTTTATTTCACCCTGTCGTGAGTGAAGACTCATTATTTTCAATATATTTCAGATCTGTCAAATAACACTACAGGCGGAATCTCAAACACACACGTTAAAAAATCTTGCTGGGGAAATATTAACCCATCCGCCGTATTGACCAGACCTTGTTCAGTCAGAATACCACTCATGACGATCGATGGCACACGAACTTTCTGAGCAACATTTCAAAACGTACAAAGAAGTGGAAAATTGAGTCTCTTAATGGTTTGTCTCTAACCAAGAAAAGTTCTATTGGGACGGTATCCACAAATTACCTGAAAGATGGTGCAAATGTGTAGTTAGCGATGGACATTACTTTGAATAAGGCACTTTTCATATTTCTCTTGAAATTATCGTGTTCTCTTTCATTTCAAAATCTGCATTATTAATCGGTACACCTAGTATGTGTAGCTAGCGATGGACATTACTTTGAATAAGGCACTTTTGATATTTCTGTTGAAATGATCGTGCTCTCGTTCATTACAAAATCTACATTATTAACCGGTACACCTAGTATACAGATTTAGGGAGCATATTTAAATAGTATGAAAATCTGAATAACCAGGATACAAAGTAGAACTTTGCAATCGTCTTTACATTGAGAATTATGTAATTATTAATAGTCTAAAAACATATTTTCTAGAGAACACATTCAACAGTCATTTATCTGTACACATTCTATAATGTGTTGAGAAGAGCTCATTATTATAAATGCGTCATTTTAGCTCGAGGATACTTTTCCCATAAAATACTAGATAAAATAATGATATATTATATTTAGTGCCATATTTTATCAGACATACATTGCGTATGAAAAAAGGATAAACGTTATCATCAGTTCGACCATTTGTTATTTCTTCCCTGTAACTATTATGGAAAAAAGATTACAGGTGTGAGAGTCGATCCGGGATCTCCCCTACGTAGCCTCCTTGATTTGAACGCCAACCATATGCTTGCAGAAGATAAAAATTTCAATTTTTTAATTATCATTAGTCAATATATTATGAAAGTATGCTTTTTTATTTACAGTTTCATTTGCTTTGTGGGATAGTTGCATGAATACGTGCGAGAAATACCGTCATCTGAAGCATTCGAGGGCGTGTGAGTGTGAGCGAGAGCGCAATATTACCCTATCCATTGGAAGCGCATTATTGTGAGAGAGTCATCCCATACGTGCAAGTCTACAGTTTTTCCGACATTGGAAAATTGCTATATCATCCATTTTTCTGAGGGTATCATCGTACCAAAGAACGCTCGGGAGATGTGAATTTTTGGCAGCTGGACCGTAATTCAAAAGTGTTACTATGTACGCTCGATAAATGTAGGCATTATTTGGAGGTGAAATTAGTTTTTGATTCCAGTATACATCCACCTGATTAAACATAGAATGCAAAAGATTATTTACAGGGCCGGTGCTTACGTTTGGCGCTGTACCCGTGGCAATTTCCATAGAACGAGATGTTATTTCCATTCTTCGACTGAACACAGTATGTGCAAGATCGATATACTTATCACCCTGCCCAGGAATAACAAATTCAATAGGTGAATCATCTGTTAGCGAAGAAATTGGCTTATAATACACCGAATTGGCGACTTCGAAAGTTGTTTGCGTCAGTGAGAGTGAAAATTATTCAAGTTCCGATTTAAGACACTCGCACGACTGCGCATGTAGAAAGGCCATCTTGTTTCTGCTATTGTTACGTCAAAATCGCGGCCTATCTTACGATCCCACGAATTTAACATAGATTTCACGTTTCGGTGTATCTTTTCCGTGCTCTGGTCAAGGAGAATAAATTCTCCCTTTACCACACCCGACGAGAAAATACCGAAGACGCAAGCCCGTTTTTGAGTCTAACCTCGCGGAAAATTACTCGGGATAGGGCTGGAGTGCGTTTTGTTCTTGGTTGGGGATAATCACTTCACGAATAATGGGGAGGGACTTGAATGACAATTTCACGCGGAGCAAGGTTTCACTATAATTGGTAATTGAAAATTATACCTACGGTTGTTTGTGGCTGTGGATCTTACTGTTGAACGTTGGTTGGGCGTAGATTAGTGTAGTCAGACAGACTAAAAATCGAACGTAGGCGTTGGTGCGTATTAATAATTATTTATTGAAATAAACTACATGAGTAGTTGAATGTTGCACGTTCAATATCCCCGATTTTACAAGGGTTAATAATTATAAGTACTGTACTCTTACTCTGTACTACTTGAAACTATACTTTGTGAAAATTAAGCCGTGGTGAAAAATTATCGTGCTGGACTGCTTTATTTCCCGGCAAACAGTACTACTTGTTGCCTTGGAAAAATTCTAATTCACTGCCGGCGACTTATTGACTGCCAGGCTAGTGATTAGTCCTCTACTTGACCCCCCGTGAAACTGTGTCGCCGGCCGAATTTCGCGGCCTTTTATAGGGCTCCTGAGCGTCGAAAATTCTTGTCGTCAAGCGCGTAAAAGAAGAGAAGGGATAAAACCCTATCCTGATTATAAGAATTTCCCCGTGGTCTATCTCGACCATACACGTATTCATTCCCCTTACTCCGCAGAGTAGCTTCTCGACATGCAGAGCCATAGATCTATGCAAGTGCATCGGTATGGCGCGCTCTGATTTGTCCGCGCGATGTGCTACACAGAGGACCACGCGATTAGGTGAGGGAACGCGTTCGAAGCGTTTTTCCCCTGAAAATGAGGCGATTTTTACCACCCCGCTTCTTGGCCTACTTTCAATAGAATTTCCTAGTTTAGGTGATATCCTTATGCTCGCTTCTCTGTAGATGTGTCTATGGTAATGGCTTAGTTTTCCAGCGTTTTTACGGAACTTAAATAAATCCTTCACATGAAACCACTAATAATAAAGGGTGATTTTTTAAGAGCTTGAGAACTTTTTTTTAAAAAAAAACGCATAAAATTTGCAAAATCTCATCGGTTCTTTATTTGAAACGTTAGATTGGTCCATGACATTTACTTTTTGAAGATAATTTCATTTAAATGTTGACCGCGGCTGCGTCTTAGGTGGTCCATTCGGAAAGTCCGCTTTTTTATCGACAAATTTTGTTCAGCGATGAGGCTCATTTCTGGTTGAATGGCTACGTAAATAGGCAAAATTGCCGCATTTGGAGTGAAGAGCAACCAGAAGCCGTTCAAGAACTGCCCATGCATCCCGAAAAATGCACTGTTTGGTGTGGTTTGTACGCTGGTGGAATCATTGGACCGTATTTTTTCAAAGATGCTGTTGGACGCAACGTTACGGTGAATGGCGATCGCTATCGTTCGATGCTAACAAACTTTTTGTTGCCAAAAATGGAAGAACTGAACTTAGTTGACATGTGGTTTCAACAAGATGGCGCTACATGCCACACAGCTCGCGATTCTATGGCCATTTTGAGCGAAAACTTCGGAGAACAATTCATCTCAAGAAATGGCCCGGTAAGTTGGCCACCAAGATCATGCGATTTGACGCCTTTAGACTATTTTTTGTGGGGCTACGTCAAGTCTAAAGTCTACAGAAATAAGCCAGCAACTATTCCAGTTTTGGAAGACAACATTTCCGAAGAAATTCGGGCTATTCCGGCCGAAATGCTCGAAAAAGTTGCCCAAAATTGGACTTTCCGAATGGACCACCTAAGACGCAGCCGCGGTCAACATTTAAATGAAATTATCTTCAAAAAGTAAATGTCATGGACCAATCTAACGTTTCAAATAAAGAACCGATGAGATTTTGCAAATTTTATGCGTTTTTTTTTAAAAAAAAGTTCTCAAGCTCTTAAAAAATCACCCTTTAATTTTGTTACAGCTTCTGTAGTTAATTTTGACGTATGCAACCTGATTTCTGCGTTAATCTCTTATTAGTATAAATGGTTTCGTTGGGTTATGGCTTATTCCATACATCATTGGTTATTCGTTAAATTAGTGATTACTCTAGTTATAGCTAATGAGTTTTCTTAAATAATTTGTTAGTTAGACGTTAGATTTCTTATAGTTAATAAGTTTTCTTAAATAATTTGCTAGTTAGACGATTATTCTCGTACTATAGAAACGAGAGCGAGAGAGAGAGAGAGAGAAGGATTTTACTTGAGAACGACTCGTCTAACTTGGTTACTCGTACATTTCGTTCGTACGCAAGTCGGCTAGATCGCCGTTCAGCCCTAGCGATAAGGCGTTCGTCGTGGCGCAGAGAGTCGCCCCAGCCTCGCTTTCCTGCAGAGGAAGCTCTATTGAAACGCGTTACCATTTTCTCTCTTTCTCGATTCGTTTTACTTTTAGTATTTAGCTGTAAAACAATCTTAACATTTCATTTTATCCTGTCTATATATGTGTAATGTATTCCATATAAATAACTTGATGGTAAAATGAGTATGTCTATGCATGGAAACGAGAGAGAGAGAGAGAGAGAGAGAGAGTTCTTCTCTTGAGAACGACTCGCCTAACTTGGTTACTCGTACATTTCGTTCGTAGCCAAGTCGGCTAGATCGCCGTTCAGCCCTAGCGATAAGGCGTTCGTAGTGGCACAGAGAGTCGCCTAGCCTCGCTTTTCTGCAGAGGAAAATTTGTTGAAACATGTTATAGTTTTTCTCTCTTTCTCGTTTAGTCTTACTTATGGGTATTCAGCTGTAAAATAATCTTAACATTTCATTTTATCCTATGTATATATGTATAACATATTCCATATATATAATTTACTAGTAAAACAAGTAATTTTATACATGAAAACGAGAGAGAGCGAGACAGTTCTTCTCTTGAGAATGACTCGCCTAGCTTGGTTACTCGTACATTTCGTTCGTACGCAAGTCAGCTAGATCGCTGTTCAGACCTCGCGCAAGGCGTTTTCGTTGCGCGGAGAGTCGGCCAGCCCCGCTTTCCTGCAGCAGAAGCTTCATTGCAGCTTAATTTTAGTCTCATCTCTTTCTCGTTTTTCTGTCTATTTTTCGCTATTTTACCATAAATTAATCTTAATATTTCCTTTATCCTTTCTATATAGGCATAATGTGTTCTATATATTTATGATGGTGTTTTTACTATAAATTCCAATATTTTACGAGAGACATGTTAATATATAGGCATAACATGTTTTATATATTTATGATGGTATTTTTACTATAAATTCCAATATTTTACGAGAGACATATTAATGTAATCCCAAGAGAAAAGGGGAATTAATCCTGATGTACTGATCTTTCTTCTATTACCCGACTATACTTGGTAAGCTTATTAATTCGATGTGGGTTGTACTCGTTTTCGAGTGACAGCCATGGGTAGTTTCCATATGGAAGCATAATTGTTCTTTTTGCTGCTGATATTTTATCTACAGTATTCGTGTGAACATTTTAATAGTCATACATCTTTCGTTTAAATCAATAGTTCCTCTGCTTTTGTTAATTGTTCCGCTTAGTTAATAATTGTTCGTGATTTCATCATTTTTGTAAAGAGAGAGAGAGAGAGAGAGAGAGAGAGAGAAGATTTCAGGCAAGAGCGAGAAGAAAGGGTGCGGTCGCTTGGTCACGTGATAACGTTCCCTCCAACCACTCCCTTATGACCACCAACGCCCCGACGGCGACTAGTCGAACCCCTGATCTAGGATTGAGGGTAAGGCCGCGCTGAATCATAGATCCATAAATGGCAGTCGATAACCGGGTCTACGCAGTAGATCCCATGGTTTGAAAGTTTGCCTTTTGACCGGGAGCGCCGAAAAATTCCATCTTTACAAGATTAATTCTTCCCGGGAGACGGTCGGTAGGGCCGCATCTTCACCCTGTTCCGATCTCCGTCGCTAAAATCGCTCTCCTCTCCCCTTAAGAAGTTCGAGAATAAAAGGAAAATGTGAGAGGTTACTTTTACTGTAGCGAAACTAAAACAGAAGAACTTTAACGTAATCGAAAATAAAAAAAAAATAAATGCGACGTTACGTCAGGACGTAACACTATCCAAAAATATCTGCAACTGTTCGTTGATGAGTCTTCCTCTTCTTCTTTATTACTTTTCTCTTTATTACGCTTTTCTTTTTACGGTAGATACGACGTGGTTTACGTTCGTTCAGGGAATGAGCAGTTCTCGAAGTTTTGCGCTTTTTGTAACCGGACCCCGCATGAGGATGTCAATTTTTTCAGAGACCTTGCGTTTGAGATTACAACCGGATTCTCGCGCTCTCTCGAGAATAGCATCTTTCATAGCTATATTTCTATCGAGGATATCACCGGCTACGTTTACGCCAGCACGCAACGCCTCCTTTCAAACTGCTCTCCAACTGTACCTTTCTTTAAAAGTGACATTTCTAGATTGAACAGGCCCCCGAAAAAGCTGCCGATACCGTGTCCTCGTAGATTAGGCGTTCCGATATAAACATGGCTAATATCGCCGTACCCGCGACGGCCCGATCCGTGTGCGCACCGTATATCATCGATAGTGGCGTTATCAATCGTGGAACCTATTGAAATGCAGTGTCGCAGTCAACGTTCCCTTTTCGAATGGTATAGAATTTCCAAACTTGACTCTTATATTGATCTCGATAGTGGGTAAATTGTTGCGCAAGAGGGGTATATATAGTGGCGCCGAAAACGAGTTAATTTTCATCGAATCATACTGAAAGTCGTCAGCATCAATGGGAACAACTTGTAAGGGGGGTGTTTGTACATCGCCTGTAATATAGCTCTCGCAGATGTCGCTGTATACAAACATGCTTCTCGGGACATACGTGGCGTGCTATATGTCGAAATTGCGCGCGATCTCGCGGATTTTTGAAGACAACGATGTGACTACTGTTTAAGGAGATGCTCGTGACCCTGATGGAAGTGATTTTGCGTAAAGAAGATGACATTAAAATTTTTATGATGATTACCCTTGGTGAAAAGATCGACCACGTTATTGTTTGATGCCTCACGCATTAGATCGTCAATAACAACAAGTATAGGCCTCATGTCATACGAGTAACCTGCTTCTTGCGGTAAACCCTCGCGAAATTCGATTTTATCACCGTACTGTAACGTGGCAAAATATTCAAGCGCTACGTCCTCCTCGCACGACGGCTGCCAACACGATCTCGCAGGGCTGTAAGGAATAATCGCCGTACTCTATTTAATTATTTCCGCTTTTTTTGTATTTCTTTTTCTTAAATTGTACGACCGAGGGACGGAAAGAAAGAGAAAGAAAAAGTACTGCACACACATCTTGACGGCTTCGGGATCCAATCACCCCTCCGTAGAAAAAAGGATACAGATATTTTCCATTTCTCGCGGCCGGGAGATACCGCCGTCCGGTTCGACGTTCATCGGCAACCGATACGCTGCTATCTATCATCTACTTGCAGCAGTCCAGCTGTCTCATGGGGTTCATCGGCCGAACGGAGCTACTCTCAGTATTATCTATTGCTAATTTATGCGTCATCCAGCTGAGGCACTAGTCGTGGTCATCGAGCGACACCGATTCCCCCAATTGACCGAGTTCGGCTCGCTAAGAGGGGATCATAATTCACGGGCACGATTACCGTCGAGCGAACAGGACGTAGTAGCGAATATTATATCGTCCCACTCTACCGTTGGTTTCGTCAAAATTGGTCACCACCTATCGTGGGTACCAGGGTATATCCTCCGAAACGACGAGGAGTAAATCGAGGAGAGAATCTTGCGGCGCTAGTTTGAGTTTTCCCAGATCTGCAGCATCGCCCCGGTGAGCTCTCTTACTCTCTACGGTCTTTCGTAATTTCTATTGCCGATCTATATAAATGATAATTTAGAGCCTGGTCGTACCTGCGATTCTGATAGATCACGCACAGAGTACTATTCGTATCGGGACAGACTGCGTCGAGTAGAGTGTAACATCGAGATCGTTTGGCGGTTAGAGCCGGGAAGAAGTCACCTCGTTCGTTGTTTTTTCTTTTGGTTACTGTTCTGTAGTCATTTTGCTGTAAGGCCGCGCGCTTGTTGGTACATCATCCTGTGGTCGGATTGTATTTGAGGGATTTGAATGTCATAGGCCGTGTCGCGGACTTTCAAGAATAATTAACACTTATAGATTTATATTATTGTATTCGTCTTATTTTATTTTATTTATCTCTCTTATTATATTGGACATTATTTTATTTCTGCGAATGCATGCAGTGCATGCTCGGCCGTCGTCCCGTGTTTGTACTTGATCGCGAGGGATTAGTACGGTTCGAAGCTTATCTTGCTATGATAAATAGTAAGTTCGCTGTTTTCGTTGTTACTGTTCTGTAGTCGTGTGCTGTAAAGCCGTGCGTACGTTAGGCCGTTATCCCATGTTTGCTTGAATGTGTGAGGGATTTGAACGGGATAGACCGCGTCGCGGATTTTACTGGACAATTGATTTTATATTGACTTGGATTACTTTATTTATTTTTCTTATGTTGGACATTACTTTATTTTATTTTGTGAGCTTATGCATTGCGTGCTCGGTCGTCGTCCCGTATTTGGAACTTGATCGCGAGGGATTGGTTCGGCTCGAGACGTATCTCGCTTTGACTTTTGTGATCCTTGATCTGGAATAATTTAGGGATTGATATCACGGCTATTTTTAAGTGGATTATTTAATGAAGGTCTGCCTATTTTATTGGATATAACCGTGGTGCATTTATCGTTATTTTGATTCACGACACTTTCCCGATTTTGCTGCCTGCAATGTGATAGTTGGGAGATTCAAATCATTAAAGGCTTCGCGTACGTGACCTTCCGACGTCCCGTAGTTATAGTTGTTGGATGTATGTGGGATTAGTTCGGTGTAGGCCGAATTGCGAGGCGACCAGTCAAGTTTACTTTGCCTGGCCGTGTTTTGGTCGTTTCCCGCAACCGGCTGAATATAGATCGTGTATGAGAGAGAGTGAGAGTCGAGACGAATGCCGGGATAAAATATACTGCCAGAATAATTAAGTTTATGAATTGTTAAGGAGTTAATTTTACGGGATATTTTATTTATATTTTTCTTGGTCATTATTTTTGTTGGAGGACTAGTAGTCCTGGTAATTAAATAAACGATCTGCCGAGTGGCATTTGTAAATCCCGTACCTGCTATGTTGTTGGTGTTATTTATTTATTTTACCTCCTGATGTCATGTTATTAAGGTTCGGTTCTTGACTTTATTTTATTGTTTATTTAAAGTTATCTATTGACTTTATTTTATAGTTGACTTATTTTATTTATTATTATTTATCTGTTTCATTTCCTGACGTCTTTTATTGGTTATTGATCTTATTTGTTTAGATTGATTTTATTTTATTAACGAATCTTATCGACTAATTTTATGTATGGATTTTATGGACTTCTGACTACCTTGACAGTCCGAACCACCCACTCTGCCTCGAACAGTCGTAGCTAGCCTGGGTTGAGTCTGGCCGAACATCTCGTTATTTTTCCTTCCGGCGCGTAAGCGCCTGACGCCCATCTCGAAAGAGTAAATTAAAGGAAGGAAAAATAGCTTGGGCCAGCTATAGGTAACGTGGTGCGTTGAGGCACAAATTTACGTTACAGTACTTAGAATACGCGGACTGCCACTTTGAGTAATAAAAAAGTATACGCTCGAACGAGACATCCGTCATTTCGCTGATGTGTTTAATTTTTTTACAAAATATGCTTCACCACAGCACGTAGGATCGCTTATCACGGCTGTGCATGGATATTTCCAACGTGTATGCATATCGATAAGTGTCAATCAAAACCAATCAGCTGACAGTAGTATGTGGACGCCATTGCTCCATCCCACCGCTATTCCCCACTCCTTACCCCACCATGCGGCCACCGCCACTACCCCACTTTTCCACCGCCGCGCTACTCTCTCTGCTTAACCAGTGTCGGTAACGTGGAGATGGTAAAATGAGGTGGTGGAGGACTCTGGTGAACAAGGAAGAGTAGAGATTAAAGCAGGATAAAGCAACCGAGAGAGATAGAGAGAGAGAGAGAGAGAATGAACGAATGAACGTTTATTAGCTGTATAGCTATTAGTACAATTGACTACAACTAATATAACAAATATACAAAATATTAAATTATTAAATTTCAGGTACCGTCCGAATTACATAATTCTTTACTTTTCTTTTAAATATATTCAACCTATCATAATCTTTAACATCCCTGGGTAATTTGTTATACCATTTAATTCCAGTATAGAATACACTTCTTTGGGCTATGCTTCTTTCTTTAATTCTACCTGAATATTATGCGCTTACCTTGTATTAACATTCGATATCTCTCGCCTTATTATTATTCTATTACTTAAATTCTTTGGCAACAGTCCATGTACTATTTTAAAAAGAAAAATAAATGAGTTAAAATAGATCCTTTGCCTTATAGACATGAAGCGTAGAACGTCCAACATTACATCAATGCTAGTATCCCTCTTACAATGCAAAATTGACTTTTTTAATTATGTAATCACAGCACTCTTGAAATCGTCACGTCTCATCTATCACTATACCTAGATACTTAATAGCATTTATTTTTTCTATCTCTACACCATTCAAACTCCGTATTTCAATATCCCTTTTCATGATTTTCCTTACACTCCTTATCACCATAAATTTTGTTTTATTTTCATTCCGTTTTAGTTTGTTCATTTCCATCCAGTTCTCTATCATATTAAAAGCATGGTTCATTTTTTGTAGTATTTCCAAACTACTGTCCCCAACTACATATATTAGTGTATCATCTGTGAATAACCTTATCTCACAATCTTCATTACGCAGATCAAATACATCGTTAATATATAATATATATAATAGAGGCCCTGATACTGATCCCTGTGGAACACCATATTCATTTCCAATCACGTCAGATTTTATACTACCAAATTGCACTCTTTGCATTCGATCTGTTAGATACGATTCTAACCATCGTAATACCGTTCCTTTGATTCCTATCCTTTACAATTTCGTTAATAACAGCTGACGATCAATTGTTTTAAACGCACGCTTAAGATCTAGATACATTTATTCTTTCAACTTCATTTTTAATTTCATATGTCTTCATTGGAGCTACTTTGTCAAGGGCTTTTACTGCCCGATCTACGGACCTATCATATATAAAATCTTTATCAAACTTTTATTGTTTTGCATGGATATATTCACTTTGCAATATTATGTTAAACCTCTCCTCATCAAAATTTCTCTAGTCTCTACGGGTAATTTGGTCCTTTTCCTTATTTACATTTCCATTTTCTAGAGTAATTTGCAACCCCAAGTGATCCGCGAACATTGGTTCCGCTATTACCTCTCTGTTAATATTTTTATTTGCAAAAATGAGATCTATTACAGTTCTACTTTTGATTCATTCCATATGCCAGCATAGAGATTTATTATTTTTTTGAGAAATAAGTTTCTTTCAACATGTCAATATTAAAATCTCCTACTGTTGAGAATTCCTTGTTTGATTGAATCTGAAATATATCAAGGAAGAATGAGTTTCCACTTACGACAGGTGTGAAATAACTAGACCAAAGATGTTGAAAGAGAAAGTGGTTTTTATTTTTTACCATCGACTACCACACTACAAAATATATATTTAAAAAATAGCACAAAAGAATTCAGATTGAAAATTTGGTGAGAAGCACACAATTGTATTAATTGTGTGCTTAGCCTTTTTAGGTGAACGTGGTGCAGCCCTCGCTGCAGAGCACGCCACGAGTTGAGATCTTTTGAGGATGCACAAATGAGATTTCTACTCCTCACCAACAGTGAATTTAGATAAATTATGAAGGTGTACTCTTACCGTTTATTTTGAGTCCAGTTTAGCACGTATTCGATGAGTAGATCCGGTGAGGCGATGAAAATTCCAAGGTGTGGGCAGAGGTATGTGCGGTCCAAGCGGGTTTTCACAGAAGTGTCAAAAATTCTCAAGATGGCTGTGCTTTACAAAAGCGTCGTTGTGCGACGCTGAAGTCAAGCGAGCGAAACAGCCGATGTGCGATGCTGAAGTCAAGCGAGAGAGACAGCCTCTTGCTTAAGGAGCATGCCTGCGAGGCACTGCCTCGGCTATCTTCGTGATAGCTGAGTGCAGCATACTACTCAGCAGCAACAGGTCGATGCACGGCGAATATCAATCGCCGTGCGACAGCTGATTTTCCGACACCTACTATAATACACTTTCTTTCAATATCAACCTCCTCTATCAGTTCCTCTAGAAACTGTATAAACTCTGCATGTGACATTTGGTGAATGATAAATAGCAATAATAGTACCCTTAAACATTACATAAGTTATCGCTATTGTTACGCTCTAGCAGTTTAAATTTTAATCGATTCAATTCCTAGTATCTGAAACTCTATTATATACCCATCTTTACATATAAAATGACTCCTCCTGTATTTTTATTTGCTGACAATGAGTCACATCTAACCGCTATATAACCGCGTATATCAATTTCAAAACGTTCAACTTTCTCCACTAAACGCGTTTCTGTTAATGCCAGTGCCAAAGGTCTCCTTGTAGCTATCAATTGGCTTATAACCTCATCCTTATGTGCTATTAAACCTCGCGTGTTTGTAAATAATACTACATTTGCCTCCATTGATTGCTATGTTTCCTCTACTTTTTAAATTTTACTCTCTTCTCTTTTTAGCATTAACTTATATATTGGACATTCCTTATCCAACGCACCGTGCTTATTGCTTATATCAACTTTGTATTTTTGCATTTTCTTCATACAATTTATACATCTTTCATCCTTTTCCTGACACTGCTCACAAGGAACGTCAGTTTGGAGTTCCCCTCCAATTTTGATGAAGCTCACGTATGTTGTAGAGCATCGAAAACTAAAAGACACGTCTTTTTTTATCGGCGGAAAAACATTTCTAATCTGTGAAATCGCCCTTCAAAGTTAGGCATGTCGAGGGGTGATTATGCAGTTTCACCCAGAAGGCGTCAACCGATTTTAATGAAACAAAAACCAAAATACTCCTCATTGAAGACATCAAAAATTCCACGTGAAGTTGAAGAAAAAAATTCATTTGCAGGGGTGAACCACACCCTGATTTTTTAATTTTCCACCCTTTACAAAAAACTAACCAGCCAAATTGAACAGAACATGTACCATTTGAAAGGGCAAGTTAAAATAAAGTTGACGTATTTTTGCACATTCACAGGAAAATGAGTTTACGGAGGTAAATTACCCCTTATCCATTAGTACGTATATTTGTGCATACATTCTTGTTTCTCGTTATTTAAATATTAAAGAGCTGCTTACGTTCACTCTTTGTGCTGATTTTGTGCTTATCAATAATTTATCGTCACATGTTATCGACCTTTCAATTAGATTGTATTTCGATTCGGCGCAAATTTCGGAATATGTCGATGATGCAATAATCGTTCCATCTATAGAACATTGTCAATTACTCCAACGAAATGGATATTATTGTGGGACGTGGCTCAACAGAGGGCGGCACGGAGAGAAAAGCGCTCCATGGCGACTGGGAGAGCCGCACCCCGGCACTTCGTCGGAGACGTTGCTAGAGGTAACTCGTGTTTATTCTTTCACTCCCGCTATCGTGTCCCCTCCTCAGCTAACCTTAAGACGCTCAAGGGATCCTGAAATAAATATGATCTTATCTTTTGAGCTATATACTCAAATCGATATCAGACGATTACAGAACATCATGATATACAACATTCATCAATCATACGCCAATATAATAAATATACTTTCAACGCAGTAAGAGGTGTTTTCTACATAGGCGACTATCTGGGACAGCGTATTATCTGCTGATATCGCAGCTGGTTCAACGACAAGTCTTTCAAATATAAAAACCGCGATACATACAGCGATCTTCAGTTGCTCATTTGAACGGAGTGCCAGTGCGTCAGTCATAATTTCTGATAAAAAAAAATCAATAGACCATGAAAGTGAATCCAATCAACATCATTAAACTTTTCTTGGCTATATTTGAAGCCATGAATATTCTCGAAACTCCGATTAACAATGCAGAAATCGAGGTAAAGGAGAATTTCGAAAAAGTTCTGGTCGACTGCATGGACGATTATAACGGAGTTGAAATTATCGAGGAACAATCGCTAGATTTTCAAAAGCCATTCAAGCAATATGATCAGGGTGTGGTTCACCCCTGCATATGAATTTTTTTCTTCAACTTCACGTGGAATTTTTGATGTCTTCAATGAGGAGTATTTTGGTTTTGTTTTCATTAAAATCGGTTGACGCCTTCTGGGTGAAATTGCATAATCACCCCTCGACATGCCTAACTTTGAAGGGTGATTTCACCTCTTAGAAATGTTTTTCTGCCGATAAAAATGAATACGTGTCTTTTAGTTTTCGATGCTCTATAACATACGTGAGTTTTATCAAAACCGGAGGGGGACACCCAACTGACATTCCTTGTCAGTTGCTTGTTTTCCCGCACATCTACTACAAACTTATTCATGATTACAATTCGTTGCCATGTGCTTATATCCCCAATATTTAAAACATTTACAAAATTATACACTTTGCATCTTTTCCAACCTATATTCACTTTTGCTTTAGCTATTAGCTTTTTATGCGTTACTGCATCCATCTCTAGAATTGATGCCCCATTATTACCGTTACCACTTTGACCTACATTTCCTACTTCTCGTATCCTTTTAACTAACCTAATATCTACTCCTTCCTCTTCCCGACTAATATCATTTTGTTTTTTAATTGTTCCTATAATCATTTCATCCTCTAACTTCAATACATTCTCTTCTATGTACATTATTTTCAGTTTAGGTTTTTTCTTTTTTGATTGTATTACATTGTATTCCTTTCCTAGTTTCTTCTTCATAGCTTGTTTCAATTTTTCAGTTCCTATCTTATTCTCACAACCTAATATAACAATTCCATTATTTCCTTCTCTTATATGCGATATCCCTACTGGTAATTCTGTAATATCCATTTTATCTTTAACAATCTTTTTGGTTTTCTCACTATTTTGTGCTTTTTTCGGTTTTACTACCAAGATGTTTTCAGAACTATTATTTTTAGCAGCATCACTATAATTTTTCCCTTTACTATTACTATCCATTCCTATGTAACCTCCAAATAATTTCTTCAGCTCATGAACGTCGCTCTTTATCCTAATAACCTCTTCATTTACAACTTCTTGAATGACTCTCTTTAATTCCTTTCTACCTACTATTTCATCCTTAACATCCCTTTCTATTTTGATTAAATAATATATTTTATCATTTTCTAATATTGTTGTTGTCCCTGATTCTGTTATATTTTGTATACCTAGCTCTTGCACTTTTGCACTCTTATCCAACTTAATACTTTCCACTTTTCCTTTACATACTACTAATTTATTATCTCCGTTATATGTTTTATGCAATTTCGGACAGCCAGGATGAATCACCTTCATACAGGGCAAAGATTTAACAATTTCCACCTGCACTATCTTCTTGCACATCTGACATATACAACTATCCTCACTCATATTAACAAGAAATTATGTACCGGCTTACAGTATCACATTCTTAGTAGCTTCTTAATATTAATATATTTCACTGTATGACACTCAGTTACGCCTGCAGTTGACCCTTCCTCTACGCGCTGCAGTTGACCCTTCCTCTACGCGCTGCAGTTGACCATTCCTCTATTTTCCTGATCTTATTGTCCATCCAATTTCTAGGTTATCCGTTGCTAGTATCGACAGGTGCCAGAACATTCGAACGTACCTAACCTCAAATCCTCGTCTGATGTTATTTCATCTTCTCCCACGTACCTCCGTTAAAATATGCATCTGCAATTTGCAACGCGCCATTTTGTACACAGCGCACTATGGAGAACAAAAGGAAAACTCCCCGAGAGGAGCAAATTATTGCAGTATAAGGTCTCTATTATACACAGCTGACAGGGTACATCTGTTCATACTCACAGAGAGAGAGAGAGAGAGAGAGAGAGAGAGAGAGAGAGAGAGAGAGAGAGAGAGAGAGAGCCGGATCATGTTCTATGCCTTTTACAACAAAGCAAGCGTTTCACGAGGGACACAGCGCAAAGCGGTACATGTGAAAAACCGCTATCGATGCATTTAAAGCGCTGAATACCTGGTTATAATTCAGAAGAAGTTGTTTTCTTTAAGTCCATGTTACCCTTTTCCTGCGATCTGAGCATTCAGTCTGTCTTTGGCATCCGACAGGCAAACATTAAAAAGCAATATGTACCGCGATGAGGCGTGCGTGCGTGCCTGTGTGTGTGTTTGCTAGTGAGTGTGCCCGTGTGCGTGTGCAGAAAGGATTATCGTAGTTGTCACTCTGAATTGGATAGCTGCCGTAGAAGTCACCAGCACCATAAGGTCAAGTTGAAAAAATGCTATTCCAAGTATGTGGCCGGCTTTGCTCCATCCTACTCTTATCTCTACTCTTACTTCTTCACCAGAGTACCTACACCAACCCCCTTTACCATCTCGACGTCACTGACCCTATTTAAACACAGTTAGTAGCGCGATAGTGGAAAATTGGAGTGGCGGGAGTAACCGCATGGTGTGGGAAGGAATGGGGTGGAGCAAAGGCGTCCACATACAACTCATATTCTTCTAATAACCACGTATTTGATTTTGAGAACACAAAAAAGTTGGTAATTGAAGTACAGTTTAACAAAAGAATAAACAATGATATGATTTCTATAAAAATAGAGAAAAATTCAGTTAATTATAGAACGGATATTTCAAAACTTAGTATAATTTATAGCTCTGTAATGAAGAAAAGAAATATCTAGGTTTAATTGAAATCCCCAGATAACATATACCCAAAACAAGAGCAGTAAGAAGAAAAATACCTTCATGAAAATAAACGCAACTAGCACGCGCACACACTTCAGAAAATATACACACCAGACCATCTCGACATGTTGAATTACTCACTGGCATCTCCGGTCAAATTTAGCGTTAAATGTAAATCGAGGACTACAATGAGGTAAACAATAAGAACAAAAGGTAGAACAACAATACTAATTTTACAACATCGACCAAGCAGTTTATAAGCAACTATTACCATACAGTCATATATTATTTTAAATTAGACATAACATTAATCTAAAATAACAGACCAGAGAAGTCAATCAGTAATAACGACATACACCAGAGATCGCAACCGCACAAATTACCAAAGACCGAGAGAGAGAGAGAGAGAGAGAGAGTAACATCAGGTATTTAAAAAAAATTAATCAATATATTATGGAAAGCACTTCACATATTTACCATCGTATGCATCATCTCTGCAAACACGGTAATCCACGCTCGGAGGTTCCTTCACCGTTACATTCATTTTTATCGCCATACGGAACTAATTTGTATTATTACTCGTAATATTACTTTTTAATAATTTTTTGCTGAGGGCGTTGTCATCACAGTGCACTTCTGGAAAAAAGAATGAAACAAGTATTTAGTTGATGGCACTGGTCAATAAAAACAACGTGCACAGAACAATTGGTACTGTCTTACCTCATATGTCTCGTCTTATTATACAAAGTCTGCAGCGTTGATGACCTGCTGCCACCGACGTCAACTGCGGATGAGGATGGCAGGTGACACTTTTCTTTCCGAAAGCTAGATCTAGCTGTACATTGCATGTATCTTCCTCTCGTTCTCCATAACACGAATAACATGCCTGCCATGTCGGTTTATATGCAGGGGCTGCTTGTTCTGCAAGAAATAATTTTTTATAATAAAAATTAAATATTACATGCTTTTAAATTACGATTATTAAATTATTTATTATTTTTTACTTACCAAGCTCCGCTGTTTCACTGCTACTCGATATCGGCCTGTATTCCATGATCTGCTGTTTTAATGAAACAAAGACAAGAACTCCGTTTTCTTTCTGTCGCAGACCTTTGCCGATTCTTCGCTTTTAGGACTGTGAGAGCTCATTTTTTTTCTCTCTCTATGACTGTCCTCAGCGTGTACTTTATAATATCTCGAGCGAAATGTATACTAAATACAAATATTTACAACTGTGTCTTCATCACAAATAACTGCACCCATGAAAAATTATTGCGTTCGCAACGCAACACCCGATGCATGATCAGTGATATGACCACGGTACAGCACAATTATTTCGGACAAAATAATTTTCATAAGTTCCGTATCCTTCGGCACTAGCAAGATCGTGCTCGAGCGCTTCTTGGTAGAATTCCTTGGAACTGATGATCTCATACGCTGTTGCACGAGGCGTTTCGCTGCACCCATCTTTTCACGGACATACGATACCACCTCATTCATACATCGCTGAATCGTTTCACTATTGCTCTCTAGCGCCTGCATATGAATATCAATTCTTCTACTTATTTCGACGAGCATAGCAAATATCGGCCGCTGCAGAACGATGTTTGGAGAGTATTTTCGGAAGCGTTTCAGTTTCGATTCTCCAGATTCCTTTTGATTCTCGTACTCCTCATTAGCACTACCGCTTATTTTACGAAAGGAGACAGCTCTGTGCTGGCAACACGAGGTTAGAAGTGTGTAATGCACTGTGTGCTCTATGCGGGTATTACACATTTTCTCGGCATCAACCGCATGAGCTTCGAAATATCATTGTACGCGAGAAAAATCACTTTTAAACACTCGCCACTCGTCCGCACTGAGTGTAATTCCGGTAAAAGTATTCGACAATTTTTTCTCCACTGGAGTAAAACACGCAGTGTTCAACTTAAGACCGGCGACGATTATTTTACCGAATGATTTATTTAAACCGTGTACAACGGCATTCACTATATAGGGCGATATCGTGTGAGACGTAGCACCGTCAATTGCCATTTTTATTGCTTTCTCGTAGACTTAACCATTTCAAATGAATCGGCGGCGGTGTTCATTCCTCGTTTTATACAGATTACCCCCACCGTCTAATTGCATCGCCGCTACTTTTGATACTGTAAATCATACGACTAAAAATGACTCCTCAATATCCTTTGATATTTGTCGCATTCTGTTTAACAGCCTAGTAAGAGTAGTAGCAAATATATCTCACGTCACATGCATACTCTCTCTCGGACACGTATGTGCATACTCATACATAGACATACAGATAAGATGTGGCATGAAAACTAAATAATATTCGTCGACGAAATTTGATGATTTTCCTCATGACCGTGTGACTTGAGATTAGATGAAAACAATATGACATTCGTCGGTGAAACTCGATAATTTACAATAGTACATGAAACGAATATATATATAAAAGAGTGCCGCTTTGAAAAATCTCTAATTAATTGTCTGATTTACTGTGGTTAGTACTACTCTAACAGTAGATAGGGACCAAGATAGAGAGACCTGTGGGCGTGGCCTCTCCTCGCTCTGCTGGCTTGTGATTAGTCCCCCACCTCCTTACCCCACTTCTTCCCTGCACCTGATTGGTCGCCCCACCCTAAGCCCCCAACTGACGCGCTACCTAGGCGACACGTGCGCCATCTGTCGGACACGTGTTACCGATGCGCCATCTATTGTAAATAATCCACAGGATGTATGTTACCGACAGCAAGTAAAGCAGAGCGACTTACCGACGGTCGGTAGTGTAGATTGGGTGCAACTAACGATAAGTAGATTGGGTCCCGCAGGCGATACCATAGATTGGGCCCTACCATCGAAAAAGAAGATTGCAGCTTGACATCGGTAAAAAGATTTGCGTCCGGTCCCATCTGCGATAAACAGATTTCACTATTTAACACCAATTAAAAGTAAAACCTTTCGAAACTTTAAAATCAGCTGAAATAATTACGGCAAAGTAAAAACACGTGTAATTCTTTTGAAATTTGATAACAACTGTTTTGTTTATTTAAAAAGGTGTCAGACATATTAGAAACGCTTCTCTTATTTTCGCGGAACTCATGATTTATAATTACATCCTGTACAGTTCCTGCGAGCTGGTTAGTTGTAGCTGGACCTGGCGCTTTTTTGTTTTTGCTATTCTTCAACACTTTTCTCAGTTCTTCTGCATCTATTTCCTCATCTAATTCCTGAATGGTGGGCATTTACTCTTGTTTTAATTATTAGCCCAAAATCCCATTCGTCCACGCTCCAGTTGGTCCCTGCGCTTTTGCAAATTCCCACGAGGTACCCCCCCCCCCCCGCCTTTGCACTACCTTTTGCGCATTGTCTTGTCGCCGCTTTTGTCCACCACCGAAATTGCTTATTAAATTTACTTGATATTCACGATTCGTTCTCTTTCTCTATCCACGACTCTTGAATTATAATAATATCACACGTTTCTAAGAAATCCCACGCTCTCCATGCGTTATTGATTCCCGCACAGTTCCACGACACTGTTTTCCACGTTCTTACACACTTATCTACGAAAAAATTGTTTCTTATTTCTAATTCGCCCTTCAACTCATTCCACCGCCACCACACACCATTTACACACATTTTCTGATAGCCTACCCTAACTATTTGGTTCGCTCTTCTTGCCATTTTCGCTTCTTCTTCCATCCACTCTTGTATTTCCCTCTCCCTCGGCGTGTAGTCGTCTCGGATCTATATTCTTGAGTCTTTCAATTCCGCTGTTCGCGACATTATCGCCTTCTTTATGTTTATGTTTCCGGTTGATGCCACTGTACCCCCGTCGAGCAATTGCAGTTTTCTAATCCTCGGGTCAATTCCCAGTCTCTTTTTTATTATATGCGTGATTTCGTTTCGGTCAATCCCCAGTCTCTCTTTTATTATGTGCGTGATTTCGTTTCGGACGCCTCTGTCAACCGCTTTTACGCCTGTGACCACGATATTAATTCTTCTTATCCTTCTCTCTTCTCTTTCGAAGTCCCACTCCGCTGCCAGCAGTGCAGAAGGCTTTGCGTGTTCGCGTAGCGCTTCCTGGCTCAAGGGATCATCTCAGTGTGAAATTTTCAAAAAATCGTTTTTTTTTTTATTATCGGATAGTATACACGGTTACAAACATGCTGTTAAATTTTTTAATCGAAATTCGAATTATTTTCGTCACTACAGCATTTCTTAGAGAAAGGGAACATAGCGTCACATCTGCCGCGTCCGTCCGGTCGTTCAACCGTTATTCCTTTTGTTGTGCTCCTACCTGCGCGTGACCTTCTATCGGTATTCAGTTCTTTAAATTCGTTGAAGGTATAGAACTGGTTCGTTGGGAAGCCAAGCATTTCAGTTTATTTTCGGCATTCACTATGGATGGACCTCCGAGAAAAACACCGAAAAAACCTCCGTCTCAAGATAGAAAAGGCTCAAGGAGCACACATCCGCGATACGAAAGAAAAAGAAAAAATTCCGGGGGATTTAAAGGAACGAATCGGCATGTTATTGAGAGTGATACAACGTTTGCAAGCACATCGGCGGCGAAAATATCGAGGAAGAGTCCGGAGTTCGATGTAAAAATTGACCAAACATTCAGTTATGTTTTGGTAGAATTTTTCTTGGTGCTCGGCTCTGCAAGAGTTATTGAAGTGTAAAAAGTGCAACAGCGACGTCAAATTTTATAAAAAGTCGATTCGCAGTTTAGGCTTCAAGATTTGTCTTGAGTGTTCGTGTTCGGATCCGGCCGAGATCAATTCATGTCCGCTAATAAGCAACGCGTACGAAATAAACCGCCGTTTCTGTTTCGTTATGCGAATGCTCGGCATCGGCATACATGGAATTAGAAATTTTGTCGCTTTGATGGATCTGACTTTCACTTTCAATAGCACCACGTATTATGGCATACTGAAAACGCTGCACATTGTTGTGAAAACAATATACGAGGCCGTCATCAAGAGCGAGTGCGACGCATTTAACTTTGGGTGTGTGCGTCGAGCGTATAGCTCACTACCAACACACAAAACAATAACAGAATACCGAGCTGGATGTACTGAGAACTTATGTCGACGTAATACCAGAAAAGAATTGTAGAGATAATCGTTGTAATTAACGAAGTTAAATGAATTGTACTGGTCATCGGTACCAGGAAACCGAACGTTAACATTCTGTTTTTAATTGGTGGAAATGAATAAACCCTATTCTCACCTACCCAGAAATCTAAAATTAATTACATCTGTGATCGAGCTCGAATTTTCCCTGGGAAAATAAATTTAATGTTAACGATAAAAAATATTACCGTTCGAATTCTATTTATTCTTTATTAGGGTCTATACGATCTTTAGCTCAATCTATTTGTTATGAAGTAAGGTTAGCAATTATTTTAATTAGGTTAATTTTATTAATTATTAATAATTTAATATTAATAAATTGGTCAATTTTCAATTTAATAGATGAATAATAAATTATATGTGGCCTATTAGGCTAATATTTTTATTTAGAATAATAGCTGAGTTGAATCGAACTCCATTTGATTTTTCTGAGGGGGAGTCAGAATTAGTTTCAGGGTTTAATGTAGAATATAGAGGGGGGGGGGGGGGGGGGGGGGCTGTTGTATTATTTTTTTTATCTGAATATACTAGTATTATATTTATAGGATTTATATTTTCTTCATTGTATATAGGGGGTGATTATATAAAGATTATATTTTATTTAAAAATGTTGAGCTTAGTATTTGTAATTATTTGAGTTATTTGAGGAAAATTATTTATTTTATATAATAATATTTCAGTGATTAGTTTAATAAGTAAGATAATAGAGTGTTTAATTCTATTTTATGTTTTCGAAACATATACTGTAACATAGTTACACCCGCTAGCCTGCCTGATTACGAGGGTGGTTTGAAAAGTCCGTGCTAAGTCAGAGAGAGGGCACTACTACTGCCTATCGAAGTTATTTTCAGTTAGTAGCATCTCTTGGAAGAACACACACCAAGTTTCAGCCAGATCGGTTTATTTCTTTGTGTTTGGCGTTCGTTTGAATCGAAGAAGTCGAAAGGTTTTCAAAACATGGACGAAAAAGAATTTCGCGTGTTGATTAAACATTACTTTATGAAAGGCAAATCGCCTCAGGAGACTAAAGAGAAGCTTGATAAACATTATGGTGACTCTGCACCTTCAATTAGAACAGTTTATAAGTGGTTTCAAAATTTTCGGAGTAGCCATATGGACACAAGTGACGCTGAACGTTCTGGACGCCCTGTTTCGGCCACTACTCCAGAAATCATTGATAAAATCCATGATATGGTGATGGATGACAGAAGAGTGAAGGTGCATGAGATTGCTAGAGCTGTGAGCATCTCGAAGGAACGGGTACATAATATTTTGCACCAACATTTGGGCATGAAAAAGTTATCCGCAAGATGGGTGCCGCGATTGCTCACGATTGATCAAAAACGAAGTCGTGTGAGGTGTTGCATGGACGGTTTGCAGCTGTTGCATCGGAATCCGCAGGACTTTAAGCGTCGTTTCGAGACTGTGGATGAAACATGGATACACCACTACACTCCTGAGACCAAAGAACAATCCCAACAGTGGGTTGGCAAGGGGGAATCTGCACCAAAAAAGGCGAAGACTGTTCCTTCGGCCGGGAAGGTTATGGCAACTGTCTTTTGGGATTCGCAAGGAATAATCTTCATTGATTATTTGGAAAAGGGTAAAACTATTACAGGCGCATATTATTCATCGTTGTTGGACCGTTTGCAAATCGAGCTACAAGAAAAACGTCCACGATTGGCCCACAAAAAAGTCCTTTTCCATCACGATAACGCACCAGCTCACACCTCAGCAGTTGTGGCCGCAAAACTGATGGAAGTAGGGTTCCAACTCATTCCACATCCCCCCTATTCTCCAGATTTGACTCCCTCGGACTATTACTTGTTCCCCAACATGAAGAAATGGCTGGCGGGAAAAAGATTTTACTCAAACGAGGAGGTGATTGCAGAAACGAATGCCTATTTGACAGACTTGGACAAATCCTATTATTCGGAAGGGATCAACAAACTAGAGCATCGCTGGACGAAGTGTATTAGTCCAAAAGGAGATTATGTTGAAAAATAAAAATGATCTATCCTAAAAAATTAAGTAGTTTTCATTTTTGCACGGACTTTTCAAACCACCCTCGTATATTTCACTATTATAAGAGGCGAGATTACGCTCTAAGGCACGGTAGAATTCGAGCACTCGAGTAACATTTAAGTGCATAGTATTTAAATAGGTAGGATAAGCAAGTAGTGTGTAAGTGCGTAGGTTTAAAGCGGATAGAAAGAGAGTAGAACGAGAGAGAATTATAAGTATAATAGAGAATTAGTATATAATAAGTATAATAGAGATTATAAGTATAAAAAATATTGCCTTTAAGGGGGGTGGGGGAAGGGTTTGCACTTTTGAAAAATCGATTTTTTTTTGTTGTCTTTTCTTATAGTTAAACATTTCAAGAATATAGTCTCAAAGTTTGAAGTCGATCAGAGCAAAACTCTCGAAGTTATTGACTCGTTAGTCTCCTCTCGGAAAGACAGCGCGCAGCTGGCGAGCAGGTATACAGGTGTCCCAGCTACATACACCTCATTACGACGGGTTGCATACTCCTAGGAGCGCGCCCAAGCGCGCATCGAGCCGGTAATACAGAGCGTGTCAGTATAATCACTCGCGTATCTTTACAAAAGTTTCAGTATAGCGAGTCATCACGCTGTCAACCGCTTCGCATAATAACCCGAAAAAACGTCATATTTATAAAATATTTTAATTTTTAAATGTGTGTTTAAATGCTTGAAGTTTTAAATGTTTATTTGGGCGTTTAAATGTTACAGAACGTTTAAATCTTTAAATATTTTTATGTGTTTAAATTATTGAAGGTTTAAATGTTGAAACGTTGCAGAAATGCAGTACGGGTACTTTCTTTTAGTTGTTCTTTCTATCAAAATTATGAATCGACTGCAAACTGTAGTCTGCTATGTTTAAATTCATTACATTAATTATGCAAATTCGAACTTCAAGATTCAATTTAGACTCGTGCGCACGTCGGGATTATGTGCGTTTCGCCGAAACTGAATTTTAAACATAGCAAACTACAATTTGCAGTCGATTCATAATTTTGATAGATAGGACAACTAAAAGAACGTATCCGTACTGCGTTTCTGCAACGTTTCACCATTTAAACCTTCAATAATTTAAACACATTTAAATATTCAAGGATTTAAACGTTCTGTAACATTTAAACACCCAAATAAACATTTTAATCTTCAAGCATTTAAACACACATTTAAAAATAAAAATATTTTATAAATATGACGTTTTTTCGGGTTATTATGCGAAGCGGTTGACAGCGTGACGACTCGCTGTACTGAAACTCTTGTAAAGATACGCGAGTGATTATACCGTCACGCTCTGTATTACCGGCTCGATGCGCGCTTGGGCGCGCTCCTAGGAGTATGCAACCCGTCGTAATGAGGTGTATGTAGCTGGGACACCCTGTACAGTTTATTTGCTTGGGGATCGTTCTGGCCTATTTTTCTGTTTCGAAAAATTGCTATTTAGTAAAGACAGGTAACTAAAGCCGTAAATATATATTTTATATGTGTATATTATACACTGTATAATATTTTTAAAAGGGAGACGAGCGTCAGTTAATGTTGTACGTTCGATCGTGCGCTTATTCTCAGTGATTTTATAATTTTGGAAAGATATTTTTTGTTAAAAAATGCCGAGAATATCTAAAGTTTCGAGAAATGACCAAAGAGGTACAAAAACTCATTCGTGCAGAATAAAAAAAAGCCTTATCCAAAGGAACAAAATAAGGCTGAAGCTAATACGTGGATCATCGAAAAAAAGAAAGTTAAATACCAGTGCAAGCGTGTCAGACGTGGTTGAAAAACATTATAGAATCTTCTATTTTTCGCTTATTTTCTCAACAATTTCCAGTTTAATTAAATGTGCTCAGTGTCATGGTTCAGTTGAGTTCAAAAGTTGCACAAAAGAAAGTCTTGGCTTTCAAATCCAGGTAAAATGTGCCAATCCACGCTATAGCGTGGATCACAATTTAATCACATTAATTCTTAATGAATGAGTGAGGCAATCAGAGTTGACAAAAATAATTAATGATTCGGTTGTTAGAGATCTTTCTGAGATCGATAACACAGGGATCTAGGTGGCGCTGACTCTTACCAGGCTGCGAACTGCCAAAAATTTTCCATCAAAAAAAAATTTGGTCAAATCATTTGTCGCTTAGATTTATCACTCTTAAGAAACATATGACCGCGTATAAAAGGATTAATTAATTAATCTGTAACTAAGATGAGTATTACGATGTGTGAAGTAACGCCACATCTGCTCTTTGAGAGTGCGATTAAAGCGCTCGCCAATCGAGGCTTTTACATTCGGATTACGAGCAACGCGAAATTGTATGTTTTCATCTTTGAGAAATTTTTGGAGTTGACCACCGAAGAATTCTTTTCCACGGTCGGTTTGTAGTGAAACAGGTGTACGACCATCGTTACGCTCGAGAATACGTTTAAATGCCTTAGATAACCTCGCGCACAGTTTTGTCCTGCAAGGATTCGACCCAGGCGTATTTGCTGAGAACGTCAATTACCATAAGCAGGTAGGAGACGTCGTCGTTATAGCTTCTCAAAGAACGTAGATCCACGAGATCGACCTCCCAGACATCGTCAATATTTGTAACATTGTAATACAGTCGTGGAAAGACACGGTGCACGGGTCTATAAATGGTATAACTATCCTGCTGAGTCAATCAGTCATACATGGAGTCTGCTTTATTTTTGCTACTGATTAAACGCCGCGCACCAGCGTATCCAGCTGGATGCGAAAGATCATAGTACACTTTTTCGAAAGTCATCTTTCACCGCTCGTTGTACAACTTGTTCTAAATCTTTATACACTGTTCAAACACTCTTATTACTTTTGTTTTCCGACGTTTTGAAGAAATATTCCCCAGGGTGTATATCGTTGCCGTCGTCGTAGTCGTCGTGATACGTTATATTGTATGTCATGGTCATTATTCCGATTTGTCGAGTAAATTAAATCTCTGTGAGAACAAGAGAGAGCAAATAATCTCTACTACCGAAAATAAAGTTATGCGTATGAAAGTTTTTGGCACAACGTAATCGTTGAAGTTTTTTGATAACTATTACATACTTCGAAATATAACATAGTTAGCCTTACTTTTTTAATGTTAAAAAATCTTTGTGAATACACGTTGGAGTTTTTAAGTTTTGCTAATTCTATGATAGATTAGTTTTTTTCTAAAGATGATATCATCTATATCTACATTTAGCATTTTTGTATGTATTAGGTGTAGTATTTTTTTAAATCTTGGTCGATTTTTTCTATTAAAAATTTCTAAGTTGTAATGTACAGTAGAATTTAAATGTTTCTGGACTAGACCTTCCTAACGAGAGCAGAGGAGAAATTCGAGTTGTTCTTGAAGACGTAGTTCCTTTTCATTAGTTCTCTTACAAATTTTGAAATTGTTGTAGATGCGTAGATCCAAATCTTCTATACAGACTTCTAAAGAAATCCATGTTTATTTGTATGCCAGTGTAGTTAATCGTTTGTAAACGCAGTGACCGCTTTCGTTGTAAATTTACATCTCATACATACATACATACTCATACATACTCATCTAATTAGATGAATATTTTACGGCATTGCGACTGTCCGGAGAAAAGTCAAATAAACCCCAAAGTTAATTCAATTCGAATTCAAAGTCAACTGATCGCAGCACTAACAATACAACAAATAATTATTCCATCATCCATCTTAAGACTATTTTGAACAGACTCGGAACTTACAACTCTTACAAAAGTCTTACAAAATGCTGGTTGATCAATCTGTCCAGTATTTTCTATCGGACGAAACTAAATTTTGTAATACTTACTCACAAAGAAAGCCGAAGGTGCCATTCATAAAGTTATTTCTGAATTTGAATCACAGTCAGATTTGATTCAGAAAGATAAGTTAGTATTGAGGCAGTTGGTTTATCGCGTTTCGCGTAAGAGCCGCAACGAGTCGGCGGCGTCACCGTCCGGGCCTCGGCCGATAGACAAAGCAAGAGTAGCGCGTAGCAACTCGGGCAATCTCTGGAACGTTCGTTCGAGTTCGCGCGCTAGCTATAGACAATAAGAGATACGCTAAGTAGTTCATCGCTGACCACGGTCGAATGTACACGCGTCTTAGCACAAATATTAAAATAGAGACATATATACATAGTGCTTCATCAAGTAAGAGATTTACTGAAAAGTACCTACACACTCCTCCCTCTCACAATAACCTGAAAAGAACTAAAACTACATGCAAGCTCAAATAGTTAGGTTATGCGAGACGCTTGCTAACTAATATTTGAAATAAATTACATTGCACTAACACAAAATAGACACTAATAAAGTCATACTTGATACTAAGATATCTTTATCTTTACACCGTGATATAAAAATCACCAGAGATGACAAAGTGAATAGCACTATTGTTCTAAAGTCTATTGATTACATACAAAAATCCCTTGCACTCTTAAATGATGAAAATTATTTACAAGTTTATGGTAACTGATACAACAAAAATTGCACACACAAATCAGTTACTAGACGTCTAGATATCTGAAATCGAGCAAAATTCATTAATGAAACTAACTATCATTACTTAAGACCTGATAATACAAATTTAGCTAGAATATACACTTTAGCAAAAATATACAAACTGAACATCCCAACGAGGCCAATAGCTTAGTCTATCAATTGTCCCACACACAAAATCAATTGATTTTATTCATAACATATTGACGAAGCGTATTAAGAGTCGATTCGTAATGTTAATGACAGTACTTCTCTGAAATCATTGGTTACGCAAATCATTTTAACTGCTTAATACATTTTAGTTTCATTAGATGTGACCTCTCTTTGAACAAATGTATCTTTACTATTAGTTTTAAACCGTCTTAAAAAGAAGGTATTTGTGTGGAGAGGGCAATTTTATCATCGGATTAAAGACACTGAGATAATTATGTCTTTTACTTATTTCACTTTGATAATAAAATTTACAAACAAATTTCTGGGCTTCCTATGGGCTTTCCATTAGCTCCAATATTATATCACATAGTAGTTATGGCTGCTTGAGAAGAATGTTGCTTGTCAGAACTGTATTACACTCCAGTTTTATTCACAAGGCACGTAGACCACGTGATTTGCTCTCTCAAATCAAATTCGATGAACTTCAACAATTTTCAACACTCAGCATCCCAAACTCGAATTTACTATTGAGAAGGAGAAAGATAATAAAAGAAAGAAAATGATAATAAAATACCATTCATGGATTTGTTATTAACTAGGGAAAATGAGATCATTATCACAGATTGGTGTCGTAAGCTGGTCTGGTAGATTTATTCACTTTTTCTCCAGTCATAAAATATAGGCATTACTCGTATATACATGCTCGTAGACAGAGCATTAAAACCTTCACATTCACAGTTCTGAAGTAAAGACTTGAAATTCATTAATGACACGTTACTCTTAACTTGTAATCCTATATATGTCATTAAATGGACCATTCATGTTAGAAGACAGACTATCACGACTATTCCCGGGACTCAAGAAGAAAATTTTTCAATTGACACAGGATGGATTATTAATTGTTCATACATATGATATACATACTATCCTTCAGTAAGGCTTTTCAAATAATTTGAATTTAATCTAGTCACAAATGACAAACATAACATTAACTTGATTAGCGTCTCAACGAAGGATAAAATTCCCTCGTTGTTAAAATTCAAATTAGTTTATTTGTTACCATGAACATATCGTTCTGCAACTGATATCGAATGGATTAAAAGGCATGCATTCGTGAGTATAGAAATAGAGAACTCACCTGTAACAAGATCGCACCACCTTAGGCAGTCAAATTAATGCGGCTAAACATGCTTTTGATATTTCTTGAATATTTGCTTTTGAATCCTTTTCAAACAAACTTATTCTCATGGAAATGATTTGCATAAAAGAAGACAATAATTTCACAAATGTTAGAACTCGCATTAATAAGTTAAGCATTATTCATAATTCCATATTATAAATCGGAAAAATAACTTTTGTTAATCGGTTACTCGTATATATTGAAACATTCATACTTATATTTAATTTCGTCATGGAATTTACTTTGGCAATAATTTAGCACAGTTTTAACAAGGTTATAAGTGCAATAGAATTTGAAATCTTGCCCATAAAATATTGCTATAATTATATACGGCTTAGATACACCGTGATACGTTGATTGATTAATTGATCATCACTGTTACACATTTGCCACCGAATACTGTCTGTTATACCACACGACCGGCTTCTCCGGTCGATTCCTTTTGTAAAATGTGAATAAAATTGTATAATTCTCTTTTGACATATAAACTTATTGGTAATTATACTTAGCGTGTTTTCATATACATTACTTTACTCAACATGACCGTTATAGGAAACACAAAAAATCTGTTGCCATTGTTACGTCCAGCGTTCTCATGTGAACATATTATTTTTATAAATGCGTTGGGTCACTGCGTTGCCCGTATACTGCTTACCATAATATAAATATTATTTCAATTACCTATAACGAATGAATACTAGTAATTATGATTTTACTTTACTACTCAAATTAATTAAATAATAATTATTACAATAATATAATAATGAATTTTACAATGTAAGCACTCATAAACATTGATATTTAGGTACGCAGACATAGATCTAACATATTACATACTGCTTGAGAATTCCGTCCGATGGTGTTGTTTGACAGACCTGTGAATATATTGAAACTAATGAAGCTTCACTCAAGACAGGGTGAAAATAAACCAGACACATAGATGTTAAATTAGAGAAAGTAGTTTATTAAACCTTCTGCATAACTACAACAAATCACATAATTTTGAAAAAACACTAAAAGTGAGAATAAATACAAGAAAGACCAAATTTAGAAAGAATACAAAATAATATAAATAAATGCACCAAAAATCTGAGGATTAACAATTGAATTTAATTAATGAAGCTGAATTTAATTTGAGCTGTTGCAGCACACAATTATATTAATTGTGCTGCATGTGCTGAGAGCAGTGTACGCACCGCAGCCAGTGCTGCGGAACATGCCACGCGATGAGATAAATGAGTGCGTAAGGCGATATAACAATTCACAGCAAGCTCTCAGCAGCTTAATGAAGAGAGGTTGCAGTGAAAAAATGAGAGCACTTGCAATTGAAATTGCTTGAGTGCTCTACACGCATGAGACTAGCTACGCAGGCAGCCCTGCGTAGCACAATACAACACATAATGAGGATTTACAAAATGAGCAGTGTATAGTCGCTGTACTCTTCCAGCAGATGTCCTGGAGAAAAGTACAGCGACCATAGTACACCTGCATAATTATATTAATTATACCGGCAAATTATGTTGAGAGGAAACGTGGCGCGACATGTGCTGCGATGCCCGCCATAAAGTGAGACCAAAAAATGTTGATGTACCGATGAGAATCCAACTCCTCATTGCCATTGAATTTATGGTAAATTATAACAATGCACTCGTACCTGATTTTGAGTCCGGGTGAGCAAATGAAGGTTGAGATAATCCGGTTGAGAGATGTGAAAATTGTCCGTTGTTCCGTGCGGGTTTTCACGTAAGTGTCGAAATATCCAATGTGGCTGCGGAATATGAAAGCGTCGTTGGGCGCTAAAGTAAATTGAGAGAGATAGCCGGTGAGCGAAGCCGAAGTCAAGCGAGAGAGAGATATCTTCTCGCTCGACGCGGCATGCCTACGAGGGACAACCTCGGCTCCGCGAAGCCCTGCCTCGGCTATCTCCGCCCAACCGAACGCTGCGTGCTCGAGCACAGCAACAGGTCGACGCACGGCGAATATCGATTGCTATGTGCCAGCTGATTATCCAACACATACCTATACGAAATTGTCTGTGGGGAGTGCAATGAGAGGAAGGCAGAAAACCAAAAGTCGGAAAAGGTTGGCAATAAAACTATCCTTAATCTACAACCCCTGGCTGTTCAAATCCAAAGGGTGCCAAACCACTGTGTTAAGAAATAGTCATGGTTCAGTAGTTGGCCACTATTGGGATCGAATTAAGGGGGTTCGCCCGTATCTGCCTCCACCATTGATTATTCAGTAGCAACCCCCGCTCAGAATCAAGAGGGACTTATGCCTGTATGATTCCATAACATCCACGGTGAGGAATTTTGTTGTCAGCCGATCTAATACTATTGATGTAGTCGGCACCGATAAGGGATCCTATGTAACTAAAACTACCAAGATAACCTTGCAGCCACCTTGAAGTACCGTGAGAAAATTATTACTCCCTCCACGAGTCAAACATGCACAGGAGAATGATATTTAAGCAAGTAAAGCAGAACAGCTTAGCTCAGTCTTTCGCGCAGTCTTTCATCAGTCTTTCATCAATATTTCCTTGGTCTTTTCCGGTCTATCAACTGATCAAGTCATCAGGCATCAGTCCCACGCGACACTCAGTGAGTGATTCTAAAAATTGTGTATTAACATTTGGAATAGTTCCATTATTCAATACCAAGTGTCAAAATAAGTTCATCATCAAATAGTTAAACCGTGAGTGATTCGAAGTACACCTATCCTCCCAAATTCGACGGGGATTGAACCGTCATCCTTAGTATGAAATCAAGTAAATACCTCAGTGAATGTAACCCAGGGAAACTGCGTGTTGAGTCGGTTCGGTAGTGCCGGTCCCTTGCGGAATTGATGCACGCCTACTGTCTTGGCATTGTACGGCCCCTGGAGGAACTCATTGACGTTTTATTAATTTCATACAACCATCAGGTTAACCCCGTTTTAACTTAGCCGCACACACTGCGTTGATCATTTTGTGCAGAACCCTTGCGGAACACATTTGCGGAGCACGATTAGCATTATGGTGTGATGTGGTTGGTTGAGGAGGGATTTGACTTGTAGGTAACCTATGGTATGGTACATAACCATACACCCCAGGAAAAACTACGTGTTGAGTCGGTTCGGTAGTGCAGGTCCCTTGCGGAGTTGACGCACGCCTACTGTCTTGGCATCGTACGGCCCCTGGAGGAACTCATTGGCAGTTCACTAATTTCATACAGCCATCAGCTTGACCTCGTTTTGATTTGGCCACACATACCGCACTGATCAACCTGTGCAGAACCCTTGCGGAACACATGCACGATTAGTGGTATAGTATGATGTGGTTGGTCGGAGAGAGAACCAGCTTGTAGGTCTATAACTCGTTAAATTCAACAAACGTCGTCCTAGTTCCTCCATCTTATACCTCCTTCTTTCCATCCTCATAGAACATTCATGACCAGACAACGCGGAGGCCGCGAATATCAGATCCGTCACGTGCACTCAATCGTTGCTCAAACACTGAGCTTAGTGAATTCCCTAAAAGACACGCTCACACCGGAGCAAACCGCAACCGGTTTGATCGCTCTCAGTGAACCCATTAATAACTGTCGTTTACCAAGGGGCAACAACCGAACCATCGCAAAAGTAGCTTAACGAACGTGTGCGATACAGCCTCCTTCAAAACTGGTCATAATCAGTAACGTATCATACGTGGGACCTACGATCATTATCAGTAACGTGTCATACGTGGGACCTACGATCATTATCGCCGAAACCAGTACAGCAGTACCTGCCGTACCGAACCACCCAGTCCCTGAACCAGCGGTTCCGGTGCCAAGGAAGAACCTCGAAGCTATTCCACGACCATCAGCAACCCGTCGGCGATTCACCAAGGTGGTCCAGCGAAGGCACCGTACAACCATCAAGCTGAGCAACATCCCAGTCATCAAGATTGATTAGGATATGCCCGCTACGCCCTACGTTCAACCACGCAGCCTAACACAATGAACAGCCGTTATTACCATTCTTATAATATTCGTTTTGAACTCGAGGGAGAATTTCTGTTCAGCCCACATTAGTTAAAATGTCTAAGGTTAGTGAAGGTCTCCTCCCTACCGGTAAAGCCCGGTTCAAGCGAGACCTTATTTCTGCCCATAATCCTGTGGCATCCATGTGCGCATTCACATCTTGCTTTAAAGAACAAATCAAGATCTGTTGGTAGGACGTAACACATTACATAACCTAACTTTTGCAGATCAGTAGTATGTGTACACCTTTGCTCCATCCCACTCCCATCCCCACTCCTTCCCCCACCACGCGGCTACCCCCACCACCCCACTTTTCCACCGTCGCGCTACCCACTCGGCTTAACCAGTGTCGGTAACGTGGAGATGGTAAAGTGAGGTGGTGTGGGTACTCTGGTGAATGAGAAAGACTAGAGATAAGAGTAGGATGGAGCAAAGGTGTACACATACTTGAAAAAAGGAAAAAAATTAGGTACTTACCTCTGTTGTTGTTGACGTCCACCTTCCTTTGACGGCGATTTTAAACTCCTGTCTCTCACTATCTCACTCACACAAACACACACACACACGCTCGCACGCACGCGTCAACACTTCCATAATAGAGCATCGTCTGCTTCAGAAAGCTCGGGATTCTCGAAGCCCTCGTCCACGACGCCGCCATCGTACCCGATGTCTATTTCGGCACTGAGGACTCCGAAAACCCGCTAGCCTCGTAACGAGGATACATTGCGAAAAATACGTTTTTGACTGCGCGATCACGAAGTTGAAGACAGACTGAATGCTCAGGATGCTGCTGGTTGGTATCACGGGCTTTGAAGATAGCAGACCGCCCTCTTAATCATAACTAAGGTGTCCAGCGCTCTGAATGCAGCGACAGCGGTTTTGCACGTGCGTACCGCTTTGCGCTGTGCTCCTCGCGAAGCGCTTGCTCTGCAGTAAAAGGCGCAGAATATGATACCGTACCGCGAGGGACCTCGATTATAAAATAAGAGGCACAGTAAGACGATGTATTTGTTTTTAATTGATCAATATTTTATTTAAATCACTTTACACATATTTACCGTCGTATGCAACATCCCTGCAAACACGGTAATCTTCGCTCGGAGACTCCACCGCCATTAAATTTATTTTTATCACTGTCTGATCGTCGAGAGGCAAAAGCATTGTAATATTCACGCACTAATCTGTCGTTTTTCATTACATTATCGCTAAAGAGATTATTAAATCGCGACATGGTGAAGCCGCACGACATAAGATGTAGGAATACGATGCAAAATTGTCCACACACATCCGACGTATTACTCTGTAGCTGCTTGAGGCCGTACCGATAGAACTTGCAGTTTCTTCGTAGTCGTGCGAGATATTGCGGTATAACCGGTGGTAGCCCGTAGCTATCAAAGTACATTCCTTTTCCATGATGGTTAACGTACATGGCGATCCAATGCTCTCCAGGTCCGTCGTGGTTATCCGTGTTAACTACGAGTCCGGCAGGTAACGACCATACACATGGAATTATGTCAGCCGGGTATACGCCAACGGTTGAAAGTGGTAGATACTGCAGACTCTCGTAGATGTGTCTAGTGTTCATGCTGAACACGTAGTCAATGATTAAATGATGACCAATACGCTTTAAAAGACGTATTGTAACGGAACGCCATTTACGGCGCTCTGCTACTATAACATAACCTTAAGAGCACCCACACACCCAGCCTATACCAACGTATAAAGATCAAAACTAATAGTAAAGAAAGAGAATCACTCGAGAAGTCGATGATCCATTAACAAAAGAAGCAAACACAGAACAGACGAACATCGGCGGGACTAGGACAACATAACATAAAAGTAGGTACACACGGTCATCCGCGAGTACCCACCCTAAAACAGCATGGCGTCCGACACAGGCCCCACCGAACTAAAATAAGACGACTATCAAAACAAACACAGCTCGCAAGAAACGCGCACGAGTAAGACGAGGGGCAGGTCAAAACAGCAGCACCACGCACGACAGACCGGACCCCAGCGTAGTAGCCCCCGCCCCACTAGGAAGCAGGCGGAACAACGCGTAACAACAAACGCCTTACCGTGCTAAGAAGGCATAGTCAGCTTCACCCTTTTAACCCTTTGACTGCTAAAGGCGTATATATACGCCTTCACAAGTCCATTAATATATACGAAAGGCGTATATGTACGCCCTCACAAATCCATCAATATATACGGAAGGCGTAAATATACGCCCTCTGTATTTTTTTACTATAACACCAGACAAATAGTTGTGGGACTGTAAGAAAAAACCGCAAATATGTACCAATTATTTCCAACAAATTGCAAAAAGCAGAAATATCGTTTCGATCGACTGAAACTTTATTATGTATGAAATGGCATGATAAAAGAGAAGTTTGGATGTTGACAAGTTTACATCACGCTGATATCGTAGAAACAGGAAAGCTTCATTACCATACAAAAACACCAGTAACAAAACCAACATGTATACAGGATTACAATCGTAATATGGGTGCTGTAGATAAGACCGATATGGTTATTAGCACTATTGAGTGCATTAGAAAAAGTTATAAATGGTATGAAAATTTTTTTTTTCATTTATTAGATATAAGTGTTTGGAACGCATATGTTTTATACAAGCACGTATCAGGTCAAGAGTTACAATTCGCGACATTTCATTTACTACTGATAAAACAAATATTTGGAAAATATTTACGAACTTCTAATACATATCAAGGGGGAAGAAATACTGACGACCCGTTACGTCTTATTGAAAGGCATTTTCCAAGTACCTATTTTAATCCGTCTGCGAAAAAAAAGAATCAAACGCGAAAATGTGTGGTATGCACTAAACATAAAATCCGACGAGAAAGTAGATATGAGTGCAAAAAATGTAATGTAGGTTTATGCGTTGATCCATGCTTTCAAATATATCAGGGGTACAAATTGAAAATGCGGGTTTGATAACAGATGGCGTTACTAACGCTATACGCATCAGGCAGTACTGTGACTATGTTCATGTCAAAGCTACGTCTTATAGCTTTAATTTTCAGTATGTGTCAATTTGTCGCAGTGTCAAATTCATAGTTTTTTTGAGCTCTCAATATGTCGAGTTTCGTGCCAACAAAACAGCATTTGCGGGAAGTTTTAATTTACTTCTTTAATTTGAAGAAAAGTGCTGCTGAAGCACATCGATTGGTCTCCGAGGCTTATCCGAGTCATGTTCCATCGGTTTCAACGTGCGAGAGATGGTTTGTGCGGCTTAGAAGTGGTGATTTTGACGTTGAGGACAAAGAGCGGCCGGGCCAAGTGAAAAAGTTTGAGAATGCTGAATTGGAGGCAATACTCAATGAAGACTCGTGTCAAACTCAACAAGAGCTCGCAGATTCATTGGGAGTGACACAACAAGCCATTTCCCATCGTATAAAAGCCCTCGGAATGATCCAAAAGCAAGGACATTGGGTGCCGTATGAGCTGAAGCCGAGAGACGTCGAGCGCCGTTTTTTTGCATGCGAACTGCTGCTCGAACGGCAAAAACGGAAGGGTTTTTTGCATCGCATTGTCACTGGTGATGAAAAGTGGATCCATTACGATAACCCGAAGCGCAAAAAATCATATGGTTACCCCGGCCATGCATCATCATCGACGGCCAAACCAAATATTCACGGCGCCAAGCTCATGCTCTGTATTTGGTGGGACCAGCTGGGTGTGGTGTATTATGAGCTATTGAAATCGAACGAAACCATCACAGGAGCACTATACCGAACTCAATTGATGCGTTTGAGCCGCGCACTCAAAGAAAAACGGCCACAATACGAGCAAAGACACGACAAAGTAATTTTGCAACATGACAACGCTCGGCCACATGTTGCAGCGCCGGTCAAAACATACCTACAAACGCTGAAATGGGAAGTCTTACCCCACCCGCCGTATAGCCCAGATATTGCTCCTTCCGATTACCACCTTTTCCGATCGATGACACATGGCCTAGCTGACCAGCGCTTTCATTCTTACGAAGAAGCCCAAAAATGGGTCGATGACTGGATAGCAGCCAAGCCGGCCGAATTTTTTCGCGACGGTATCCGTAAATTGCCAGAAAGATGGGAAAAAGTTGTGGCTAGCGATGGACAATACTTTGAATAATTCATTTGTTACCATTTTTTCAGAATAAACGTTCAAAAATAGAAAAAAATCCCGCATTTTCAATTTGTACTCCTGATACCATACACAAATTGATTATTAAATTTTTCTATTTTAATTTTATAATATTTATTCGTTCATTATCGTTTTATTATTTTTATTATTATGTTAAAATTATTAAAATACCCTGTTAAAGTTGTCATACTCTGTGTTACATTATAAATTTTGGATTTTTTCCTTTATATTTAATTACCGATTATTATTGAAGGAATGCACAAAATAAGTTAAGTAAATTAAAATGGCTTAAAAAGTTACTTAAGATAAATAAAAAAAAGTTGATATTTTTATTTTATTTGCCATAATTATTTTTTAAACCCCAAGAATGGTATCAAATTTCCGGATACTGTTTTGGTCACTAGTCAGTGGACAACCAGGTCGCAGCTACCGACATGCGAAAAACGCGCCGTTCATATTAGTGGATTCGTTCGAGAGCGCGCCGCAGTCAAAGGGTTAAGCCAACCATACCACACCGACGCGATGCGCAGAGAACGCCACGATACGGCGAAATTACAAAAGAATTAGTGAAACTCTCGAAATTCCACAAATTCTCAAGAGTAAACGACAAGGGGATTCCACATGAAACCTCACCACATACCCCCACTGGAGGATCCAATATTAATAACGAAATAAAGACATAAAACAAACCGAAATATTACAAAAAACAATTAACAAATCAAGACTAGGGCAAGCCCTAACTGGACAAGACACTCAAAAGTAAAACCAGCACGAAAATCTAGGAAAACATCTAGAAAACACGTTGTAAAACACCAAAGTCACCATAATTAAACAATCCTAGCGCGAATCGAAACAGAAGATAGACTAGGAAATACACACAAAGAATAAGTAAAACCACACACAAAAATAATTAGTAAAAACATTAATCAAACAATAAAAAACTCTCAGGAAAAGTTTGAACCTCCTGCGGCTGGAAATTTAACACGACCAACAAAATTCAACCTCGCTAGAACCGCGGTTCAAACTCAGAAAAGACAAAGCCCGGCTAAATATAGAAATAACGGTACACCACCCCGCACCTCCTTCACCCAGTGATTGAAGGGCGACAAACAACACGTGACATACCACAAAACACCCCCTCGGGGTCTATCCACTAAACTATATAAACCACGACCGGACAAGCCTCGAGGCTCTTGTCGAAAATGTGTTCTTCAAGACGAAGCGCTGCCCGACAGCCACACTAAATTCATTTTAAATTCAGAATGTAACAAAAAAGTGCTCTTTCGATCAATCGATTCCCCTGCATTGCGCTTGGCCGTCGTTTGACCGAACGAAACTATATCAATGAAACTAACAGTTTGGGAAATATCTTGATAGCAAATAGTATTCTTTTGCTCAACTGATTCCCTGGCATTGCGTCCTGGCTGTCAGTTGAGTGAACGAATTAATTAGGTTACTCTGCGAGGAAAGGGCTCCTCTGCATTGCGCCTCGGCCGCCCCCAATCGCAGCGTTAGGGCACTCTGCATGAACGTGTCCCCACGCATAGCGCCGCGGCTACATGTCTTCTGCAGAGTGAAGAAGCACGTGTGTCTCCAGGTTCCGGGAGTGGCATCCCGACTTGTTGCACCGCGCGCAATCGACTCGTAGGGTGTACCTGCGTGGGTGGGACCACGTCAGGGCCAGCACCAACTACCACCTGCTACGAACGGATACCTAGGCCAATCGTACTAATTAAAAAACCTAATTGTAAAGCCCTTAAAGGCGCAATAAAGTAGCTTAATTAAGTGCGACTAAAGGCTGCAGTATTCGGGGTACAGGAAGAGCTAGTTAGTCATAGCTGCGAACCCGGTATCTTTTGCGAACAGAGAGCTATAGCTAGGGACCCAAACAATAACAAAGACGAGTAAAGATAGGTAGGTAAAATCATACACACTACCGCACCACACGACACTCGCGTTCCTACTATAAACTCTCCGCGCGACCATTAGCAGGGCGGAGCCTCAAAAGGCAGATCTCGCGAACGGGCAGTCCAAAACAATAACATCCCAAATAGCATAACACCAGCTAAATGTCCGATGATTAAAAACAAGGCGGACCGGTACATCTAACGAAGGTACCAAGGAACGCCCCGTATGAGGACTAAGCCCAGCAACTAGGCCACACCTTGCAACATCTGAATAGAGACACGCGTAGCGACAATGGCCATCGGGATTCGGCCAACGATATCCTAAAGCATTTCAAGAAATACTTAAAATCAAAATTACACCATATTCGACAACCCCGAAATAGATAAATTGAGTGTTGAGCTCCGTAAAGGTGATATCTAATCACTTTACGAATAATAGAGTCAAGAAACCGGAAAGAAACTGGAAATTATTCCATTCACGTAGTATTAGAAAAATCGCGCATTAGCAAACGCGACAACCCTTAAAGTAAATAAATTGAGTGTTAAGCTCCGTACAAGTGATATCTCATCACTTTACGAATTATAGAGTCAAAACCCAAAAGGAACTGGAAATTCATTATTCCACTTACATAGTATTAGAAAAATCGCGTATTAGCAAACGCGACAACCCTTAAAACAAATAAATCGAGTGTTAAGCTCCGTACAAGTGATATCTCATCACTTTACGAATTATAGAGTCAAAACCCAAAAGGAACTGAAAATTCATTATTCCACTTACATAGTATTAGAAAAATCGCGTATTAGCAAACGCGACAACCCTTAAAACAAATAAATCGAGTGTTAAGCTCCGTACAAGTGATATCTCATCACTTTACGAATTATAGAGTCAAAACCCAAAAGGAACTGGAAATCCATTATTCCATTTACGTAGTATTAGAAAAATCGCGTATTAGCAAACGCAACAACCCTAAAAACAAATAAATTGAGTGTTAAGCTCCGTACAAGTGATGAGATATCACTTGTACAGAGATTTAATTTACTCGACAAATCGGAATAATGACCATGACATACAATATAACGTATCACGACGACTACGACGACGGCAACGATATACACCCTGGGGAATATTTCTTCAAAACGTCGGAAAACAAAAGTAATAAGAGTGTTTGAACAGTGTATAAAGATTTAGAACAAGTTGTACAACGAGCGGTGAAAGATGACTTTCGAAAAAGTGTACTATGATCCTTCGCATCCAGCTGGATACGCTGGTGCGCGGCGTTTAATCAGTAGCAAATATAAAGCAAACTCCGTGTATGACTGACTAACTCAGCAGGATAGTTATACCATTTATAGACCCGTGCACCGTGTCTTTCCACGACTGTATTACAATGTTACAAATATTGACGATCTCTGGGAGGTCGATCTCGTGGATCTACGTTCTTTGAGAAGCTATAACGACGACGTCTCCTATCTGCTTATGGTAATTGACGTTCTCAGCAAATACGCCTGGGTCGAACCCTTGCAGGACAAAACTGTGCGCGAGGTTATCTAAGGCATTTAAACGTATTCTAGAGCGTAACGATGGTCGTACACCTGTTTCACTACAAACCGACCGTGAAAAAGAATTCCTCGGTGGTCAACTCCAAAAATTTCTCAAAGATGAAAACATACAATTTCGCGTTGCTCGTAATCCGAATGTAAAAGCCTCGATTGGCGAGCGCTTTAATCGCACTCTCAAGGAGCGGATGTGGCGTTACTTCACACATCGTAATACTCATCGTTACATCGATATACTACAACAAATGGTTTATGCGTACAATCATGCTATACACTAATTTGACGATTAGTGCCGTAAAGCGACGTGAAAAAAAACGTTTCACAACGTATAAATACAAACCCGGAGATTACGTTCGATTCAGTAGAACTAAAGACACCTTCGAAAAAGGTTACGAGAAAAAGTGGAGTGAAGAAATTTTCCGTATCAAAAAAGTTTTACATAGGCAGGGCTTGTATGTGTATGTGTTGTGTGATCTCGAAGACGAACCTATCGATGGTTTCTTTTACCCCAAAGAATTAACGAGTACTCATGAGAAGCGCGTGGAGAAGAACAAAGAATTCAAGATTAATCAAGTTTTACGAACAAAAGAACACGGTGCGAACAAACAAAGTTTCGTGAGTTGGGATGGGATATCCGGCAAAATTTAACTCGTGGATACCAGCGTCAAACGTTCACGTTCTCGAATATACGAAATTTTGTGGATACAGCCAGCAAAGAGTCTATGGTTCAAGACTCATGCATTCATGAGAACCCTGATGATAGGGCTTTCACCGGTACCTGGGTGTCGGATGAGGTGCGGAAGGAAATAGATATAGGTTATAAAATCTTTAAAATTAAGATGATTTGGGCGTACAAAGCAACAATGTACAATCCTGATACACGCGAGTATGGACTGTTTGCCGCTTATGTAAATACATATTTGAAGATTAAACAGGAGGCAAGCGGTTGGCCCGAGCACTGTATCGGCGAAGCGTCTCGCGAGGAATATATAAATTATTACGAGCGCGGGAAGGTATCCGGCAAAACGCTAGCACCATTACGCGTAATCAGGGCTTACACTCAGTTGCTAAGTTTTGCTTAAATTCGTTCTAGGGTACATACGGTCAGTGGGATAACCTGACGCACACGGAAATAATTCAAACTCGTGAGAAGCTATTGTTGTATTTGTACGACAATGACAAAGAAATTCAATGCCTGCTACCGGTTAAGGATGCTTTGTTATATTTGAACTGGGTATCTCGCCACGAGGCTATTATATTGTCCCTAGCCCCTTAACTAGTTATTTACGTGAGTACTGGTGATGATGCTTGGGAGCCCTCGATAGGTAATCTCCTCGGTGACATGACCAACGATTTGATATCGGTGGCTCCCAACGCTTATATCAACTCGTTCGTCTCCGGAGGTCCGAAATGTTATAGTTATACGGCTACGACTACCGCGGATCCCAAAAGCGTGGTGGACACTGTTTGCAAAGTAAAGGGGATAAGTTGAATTATTAAAACTCACAAACAATTCATTTTAACTAAATAAGTCAACTTATAAAATCAGAAATGCCGTGGTTTAGTAATACATCGCTTAATTAAAAATTCAAATCAATTCAAACAACACCCCTCCACAACGTCATCACCCGTACAATGTACAAAACTTGTCGTGTCGTATGCCGTAAACGTCGCTATATTACACAGATTATCACTACCGTTTGGATTTAAAGATAGCGATGCTGATGATGGCTAGAAACAACTATGTAATATAAACTTTGTAAATATGTAAATAGCGCATGGGCGCGCTTGTGTGTGTGCGTGTGTGCGTGTGTGCGTGTGTGCGTGTGTGGTCGTTTATGTATATAGTTTGTAAATGATTTTGCCCAAGTGTTTTTGTTCTTGGTACTTTGTATATATATATGAGTAATGTAAATATAGATGCAGTGAGTGTGTGTAAAGAGTACGTGTATGTATACAGTTTTTGTTTTTGAACTGCTAAACCATAATACTCCGAAAGATTTGTCAACAATTTCAGTGTCAATTGCGCTTTTTTCGGTTCGTCAGCAGATTTTCGTGTTGGAGTTTTGGCTTTTGAAGCACGCGAACGAGTTCCTTTTTTTTTTGGGCTCACTCTTAATTTGTTTGTCTTCAATTTGTTTTTTCGCTTTTTTCAATTGAACCAACCTTTTTCTCGCTTCGTTTCCCCTTTTATAAACGCGTTTTTTTACGTGTAAAACACATTCCTTTTTTTTTTACGATAAAATCGTCACCATAAGGTTTAGCTTCTAACAACATTTTAAAAGTCTTTGTGTCGCCGTCCCCTATATAAAACCCGTATTTTGCACTATGTACTTCCTCAGATCGCTTGAAAATTTCGACGATACCGTCAACTTCCATTTTTCCCGCGCTGCCTTCGTGGTTGACGTTACAATTCGATCCGTGCGTCGCAAACCATGTCTCGTACTCGACAGTGTTCTCTTTTCCTTTCCAAAACAAACAAGCTTTGCAAAAGGTTGATTTCACTGCAACGTCTAGAATTTTATTCGTGTATTTTTCGATCACAGACACAATACCTATGCGCGAAGTAAAACCGCGCTTCGACCAAGATCCGTCACCAGAAACTGTTAGCACATTCGCGCGATTTTCGGCTTCCAAAGTTTTTTCCTTTTCTTCGTCGGCTGCTTTGCGGATGACGGCCTCGTATATTGTTTTCACAACAATGTGCAGCGTTTTCAGTATGCTATAATACGTGGTGCTATTGAAAGTGAAAGTCAGATCCATCAAAGCGACAAAATTTCTAATTCCATGTATGCCGATGCCGAGCATTCGCATAACGAAACAGAAACGGCGGTTTATTTCGTACGCGTTGTTTATTAGCGGACAAGAATGGATCTCGGCCGGATCCGAACACGAACACTCAAGACAAATCTTGAAGCCTAAACTGCAAATCGACTTTTTATAAAATTTGACGTCGCTGTTGCACTTTTTACACTTCAATAACTCTTGCAGATCGCCGAACACCAAGAAAAATTCTACCAAAACATAACTGAATGTTTGGTCGATTTTTACATCGAACTCCGGACTCTTCCTCGATATTTTCGCCGCCGATGTGCTTGCAAACGTTGTATCACTCTCGATAACATGCCGATTCGTTCCTTTAAATCCTCCGGAATTTTTTCTTTTTCTTTCGTATCGCGGATGTGTGCTCCTTGAGCCTTTTCTATCTTGAGACGGAGGTTTTTTCGGTGTTTTTCTCGGAGGTCCATCCATAGTGAATGCCGAAAATAAACTGAAATGCTTGGCTTCCCAACGAACCAGTTCTATACCTTCAACGAATTTAAAGAACTGAATACCGATAGAAGGTCACGCGCAGGTAGGAGCACAATAAAAGGAATAACGGTTGTACGACCGGACGGACGCGGCAGATGTGACGCTATGTTCCCTTTCTCTAAGAAATGCTGTAGTGACGAAAATAATTCGAATTTCGATCTAAAAATTTAACAGCATGTTTGTAATCGTGTATACTATCCGTTAATAAAAAAAAACGACTTTTTGAAAATTTCACACTGAGATGATCCCTTAATATAAATAGATTCAATAATATTATTATTATTAATAAAAATATTATAAATAGGAATCCTATAATATCTTTTAATGAAAAATAGATATGAAATGTAATTTTATAGAAGTTTCTATTTGTTCCTATAGGGTAATTTGAACCTGTTTTATGAATAAATAATAAATGAATAATGGTTAGAGCAATAAGTAAAAATGGGACATTAAAGTGTAGACTGAAAAATCATTCATTCGGTTATTTTGGGTCCGACATAAAGAATAGTCGAAAGTAAATTGGTAATTACTGTAGCTCCTCAAAAAGATATTTGACCTCAAGGTAACACATATCCTATAATTGCTGTGGTTGTAGTTATAAAAAAAATTATTCTTCCGATAATTCATGGTTTAATTAGATTGTATGAATTATAGTAAATTCCTCGGCCAACCTGAATGAATAAACAAATAAAAAAGAATCAGGCCCCATTGAATTAAACGTAAAAATCAACCTAAGTTTACATCTTGAATAATGTGAATTAATCTATTGAAAGCTACAGTGGAATTAGCACAATAATGTATAGAAATTATAATTCCCGATAAAATTTGTAAGATTAAGCATAATCCTAGTAATGACCCAAAATTTCATTAAATTGAAATATTAATAGGAGTAGGTAATATAATTAAGGAATTATGAATAATTTTGAGTATTTCATGAATTTTTATAAGTGATTTAAACATTTATAGGAAAAGTTGACAAATAGGGGATTTCAATTTATAGCAAATGTTATTTCGCGGAATATTCCACTTCACGTATTCTCAGGAATATTCCTTAGCTGACATAGCTATGTTAGATATGAAATTCTGAAAAATAGCTGTCATACAAGACAGGATGCGAGGTAGACGCCGACGCAGCGTGAGGCGACTCGCTAGGCGATCTACGATTGGCTAAAGCTAAAGCTGCCAACTAAGGGATTTTAGCAAACGCAGTTGCTAACTGCTTTATTAAAAGCAGAATTAAGTTAGACTCAACAGAGAACGGTTGGTTCCTCGTCAAATACTCGAAACAATGAATTATTGTACACTCATTTATTAACTTTTAGATAGATAACGGAAAGTTACAGTTGCCTATAATAAATACTTCCATTTATATAAATTCGCGTTTTCATCGATAACTCGAGATACACCTCCTTATCGGCAAACGATCCCAAAAAATAATAACTTTTTAATATTATACTGAATACCGAATAATCTAATTACCCGGTACCGGCATCACGATTGGTGGCAACGGTGGGATACGCTGAAGTTAAGTGATACGTGCTTTATTTGGACAAAAGTGTTTTGGACAAAGTAAATAAAAGTGACTCTGAAGTGACGACTACGACTCGTGCAAAGGACGCCAGTGTAGTTCGTGAAAACCCGAATAAACTAACGCGAAGGCGCGAAGTGTACGTCGGTGCGGTATATCATATCAGTCAACCGCTTAAAAATCCCGATTGATGGTGTGACGTCAAGTCGAGGAAAAACCGCACAAAGTGTGCAACCAAGTACTCGAAGCAGCTACTTGAGAAGAAGCCGTCGTCCAACCATTGGCGACGCACTAAGGACGAACCCTGGAACCAGCAAAGAAGCAGGCCAACAGCGTCAAGAAAGACGTCAAGGACCATCAACAGAAAGGAGCTGCAGGACACCAAGTTGACAGCACCCGAGAACATCGCCATGTAGAGAACCATCTACCAGATCATCCTTCTATAAGTGGCGGTTACGTTATACTAATATATATTGCAAATATAAACCAAAGCCAGTTAGGACAGATATTTGAAAATTCCAAAAAAATATATATATTCCACTAGAGATATTTCTGTCGAGATTTCATGGATATATTTTAGAGATTTGTTCGCCGTGAAATTAGCAACATGCCGATACTTAGAGGAGATTGACGTCTAACTCTACGAAACGTAGAGTCAATCTGTTAGAAACTGCGATGCCCGGTGAAGGGGTAGACTCCACAGCCGGATTAGCTGCTGCCGTAGGGGAAATAGTGTACGAAACGCGCAGGGCGTTAACAGAGCTCTCGCCGCCGGGTCGAATCCCCGCCGACAGGCAGGAGGCCGTCGCAGGCCGACTGAACGCTGAGTTCGGCGTGAACCCACTCAGGGGTGCGGCGTTTCGCGATAACAGTAGTATAGGTAGCGACGACGTGTTCAATATGGCTACTGGCGGACGAATACCTGAACGCCTAAACGAAGACATGGACGAGTGGGAATTCGAAAGCATGCAAACGATAGATCGCGTAGGTTTCCCGACAGCTACCGGTACGACAGCACGGTCGGTGACTTCGAGAGTACAAGATGGGTTAGAGGCGAACGACCGGAGCCACCGTGATTTGGTAAGAGCTCGCCGGCAGTGCGAAAGGCTGCAGCGCGAGCATGCGCAAAGTCAATGCGAACTCGATCGCGAACTCCAGGGAGCTGAAACACCGTCAGCAAGACGAAACTTGGCGGATACGTTAAACGAGGTACGTGCCGACGAATACGAGCTAATCCGCTCCCTAATAAAGCAAATATCTGAGTTCCAGCAACGGTTAGGAGGAGCAGGGATGGAAGACCATCCGCACCCGTACAGACCCCGACATGCACGCGGTTCGAGGAGGCCCATAAATATGCTCAGCCTCAGCCTCGGAATAAAAATGGTGAAAACGTTCGACGGAAACGACGCAAAGGCATTGCCGCTCTTCTTAAAGTCCTGCGAGACGATTTTTCGCAGGGTAGCCGAGGAGGAGCATGACACCCTCCTCGAATTAATCGTCATGAGCAAATTAGAAGGTGCGTCAGCAAGACAACTGCAGCACAAAACCATCAGTACCAAAGCGCAACTCAGGAGCGAGTTGGAAGCGTTGTACGGACAACGGAAGTCCCTGGCCGCGTTGCAAATGGAGTTCAGCTCCCTCCGGCAGGGACAGAACGACGACATCGCCGCCTACGCGACAAGAGCGGAGAGAATTACGGTAGACATCGCCGAAATACTCTGCGAACCGTTGGAAACAAAGGATCAGAAGATCACTGTCGAGAGTGTCACCCGACGAAGCGCACAGGCCAACTTCGAAAACGGCCTGCACGGCCAGGTGCAAGTGCTGGTACGTGCGAGAAATTACCAAACTCTGCATGACTCTGTGGCAGGGGTCATAGAGATAACCAACATGGTGCAGCCAAAGGGAGGAGTAGGTGGAGCACTAAGCCACCCCAGAAGGTCCCTAGGCGCACCATCCTGGCAGGGAGAAAATTGTTTCACCTGCGGAAAAGCTGGACACATGGCTCGAGACTGCACCCAGAAATCGGGAAGAGTGAGTTTGCCAATGCCTAGCGAAAACAAGTCCATACACAACGTAGATATCGTATGCATTACTGTCAGAAGAAGGGCCACGTGTGGAAGGGCTGCAGAAAGAGACTGTTGCAAAACAAGAGCGAGCCAGCTTAGACGTCACAGCAGCCCCATCGTCAGAAGGACTCAGGGGACAAGATAAAAAAAACAACTGTAACAGCAGGAACTAGTCGAGCGAATACAGACATCCGCCCACTGGGAACGATGAGACTCAATACTCTAACAGCCCAGCAAAGATTTGCACCCCAGCTAAAGAAAACGACTCTACAACTACTACAGGTAACGTTGCCGGCGTTAAGTGCCACTGCGAGCGACTACGATATCATCGTACCGATGGCCGTGACCGGGGTATTCACCCTCAAGGCGGACACCGGAGCGCAATGCAGCATTATCAGAGAAGACTGTCTCAAACCAGAGTCCATGGTAAAGGATTGCACAGTCGAGCTGCAAAGGGTGACGGGCGAAAAATGTACGCCACTAGGAATTGCCAAAATCGTGCTCGAGACACCGGCTCTAAATGTAGAACATTGGTTTTACATTGTTCCGAACACCGTGCCACTGAGAGTCAACGGACTGCTCGGAATGGAATTCATTAAACGTCATAAGGCATCTTGCACAGCGATTATCAGAAAATGGAACTCGGAAACGGAGTAATTATGGGAGCCTATGACACGCCGCCGTACGGTAGTAGCTGAGCAGTAAGTTTCATAAACACCGCGGAGAAGGCTGTTGAGGTAAAACGCCCCGTGGTGGAACTCAAGCCGCTAGAGATAGCGGCAGTGGGTCACGGTCTTGAAACCGCGATGCCCGAAGTATGCTCTGTCAGCGTGGAGCGAGGGGCCGACCGCCTCGCGCAACTAGCTCAAGAGCACGACTCGGAAAATCTCAATAAAGAAGAGCGCGAAGCGCTCGACGAGATTACAAGGGAATACGAAGATGTATTCCATCTGCCAGGGGACAAGCTGCCATGCACGACCATGGTGGAGCACGTGATTCCCCTTAAGGAAGAGGTGCAGCCCATTAAGGTGCACCTATATAGGCTACCAGAAACCCACAAAAAGGAAGTGGAAAGGCAGACCAGCGAAATGCTAACAGTGGGCATTGTCCAGCCCAGCAGAAGTCAGTGGAACGCGCCACTGTTGGTTGTGGCGAAGAAAGCAGACGCCGCCGGAGTAAGGGAAATGAGAGTAGTGGCCGATTTTCGAAAGTTAAACGAAGCCACCATCGGGGATTCATACCCGCTGCCCAACGTCACAGAGATACTGGACCAGCTGGGACGAGCCCGATGTTATACGACCCTAGACCTCGCCTCGGGATTACACCAAATTTCGATGGCGCAGCAAGATAAGGAGAAAACTGCATTTTCCACTCCACAGGGTCATTTCGAATATAACCGCATGCCATTTGGACTTAAGAACGCGCTGCCGACCTTCCAGAGGTTCCAGAGGAAAAACCTTCAAGGAACATAACGACAGGCTGCGGGAGGTGCTACAGCGGCTGAGAGAGGCAAAATTGTCCGTGCAACCTAGCAAGTGCCAATTGCTGCGAAAGGAAACGCAGTACCTCGGCCACATTATTTCCGAAGAGGGAGCGCGTGCGGATCCCCAGAAACTAGAAGCGGTAAGGAAATTCCCGGTGCCGTGAGACGTAAAACGAGTTTAATCTTTCCTCCGACTAGCTGGTTATTACCGGAAGTTCATCAAAGATTTCTCGAAAACCGCTAAGCCACTCACAGAATTAACCCAGAAAGGGGTTGAATTCGAGTGGACAGCAGTAAAGGATGCCGCATTCGAAGAACTGAAGACGGCACTTACCACGGCACCAATATTGCGGTATCCGGACCTCAAAAAGCCGTTCATCGTGACAACAGACGCATCAGATCGGATGCTCGGCGTGATACTTTCGCAAGGCAAGATCGGGGACGATTTGCCCATATGCTATGCAAGCCGCACCATGACTAAAGCCGAGCTGAATTATACGACTACTGTAAAGGAACTACTCGCGATAGTATGGGCCCTAGCTCAATTCCGGCCATATATTTATGGTACCCGGTTCACGGTAGTGACGGACCACCAACCGCTCACCTGGCTGTTCGGAGTGAAGGACCCAGGTTCAAGATTGATGCGTTGGAAAATTAAATTGGTGGAAAATGAGTTTAACGTAGAGTACAAGGCAGGAAAGCGCAACACGAATGCAGATGCGCTAAGTCGAATATTCCTCACTACGAGGGCCCAAGCGAGAGCGAAGAACGAAGCCCGTGAGTTGGAAGAGGACAGCACGACGGGGCAACACAGCACAGCGAATGACCGCACAAAGCGGAGAGCCGAGAATACAGCGGGCCAACACAGCAACGCGGCAGAGAGAGAGGCCGCTCAGGCCAATGCGCCAGAAGAAGATGGAGAGATCCGCAGCGTGCATGCAGGTCGGTCTACTGAGCCCAACAGCCCTGCCACGAAGCCGAGCGGTCGGGGAAGGGTCAGACCACGCAAGCTAGTGCAGAGAGGCACAAGTAAGACTGCAAGCATCGCTAAAAGGAACAGACCGAGCGCAACAACGGCGGAGCCACAGGTGGGCACACCGAGCAAAGAAACTGCGGTCCCAGCACCGCACAAGCCTGCTGAGGAAGCGAGGCAAAGCGGGGGCCGCAGCCCGCGAACCTCCAGCAGCACAGAAGAAGACAGCGTTATGAAAGAGCGCAGCGACTGCCGCAGTGGCGTAGCCACTCCCTCCTTCGAAGACCGCCTGAAAATCATAAAAGAATATCACGACACCCCCTTAGGAAGGCATCAGGGTATCAGGCGTGCGTTACGTCGGATCCGGAACAAATACGACTGGCCCGGCATAAGAAGGGATTTGGAAAAGTACATAACATCCTGTGAATCCTGCCAAAAGAATAAAATCAGGAAAAAGGACCGAGTGCCGATGATGGTAACGGACACCCCATCGAGGTCATTTGAAAAGGTCGCGGTCGACATCGTAGGACCGCTACAGGAAAGCGCTTCCGGGAAAAAATACATACTTACATTTCAGGACGCACTTACTAAATACAGTGCAGCGATCCCCCTGGCGAACCAAGAGGTTTCGACAGTAGCAAGGGCGCTCGTTGAAGAATTAATTTGCCGGCACGGAACGCCGGAAACAATACTGTCAGACCAGGGCACCAATTTCCTCCGTGCAACCTTCAAGGAAATGTGTCGACTGCTGAGAATAAAGAAAATTCAGACAACGGCCTACCATGCAGAATCGAATGGCGCGTTAGAAAGGTCGCACTGCACTCTCGCAGAATACCTGAAAAATTACATAAGAGAGGATCAAGGAGACTGAGACGAGTGGCTGCCGTACGCTATGTTTACGTACAACAAGACTCCGCATACGGGGACCGGACTATCTCCCCATGTGCTGGTGTACGGTAGCGAAGCTAAATTACCGACGGCTGTAAGGCAGGAGCCCCGCGGCACCTACGCATACGACGACTACGTCCAAGAACTACGGGAGCGATTACGTGCCGCGTGGACTATAGCGCACAACAACCTGGAAGGCGCGAAGAGATGATCAAAAGAAACATATGACTACAGCGCACAGGTGCAGGAGTACCGCGTAGGTGAACGCGTACTCCTACGAGATGAGACGGTACGCAGGGGGCGACCCCCACGAGATAGTAGAAAAGAGGCCCCCCCATCAACTACGTCATCCAGAAGGGACGGAAAACTCAGGCGGTACACGCGAACCGCCTGAAGCTCTTTATCGAGCACTAATAGCTCAAGAATTGAAGAATTCGCATAATTATAGCTAGTTAAAACTAAATATCAGCTAGGAAATAAATGTGGGAAGGAGCCCCTCGAGACGCAGGGTAAGGAACTGCAATAAAGTAGAAGAGGTCTTAGGAGACCTAATTTTATCAACAGGAAAAAGAACGTCATTCAGAGATAAATATACATATAGAACGAAACAATTGAAAAGAAATTACACTTTCATACTTTATTTTGAAAAAAAATAAGTCAATGTGCACACTCTAATCGATTGACATACACTTGTTAATTGGTTATTCCATTTGCGCAAATGACAGTGAAATATGCCAAAATATTTCCATATTTCAACGCGATATCTATATTTATGAAAAATATATAATATTACACTGGTTAAGACTGAGAATGAAGAGAAGGATAGAGATAGGGGTACTGACCATATTCGACCTCCTCTGGACGCACCCCGTCAGAGAGCGCAGTGGATTAGTAGACGGCCTTGGTAGCATAGTCAAGGCCATCACGGGAAACATGGACGCCGCCGACTCGCGAGAGCTCCACGAAGAAATAACGCAACTTAGGATTTCCCACCAGACCCTGAAGGAAGGGCTGAAAAATCAAATCCAAGTCATAAAAACCACGCTCAGCCTATTTAACGAAAGCCCGCATCACATACAGGCTAACGAACAGACTTTGCTGGCCCTGATGCAGCATATCAACCGCACATTCAACGGCGACATATACTACATAAAGAGACGCCAACACTTGGACGAGACGCTCAACGCGATAAGTATTGCGGTCGAAGCATTACTCAGCGACGTACAAGAGCTAGTGTGGCTGGTGGACGATATAGCTAGCGGTAAGGCCCAAGCAACGTCCCTGCTGCCACGCACACTCGCTAGGCACCTTGTCGAAGCACTACCACACCTACCATCGGGCAGTAGCTTCCCGGTCGCAATAGCACACGACCAAGTGTCAACGCTTATGCGACTGGCAGATACCAGGGCCTACAGCGAAGGCAACGCAGTAGTACTCGTGCTGGATATACCGCTGATCGGGCAGCAACGATAGTATGCAGAAAGTATATCCTATACCCATGCGAGCTGATAACGGCAGGCACTACTACATAGACGCGACCGAGACCCACTTGGTAATAGATACAGAGAATCGCAAGTACCTAAGGATGACATTCGATGACGTAAAAAATTGCAAGATACTGGGCAAATCATACATTTGCCCACCAACACACCCTACTATTCCGATCACAAATGACGCACCCTGCGAAGTCCTAATCTATGCGAAAATGGACACCGGTAACGGGAAGAAATGCGCGAAAAGGGTTATCAAAATCACACATCCCCTAATCATTCCAATGCAACAGCAAGGACGATGGTTATACGTCGCGCCAACCCCGGTTCCCGTAGGAATAAATTGTGGGAAAAATCCCACTCAGCACGAAATACTAAATAATTCGGGAATACTGGCTTTGGTAAGCGTATGTATAGTAACCGCCTGAGATTTCAGCATCAAAACCATCGGGCGAAGGTCGCAGATCATACGGGAAAAGTACCTTCCGTCGTTTAATTTGACATTAACGGAGATCGAAGCTCAGGCGCCCCCGACGCAGACCGAGAGAACCATCCCACTACAGAGCGTGCTGCGAGACCCCGAAGAGCTTCGGAAGCTCGGAGCTCGAGCCGACCACATCATGGAAACCCTCAATACCGCCGGAGATGGGATGCAGCACATCCACAACCTGAGCTTTCACTCCTTGGGTGCTATAGCACCGATAGCCTTGGTTGGCTACGTTCTGTTTAAATGTTACAGGCACCAAAGAAACAGAACACCAACGAGAACGAGCGAGCCAACAACCCCGGCAGCTGCCGAGGTAGCGTATTCACTCTCATTGTTCCCAGTGGGCGGGTATCCGTAATAGCTCGACTCGTTCTTGCAGTTACTGTTGTTTTTTTCGTCTTGTTCTCTGAGTTCCTCGGACGTCGGCGCTGCTGTGATGTCTGAGCTGGCTCGCTCTTATTCTGTGACAACCTCTTCCTGCAGTCCTTCCACACGTGGCCCTTCTCTTGACAGTAGTTGCATACGATGTCGACGTTGTGCATGGACTTATTTTCACTAGGCATCGGCAAGCTCACTCTTCCTGATCTCCGTGTGCAGTCCCGTGCCACGTGCCCTGGCGTCCCGTAGGTGAAACAATTTTCTCCCTTCCGGGATGGTGCGCTTTGGGACCTTCTGGGGTCGTTTGATACTCCACTTACCCCTCCCTTTAGCTGCACCATATTAGTAATTTCCATTGCTCCCGTTACGGACTCATGGAGGGTGGTGTAGTTGCGCGATCTCATCAGAATTTGGACCTGCCCATGCAGTGTATTCTTGAAGTTGGCCTGGGCGCTCTGCCGCGTTATCTTTTCGATGATGCGCATTTCCGACATCGTGGCAGCTTTTCCGCAGAATTTGTCTATTATGTCGACGGTAATACGCCCTGTCCGGGCGTCGTATACCGCGACATCTTTACCCTGGCCCTGCCGGAGGGAGTTGAATTCTACCTGTAACGCGGGCAGCGACTTCGGCTTCTCGTACGGGGCGTCCAAGTCGGTCTTGAGCTGCGCTACCGATAGGATGATTTCATGTTTCATATCTCTGGCCGCCCTCCCCTCGAGCTTGCTGCCGAGTACCAATTCCAGCAGGATCTCGTGATCCCGGGGCGCAGCTCGCTTGAAAACGGTCTCGCAGGATCGTATGAAGGCGTCCAGCTTGTCAGCGTTGCTTCCGTCAAAATGCTTGATGTTTTTCAGAGCTAGCCCAAGGTCGAGCGATCGACCCTGTGCTTCTGGCACCCTCGGTTGTTCCCTTTGGAACATGTGATCCGCAGGGGGGTAACCCGGCTCCTCGAATCGGGTTTGCCTCGACCGCAGCCGTGGTTTTGGGGTTTCTCCCAACCCTGCTCTTTCCAGCCTCCCCAACAGTTCAGCATTATGCTGCTGTGGGGACCGGATGAGTTCGAACTCAACTACACCTACGTCGTTGAGTGTGTCCGCAAGGTTTCGCCGTGCCGCCGGCGTGTCGCGGTCTTGTCTGAGCTCCAGCTTGAGCTCTCGCTGAGCCCGCTCGTACTCACGGTGACTCCTGTCAACCGCTTCGTACCATTGTCTCACCTGTTCTGGCAGTGGTGGCCGCGTCATCGTACTGGTGGCTGTCGGATGACCTACGCAATCTATCGTACGCAGCTGTTCGATCTCCCGCTCGATCATGTCCTCGCTTATGCGTTCAGGCGTTCGTTCGCCAGTAGCCATATTGAACACGTCGTCGCTATCGATACTACTGTGATCTCGAAACGACGCACTGTTCCATCCTGCGGGATCCTCTTTTTTCCTTTTTTATCTCGTAGGTACGACCCGGTCACGATGAGCAAGCGAGGCAGTCGGAGTAGTTATCCCTTTGCCCTTAGTCATCCCCCCATCCCCTTTTGCTGCGGGCGGCGCCTAACTGGCATTAGTCATAATAGATATAGTTTACGACTGCCTCTGCATCCGTTTTTTCTGCGAACTCCCTAATCCTGACACTCGGCACTAAGGGCGAATAAAGATAAGATAGAGTATAGTTTCAAAGGGAAAACTCGTTATCGGGGCTAATCATAGAACTAGACCAGTGACTCACGTTCTCTAGAAGGAAAACCACCTTCGGCGAAGGTGGATAAGTTGAGTCATGCCAACCTAAATGTGAGGATCAGCCTTTGGGGAAGGGGATTCGAAAACTAGAATAGCGTTTTACCCTAATTCACAAGGTTTCCTAATGAATACTACGACTAAAATCTAGGATATTTAAGGAAGAGTTTCCACAGCACGAATGCTCAGTTTTCTACTACTATTTCCCGCGGTCGCGTCGCGTAACGTATTATCGCGGATAAACCATTCTACTTAACCGTAACAGGCCAAGGTGCCTCTCCTATGATATTGTTCTGAACTTTGTACATTTCTAATTTATGTTTTGCGGATTGTGTACGGTACAATTGTCCGGCAACATATCATTAACGTGTGTCGCGAATAAGCCATTCCTCTTGACCGTAACAGGCCAAGTTGCCTTTTCTACGATATTGTTCGAGACTTTGTATATACCTAACTTGTGTTTTGTGGGTTGCGTACGATACGCTTACAAATAAGCAATACGATCATCTACTTGAATACGATCCGCAAATCTTTCTCCGTCCATTACCAACAAAAGGGTAGGAGTCGAAGAGAGCCGACTGCGAACAGAGATGGAAAACACGACAAAGAAGAAGAACTACCACAATAGAGGACAAGTGTCAACAGTATATCTTCGGGCCCACCTCTATCCAATGCTCACCAGGTAAAATTCTCCCATTTCTAATTCAAAAAGGTGAGGTCTCCGTCCCCTCTGTAAAGGGCTGCCAAGCCTTGACGCATACGCGAGACCGACCGTGTGCGCCAGACCTTAAATCTTGGCCCGACGTAACAGCACCTCTAAGTGGGTTTACGCCGAATTCAGCCGTCATTCGGCCTGCGAGGGCCTCCTGCCTGTCTGCGGGGATTCGTGATTTCGGCGAGCGCCCTGTTAGCGCCGTACGCGTTCTGTACGCGATGTCCCCGACAGCTGCAGCTAAACCCGCTGCAGAGTCCACCCCCTCGCCGGGTATCGTAGTTTCTAACGAGTTATCTCTACGTTTCGGTTTCGCACCCCTAGATCCCGGCATGTTGCTAATTTCGCGGTGAACTTTACTTTAAAAAATCTCCACACAATCTCAAGAGAAATATATATCTAGTGGAATATTCTTCCCAAATATCGGTTCTAAACTGGGTTTGGCTTATCACGGCAATATGTATTAGTATGGTATGTAACCGCCACTTACAGATAGAAGATCTTGCAGATAATCCTCTCCACTACGTTGTTCTGGGTGCTATCGACTTGGCGTCCTGCAGCTCCCCTCTGTAGATCGTCCTTGACGTCCTTCTTGGCGCAGTTAACCCTTTCCTTCGGTGTTTCCTCGGCTCATCCTTAGTGCGTCGCCAATGGTTGCACGACGGTTTCGTCAGAAGTAGCTCCCTCGAATACTTGGTTGCACACTTTGTGCGTTTTTCCGCGAATGACGTGACACCGTCAATCGGTATTTTATACGGTTGACCGATATGTCACACCACACCGACGTACACTTCGCGCCTTCGCGTTAGCTTAGTAGGGTTTTCATGAACTACACTAGTGTCCTTACACGAGTCGTAGTCGTCACTTCAGAGTCACTCTTTTTACTTTGTCCAAAACATTTTTGTCCAAATAAATCACTTATCATTTATACTTCAGCAGATCCCACCGCTGCCACCAAATGTTATAATATTAAAAATATTATACCAATCGGTATAATATTAAAAAAATATTATTTTTTAGGATTGTTTTCCGACAAGGAGATAGATCTCGAGTAAATTGCGTAAACGTGAATTTATGTAAAATGGTAGTATTTATTATAGACAACGGCAACTTTGTGTTATCTATTCAAAAGACAATAAAAACAATGTTACAATGATTCGTTGTTTCGAGTAATGGACGAGGAACCAACCCGTTCTCCTTGAGTCTACTTTAAAAACTGATTTTCGTAAAGCAGTTTCAAACTGTGTTCGCGAAAATCCCTTTGTTAGCAATTTTTGCTTTAGCCTATCGTCGATCGCCGAGCGAGTCGCCTCATGCTGCGTCGGCGTTCTTGGCGTCGATCGTACGATCGGGCATTTCACTTCGTTTCCTGTCTTGAACGAATTCCGTTGTTTCATTGGCAGCGTCAGCTATGGAATATTCCAGAAAATACCATGAAATGAAATATTCCGCGGCACAACAGCTTTATTAATAATGTTTTTAACAACATTTTTCGTGTTCAAACTGAATGTATTAGGTGCGCAACTAAGTTCCCGCTGTTTTTTTTGTATGAAAATGCAACTTTATTGTGAAAAAATGTTTACAAATGAATCTTACAAAATATTGCCCATCGCTAGCCACAACTTTTTCCCATCTTTCTGGCAGAGCTCGAATACCGTCACGATAGAAGTGTTCGTCTTTTGAGGCTATCCACGAATCAAGCTATTTTGAGATGTCTTCATATGAGCTGAACTGCTGATTAGCCAGACCATATGCCATTGAATGGAACAAATAATAATCAGACGGCGCAATATCTGGGGAATATGGCGGGTGGGGTAGGACTTCCCATTTGAGCGTTTCTAAATAGGTTTTAACGGGTTTGGCAACGTGAGGCCGAGCGTTGTCATGCTGTAGAATCACTTTTTCGTGCCTCTCCTCGTATTGTGGCCGCTTTTTGCGCAGTGCTCGGCACAATCGCATCAATTGAGATCGCTACCGTTCCCCAGTGATGGTTTCGTTTGGTTTCAACAGCTCATAATAAATAACACCGCCCTGGTCCCATCAAATACGCAGCAAAATCTTTGCAGCGTGAATATTCGGCTGAGTCGACGACGTAGAAGCATGACCGGGCAGTCCCCATGATTTTGTTCTCTTTGGGTTGCTGTAATGAATCCATTTTTCATCACCCGTAACGATGCGATGAAAAAAACCCTTCTTTTTTGCTGCTGGAGCAGTTGTTCACAGGCGAAAAAACGACGCTCAACGTCTCTTGGCTTCAAATCATAAGGAACCCAAGTTCCTTGTTTTTGAATCATTCCCAACGCATGCAATCGCTTGGAAATGGCTTGGCGGGTAACTCCTAATGCTGAAGCAAGCTCTTTCTGCGTTTGGCACGGATCCTCATCGAGCAATGCCTCCAATTCAGCGTCTTCGAAGGTTCTTAGCCTTCCTTAACGCAAAAGGTCGTCAACATCAAAATCACCGTCTTTGAAGCGACGGAACCAATCACGGCATGTTGTTTCACTTAGAGCAGCATCTCCGTAAACTTTTTGGAGTTCTCGATGCGCTTCAGCCGCCGTTTTCTTCGAATGAAAGAAGAAAAGCAACACTTCCCGCAAATGACGATTATTTGGCACAAAATCAGACATTTTCACACAACCAAAAGTATGTATATGACGCAAAAACAAAATCAATAATGTGTCAAAGCGGTTTGTTTACCATATGTCTAAGCTTGGTTCATGACGTTTTGGTTATGTACCAATCGACCAGCACTTACTACTGGAGCCATCTCTTGAAAAACAGCGGGAACTTAGTTGCGCACCTAATATTTTGTATTTTTCAGACTTTAATTTTTAATTGTAATTTTTTTCAGTTTTATCTCGTGGATTTTTATTTGATTGCAGGGTAGTATTATGAATTGTTATGAATTATTATTGAAGATATATTATGATAATTAATGATTTACCGGTATTGTTCGAGAATTCAGTGTGATGGAGAGTAAGCAGACTGTAATATATTGAAGAAAAAATTAGAAAGCAGTACACAGATGAAATTTAACATTGGCGTTTAATGTCCACCTGTCAAGTGCAGTGGGAGATAACACATATAATAAATACATAAAATATACGAAAATGAGCGCAAAAAAGAGAGAATAACATAATGTGTTGACAAGTGCTGCCGCACGCTGGTTACGCGGTGAAGCCGAAGCCAAGTGCACGACATCGTGAGACGTGATGTAGATGCACAGATAAGCCGATGCTTTTAGTTACAGTGATAATGATCGAGATGTAGTGATGCGGACACCGTGGATCGGCCGAGTAGCACAATGAGAACCTTGTAGATAAACAGAAAACTGAACAAGGAAGGATAGTTTGGTGTCCCCCTCCGATTTTGATGAAACTCACGCATGTGTAGAGCATCGAAAACTAAAACACACGTATTTTTTTTTATCGACAGAAAAACATTTCTGAGGGATGAAATTGCCCTTCAAAGTTAGGGGTGATTCTGCACTTTCACCCCTGCAAATGATTTTTTTTCTTCAACTTCACGTGGAATTTTTATTGTCTTTAATGAGGAGTGTTTTGGTTTTTGTTTCATTAAAATCGGTTGAAGCCTTCTGGGTGAAATTGCATAATCATCTCTCTACATGCCTAAATTTGAAAGGCGATTTCACCCCTTAGAAATGATTTTCCGCCGATAAAAAAAATACGTGTCTTTTAGATTTCGATGCTCTACAACATACGTGAGTTTCATCAAAATCGGAGGGGGACACCAAACTATCCTTCCTTGTGAGTAAATTAACGCCATTCACGAGATGATGAATGAGCAGCGCAAGTGAATTTTCAAGATGTCTGTCCTTTTCGCCGCAGCCTTTGTCTCCATGACGCTATTGAAGTGCGTATGCCCGCAGCGACCAGATGCTCGGCACGCTGACCCAGTGAATTTTCACTTCCGTGAAGTGCTGCCGCTATGCAGCTACAGCAAGCGGTTGTCTTTGCTAGCCTGCAGTGCGCAGTCCAGCAATGCGCAGCAGAATGCCCGGGCATTCTCAAATAGGTATGTTCAATTAATTGTGGCCATTAAATGGAAAAAAAATAATGTGTGAGTCAAATTAGGACTCTCATTGTTATGTGTAAACATCGCGGGTATGTGTATTATATGTACAGTTCACTGCAAAGGAAGGAAGGAAGGAAGGAAGGAATGAAATTGTATACATTACACGTACGTTTTTGATATTTATAAACAATTCTTTATTCTCTGGATTGGCTTTTTGGTAGAATTGACGCAATTGGCTTATGATAATTGAAGTAAGAGACCTATACGTGAGACGTTAACGTTTCTAATTTTCGGTGGAAGACTGCATCGTCGGTCTTTCCATATCGGGTCGTAGAATCATTTCTATCGGAATTCGTTTTCAAATCGAATTTGTCTTGCAAAACGTAGATTAATGGTTGAGCTTCCGGAGTAGCGAAATCAATATTAAATCCCCGCTAAGGATCATCGGTAAGAGATGACAGTCTCCTTAAAGGCTTCTTATCGGAATATGGAGCAAAAACAAAATGTACGAACTTGATGATATCTCCGACAGCTTTGACGCGCTCGTCGTTGCGGAGCCGCGTCTCGGAGACCAGGAGCATGGAACATCCCTGCGTGACTTTATCAGTTAAATCGAGGTGATATACTCTCAGACTTTGGCAGTTAAATGATAAAAATGATGCGACATTGTTAACCCACACAAAATCGGCCATTTCATCCTGTGCTGTACGTAGCATTTTGAAGCGAGGCCATCGAAGTTTCGTCTTTACGTCCATGATGGAAAATATGATCATTCGTTGGTGATGTGATAAACAGCCCTGCGAGATTCCTTACTCGCGATAGATCCACATACACAAGTTGTTGACTGAGTTTTTTCTCGTAATTGTATACATCTTCGTCATAGATTCCACCGTGTGATGTATGAATCGTCGTCAAACACGCAGGTACAACTGGAAAATGGTTACGCTTAACAAGTATTTTTCGATTATTCTTGTGATAAACTGTTGAGCTTTTTCTCGAGATTGGTACTAAACGTCGGTCGATACTCTTTTTCTGCGCCCATTTAGCTTTAAGCGCCCTGACTTTCTTGCCGACTGATGAATTAGCACCAAAATTCATCCAGCGTCGTTTAGTACTTTGATTGTTTTGTTTTCGTCCTCATGCTCCCTTCATTCGATATATCCTAGATAGCCCATTGTTCCGTTTACCAGTCTATCTGCCACATCGATGTTGTCTTTGATCAGGTATGGTTGACCTAATACCAGTGGAAGTCCGTAGTGCAAACCATTTACGTCTGTTGAGAAGTAAAAGTTATCGTACGTCGAGAAGCTCACTGCGCATGCGTGAGCTAATCTTAGTATTAAGGTGCCGGAGCGCACTACTTGCGTTACCGGTTATTCTTTGTTAGTTGGTCCGTGACCATTGTCCACGAGACGTGAGCAATAAGAAGTCTTCATAAGACTAATAAAGTGTACTTATACCTAAAGTTATCTTTCTCATTAACCCTGTCGCCCCTCTATCCCATCGATAATCTCAACATTTATTAATACTGAATTGACTTTTACAAAGTCATAAGACGTGATCAGATACGTAACCATACTAGCGTGACGCTATACAAAACATATGTTAACACTGCAAACACTTTAGGTAGTAGAAGGGGCCGGTTATAGAAAGACAGGGCGTGGCCGTCTGGCGCCAGGGGCGTGTCTAGACAAGCCCCGCCCCCTCCCCCACCACTACCCCTCCCCTGCTGCTTCCTCATTGGTTGTTCCAGGGGGCGTGTCTACCCCCACTCCCCCACCCCCGTTCCTGATTAGTCCCCACAGCCCCCACCACCCCCCACCACCCCTGCCCCCATCCCTGATTGGTCCCCACCAGTCCCCACCCCCAGTCCACCTATCCTGGTGTTCTGATTGGTGCAGCGTCGCAGCGCCATCTGCCGGATTTTTACTCGTACTTAATTGCCGATGCGCCATCTAGTGTCGGTAAATGTGTTACCGAGTGATGGTAAAGAAGATTGGATGTCGGCAGTCGGTCAGGCAGAAAATTACCGATACGTCATCTACTGTCGGTGATCGTGTTACCGACTGGTGGTAAAGAAGATTGAATGTTGACAGTCGGTCTAGCAGAAAATGTATCGGTGATCGGTAAAGCGGATCGGTTGTCAACTGTCGGTATGTAGTCGGCCATCGCTACAGCTGATTTGGGACTTACGGAAGATAAGAAGATTGGATCTCGCGGTAAATAATATTCTGCACCCCACCATCATTTGGTTTCCCCACCCAGTCCTCGATAACCGAGACCCCTTCACGTAGCTTTTTTTTTAAATTTTTGTTAATTAAAAAATTTAATAATTTAAACGACTATTTACAACAACGGTAAATGAAAATACTCGTTATTTTTAGTTTCATAAAAAACTGTTTTATTTTACCATTCTCGTCCAACAAACATGTATTGTTCATCCGTAATTTTCAATGACATCCGTGGCAGTCACGGCGAGCTGGTGGTCGACCGTCAATTTGTGTTTTTGTACCCGGTTTGATGAGATGTTGATAGCACGGCATGTACGACGAGACCTCACGGTCAACCTTCAGATGTTCCGGTAGTTTGTCATACAGAATTTCTATTTTTTCGCCCCAATGTTTCAGCAGCAGTGGTTTCGGTATGTACGCGAGCTCAGCTTTGGTGAAGTCTCGGGGATCCTTGCAGCAGTCGATCACGAGTATACTGTCAATAGCATCCATTGTGGTTGGAAAGAGAGGCAAAGATACTTTTACAACGACGTTTCCTTTTCAACTAAGTTTTTTCACAGCTGTTACCATTAGATATATACATCACGCGTCAATGGCCAGCATAGTTAAATATGAAAATGTGTATGGTGGGAGTACTTTCGAATAATAAGACAGGAAATTCAAAAGTTTCGAATTTATTCATAGTAATTCACAAGTAGCATCCAAATCGATCTGTACAAGTTTGTATACATGTGTTTTTATTACAACCGTAGCCCTTAATATTATTATGTTTTACATTTTTCACACGTTTCTTTCTGCGATTTAAATATTTTACGCGTTTGTAGTATTGTGCAGCTATGCGATCGTTCTTCACTCTGTCAGTCGTAAAATTCTTATGAAAATTATCCAGAGTATAACCACGAGCCATAAAATCAAGAAACATAATACAGTATTCACCGCATACTTTAGACTTGAGTGATTGAAGGGGCTGCGTGTTCCACTCGTAGCTTCGACAGTTTCTGCGTAGACGGTTATGGTGTTGGTTAATGAGTGGGGGCAATCCATAACTATCGAAAAAGATTCCATGTCCATTGTTATCAACGTAAGTGGCAACCCAGTGTCGCCCAGGTAGATTATGCTCGTCTGTGTTTAGAACCAATGCTGCGGGTCTAGACCAGCGACTCGGGATGCGATCGGCCGGAAATACTCCTTTCGTCTGAGCAGATATTCGTTGTAGAGCGTCTAATATCTGTAGGCTGTTCATGCTGTTTACACAACTGGTGGTGACGCTTAGAGTGTGATTGACGCTGTCTCTGCTGATGATAATGATTGTTGCGCGTTGGTGGTTGCTCTGGCAGGTGTTTGTTACGTGGGGGCGGTGATGGTTGTTTAGCACTCGGTGAGATTACTTGTTTTTCTCTGTTGCGGAAAAGTACAGTTTCATCGTTAGCCGGTGCAGTTCCTCCTTGCAGCGCCGACTCATCACTGTTGCACGATAGTGTAATATCGTTGAATATATACTCTACGCTTTGTGATATATCTCGAGTATTTTCCTCATTTGATGTCTCGTTGTTCGGTTGGCTTTGTTGATTTTTAATAGGTGTTGTTTTATCGACAGGTTGTGAATAAATGTGACTAACCGCGTCGAGCTCTTTAAACAGGAGCCACGAACGTATTTTTGCCACGTTATTTAGAGCACATTTTACATCGTCTTCTTTCGAAATACCATGATGAATACAGTAAACATTGTTGATTGGCATATTTTTTAACGATGGACCCTCGTATTCTTCCAGATTGATGATTTCGCGCCCCAGAACGTCACGTAAAAGCTCGGCTTTTTGCAAGCCTCTTGTGTAAATACGCAAGGCATAACGACACAGTAAGCGTAGATTGGTGTAGATTTTTTTCAACGGTGTATCACCGTCAAGCCATTCCAATCCATGATGAAAACACGTCAGTTTATTGTTGCTCGCGCGTATACTCCTTGGTAGTTCACCAAAGTCATATGGTGGTTCGACAAGCCAATGACTATAATGTTCTTCCTGAAGAGTCGTCACAGCAATCTCCTTTGGTAGAAAACGGTTGTTTGCATCGTAGAGCGCTTGAATATCCACTATAACGTCCATTATGAGGGTTTGATGTAGACTGATACCAGGTGTGGTTGCGTAGACGAGTTTGAATATTACAGCGTCGTGTGTGGCGCCCCCCTCACGCACTAAAATCTGTAATGACCTGACGTGTGGAATCTATCTCTATTACATTATCATACTCGGCGTATACCACACAATTTAATGTAGATGTCAGAGCCGTTGCAAAGCGTACTTCGATCCTTACACTACCGTGTCTTACGAGATTCCAGTGACCGAAGCAACTTGCTGATAAGTCCGGTGTCAAATCAAAGACATACAGACAGTAGCCTTTGGGATAGTCGCTCCTGGTAATATCTAGACCCTCATTCTGAAAGTGTATACCTGTACCGCTAAAGAGCGTGTGATAACTGTCTATCCACTTTTCGTTACCATCAAACACCGGTTGAAGAGGCTTGCTCGGTATTTGTTGACCATCGACATACAGAGAGAGGAAATTTATCGAATGATTATTAAAGTTAAACGGATTTAACGTTGTACTGCCATTGAATGCTCGATTATTCACAAAACCAAGAATTATTCGTTTAGGTAATTGGCCTAGAATAACGTTATCCAGAGTATCGCCAATGATACCGCTATGCATCGTAAAAGCTTTAACCTCAACCCTTGTTATAGGATACTTGGCGGTTGTTTTTGCAAGCATTTTGGCGTGAGCTATCAGCACGCCTGGTGCGATTTTTGCTCGACGGACGAGTAATGTAGCCTCGGTGATATGTAGTTTATGTGTCACACCGGCCGTAGGAGTCTCCATAAGACAAAAATCGTCTTTTGAGCGTACAAGCCGTAACCGTACTTCCACACCGTTCAGCAGAAATTTATCCTGATTAAAAACATCGCAATGCAAATGTCCAATCATATCTAAAGTCCGGCCATTCTTTATGTACTTTTCACGATTGTTCAGACCGATATTAGGGCTATTCGATGCACCTGGTAGACTGTCAAACGTACCGGGCGTGTCAGCGTACCATAGCGCGGTCGTTAAGTGAGAATTTTTAGCAGCCGGTCCATAATTGAGTAACGTCTCAATATATGCTCTGTAGGGGTATGCATTGTTTGGCGGTGCCACGAGTTTCTGGTTAAAATATACATCCACCTGATTGAAAAGGCTATGCAGAAAGTTATTAACAGGTGCTACGTTGTACTGTGATTCAGCTGTTGGAATAACCCTAACATTTACAATAATCATTGTATGAGCTAAGTCCAGGTATTCTTCACCGTGGCCAGGTATGACAAACTCCAGGGGCCCGTCGTCCGTCAGGGACGACACAGGCTTGTAGTGTATCCATTGTGATGCTTCTATAGCCGTCTGCGTTGGAGGTATGGTGAATAAGTCGAGCTCCGACTTCATACACTCGGAGGAGTGTGAGTGTAAGAACGACATTGTTAAACACCTCCAAAAATATCGTTGGTCTTTGCTCGTTTGCGTCTACTACTTTCGATACCTCGTCTCTTTCTCTTTGTTATCCTTTTCTTTTTATTCTTTGCGACACCACGATGTTTCCCTGCTGCAATGCGTCTACGTCGTGCAGACTTTTTCTTCTTCTTCTTCTTTATTCCTAACGATTTTTTCGAAATACCAGTACGCCTTTTCCTCGTCCTCTTAGGCACGCGTCCCGATAACGACTGTATCATGCGAGCGGTACTCACAGCATTATATCCTGAACCATTCATGAGAAGAGAGATTTTTTCATTGGCTTTTCGTTGTAAATTATCTCCAGATTCGGCTGCGCGTCGACGCAATGACTCCTTGAATGGCATTTTGCGACCGCTCACATCCTCGATAACGTGTAAACCCGTGCGAATGGCTTCTTTCCCTATAGCTTTAGCACCTCTGGTCAACAGTGGTAAAACACTCCGAAATAGACCACCGAGAAAACTACCGATCCCGTGACCGCGTTGATGTGGGGAACCCGCAAACACGTTACCTATATAACCACCTCCGCCACCTATTTGATTCTCATAATACGTCGTATAATGAGCACACATATTGTCTAATTGAGTCGCTTGAAATGAAGTGTGAGTGTTAACGTTCCATACTCGAATGCAATAGGATTACCCAGATGATCTCTTATATCCACCTCGATCGTTCTGAAGCAATTGTTGAGTAAACCTATGTAATTTGACGATGAGAAACATTTTACTTGCGTTGTACCATACGTGTAGTTTTTTGTATTTAAATTTACAATCCTGAGTAGTGCTGTCTGTGTATCACCTACTGTATACGGTACACAAATATCGCTGTAGACAAAAAGCTGATCGGGCAGAGCCCTATTTATACACGCGGGTACTCGTCCTACGCGTGGAACGCCTCGCATAAGCTGCAGGTAAAGACCCCCTGGGGTTTCTCGGTCAAGCAGCAGTTCTTCGTGTTTCTCAAAGCCCAATATACGTGCTATTTTACCACTCATTCGTAATACTCCAGGGTAGCCTAGAGGTTCAGGACACGACTCTGTTACCTCAGACTCGAGGGCAACGTACCCTTTAGTCTTTTCAACATTTACAATTTTTATGCCTGCTTCTCGTAGCCCCGTTAAATCATTGATATTCGCCACAATTTCTTCGTGATTTTTGTACAAACCTCGAGGTATTCGGTTTGTAGTAACTTCTTTACTCTCACAAGCCATCCAACCGATTATCGTATCTGCTTCTTGTAAATGCGTCATTGTACAGGGTATATGAATTTCCGATAAGCCCACAACCCAGCGACCCTTTAAAGATATTTCACGAGGCAATTGAGTTATAAAATGTGTTGTTGTATTTTCGGGAAAATACTTCATACTGCTGTTGCTCGGTAGAACAAGAAAAAAATTATCCTCGTCATGCATCGTTTGGACAAAATTTCGTTTATTCGAGACCGTGAACGCTTGACGCTGGTATCCACGAGTTAAATTTCGCCGGATATCCCACCCAACTTACGAAAATTTGTTTTTTCGCACCGTGTCCTTTTGTCCGTAAAACTTGATCAATCTTGAATTCTTTATTCTTCTCCATACGCTTCTCATGAACGCTCGTTAATTCTTCGGGGTAAAAGAAACCATCGATCGTTTCGTCTTCGAGGTCGCACAACGCATACACATACAGGCCCTGTCTATGTAAAACTTTTTTGATACGAAAAATTTCTTCACTCCAATTTTTCTCGTAACCTTTTTCGAAGGTGCCTTTAGTTCTACTGATTCGAACGTAATCACCGGGTTTGTATTTATACGTTGTGAAACGTCTCTTTTCACGTCGCTTTATCGCGCTAATTGTCATATTGCGCACCGCTGTATCGGCATTATATAGCGTTACGGCGGCCGGTTGCATTTTAATGCTCGAGTGTACAGCATGATTGTACGCATAAACCAATTGTTGTAGTATATCGATGTAACGATGAGTATTACGATGTGTGAAGTAGCGCCACATCCGTTCCTTGAGAGTGCGATTAAAACGCTCGACAATCGAGGCTTTTACATCAGGATTACGAGCAACACGGAATTGTATGTTTTCATCTTTGAGAAATTTTTGAAGTTGACCACCGAGGAATTCTTTTCCACGGTCGGTTTGTAGTGAAACAGGTGTACGACCATCGTTACGCTCGAGAATACGTTTAAATGCCTTTGTTACTTCGCGCACAGTTTTGTCCTGCAAGGGTTCGACCCAGGCATATTTGCTGACAACGTCAATTACCATAAGCAGATAGGAGACGTTGTCGTTATAGCTACTCAATGAACGTAGATCCACGAGATCGGCCTCCCAGACATCGTCAATATTTGTAACATTGTAATACAGTCGTGGAAAGACACGGTGCACGGGTCTATGAATGGTATAACTATCCTGTTGAGTGAGCCAGTCATATACGGTGTCTGCTTTATTTTTGCTACTGATTAAACGTCGCGCACCAGCGTATCCAGCTGGATGCGAAGGATCGTAGTACACTTTTTCGAAAGTCATCTTTCACCGCTCGTTGTACAGCTTGTTCTAAATCTTTATCCACTTTTCAAATACTTTTATTACTTTTGTTTTCCGACGTTTTGAAGAAGTATTCCCAGGGTGTGTATCGTCGTTGTCCTCGTAGTCATCGTTGGAATTATCGCCAATCGCATCCACATTCATAGAATGCGAGTCGTTATGTTGCATCATCTGAACATCTTTTCTTGGCCACTTAGTGCCTCTAGATACGCCTAAATCCCACAATCTACTGTTGCCTATAAATTCACGCGGAACGCTCTTTGTGCGTAGACTAACGATAAACTCGTGTCTACCTGTTGCTTTAAAGTTTTTTCTACCTCGTACTGCATCGTTTATAAGGTCGACAATATTAGAATTTGGAATGAGGATACTGTCTATTGTTACACATCCTTTTTTATCCCATCTTATGCTTTTTGATTCATCACTCGTGGGTTTGCGTAGAAACTTTAATAACGCAGTCGCTTGGCGTTTATACATATTTGGAACGCTATTAACGATGTCAGCATCGCTCGTGGCTTCTGCATTATCTATCTCAGACGATGTTTCGGGTAGTCCTGGTGAAAACAATGTATTTTTCGTACCAACGAGATATATCAGGGGTACAAATTGAAAATGCGGGTTTGATAACAGATGGCGTTACTAACGCTATACGCATCAGGCAGTACTGTGACTATGTTCATGTCAAAGCTACGTCTTATAGCTTTAATTTTCAGTATGTGTCAATTTGTCGCAGTGTCAAATTCATAGTTTTTTTGAGCTCTCAATATGTCGAGTTTCGTGCCAACAAAACAGCATTTGCGGGAAGTTTTAATTTACTTCTTTAATTTGAAGAAAAGTGCTGCTGAAGCACATCGATTGGTCTCCGAGGCTTATCCGAGTCATGTTCCATCGGTTTCAACGTGCGAGAGATGGTTTGTGCGGTTTAGAAGTGGTGATTTTGACGTTGAGGACAAAGAGCGGCCGGGCCAAGTGAAAAAGTTTGAGAATGCTGAATTGGAGGCAATACTCAATGAAGACTCGTGTCAAACTCAACAAGAACTCGCAGATTCATTGGGAGTGACACAACAAGCCATTTCCCATCGTATAAAAGCCCTCGGAATGATCCAAAAGCAAGGACATTGGGTGCCGTATGAGCTGAAGCCGAGAGACGTCGAGCGCCGTTTTTTTGCATGCGAACTGCTGCTCGAACGGCAAAAACGGAAGGGTTTTTTGCATCGCATTGTCACTGGTGATGAAAAGTGGATCCATTACGATAACCCGAAGCGCAAAAAATCATATGGTTACCCCGGCCATGCATCATCATCGACGGCCAAACCAAATATTCACGGCGCCAAGCTCATGCTCTGTATTTGGTGGGACCAGCTGGGTGTGGTGTATTATGAGCTATTGAAATCGAACGAAACCATCACAGGAGCACTATACCGAACTCAATTGATGCGTTTGAGCCGCGCACTCAAAGAAAAACGGCCACAATACGAGCAAAGACACGACAAAGTAATTTTGCAACATGACAACGCTCGGCCACATGTTGCAGCGCCGGTCAAAACATACCTACAAACGCTGAAATGGGAAGTCTTACCCCACCCGCCGTATAGCCCAGATATTGCTCCTTCCGATTACCACCTTTTCCGATCGATGACACATGGCCTAGCTGACCAGCGCTTCCATTCTTACGAAGAAGCCCAAAAATGGGTCGATGACTGGATAGCAGCCAAGCCGGCCGAATTTTTTCGCGACGGTGTCCGTAAATTGCCAGAAAGATGGGAAAAAGTTGTGGCTAGCGATGGACAATACTTTGAATAATTCATTTGTTACCATTTTTTCAGAATAAACGTTCAAAAATAGAAAAAAATCCCGCATTTTCAATTTGTACTCCTGATAGATAACGCTGCAGTACTTGTAAATACTCTTTCCATTTACTAGCGTCGTCTTTACCATACTTGTTTGATTTTAAAATTTTGTATAGCTCAGTGTCTAGTCTTGAAACAGGATCACCCTGGGTCTGTACTGTTTTCTCGTTTGCTGCTGGTGCATGATTATTCCCAGAACCGATCATAGGTATTTCCTCGTAACGACCGTCTGCATCACTATTTTCGTCCTTTACCTCGGACATTGGCACTAAAAACATTTTTTTCGCATGCTCCATTTACGAGCATGAATTTTTATCCTGAACACAGTATTGTTTTGTCAACCGTCACTACCACTGAACAATTTACTAAATAAAGTTGTGATTATGGGCGCCAGTAAAAGTGGTAAAAAAGCACCACCCCCTTTTTGAATTATAAAGCGTTTCTTCGCTCTCCAATTATATTTCCGTTGCTTACGAGCGACTGTACAAACACCACCACCACGTTGTTTTGTCACACATCCTGAGACAAGCTGTCGAAGTATATTTTTATATTTTTTTAAACGTTTTTTAACACTTGACTTGACACAAACAACTCCTTGTAAAATGTTTAACGCGCATTCACAGATACAATTGATTAGAGGCTTATCAGCATTACGCAATATTGATTTTCGCTGTTTTTTATTCGAATGACAAATAGCGTTAAGTAGGGCTATACAACGTTCATCGAATGGAATGTAATGTGTATTTTTCTTCTTCTTTTTCTTCGCGCTGGTGCTATCCCTCATTATTACAGTTTCACAGCAGATGTATTATGATGCGTGATGCGTACACGACTCATATCCATTAGCGACTGATGTGGTGTCTACTTGTGCTTCCAATTAAATACGTTGACGAGTGTTTTTCGGCATGTAGACCAGCATTCGTGGATCATCGGGAAATATCATTGTACGACATCGACAATAATCGGGTGTCGATTGTTTAAGATCCAAGAGTAGATAACCGTGTGGCTGTGCGGTAGCATCGTAATATGACTCGGTTAGAAATCGTGGATTCTCGGGGTATACTTGTCTCGCTAGATGTGTAATTTGTGCTCGATCACGTGGATTTTTAAATATCACCATATAATTGGCGTTTAATGATATATCACGTTGTCCGTGTCCCTGATGGAAAATATTTTGTGTGATAAAAATCACACTAATATTTTTATGATGGCTGCCTTTTGTGAAAAGTTCGACAATGGTATTATTTGAGGATTCGCGCATTAAATCATCGATAATAACCAATTTTTTCAAGTTATTGTCGCTCGAATAATCCTCCTGTTGCGGTAGACCCTCGTTAAATTCAATTTTTGGGGTTTTGGATTTTTTATTACTCCCGGTCTTAGTAATTAACGACGACGGTTGTTGTTGTTCACATGTGTTATTCAGAGCAGCGATATCAGAATCGAGAGTATCTCCATAATAAAATATAATACGGTCAAATTCAACGTTACTCATTGAATTGAGAAACTTTAGAAATTTTTTCACGAAAACTGTCTTCCCACATCCAGTGGGGCCACAAATAAGCGACGTCCACGGATGTTTCCAGCGTACATCCATTATTATTTTTACTTATAAAGCGTGACAAATCCACGATACTATTGATGATGATGATGATGATGATGATGATGACGGTGAATATCGTAGAGCAACGAGATGCAAAATCGTATACACCAAGTGCACAATAAGCGTGTTACTCAGACGGGCGGCGGCGGCGGCGGCGGCGACGCGTACCCACACGTCGTTATTAGCTTATCAGACGTGTGCGCGGGCGCGGTTCAACTTATACAGATACACACTCGCCTGGTCATAAGCTTATGAGCGAGCGTGTGTCACCGCGGCACATGCGCACAATTTAGCTTTTTAAAGCGCATGTGTATTCAGAAGATTGTGTTTTTCGCTTAACACTATTTGACGTACATTTTTAAATAAATTTTTCAAAGCAACTATTAATGCTGATGATGCCGAGTAAAAAACACGTTTAAATACCATACATGTTTCTTTATTGTAGAGAGAGAGAGAGAGAGAGAGAGAGAGAGAGAGAGAGAGAGAGAGAGAGAGAGAGAGAGAGAGAGTATTATACATAAAAATATTAATAATTTCAATTTATACTGAGGCAAGACATGGGTGGGAAGGGTTATCGATGACGACCAGTCACGTGTGTATTAAAGAAAAGTAACGCAATAATTATCTTAACATCTACAACTGGTAAAATTAATCATTATCATTATAATTATGTGTTATCGCGTGAATTATGAAAAATTAATTCTTGCGTAACCGAGGGCAATCGTTCTCCGATCATTCTTCTTCAAACGGTTTTGAAGCCACCAGAGAAATGTCTGTGATTAATTTTTTCACCTCCTGTGTTATAAACGGTACACAAAATATCTGCAACTCGAGGAACAATATATCGAAATGTTCAAGGAATGAGGGATCCACTCGATGACGTACAGCTTCACACAGATTAGAGCTATTCTGTGTTAAAAGAGTTTTAATACGCACTTGGTCCACATTCTCGATTAGTTCTTTAGCGGGAATATGTAGAACTAATTCAGCACACAGAACATCGATACAGTTTTTCACATAAACAACGTAGCGCTGGAGCCGTCTGAAGCGCTCATCGACACACGGTGTTACGATGCATAGTCCGTCAAAAGATTTCTTTTGCATAACTATACTTGGTGAATAGATGTTTTTCTTCTTCTTCTGTGGTGGTGGTGGTGCTTCCAGCTGTGTATTTTCATCGTTAGGGTTGACGTCCACGGCGATCACATTCTCCTTGGCTTGGTCGAAAACAATGGATTTTGAGCCAAACGAGGACGCAAAGTGAATCTCACAGTCATCGATGTTGAGTGTTTTACGGATGCGTTGATCAGCTTTCCAGCCATAATTCGTACAGGCCCCGAAATATGATGCTATCTCGGTCAAGGCATCTTGTAGTTTACACCACTTTGTAGATTCAAAGGTAATACCACCCGACGAGCTATTATGCTGCAGTTTAACGACCGGCGTAACGTCACCGCTTGCGCGTACCTGAAGACCCACAGTTATCCTCTTTGTTTCCGAGTAGTTCAAATTGTATGTTGTAGCAAGCAACAATGGTGCTTCCAAATTTTCCATGGTTGATAGAAAAATGCAACAGAGCGACACGGAAAAATGAATAAATAATGAGGGAAACGAAGCTACGATAACTGTATTTCGTAGCTTGTCACGGGATGGACTACCATCCGATCCTCTTTACAAATGTTTTTATAGACGGGCGTGAATCGCCTCATATGTTGGAATGGTGGGGGCAAGCGTTTACCCCCACCAACGTAACCTTAGTAGAGCATATAGAGAGAGAAGTTATACTTCTGTATACTACAAATTATTGTAGTGTAAAAATTGTTTATTTCATCACAAATAGATATTTCATAGCGTAAAATTTGAAACATTATAGCAAACCCCCTCTGGCCTTATGTAGTTACGTTTCAGTAATAGTCGAAAGAATTTTGCATTATAAATGAGTCTACGGTAGATGGAAAACACTTGAACGTTATACGTATAAGAATAAATATACGAATTTTCATATTGTGCGTCTACCTGTACGCGAAAGTATCTATGACCATCTCGATGGTCAACGCCGTCAGTACGACCGATTGTAAATATGTATAAACAGGCGCCGTATTGTATATTGACCATATACAAATTCAATAGCTAGCATCTGTCCATTGGAACATAATTTATTACGGCGTTCGGTGGGGTTTTCAGTTTTCCGCCAAAGGCTGATAATTATCATTGTCGTAGCAGTGTAAGGGTTGATTGATAATGAAACGTTTGCCCGGGTATACCATTTTTGAATAAGTAAATATGAATACAATTAAATGTAAAGAGAGTAGCGAGAACGAAAAATTTTTCGTAATATATTTTTGAAAATGAATTTATTATAAGAATTTATACTGAATATAATTATGTAAAATAAGCTAGTTCACAAGCGTTTATGTAAATGTTGGGTATTTTTAGAGTTTGATTGCAAATACACAGACCCTGATGGAAAAGCTATCGCAGAATTTGCGTTTATTGTCTTGTGTATACACGTGTTACAGATGTATATATATAAATGGAGCCTGTCTATTTTGTCAATGCAGGCTAGTATAAAAACGGCAGACGTTTCGTATTACCGTATTGTAAATAGATACCAAAAGTGCATATATAAATGTAAATTAAGGATGTCTGTTTCAGACAATACAGCTTTCTTAAAAAAACGGGTGGAGTGTAGCGCTTCATGTTTACACTCTAGACAAAGTGCTAATACGAATTAAATCATCTTTAAGAAATAGTAGACGCCTACGCTAGTTGAGACTGAAGCAGCGTTATCGTTGTAAGAATGTCTGTTTAGACAATGCAGCTTTCTAGAGAAAATGGTAGGCGTGCATGGATTCATGTTGACAGCATTTCCAAAGAGGTAGTACGAAATAAATTATCTTTAAGAAATAGTGATCTCGACTGTGTGTAGCCCTCAACCCCCTTGTGAAGACACTCTATCACTGTACAGGGACTCAAGGTTGTTATATTTCAAAATTCTCCTCGATTTCTGAATTTATGGTAAAGTCGAAATATATATAGAGGGTAGTGGGGGTGTATTCGAGTTAAGGTATAAAATTGCGTGAAACGGTAGTTCTCGTATTATTCAACGTTTAAACGTTCTACAACTAGCATCCTGTCAGTGTAGCATCGTTATTTCGCGTTTTTAAAACAAAATGGATTCACGTAGACGTGTCCTTCTGGCCGTAGTGCGCGCAACGGCTCGCGTGTTCATACGTCGGGAACCGCGATTGGTGCGGCGGTTTACACGGCGTTGGTTCGTGAATATCGCGAACTTTACGTTCCAACGTCTCCGCGCGGAGTTTAGTGCAGTGTTGCTGAGTGGTGATGCAGACTCGATTACCGATGCTTATGTGAGTGGTCCGTTACGGCAAGCACCCGTTTTTGTGCAGCAATATGTGATCCAACATCTTACCGATCACGGTGGACTGTTACATGGGCCCCTGAACGAGTTGATTATGGGCGCTGAAAATCGACATGGTAAGTCGAAACAATTTGAAAATTTTTATTTATTATTTGTCGTCTTAAAAGAAAAAAGTTTTGTGTTCTTTTTTACTTTCATTTTGTATTTTTTATTTCATTGAAATAATTTTTATTATTTAAATATTTATCAATCTTAAAATGATTGAAAGAGTATAATATAAAAACTAATTTTTCATAATTTTATTATTGTTGTCAAAAATGTAATAAAAAATACATTGTGAGCGTCATATCGTCGAGAACCAAGTTTTATTTTAACTGGATGATGAAAAGTTGCTTGATTTTTAATCCACTTTCGCTTTGTTACGCGAAAATTAATACATTTTTCATCAATCAATGTAAAACTTGGTTCGTTAAACTCGGTGGTGTCGGTAATGTGTTTATTCCATTCTTGAAAAATAGTAAAAAATTTTGGTAATTAACAAATTTTAATAAAAACAAAACGTTCTTCTTTAAAGATGATACATTTTCATTTTTACTCGCTTATTTATTTTAAGAAACTGACACATGTAAAATCACCCCCCTTAGAGTGTTCAGTCATAGAGTATTTGTGTACAAAATTTGGAGTTTTTATCGTCTTTTTGTTATTTGCTCTTTTGTATTTTACTTTTTTAATCTCGAAAAATATTGTTTATTATTAAAAATTGTATTATAGTTTTTACTTGTTCACTTGACTGAAAGTGGTTTAATTTTTTAAAACCGTAAAAATAATTTTTATTAAAAATTTTTGTATTATTTTTCCAATAATTTAATAAAATACATTATCGACACCAGTGAGGGTATGAACCAAGTTTAACTGTGATTGATTGGTTGACGAAAAGTGAATTAATTTTTAATCCACTTTCACTCTATCTCGCAAAAATTAATACACTTTCCGTTAATCAATCAATCACAGTTAAACTTGCTTTGTAGACTCGTTAACGCTGGCAATGTATTTTATTCAATTTTTGAAAAATAATAAAAATATTTTAGCTAAATTAAAAAATAAAAAACAATAGAGTGAAAAACAAAAATGTTTTTCTTTAAAGAAATGATAAATTTTTTATTTTCCCTTACAGCTATACACTCGCTACTTGCATCGAGCAGCAGCAGCGAAAACGACGCCGGACCTCCTAGCGCCGACTCATGCTTGGGGTCACCGTCGTCGTGCACGGCTTCACCCAGCCCCGACGATGACGACAACGCCTCAATGTCAGGCGTGTCGGCAGACGACGGTGACGAGGTTGATATGTTTTTCAACGATGATGATGATAACGACAACCACGCCGATGATGAGGCCATGGAGGAGGATGAGGAGGAAGACGACAGCTCCATCGACGATGATGTCCCCGACAGTCCGGCTAGCCCGGAACCTGAGCAGCCGGGGATAGAGGAACCAGTGATGGTTGCTCAGAGACCTTTAAATATAGACGAGGCAACTACAGAGTCCGCTGATGACTCGTATGATGGTACGTAAAAATAATTTAAAATATTTACTATTAAATTATTTTATGAAGATGAATTAATAAAATTCATTTTCTAATAGACGATGAACCGCAAGATGTTGCACATGTTGTCGTACGCGAGGTCGCGGATATCCCCGATAGCCCCGAGTCACCACCGCCTCAGGAGCAAGGTATTGACCTGGACGAAGAGGCGGTGTTTATTCGCACCCGCGTGATACCTTACTATCACGCGGATGGTACGGTCGGGGATGACTCCGACTTCTGCGACGAGGACGATGATCTTGTTGCTGTGCGGTTCTACGAGGCATGGCTTGGGCCCCCTGAAGAGTGAGCGTAAAATAAATCCTTAAATCTGGATATTTTATAGCTCACTGGCCTCCACTGTTGTCGCCAATACCGTCACTGGTTTCAACCGTGTCCTCTTCGTCGTCGTCGTCGTCGTCGTCGTCGTCGTCGTCGTCATCATCATCATCATCATCATCATCATCATCATCATCATCATCATCATCATCATCATCATCATCATCATCATCATCATCATCATCATCATCATCATCATCATCATCATCATCATCATCGTCGTCGTCGGATGAAGAGGAATCAACGTCATCGTCAGCGCCCCCAGCCTTTACAGCATCGTCATCAGCATCGTCTTCGCTCGAGGTATGTCCCAAAAATCAAATAGGTGGGGGTTTAACTGGTGCCGGGGGTAATAACGTTAATCGCGTAGCAGGCGTAGTTAATAATCGAAATCATAGCCAGGGTACCGAGATCCGAGACACCGCGGTTAGCATCGACGATACGGATGATATTTTACCGCCGGGAAATCGTTTTGTTGTCGCGGGCGCAGAACAATATAAATATTTACGGCGTTTCGGGGTTTCAGCGCGACAGATCAATCTAGCGTTAGTACAACCACCCGTATCTATAAATCCGGTCACGTGGATTCGTAACTCCATCCGAGATATTCACGATTATTTCGTAAAGGATCGCGATGACACGGATTTAATAGGTGTGGGTTTTGTCACTGACGGGATGGCAGACGGTAGAGCGGGTATATCATTGAGGCCTATTTCACGGTTCACTGATGAAGCCCTATGGGCTTTGATGTGTGCCGTGAATCAGAGCTCGAGGGTTCTCGCGGCCTCTGACACGTTGCGATTCACCGTTACGTATGTAGCGGTGCCTACTGGTCAGGGGCTCCGTGTGTCAATGGTGAAGAGCCGATCCGTGGTTTGTATAATACAAAACGGTGATAATTTGTGTTTTCCTCGCTCGATCGTTGCAGCTCTTGCAAACAACGTACATAAACGCGAACGTAGCAAAGACTCGCAAATAGCTTGGACGCGTATACGACAAGGGGCGTCGCTCGACCAACGTGAAAAAGCGCAATCTCTTGTTCAGCTGGCCGGTGTGCAAATACCTCTAGAAGGCTGTGGTATTCCGGAAATAACAAATTTCCAAAGATACCTCATGCCTTTGAGGATTGCTATCACGGTATACGATTGGGAGTCACTCGGTACAGGTGTACCCCCGCTTTTTGATGGCCAAACGTCTTTCGTAATGCAGGGGCCATCTGAGGTTGTTAATATAGCGTATAGTGCTATTTTAAAACACTATTCTTTTTTTAAAATTTTTAAAAAATTTTTAAAAAATCATCCACGGCGCACCACAGAGAGTTTGAACCCTCGTGCAGCGTTTTATGGTGGTCGCACAGGTAATATCGTCACCTCCTACGATGTCGCACCAGGGGAGAAGATATCGTACATCGATATCTGCTCGCTGTATCCGTATATATGTAAGACAGGTCGCTTCCCTGTGGGGCACCCGAAAATATATATCGGTACCGAGTGCGACGATTTGTTGGGAGGTTCACTCGATGCTCTCGGTGTAACGGTCAACGGTATGGTCGCGTGTACCGTATTGCCTCCGCGCCACCTCTTTCACCCCGTGCTACCTGTTCGAATGCACGAGAGACTGCTATTTGCTCTGTGCCGTAAGTGTACAGAGTCTATGGTTCAAGCCTCGTGCATTCATGAGAACCCTGACGACCGGGCTTTCACCGGTACCTGGGTGACGGATGAGGTGCGGAAGGCAATAGATATGGGCTATGAAATCTTAAAAATTTCGATGATTTGGGCGTACAAAACAACAATGTACAATCCCGTTACACGCGAGGGTGGACTGTTTGCCTCTTATGTAAATACGTTTTTGAAAATTAAACAGGAGGCGAGCGGTTGGCCCGAGCACTGTATCGACGAAGCGTCTCGCGAGGAATATATAGATTATTACGAGCGTGTGGAGGGTATCCGGTTGAACGCTAAAAACATTACGCGTAATCAGGGCTTACGCTCAGTTGCTAAGCTTTGCTTAAATTCGTTCTGGGGTAAGTTCGGTCAGCGGGATAACCTGACGCGCACGGAAATAATTAAAACTCGCGAGAAGCTAATGTTGTATTTGTACGACAATGAGAAAGAAGTTCAACGCCTGCTACCGGTTAACGACGATTTGCTATATTTAAATTGGACATCTCGCGAGGACGCTATTACCCCTAGCCCCTTAACTAGTGTGGTTATAGCTGCATTTACAACGGCCTTGGCCCGTCTGAAACTTTATAGCTACCTCGAGCTATTGGACAGACGGGTTTTGTATTACGACACGGACTCTGTTATTTACGTGAGTACTGGTGATGATGCTTGGGAACCCGCGGTAGGTAATCTCCTCGGTGACATGACCAACGAGTTGATATCGGTGGCACCGAACGCTTATATCAACTCGTTCGTCTCCGGTGGCCCGAAATTTTATGGTTATACGGTTACGACTACCGAGGATCCTGAAACGGTGGTGGACACTGTTTGTAAAGTGAAGGGGATAAGTTTGAATTATAAAAACTTGGAAACAATTAATTTTAATTCAATAAGTGAACTCATAAAATCGGAATTACCATCGTTTAGTAACACAGTGTTTAATTTAAAATTTAATTCAATTCAAAGAACGCCCCTCCACAACGTCATCACCCGTACAATGTACAAAACTTGTCGTGTCGTATGTCGTAAACGCCGTCATATTACACACCGGTTATCACTACCATTTGGTTTTAAAAATAACGATGCTGATGATGGCTAGTAACATCTATTTGTAATATAAACTTTTGTAAATATGTAAATATATATCAACATGTAAATAGAATGCGCTCGCCTCTGTGTGTGTGTGTGTGTGTGTGTGTGTGTGTGTGTGTGTGTGTGTGTTGTGACGTAGTCACAATCCTACAAGGATAAAAGAAAAACAGAATGAAATAAAATAGAATAGAATAAAATACAAATTACTACCAAGAAAAGTATTTATTTATACAAATACAAAATAGTAAAGATAAGAAAAGTACAAAGATAGAAAAGATTAAAATCATAGTAAAGGCTGGCCGAGACCACGAACAAGCTGGATCCTGTCGCATTCCTTCGCTGCCGAAAAACAGCGGGTCAGCGACCGGCTGGCCTCGCTCGGGCAGCGAGGGGATGTAGGGGCAGGATGGCGGGGCTCGCTGAAACAAAAAGAAATTATAGGAGACAATAGGAAAGTAGAGTAGAAATCAGAGAGTGGGAAAGGAGAGAAGAGTATAAGAGGCAGCTTCAAACCGAGGAGAGGCTTCTTATCAGTTAAAACCACCAACCAAGCCAGAACTCGCTTGTGCACAGATATCAAAGTTTTTTTTTATAAATCCAAAAGATTCATATAAAAAAAAAAAAAAAAGTAAAAGACAAGGTTGCGGGTTAGTCAACGAATTTATTAAGAACATTAATAAATAGAAAAACACAACACAAGTGAGTGAAAAGAATCTTATCAAGATTAAGAGCGGACAGTATCGGACCGGTTGAATAAAATAAGAAATATTCTAAAAAGCCAGATTAAGAAGAAAAAGTTAGTGGCATTAAAATAAATAATTAGGGTTTATTGTAAGAGAATTAAGAAACTAGGCTAAGACGGTTTGGGTAGAATAATTAGGAGTAAGTACAGATAGTTATAAGAAGAATTGTGAACGAAGCGTATCGATACATTTAAAAGACTTAGTAGTAGCACTTAGAGGTCTCCGAATCAGAGACTTTGAAAAAGTAGAAAGGAGTATAATACAGAAAAAGAAAGGAGAAAAACAAATAATATTTAGAACAATTATAACACAGAGACTTGATATAGTGAACCTGAGACTCTCGGTAAATCAGTTACCGCATCAAAAAGCTAACTGGGCTTTGGAGTCAAAAAGTTGAAGGGAAGCTAGGAAAAATATTTAATCAATAGAATTAGGAGGGCATTAGCCAGCCCGACTCATAGAAACTTAATTTAGAATTTTCGGACAATTAGAAGAACAATTAGGAGTGAAACAATTTCAAGAATTCTGTAAAGCGCGTCGCATGAAAACGACACAACCCATCAGGCAGAAAAGAGAAGAGAAAGAGAAATTAAAAGATCAACTCACCAAGAGCGAAGAGGAACCGGAACATCCAGGTCCAAGGCCAAAGATTTCTGGAGGAATCCATCGAATAAATAATGAAAAATTAAAAATCACTGGGGAATCATGATCCAGTAGCTGTCATTATTCCACATCGAGAAAAGATCACTCGCGGACCAGGACCACGATTATCACGGAGAAGCACGCTCGGAACACACGGAACCGGCACGAACACAACAAACAAACAGCCGAACACGGAACAACGCAGAAAAACAACGTTTTCTGGTTATTAACTAAAACGACGCGTACGCGGACACAGACCCGGCGTCCATACCGGCTGACCGACGCGCCAGCAACGACGCAAGCCCAGCAGACAGCACGTCAGCAGCCAGGCGGGAAAAAGATCAAGACGGCTGAGCTCGATACAGCCTAGTTGAGATATCCACCGCTCAGCGCAGGAGTCGAGAATCTGATAACCGCACGGGTAAAGAAGAACGTGGAACCATCCGAGCAATTAAATATCACTGAGAAATTGTACGGTTAAAGGCGCCAAAAAGCCTCACAACACAAAAATTCTATGAAACTTATTAAATAAACCTTACTTATACCTCCAATAGAAGTCTACAATTAATTATCTTAGTGTTCGAGCCCGAATTCTTCCCCTCAGAAGAACAAAATTTAATGCTAACGTGAAAATACCGTTACAGTGTGTGTGTGTGTGTGTGTGTGTGTGTGTGTGTGTGTGTGTGTGTGTGTGTGTGTGTGTGTGTGTGTGATTATTTATGTATATAGTTTGTAGATAATTTTTCACATTTGTTTGCCACTTGTAACTTTGTACATACATATATATATATGTGTGTGTGTGTGTGTGTGTGTGTGTGTGTGTGTGTGTGTGTGTGTGTGTGTGTGTGTGTGTGTGTGTGTGTGTGTGTAAATACGTACATTTATCTGTACAGCGTTGTAAATTATTTTTATTCTTTATGAATATTTTTGTATATATGTATATGTGTAAAAACGATAAAAAATATATGGCTTTATTTATATAATTTTGTAAAATGATAATAAAATCACGTATATACAAACGTGTGCAGAACCATTTTGAAATTCGTATGAATAAATTCGAAACTTTGAATTTCCTGTCTTATTATTCGAAAGTACTCCCACCATACACATTTTCATATTTAACTATGCTGGTCATTCACGCGAGATGTATATATCTAATGGTAACAGCTGTGAAACTTAGTTGAAAAGGAAACGTCGTTGTGAAAGTATCTTTGCCTCTCTTTCCACAATGAATACTATTGGTAGTATACTCATGATCGACTGCTGCAAGGATCCCCGAGACTTCACCAAAGCTGAGCTCGCGTACATACCGAAGCCGCTGCTATTGAAACATTGGGGCGGAAAAATAGAAATTCTGTACGACAAACTACCGGAGGAGCTCAAAGTTGACCGTGAGGTCTCCTCGTACATGCCATGCTATGTACATTACAAAAAATCGGGTACAAAAACACAAATTGACGGTCGACCACCAGCTCGCCGTGACTGCCACGGATGTCATTGAAAATTACGGATGAACAATACATGTTTGTTGGACGAGAATGGTAAAATAAAACAGTTTTTTATGAAACTAAAAATAACGAGTATTTTCATTTACCGTTGTTGTAAATAGTCGTTTAAATTATTAAATTTTTTAATTAACAAAAATTTTAAAAAAAAGCTACGTGAAGGGGTCTCGGTTATCGAGGACTGGGTGGGAAAACCAAATGATGGTGGGGTGCAGAATATTATTTACCGCGAGATCCAATCTTCTTATCTTCCGTAAGTCCCAAATCAGCTGTAGCGATGGCCGACTACATACCGACAGTTGACAACCGATCCGCTTTACCGATCACCGATACATTTTCTGCTAGACCGACTGTCAACATTCAATCTTCTTTACCACCAGTCGGTAACACGATCACCGACAGTAGATGACGTATCGGTAATTTTCTGCCTGACCGACTGCCGACATCCAATCTTCTTTACCATCACTCGGTAACACATTTACCGACACTAGATGGCGCATCGGCAATTAAGTACGAGTAAAAATCCGGCAGATAGCGCTGCGACGCTGCACCAATCAGAACACCAGGATAGGTGGACTGGGGGTGGGGACTGGTGGGGACCGATCAGGGATGAGGGCAGGGGTGGTGGGGGCTGTGGGGACCAATCAGGAACGGGGGTGGGGGAGTGGGGTAGACACGCCCCCTGGAACAACCAATGAGGAAGCAGCAGGGGAGGGGTAGTAGTGGGGGAGGGGGCGGGGCTTGTCTAGACACGCCCCTGGCGCCAGACGGCCACGCCCTGTCTTTCTATAACGGGCCCCTTCTACTTTAGGTTATTAATTGGTTACCTGCGAGAACAGTGGACACTGCGCATCATTATTATACACCATTTGTCTATATCCTCCTATCTAGGAAAATTATATATGGGTTTGAGGCCACGAGGTGCTTTGGATTTTATGTACAGATACTCTCCGGAATCTTAATTCCACGAAACACAATCATTCATCAATACCATTCTCCTCAAGCCAAAGCTTTTGAAGTTTGTATGACTACACAAGATATGGCAAATATTATTGACAGAACTATCCTTATAAGTTATCACACAGTCGCATATAACCTACACCTCAGGTCATATGAAAATGACAGATATCGTGTTTGAGACCCTTCAATAAATCACATTGCATAACTGACCGAATATTGCGTTAAACCACAAAAAACTCGGCGGAATAGACACTTGATCTATTGAACTATGACATTTTTTTACAAGAAACATACACAGGTTATGACACAAATCATCTATCCGAGATACCCCGTCCTATACGGCGGCATCGAACCCGAAGCAATTATAACATGTAAGGCCTTCAGCGTTACGCGAAGTGATTTATCAACCACAATACACGAAGAATAATACCGTTTTCATAGCTTTTAGAGCTTTATAACATCACCTTATCACGATTCGTCTCGCGACGGGCAGAAACATATACCAGCCGACGAGCCTCGATTACTATTTGACACGAGCGCATATATTCGTGTGATTTTAACCGCGGAACACTAATAGAATTATACACATTCTCAGTACAAACGTATAACAAACGCTGTAAACTTATCTCATTTTCCAATTGTCGGCGGATGGGCGACTCATCGTTAACGGGCGGTGGGATGGCTGACTGCGACGCGATTCTGGCGCCGAGTCGACTATCAGCGCTCCTCGCCATCGTAACGTGTGTGATCCCCCACTGGCACCTCACACCCATATAATTTGAACTTGATGACGTCACGAGGAATATACGTGACCGTTAGTCCTTATTCGAAAATCGCTGGACCGTTTTCATACATCGACAAACACCGTAGTACCTGAAGGTGCATATATATATATATGTATATATTGTGACGGGTTATTTTTGCTAACCTGTCACAAAGTCGGACAGAGCGGGGCTGACCGGGGTTAACATGCTCGTTCAGCCGAGAGTCTCCCCGAGGCGATCCAGCAAGACAGATATGGTAGCGTGCGAAACAAAATATTCACTTCATGTTTGTTTTGATTTTTTTTTGGGTCTAATACTCCCGAGTGGGCGACAGTCTGAGCACTGGGGTGGCAGCATCGACACGAAGGTCAGCCGCGGAAGCCTGAAAGACACTACGGTATCTTCGAGAGGAGAGATCTCCAATCTCCGTCGTCGTCATGCATTGACTCTTGGCTAATCATTTTGTTTAATCCACTGCAATAAACTGTTTTTTGTAAATTTTTGAATCCCTAACTGCCGGGTTGAGATTTTCTGAACGAGACACCTCTAAATGACTCATCCCTTCTACCAATTACCAAGGCTGCAGCAAAAAAAATTTGTCTCGGGAAACAATTTATTTCCCGGAACTGGCGCCCAGTACGCGGGAGCACGGTCTTTTGTAGCCATTCGCAGGAGCTGGAAGCGGTAGAGTTGGAAAAACTGGTTACAATATATATGTATATGTTCGAGAATTCAGTAAATGGAGAGTAAGCAAACTGTAATCTATAGAAGGTTAAATTAAAAGCAGTATACAGATGTAGTTAAATAGTGGCGTTTTATGCTCCACCTGTGAAATAACGTCGAGAAATTATGGAAGAAAAAAAACATAAATATACATAAAAAATGGAGGAAAATAAGCGTAAGTAGTATGTGTACACCTTTGCTCCATCCCACTCCTATCCCCACTCCTTCCCACACCACGCGGCTACCCCCACCACCCCACTTTTCCACCGTCGCGCTACCCACTCTGCTTAACCAGTGTCGATAACGTGGAGATGGTAAAGTGAGGTGGTGTGGGTACTCTGGTGAACAAGAAAGACTAGAGCAGGATAGAGCAGGATAGAGCAAAGTTGTACACATACTTGAAAAAAGGAAAAAAATTAGGTACTTACCTCTGTTATTGTTGACGTCCACCTTCCTCCGACGGCAATTTTAAACTCCTGTCTCTCACTATCTCACTCACACAAACACACACACACACGCTCGCGCGCGCGTCGACTCTTTCATAACCGAGCATCGTCTGCTTCAGGAAGCTCTGGGTTCTCGAAGCCCTCGTCCACGTCGCCGCCATCGTACCCGATGTCTATTTCGGCACTGAAGACTCCGAAAACCCGCCAGCCTCGTAACGAGGATACATTGCGAAAAATACGTTTTTGACTGCGCGATCACGAAGTTGAATACAGACTGAATGCTCAAGATGCTGCTGGTTGGTATCACGGGGTTAGAAGATAGCAAACCGCCCTCTGAATCATAACTAAGGTGTCCAGCGCTCTGAATGCAGCGACAGTGGTTTTGCACGTGCGTACCGCTTTGCGCTGTGCTCCTCGCGAAGCGCTTGCTGTGCAGTAAAAGGCGCAGAATATGATACCGTACCACGAGGGACCTCGATTATAATTTATATATAGTTATAAAATAAGAGGCACAGTAAGACGATGTATTTGTTTTTAATTGATCAATATTTTATTTAAATCACTTTACACATATTTACCGTCGTATGCAACATCCCTGCAAACACGGTAATCTTCGCTCGGAGACTCCTCCGCCGTTAAATTTATTTTTATCACTGTCTGATCGTCGAGAGGCAAAAGCATTGTAATATTCACGCACTAATCTGTCGTTTTTCATTACATTATCGCTAAAGAGATTATTAAATCGCGACATGGTGAAGCCGCACGACATAAGATGTAGGAATACGATGCAAAACTGTCCACACACATCCGACGTATTACTCTGTAGCTGCTTGAGGTCGTACCGATAGAACTTGCAGTTTCTTCGTAGTCGTGCGAGATGTTGCGGTATAACCGGTGGTAGCCCGTAGTTATCAAAGTACATTCCTTTTCCATGATGGTTAACGTACATGGCGATCCAATGCTCTCCAGGTCTGTCGTGGTTATCCGTGTTAACTACGAGTCCGGCAGGTAACGACCATACACGAGAAATTCTGTCAGCCGGGTATCCGCCAACGGTTGAAAGTGATACTGCAGACTCTCGTAGATTTGTCTAGTGTTCATGCTGAACACATAGTCAATTATTAAATGATGACCGATACGCTTTGAAAGACGTATATATATGCAAAATTTATTTCACAGCATCGTCGATCGTGTCACGACTACATGATGAAGATTACTCCTCTTTCTCATTCTCTTCCTCTTCGTCTGCTGACCAAACATCCATGTATGATTCTCCTTTAAACGGGTGCTCGCGAAGCCAATTTTTCATTTGGAAAGCCTGGCGCATTGCACAATGCGAAGACGCTGTATCGTTTATCATAGCGTGTCTGAAGCATTTTCGCAAAGATTTCGGCATAAATGTGTACGATAGGGCGCCCTCCTCATCCTCCAGGTTAGAAATTTTACGACTCGTGATATCGCAAAGAAGTATAGCCTTCTCGTGACCGCGAGCATAGATACGTCGTGATTTTCGCGAAATTTAACGCAAGTTAGCGTATGCCTGTTTACAGCTCACATCACCCTCGTACCACTCCAGACCGTGAAAATATTTCGAGAGAAAATTATTCTGGCTTCTGGAATGCTGTGGTAATTCGGCAAAGTGACACGGCGGTGCGACGATCCAATGAGCAGAGTACGGTCTATCCACTGCTACCACGGCAATTTCTTTCGGAATAAATTCCGAGTCTTTACCACGCATTCCCTGTATATCCGCGACGATATCCATTTTCACGTCTAATCCGTACAGATGCTCGAGTTCGACTGATTAGTTACTCACAGACACGCTTCTACGTCTCTTAACACGAAATAATTTTATGCCGACATCAGCACATTTTTCGCTTATCCGGTAAAATCCACCATTACTTGCCGAGAGGCAACAATTTCAAGGACATTATATATTCCGCGTAGACTACACAATTTATCGTTAAAGCAAGCGCATCCTCAAATCGTACCTCTATTCTCACACTACCGTGCTTTATTAAATTCCAATGTGTATAGCTGTTCGCCGAAAGATCGGGTGTCAAATCAAAAGCAAACAGACAGTATCCATCGCGATAATTATGGCGATCGATCGAATTACCGTCGTTCAGAAAATGTATTCCAGTTCCCGAAAACAACGTTTGAAAGGCATCCACGTATAGATGATTTTTCATGAAATCAGGTTGTAACGGTTTCGAAGGTATTTGAGCACCATCAACATACAACGAGAAATAATTTATCTTGTAATGTTGGAAATTAAATGAATTCATACTGAAGTCGCCGTTAAACGCTTTGTTATCGACAAAACCGATAATTATATGCTTCGGCAATTGACCTAACACGATATTATCGATAGTCTCTCCATGAACACCAGAGTGTATTGAAACGGCTTTTACCTCGACTCTCGTAAGAGGATATTCAGCCGTAGATTTTGCCAGAGTTCTAGCATGCGAAAGCAGCACACCAGAAGCTATTTTTGTTCTACGAACGAGAAGCGATGCCTCGAGAATCTTTAAGCCGCATTGACCATTCTTTGTATCCCCCACAAGACAAAATGAATCTCTAGACCGCACCAACCGTAGTCGCATCTCGACGGCGTTTAATAGGAACCGCTCCTGATTAAATATATCGCAATGCAGATGACCGAGCAAGTCTACAGTTTTTTCGACATTAAAAAATTGTTTTCTCTTCACAAGACCCGTATTTTCCGATGTTATATTATCCATTTTTCCAGAGGTATCGTCGTACCAGAGAACACTCGTGAGATGCGAATTTTTCGCTGCTGGACCGTAATTCAAAAGTGTTTCTATGTACGCTCGATACGCGTAGGCATTATTTGGAGGTGAAACTAATTTTTTAATCAGGTATACATTCACCTGATTAAACATAGAATGCAAGAGATTGCTTACAGGGCCGGCACTTACTTTCGATGCTGTACTCGCGGCATTTTCCGCAGTAGGAGATGTTATTTTCACTCTCAGACTAAGCATAGTATGCGCGAGATCGATATACTCATCACCCTGTCCAGGAATAACAAATTTAATCGGTGAATCATCTGTTAGCGAAGATATTGGCTTGTAATACACCCAATTGGAGCCTGCGATAGTAGTTTGCGTCGGTGGGAGTGAAAATAATTCAAGTTCCGATTTAAGACACTCGCACGAGTGCGCATGTAGAAAAGCCATCTTGTTTCAGCTATCCAAAAATATCTGCAACTGTTCGTTGACGAGTCTTCTTCTTCTTCTTATTGTTCTTATTATTCTTCTACTTCTTTATTACACTTTTATTTTTACGGGAGATACGTCGTGGTTTACGTCCGTCCGATGAATGAGGAGTTCGCGAAATTTTGCGCTTTTTATAACCAGACCCCCGCATGAGAGTGTCAATTTTTTCAGAGGCTTTGCGTTTGAGATTACTACCTGATTCTCTCGCTCTCTCGCGAATAGCATCTTTCACAGCTATATTTCTATCGAGGATATCACCGGCTACGTTTACACCAGCACGCAATGCCTCTTTACCAACTGCTTTAGCACCCTTCTTTAGAAGGGGTAACACTCGACGAAACAGGCCCCTGAGAAAGCTACCGATACCGTGTCCTCGTTGATTAGGTGTTCCGATATAAACAAAGCCAATACCGCCGTACCCGCGACGGCCCCATCCGTGCTGCACACTGTCAATATCATCCATAGCGATGTAATCGTGGGACCTTTTGAAATGTAGTGTCACAGTCAACGTTCCCTGCTCGAATGGTATAGGATCCCCAACTTCGTCTCTTATATCGATCTCGATAGTGTGTAAATTATTGCGCAAGAGAGGTATATATCGTGGCGTTGAAAACGATTTAATTTTTATCGAACCATACCGACAGTCATCAGTATCAATAGGGACAACTCGTAAGAGGGGTGTTTGTACATCGCCTGTAATATAGCTCTCGCAGATATCTGTGTATAGAAACATGCTACCTGGTATAGCACCGGTGAGAAATGCTGGCCTCGACTCTGTGTATTCGCAATGCGGCTCTATCATTACAGACCTACAAGCCTCTTCCGAGAATCCTAAGAGCCTCGCGATAGCGGGTGATACGCGAAAGTCATGGTATCGTAGATCGTCGCATACGCGGGCCACTTCGATCTGCCCGCTCGGAAGCGATTTAAAGCGCAAATGACCGGCCACGTGAGGTAGCTTATTTATACTCTCCAAAAGAGCGTCTATAGAGCGATATACACCAGGTGGAACTTGGTCTCTATCAGAGCGTCTCCGTGTTGAAAGATTTAAACCCGATAAATCATAATCACTATCCTCAAAAGTTACGAGATTTCCTATAACATGTAAAAGAGTCATCGGATAAGCAATTTCCACAAGAGAAACAGACCATTCTCCGTGCAAACGTGTTTAACGCGGTAGTTTTGTGATAAATTTTGTCGTCGTATTAGTCGGAAAATACTGCATACTACTGTTGCTCGGTAGTACGACAAAAAAAGAGCTATCCTTGGAGCTCATATAATATCAGGGACGGTGATTCCGTGCGTTCTTCCTCTTTGTCCTCTTCTTCTTCTCTTTCGTCTTCTCAGATGACGGAGGTACTCGTACTCGCGATAATTCTGCCTCGTAGAAAATACCGTCGATAGTCTCGTTATTCAGATCGTGTAAAATATACACGAATGGTTCTCGATTCACTGATATTCGTTTAATCTTGAATAATTCGTTACTCCAACCACGCTCATATCCTTTCACGAAAGCTGCTTTAGCTGTACTGATACGTACCAAGTCACCGACGCTGTATTTAGGCTTTTCAATTTTTTTCGCATTACGCTCGTAACGCCGTGCTAAATTGTCTCGGGCTATAGAGGCGTTTTCGAGGGTTACTTCGCTCGGGGGAATACGCGTTCCGCTGTGTTTAGTGTGATTATAAGCATATAAAAAATTTTGTAAAACATCGATGTAACGCTTATTTCGCGTGTTTGTAAAGTAACGCCACATTCGCTCTTTTATTGTTCGATTAAAGCGTTCGGCAATTGAAGCTTTTATATCAGGGTTACGAGCAGCGCGAAAATCGATATTCTTTTTCTTGAGAATTTGCTGAAATGGAGTGCCGATAAATTCTTTGCCTCTATCAGTTTGCAATTGCTGCGGGCGACGATTGTTACTGCGTGCGAGTATGCGTGTGAGACCGCGGGCCGCACTTGCACTCGTTTTGTCACGCAAGGCCTCGACCCACGCGTATTTGCTCAACACGTCGATAACAACAAGCAGATATGCGTACCGATCGTTGTACGTGGCTATCGAGCGAAGATCAGCTAAATCAGCCTCCCATACATCATCTATATTACTCACGTTGTACATACGAAAAGGAAATCGTCGTCGCACAAGACGATGCATGTTATATGAATCCTGTGTCTAGAGCCATGGTAAAATATTTTTTCGCGCTACTCTTCGATCCACCAGGGCCAAATTTTTTGCTCGAGAATAGGACGCAGGATGAGTGGTGTCATAATAGATTTTTTAAAGAATTTTCATAATTTTAACGATGACCAGTTAAATGGATTCTTTTTCTTTTTCTTTTCTAACGGTGCGCGAGATCGATATTCTACTTGCGCGATGTTTTGCAATTGTTCGTCCTCTTCTTCATCCCCCTCCTCCCCCTCGATGATGTCGTTTTCAGCCGTGAGCATTAAATCTCTGTTTGAGTGTGCGGTCTCGGCCTCGTTGTTGTTGCTACTGTTGCTGCTGTTGCTGCTGCTACTATCGCTTTCGCGTGGTAAAATAAGACGCTGCTGCGGTGTCGAGGATGATGTAGGTGTAGGCTCGTGTAGTAACTCGGGATTGCCGATAAATTCGCGTGGCATCTGTATCGCTCGCAGGAGTTTGTCAAAGTGAGATCGTCCGATGGGTTTCTCGCGTTTTCTAGCTCGCATAGCATCGTTAACAAGATCAACGATATTTGAATTTGAAATTCTTCTACCGTCAATGGAAACAACACCATTACGATCCCATGTCATTTTTCTATCAACGGCGCTGCGATGCAAATTGCGAAGCAACGATATTGCTTTAGATTAAAATTTTTTTTGGTACGCTATCGATAATAAGTGTGTCATTGAGTCGAGATTTAACTTTGTTCATTAAAACGTCGTCGGATTTATTCTCGTGACTATCGAGTATTGCTATTTTTCGTTTTGATGAAATATTCGGTACTGCATTATCGTACTCGACTATATGAAGATAACGCTGTAAAACCTGCTGGTACGCTATCCATTTCTCTCTCTCGCTCTTATACGAGTGAGAGTTTAGAATTTCACTCAGCTCAGAGTCGAGGCGCGATAATGGCGTACCGGTAGTCTGTACGGAGGGCAACGGGTCTGCACTAGTAGTAGTAGTAGTAGCAGCAGCAGCAGTAGTGGCGAGTCCAGAGAGACGATGTATGTTATCATGAGGTATAAGTACCATTTTTCTGGCATATTCCATGGCTCGTGTAGACCAAGACAGGCACAAGAAGCAACTTGAGAAATCCGACACAGTGCTCGACGATGATCTTCCTCTTACTGCTCCAATTTCCCCTTTTGGTGGCTAGCCGTCGAAGAATTGTCGCGTGCCTCCGATGATGATTCTTTTGCACGTTGTTCAGACTCACGTTTCCCTGTAAAACGTTTAGAGCACACTCGCATATACAGCGTACGAGCTCTACATCTGCTTTGTGCAAAATTGCACGTTGTTGCTCTTGCTTCAGATAACACAGCGCTTGCAATGTAATTATTTGCTTTTTATCGAGAGGTCCGCGCAACGCCATCACAAGCGCATCACTGGTACATCGCGCGTCGCATCGCGAACTTTTATTGCTTTTTGAGGCACGTAAGCGTAATGGTATTGGTCATCGTGAAATATACAAGCGCGAAATCGGCAATTATCAGGCGTCGATTGTTTCAAGTCGAATAATAGATAGCCGTGCGGTGCAGCCGTTGCATCGAAATATACCTCCTGCAAAAATCGCGGATGCTCGGGACATACCTGACGGGCTAAGTGCTGAATTTGCGCGCGATCTCGCGGCTTTTTGAAGACAACGATATAATTAGTGTTTAAGGAGATATCGCGTTGCCCGTGACCCTGATGGAAGAGATTTTGCGTGATGAAAATGACACTAACATTTTTATGATGGCTACCCTTGGTGAAAAGATTGACCACAGTATTGTTGGATGCCTTGCGCATTAGAGCGTCAATGACCACAAGTTTAGGTCTTGTATCATTCGAGTAGTCTGCTGCTTGCGGTAAACCCTCGTGAAAGTCGATTTTATCACCGTACTCTGAATATCCGGACTGCCACTCTGAGTAATAAAAAAGTATACGCTCGAACGGGACATCCGTCATTCCGCGCATGTATTTAAAGAATTTTTTTACAAAATATGTTTTACCACAGCCCGTAGGACCGCTTATCACAGCTGTCCATGGATGTTTCCAACGTGTATCCATATCGATGAGTGTCTATCAAAATCAATCAGCTGACTCTTAAATAAGCTTATACAGCGACGGCGGCGGCGACCCCGCGGCATCAGCTATTTTCGCGGCCTTAACGAGCTGATTCGTCATGGTACGAACAAAAAGCTAGTGCCACATATAGATTCCAAGATCTTGCAAAAGACAAGTCGTTAAAAGAAAAAGAATAGTACGACAAGCATAATTGGAAAATTGTTAGCTTCACCCTCGGATTCGATTATTAGGCTTCTCCTAATAGTCATTTTAAGGGGGGAGGTGTTACGTCCTGACGTAACGTCACGTTTATCCTTTTCATTTCGATTGCGTTAAAGTTCTTCTGTTTTAGTTTCGCTACAGTAAAAGTAACGTCCCACATTTTTCTTTTATTCTCGAACTTCTTAAGAGGAGAGGAGAGCGATTTTAGCGACAGAGATCAGAACAGGGTGAAGATGCGGCCCTACCGACCGTCTCCCGGGAAAATTAATCTTGTAAAGATGGAATTTTTCAGCGCTCCCGGTCAAAAGGCAAACTTTCAAACCATGGGATCTACCGCGTAGACCCGGTTATCGACTGCCATTTATGGATCTATGATTCAGCGCAGCCTTACCCTCAATCCTAGACCAGGGGTTCGGCTAGTCGCCGTCGGGGCGTTGTTGGTCATAAGAGAGCGGTTGGAGGGAACGCTATCACGTGACCAAGCGACCGCACCATTTCTTCTCGCTCTTGCCTGAAATCTTCTCTCTCTCTCTCTCTCTTTACAAAGATGATGAAATCACGAACAATTATTAACTAAGTGAAACAATTAACAAAAGTGGAGGAACTGTTGATTTAACCGAAAGAGTTATGACTATTAAAATGTTCACACGAATACTGTAGGTAAAATATCAGCAGCAAAAAGAACAATTATGCTTCCATATGGAAACTACCCAGGGCTGTCACTCGAAAACGAGTACACCCCACATTGAATTAATAAGCTTACCAGGTATAGTCGGGTAATAGAAGAAAGATCAGTATATCAGGATTAATTTCCTTTTTTTTCTTGAGATTATATTAATAAGTCTCTCGTAAAATATTGGAATTTATAGTAAAAATACCATCATATATATATATATATATATAATATGTTATGCATATATAGCAAGGATAAAGGAAATATTAGGATTAATTTATGGTAAAATAGCGAAAAGTAGACAAGAAAACGAGAAAGAGATGAGACTAAAATCGGATTGCAATGAAGTTTCCTCTGCAGGAAAGCGGGACTGGCCGACTCTCTGCGCCACGACGAACGCCTTATCGCTAGGGCTGAACGGCGATCTAGCCGACTTGCGTACGAACGAAATGTACGAGTAACCAAGTTAGGCGAGTCGCTCTCAAGAGAAGTACTCTCTCGCTCTCTCTCGTTTCCATGCATAAAAATACTTGTTTTACCAGCAAGTTATTTATATGGAATACGTTACACATATATAGACACGATAAAATGAAATGTTAAGATTGTTTTACAGCTAAACACCAAAAGTAAGACGAAACGAGCGAGAGAGAAAACGGTAACACGTTTCAATAAAGCTTCCTCTGCAGGAAAGCGAGGCTGGCCGACTCTCCATACTACGACAAACGCCTTATCGGTAGGGCTGAACGGCGATCTAGCCGACTTGCGTACGAACGAAATGTACGAGTAACCAAGTTAGACGAGTTGCTCTCAAGTAAAATCCTTCTCTCTCTCTCTGTCTCGTTCTCGTTTCTATAGCACGAGGATAATCGTCTAGCTAACAAGTTATTGAAGAAACTTATTAACTATAAATAAAGTAATTACTAATTAAACGAATAACCAATAATGATTAGAATAATCCATAATTCAACAAAAATTATTATTACAGTGTTGGAGAATCAGCTGGCGCACGGCGATCGATAATCGTCGTGCGCCTACCTGTTGCGCTGTTCTACAACGGGTTGGTCGGCTGAGTCGAAGATAGCCGAAGCGCGGGCTTCGCGAAGCCGAGGATGTGCCTCGTGGGCACGCCGCGTCGAGCGAGAGGATGTCTCTCTCGCTTGACTTCGGTTTCGCTCACCGGCTATCTCGCTCAACTGACTCCAGCGCCCAACGTAAAGTTCATACTCGCAGCCATCTTGAGATTTTCGGCACCTTTTGCGACACACACCGGCATGGACAGCACGCGCATCTTTGGACTCTCGGACCTTTCATCTACTTCAACATCGGCATCACTCAACTTCACTCAACTTCACTCAACAGGACTCATTGCTCAAGGTAAGAGTGCTATGGCACAATTTGTCGTAATTCAATACCATAGCGGAGTTAATACGGTGCATCAGCATTTGGTCTCACACGTGGCGTGCGTTGTGGCACATGCTGCACCACGTTTTGCATCACTTCTTTTGCCGGGTAATTAATACAATTATGCCGGTGTTCATATTCACTGTGCTTTCCTCCTCGACATCTGCTGGGAGAGCCCAGTGACTATGCTTGCTCATTTTGTACCGTCTTAATATCTGTTTGCATTGGGCTACGCAGTGCTGACTGTGTGGCTGGGTTCACTCAGACGAGCCCCTTATAACATTTATTGAGAGTGCTCTCAATATTAATTCGCTGCAACTACTCAGCAATACAGTGCTGAGTAGTTGCAGTGAATTACACACAAATTTTTGCACCTCATGGCATCGGCGTGTCGTGCTGCGTAGCTGTTACTACGTTGCACGCACCGCTGGCTCAAGCTCAATCACATTCAGCACACAATTATATTAATTGTGTGCTGTTCAACTCTAATCTGCAAAATTCAATTTGTTTATTCATTGTTATAATTTGTATTTTTTCTAAATTTATATTTTGGATGGTTTTCTAAATTAAAGTAATTTTGGTGTTAGTTTTCACTTGTAGTGTTCACACATTCTATATTTAAATCGTATTTCTACGATATTTTTGGAAGGTAGAATAAACCACTTCCTCACCATAACAGCTATGTGTCTGGTTTTATTTTCCTCATGCTCGAAGTGAGTACTCACATTCCGTCAATATATTCACAGGTCGGTCAAGCTATCACCGGACGGATTCTCAACATCAGTTTTAGTTGAATTTCTCAACATTTTGGTCCTTCGAGCCGGATACTCGACTCGAGCAAAGAGAGAACCAGGGTTTTCTACCTTCCGCTCTCACCTCTACACATTCTTCGGCTCATCTTGGGATAGGACTCTGCGTAGCCTGTCGCAGGATTCTCATCAACTCATCCTGGTACTCGTCAGCCAAGCAGCTTGGTAAAGTAGCGCTTTGCGAAGTATCTTCGTTCTTTTGTATCATTCCTGTGTTACACTATCATCCTTGCGCACCATGTCTAAGCGCAATCTACCAAACAACGGGACCTTAACGACAAATGTTCATTGCAAGTGTCAGATGGAACGGCACCGGGCACCATCACCAAACGAACGAGTACCACCAGCTAACCTCGTCGGAGGACAATCCGACAGCTCAACGAGCTCTAGCACTCGCAGCGGAGCCCTCCAGCCTAGCTCTGCAGTATAACCGCTACACGTGATCGACTCGTCGCAGTACTACATTTACATCTTGGGGTAAAGTACATCTCTGCGGAGAATCTTCGTTTCTATCTATCACTTTCTCTACTGGTTCCGTGTGCAACAGGACTAACAATGTCTGAGGGAACTCCGAAAGACTTTGGGGTGGCACCTGGAGTTCTGGACGAGAAAATGACATTGGTGGTTCCTGGGGCCGGCGTCATTCCGAGGAAGACCCGATCACCGTTTCGACTGACAACCGAGATGGTGCTAAAGGTCCAATCGCAGCGGCGCCGGAGTGCTCATTTGCACACGGTCATTGCTCTGCTTCACGAGGGCGCAGACTCCCTCTTGCACTCAATTGTAAGATCATAGCACGGAAAACCATGGAGAGGTTGTGCTATAACTGCCTCGGTCGACACAACGCATCGGCTTGCCGATCTACCTGGACGCGCAAGGAGTGTGCAGGGCGGCATCACACCATGCTGCATCCAGCAGCGCCCCCTGCAACGACTTCCAACGCACAACCAACACATTCTCAGACGTCGACGCACCAGGATGTTGCCGCGGTCGTCCTTTCATCGGCACAGCTCACATGGAACATGCACAACCTTATTAGCAACTGCACTCACACATTTACACATCGGCATTGACTCACTAGGCACGACTTCACGTCGATCCTGGATCGGAATTGACAATTATTACGGAAGAGCTCGTCCGTAAACTCAATATCACACGTAAGCACTCATCAATTTCGATCACAGAGATCGGTGGTAGTCACTCAATGCAGACACGTGGTTCGGTTCAACTCACAATGTGCTCCACACACACCAAGGGGAAAGTCACGGTATTGGCTCACATTCTCAACACGATTATTACTTATTTGCCATCATTTGAGTCGCCAGCACGACATGGTCTCACATAGTGAAGCTGAAGCTGGCGGATCCGGACTTTCTGACACCACGATCGATCGACATCATAATTGGAGCAGATATCTATTGACAGGTTATTAAACCTAGTATTCTCAAGGGCACACCATCATCGCCTATCGCACAATTATCGATATTTGGATGGCTTATCATTGGACCAATTTATTCATGCCAACCTGAAGCACTTACTGTTCTTCATGCTGCCATGCAGCACGAGGATCAGGAATTACAGAACGTGCTCACACAATTTTGGGTTCAAGAAGAGCCACCAAAGGACACAGTCGGTCAACTTATACCAGAGGAGCAGGCATGCGAGGATCAGTTTCGCAACACGCATCAGTGTGTTACTACAGGCCGATACATCATTCGGCGTTCTCTCACATTTTTGCCTGCAAACCTGGAAACTCATACTCAAAAGCACATCGGTGTCGGCAGCACATTATACGTAAAATCTCAAAGGATGCTGAATACTGTCAGCTCTACTCACAATTCACGGACAAATACAAACAACTTGGTCATATGGTGAAGGCTTCAAGGTCATCTTGAAGTAAAATACAATTATCGGCCTCACCACGGTGTTCTCCGGCCAGACAGCATCACCACCAAATTACGGGTGGTATTTAATGGCTCTAGCACAACATCTTCAAGTAAGTCTCTTAGTGACATCATGCACACTGGACCTAATTTGTTGCTCAATATTTCGGACGTTCTCATCTGGATCCGTCATCACAGACACATCTTTGCCACGGACGTTACCAAGATGTATCGGCAAGTTCAAGTTCACCCTGACGATTGGAATCTTCAGCGAATTTTGTGGATTGATGCTCAACTCAACCCTGTGCCGTACAAATTAACAACCGTGACACATGGTACCACAGCATCTACAGGCGGATTCAACTCATCAACTCATTGAAATAGCTCAACAACTCAAGGACTTGTGCATGGCGGGCGGTTTTCCACTCGCCAGGTGGCACTCGTCGAACCTCAAGGTGCTTGCTAATATCTCATCATCACCGTCAATCTCAGCTATCTCAACGGACGACTGCGAGACAAAATTCTTGGCTTGACTTGGCTTCTTCATGAGGACAAGTTCACATTCTCATCACGGTTCAACTCAACTCAGGAAATTTTCACCAAACACCTCGTTCTTTCCGAGGTGGCTCAACCCTTTGATCCACTTGGTTTCGTCTCATCAGTTGTGATAAGAGCCAGGAGACTCGTGTAAGAGCCTTGGCGTCACAAGTTCAACTGGGATGGTCCACTGCCATCCCAGGTCTCAACACGAAGAATTGCAATCAGAGAAAATCTCACTTATCCGGCCGGAATCTCAATTTCTCGGTGGTTCAACACATGGAGCAACTCAACAGTGGAATTGCATGGTTTCTCTGATGCATCTCAATTGGCCATGGCAGCAGTGATCTACATCACTGTCGACTCAATGTCCACAGAAAAGGTGGCTTCACTTGTCTGCTCAAAACGCGCGTGGCACCACTCAAGAAGCTCACCATACCAAGGCTCGAACTGACTGCAGCATTGTTGTTAGCTAAGCTGGTTGCATACGTTCAAGCCACGCTCAAGATGGAAATCTCATCTACTCACCTGTGGACGGACTCATCAGTAACTCTCACCTGGATCAAAGCGCACCCTTCTCGATGGAAGGACTATGTCCGAAATAGAGTCGCTCAAATACAAGAGCTCACACCCAGTGCTCAATGGCGTCATGTGGCAGGCACAAGCAATCCAGCCGATTGTGCCTCACGAGGTATTACAACAGCTCAACTGGCTTCTCATCAGCTGTGGTGGTCAGGTCCACCGTGGATGGTGAAACCTAGACAATCTTGGCCAAAATCCACAGCTGATTCAGAGGATTTAAGTATCATGGAAGCCCGACCGGGGGTAGCTCTTCTCGCGGCAACACAGGCGCCAGAGTATCACTGGGAACTCATTTATCGCTGCTCTTCACTCGCAAAATTATGTCGTCTGACCTCATATTGTGTGAGAATAGTGGAAAAAATGAGAAAGAGGTTAGAATCGGCAGGAAACGCTCCACTCACCGCGAGAGAAATGGCTGCAGCAAACACATTTTGGACGAAGGTCACACAAGCCGTGTTTTTCAAGCACGAGATACAAGTGCTGCAGTCAGGCTCGCAAGTTCCAGCTGCTCACCCCTTCAGTCGACTAACAGCTTTTATCGACGAGGAGGGTGTAATAAGAGTTGGAGGTCGTCTTTCACAATCAGCACTCACTTATGAAGGAATGCATCCTGCTATTCTGCCTCGCCATTCTCGATTTACGACACTCATAATAGAGCAAGCTCACGTGCGTACTCTTCACGGAGGCACGCAGCTCACACTCGCTCAAGTTAGGCTAACGCATTGGATCATTGGCAGTAGAGCTCCTGTGAAATCTCATATATTACATTGCGTGGTGTGTGCTCGACAGAGAGGAGTTCGTGCACAAAAATTGAAGCGCCAGCTTCCTCTGTCACGAGTCACACCATCGCGCGCACTCACTGACACAGGAGTAGACTACGCCGGTCCTCTCACGCTCAAAACTTGGAAGGGTCGAGGCAGCAAAACGCACAAAGGCTGGATCTGCGTTTTTGTGTGTCTCGCCACTTCAGCTCTACATCTTGAGGCCGTCAGTGACTACTCAGCTGACGGCTTCCTCTTAACGTTCAGGCGATTCTCATCGAGGCGTGGGATTCCTCACACCATTTACTCTGACTGTGGCACCAACTTCGTTGGTGCACACAAATTTATATGTCAGATGTTCAGTAAGGCTTCACAAGAGCATCATCTCATCGCTTCTTCTCTCGCAAATCAACAGATTGCGTGGAAGTTTAACCCGCCTGCGGCACCACATATGGGTGGTAAATGGGAAGCAGCGGTAAAGTCCGTTAAATTCCATCTGCGGCGAACGATGGGTGATACAGCACTCACGTTCGAAGAGCTCTCAACGCTGCTTGCTCAAATCGAGGCTATACTTAACTCAAGGCCTCTGGAACCGCTCAGCGATGATCCAGATGACTCATCAGCACTCACGCCTGGACATTTTCTCATTGGTGGAGCACTCACAATGGTCCCAGAATCAAACCTGGAAGATCTGGCAATCTCACGGCTCTCAAGGTGGCAATTGTTGCAGCAAAAGATTCAACAATTTTGGCGACAATGGTCTGCACACTATTTACAACGGCAGCAGTCGATTTCAAAATGGCATCATCCTGATAACATCATTAAAATTGGCTCGTTGGTCCTGCTCACGGATGAGCGCTTTCCACCGTGCAAATGGCCACTTGCACGTGTCATCGAGTTGCATCCAGGCAAAGACGGGCTCACCAGGGTGGTGACACTCAAGACTGCTACCACCACGCTCACCAGGCCGATCTCAAAACTTGCTGTTCTGCCAATCTCATCCAACACCCAGCAATAATTAATCATCAACCCCGTTGCTGATGGCGGGCGGAATGTTGGAGAATCAGCTGGCGCACGGCGATCGATAATCGTCGTGCGCCTACCTGTTGCGCTGTTCTACAACGGGTTGGTCGGCTGAGTCGAAGATAGCCGAAGCGCGGGCTTCGCGAAGCCGAGGATGTGCCTCGTGGGCACGCCGCGTCGAGCGAGAGGATGTCTCTCTCGCTTGACTTCGGTTTCGCTCACCGGCTATCTCGCTCAACTGACTCCAGCGCCCAACGTAAAGTTCATACTCGCAGCCATCTTGAGATTTTCGGCACCTTTTGCGACACACACCGGCATGGACAGCACGCGCATCTTTGGACTCTCGGACCTTTCATCTACTTCAACATCGGCATCACTCAACTTCACTCAACTTCACTCAACAGGACTCATTGCTCAAGGTAAGAGTGCTATGGCACAATTTGTCGTAATTCAATACCATGGCGGAGTTAATACGGTGCATCAGCATTTGGTCTCACACGTGGCGTGCGTTGTGGCACATGCTGCACCACGTTTTGCATCACTTCTTTTGCCGGGTAATTAATACAATTATGCCGGTGTTCATATTCACTGTGCTTTCCTCCTCGACATCTGCTGGGAGAGCCCAGTGACTATGCTTGCTCATTTTGTACCGTCTTAATATCTGTTTGCATTGGGCTACGCAGTGCTGACTGTGTGGCTGGGTTCACTCAGACGAGCCCCTTATAACATTTATTGAGAGTGCTCTCAATATTAATTCGCTGCAACTACTCAGCAATACAGTGCTGAGTAGTTGCAGTGAATTACACACAAATTTTTGCACCTCATGGCATCGGCGTGTCGTGCTGCGTAGCTGTTACTACGTTGCACGCACCGCTGGCTCAAGCTCAATCACATTCAGCACACAATTATATTAATTGTGTGCTGTTCAACTCTAATCTGCAAAATTCAATTTGTTTATTCATTGTTATAATTTGTATTTTTTCTAAATTTATATTTTGGATGGTTTTCTAAATTAAAGTAATTTTGGTGTTAGTTTTCACTTGTAGTGTTCACACATTCTATATTTAAATCGTATTTCTACGATATTTTTGGAAGGTAGAATAAACCACTTCCTCACCATAACAGCTATGTGTCTGGTTTTATTTTCCTCATGCTCGAAGTGAGTACTCACATTCCGTCAATATATTCACAGGTCGGTCAAGCTATCACCGGACGGATTCTCAACATCAGTTTTAGTTGAATTTCTCAACAACAGATTATTACAGAATCTGTAACAAAATTATTACTAGTGGTTTCATGTGAAGGATTTAATTAAGTTCCGTACAAACGCTGAAAATCTGAGCCATTACCATAGACACATCTACATAGAAGCGAGCATAAGGATATTACCTAGACTAAGAAACTCTATCGAAAGTAGGCCAAGAAGAGGGGTTGTAAAAATCGCCTCATTTTCAGGGGAAAAACGTCTCGAACGGGTTCCCTCACCTAATCGCGTGGTCCTCTGTGTATCACATCCCGCGGACAAATCAGAGCGCGCCATACCGATGCACTTGCATAGATCTATGGGTGTGCATGTCGGGAAGCTACTCTGCGAAGTAAGGGGAATGAATACGTGTATGGTTGAGATAGACCACGGTGAAACTCTTATAATCAGGATAGGGTTTTATCCCTTCTTTTCTTTTACGCGCTTGGCGATAAGAATTTTCGACGCTCAGGAACCCTATAAAAGGCCGCGAAAATCGGCCGACGACACAGTTTCACGGGGAGTAAAGGAGAAAGTTTCACGGGGAGCAAAGGACTAATCACTAGCCAGGCAGTCAATAAGTCGCCCGGTAGTGAGTTTATAGTCCGCAGGAGTTAGACTTACTTTTCACGGGGAGTCAAGCTAGACAGTCCGTCTAACTTGGACATGGGGACCAAGTAGTACACTTCAATAGTTTTTTTTACCGCGGCTCAATTTAACAAAGTATAGTTTCAAGTAGTACATAGTATGAGTAGAGTACTTATAATTATTAACGCGTGCGAAATCGGGAATATTGAACGTGCAACATTCGACTACTCATGTAGTTTTCTTTCAATAAATAATTATTAATACGCACCAACGCATACGTTCGATTTTGAGTTTGTCCGACTACACCAATTTACGTCCAACCAACGTTCAACAGCAAGAACCGCACCAACAAACAACCGTAAGTACAGTTTTCTTTTAACAATTGAAGTGAAATCTTGCTCCGTGTGAAATTGTCATTCAAGTCCCACCCCATTATTCGTGAAGTGATTATCCCTAACCAAGAACAAAACACACTCCAGCCCTATCCCGAGTAATTTTCCGCGAGGTTAGACTCAAAAACGGGCTTGCGTCTTCGGTATTTTCTCGTCGGGTGTGGTAAAGGGAGAATTTATTTTTCTTGACCAGAGCACGGAAAATATACACCAAAACGTGCCTTTATGTTAAATTCGTGGGTTCGTAAGATAGGCCACGATTTTGACGTAACAGTTGCACGGCCGATTTTGCCTCTCTCAGCCGCTGTAGTACCTCCCGCAGCCTGTCGTTATGTTCCTTGAAGGTTTTTCCATGTATCACGATGTCGTCGAGGTACACGTAGCATTTTACTCCTTGTAGTCCGGCCAGCGCCGAGTTCATCAGTCTCTGGAAGGTCGGTGGTGCGTTTTTGAGTCCGAAAGGCATTCGGTTATACACGAAATGGCCCTGCGGGGTGGAGAATGCAGTTTTTTCCTTGTCTTGCTGTGCCATCGGAATTTGGTGAAATCCCGAGGCGAGGTCCAGGGTCATGTAATATCGGCCTCGTCCCAGCTGGTCCAATATCTCCGTGATGTTGGGCAGTCTGTATGAATCTCCGATGGTGGCTTCGTTTAACTTTCGAAAGTCCACCACTACGCGCATTTTTCTTACTCCGGCTGCGTCAGGTTTCTTTGCTACAACCAGCAGCGGCGCGTTCCATTGACTCCGACTGGGTTGGACAATGCCTTCCGCAAGCATTTCGCGGGTCTGCCTCTCCACTTTTCTCTTGTGGGTTTCGGGCAGCCTGTATGGGTGCACCTTTATGGGTTGCACCCCATCCTTAAGGGGTATCACATGTTTTACCATAGGCGTGCATGGCAGCCTGTCTCCCAGTAGGTGGAACACATCTTCGTATTCCCTTGTAATCTCATCGAGCGCTTCGCGCTCTTCCTAATTGAGGTTTTCCGTGTCTAGCTCTTGAGCTAATCGTGCGAGGTGGTCTGCCCCTCGCTCTGCGCTGACGGTGCATACTTCGGTCGTCGCGGCTTCGAGACCGTGCCCCACTACCGTTATCTCTAGCGGCTCGAGTTCCACCACGGGGCGTTGTACCTCAACAGCCTGTTCGGTGGTGTTTATAAGACACACTGCACAGCTACTACCGTGCGGCGGTGTGATGCAGGCTCCCATAATCACTCCGTTTCCGAGTTCGTTTTTTTGAGTAGCCCAACGAATTTGCTCGTTGTTGCGGCATAGGTGACTGTCTCGCTGCGTGGCGGCAGAGTTACCCTCGTCGTGCCGTCCAGCAATGGCATGCAATGCCCGTACAGCTTTAGCGTCTCTCCGTGCAGGATATCGGCCTTGTGCTATTTGATAAAATCCATGCCCAGCAACCCATTGACCCCTAGCGGCACGTTATTCGGGACTATGTTATTATATAAAACCTATGTTCCACGTTTAGCGCCGGTGTCTCCAGCACAATTTTTGCTATACCAAGGGGGGTGAATTTTTCGACTGCCACACCCTGTAATTCCACGGAGCACCTGCTCACCATGGTCTCGGGCTTGAGGCATCCCTCTTTCAGTATACTGCACTGGGCCCCGGTGTCCGCTTTAAGGGTGAGTACACCGGTCACAGCCAACGGTGATTGATGTGAAAGTCGCTGGACGTTGCGCTGGACACCGGCAGCGTTACTTGCAGTAACTACTGCGTGGTTTTCCTTTTTCTGCACACAGGTTTCTGCTGGGCCGTGAGCGTGTTTATTCTCATCGTTCCTAGCGGGCTGGCATCGGTCGCTAATCGACTCTTTCCGGCATTGACTGTGGATTTTTTACTCTTGCCCCCGGAGTTCCTTGGACGTCGATTATGCTGTGGCGTCTGTGCTGGCTCGTTCTTATTTTGCGACAGTCTTTTTCCGCAGTCCCTCCACACGTGGCCCTTCTTCAGGCAGTAGTTGTACACGATGTCTACGTTGTGTATTGATTTGTTTTCACTGGGCATTGGCAGGCTCACTCTTCCCGATCTCTGGGTGCAGTCCCGTGCTATGTGTCCCGCTTTCCCGCAGGTGAAACAATTTTCCTCCTGCCGGGATGGTGCGCCTAGGGACCTTCTGGAGTGGCTTAGTGCTCCACCTACCCCTCCCTTCGGCTGCACCATGTTGGTTATCTCTATGGCCCCTGCCACAGAGTCATGCAGCGATTGGTAATTTCTAACACGCACCAGCACTTGCACCTGGCCGTGCAGGCCGTTTTCGAAGTTGGCCTGTGCGCTTCGTCGTGTGACGCTCTCGACGGTGATCTTTTGATCCTCTGTTTGCAATGGTTCGCACAGTATTTCGGTGATGTCTACCGTGATCCTCTCCGTCCTTGCCGCGTAGGCGGCGATGTTCTCGTTCTGTCCCTGCCAGAGGGAGCTGAACTCCATTTGCAGCGCGGCCAGGGACTTCCGTTGTCCGTACAACGCTTCCAACTCGCTCCTGAGTTGCGCCATGGTACTGATGGTTTTGTGCTGCAGTTGCCTTGTTGCCGCACCCTCTAGCTTACTCATGACTATCAACTCCAGGAGGGTATCATGCTCCTCCTCTGCTACCCGGCGGAACATCGTCTCGCAGGACTTTGAGAAGAGCAGCAATGCCTTCGAATCCTTGCCGTCGAACGTTTTTACCATTTTTATACCGAGACTGAGGCTGAGCATATTTGAGGGCCTCTGCGTCTCCTCGAACCGCGTGCGTCTCGGGGGCAGTGCAGGGGCGGAATCTCCTCCATCCCTGCTCCTCCTAACCGTCGCTGGAGCTCGGCAATTTGCTCTCTTGAGGAGTGGATGAGTTCGTACTCATCCGCACCAACCTCGTTTAGCGTATCAGCCAAATTCCGTCTTGCCGACGGTGTTTCAGCCTCTCTGAGTTCGCGATCGAGTTCGCGTTGGCCTCGATCGTGCTCGCGCTGCAGCCTTTCGTATTGGCGTCGCGCTCTTTCCATTTCACGTTGGCTTCGGTCGACCGCCTCCAACCGATCGCGTACCCTAGCTGGTACCGACCGGGCTGTAGTACCGGTAGCTGCAGAGAAACCTACTCGATCTATAGTTCGCATATTCTCTATTTCCTGGTCAACCATGTTTTCGGTGACGCGCTCGGGCGTTCGTTCGCCAGTTGCCATATTAAAAACGTCGTTGCTAACGTCGCTGTCGAAATCCCCGAACGACGCACCCCTACGTGGGTTTACGCCAAACTGGGCCGTTAGTCGGTTTGCAAGGTCCTCTTGTCTGGTCAAGGGGATTCGCCCCGACGGCAAGAACTCGAATAGTGCCCTGCTCGCTTCGTAAACGATGTCCCCTACGGCCACAGCTAATCCGGTTGTGGGGTCTACCCCTGCGCCAGGCAACGTCGTCTCTAGCGAGTTGCCCCTATGTCTTGATCGGGCTCCTCTAGACTCTGACATGTTTGCCAATTTCTCGGCGAACTCTACTTTAAAATATTCCCACAAAATCTCAAGAGAAATATATATCTAGTGGAATATTTTCCTAAATATCGGTTCCACTCTGGCTTTGGCAATTTTTTTTTTATCACGGCAATATGTAATAGTAATGTAACCGCCACTTACAGAAAGATGATCTGGTAGACGGTCCTTTCCATGGCGTTGTTCTCGGGTGCAGTTTTTCCGGTGCTGTAGACCTGTTGTCTCGTAGCTTCCCTCGAAGGCTGGTCCAGTTATCTTCCCTGGTACCGTTGACCCGTCTCTTGGTGGTTCTTGGGCTCGTCTCCTGTGCGTCGGCAATGGCTGCGCGATGGCTTCGTAACAAGTTACCGCTTCGGGTACTCGCTTGCACACTTTGTGCGTTTTTCCACGACTTGACGTAACACCGTCAATCGGGGTTTTAAACGGTTGACCCTTGTCACACCGCACCGACGTTCACTTTGCGTCTTTGCGTTAGGTTAGCCGGGTTTTCACGAACTACACTGGTGTCCTTGCACGCGTCGTAGTCGTCATTTCAGAGTCACTCTTGACTTTGTCCAAAACACTTTTGTCCAAATAAATCACGTATCACTTAACTTCAGCAGATCCCACCGCTGCTACTAAATTTTATGCCGGTACCGCGTAATTGGATTATTCGGTATTCGGTATAATATTGAAAAGTTATTATTTTTGGGATCGTTTGCCGATAAGGAGATGAACCTCGAGTTACGGATGAAAACGCGAATTTATATAAAAGGAAGTAATTATTATAGGCAACGGTAACTTTCCATTGTCTATTTAAAAGTCAATGTAAGAATGCACAATAATATGTTGTTTCGAGTATTTGACGAGGAACCAACCCGTTCTATCTTGAGTCTAATTTAATACTGTTTTTCGTAAAGCAGTTGTTAACTGTCTTCACGAAAATCCCTTCCTTCGCAATTTTAGCGTTAGCCTATCGTCGAACGCGAAGCGAGTCGCTCATGCTGCGTCGGCGTTCTTAGGGTCGTTTGTACGATCGGGCATTGGACTTCGTTTCCTGTCTTGAACGAATTCCAATGTTTCTTTGCTATGGAATATTCCCGAATATATGAAATACGGAGTGGAATATTCCGCGGCACAACATAACGTTGGCACGAGGGCTATTCGAAAAGTTTCCAGCCTTTTTATGAAAAATACATATTTCGAAGCAAAACAAAATTTATTTCTCGACGTAGTCTCTCTGCAACTCGATACATTTGGTCCAACGTTACTCCGATCCTTTTAAACCGTCAGAAAAAAATGATTGTTTAAACTTGAAACATACTAAAGGGTGGTTAAATTGTAAGGGCCGATGTTGAATGTGAACCACACCTCAACGTCAAGTTTTTTTCTGCATTTCATTTGACATTTCTCAATTTCAGACTAACTCAAATTGAACCATGGAAAGATACACAATCGAGCAACGCGTTAAAGTTATTCAGGCTTATTATGAAAATGGGCGTTCAAATAAAAATGCATATCGTGCACTTCGTGATTTTTTCGGTCAATTTAATCGTCCAAATGTGCGTACAATCGGAAAAATCGTGCAAAAATTTGAGCAAATCGGGTCTGTAGGAGATATTAAAACACCAGTGCATGAGGCCGGTCAGGCAGTTACTGTGAATGGTGTTCGCTATCGTGAGATGATTACGAACTTTTTATGGCCCGAATTGGAAGATATGGATGTGGGCGATATGTGGTTTCAACAGGACGGTGCCACTTGCCACACAGCTAACGAAACAATGGCTCTTTTGCGCGACAAATTCAATGGCCGTGTTATCTCACGTGGTGGCGATGTCAATTGGCCGCCAAGATCATGTGATTTGACACCGTTGGACTTCTTTCTTTGGGGTTATTTGAAAGAAAAGGTGTACGTCGATAAGCCAGCAACAATTCAAGAGCTAAAGGATGAGATAATTCGGCACATTAACGGCATAGAACCTCAATTATGCCTAAGCGTCATCGAAAATTTGGACCATTGGATGGAGGTGTGCCGCCGAGGTCGCGGCGGCCATTTGGCCGATATTTTGTTCCATACATAATCGAACTATACTATATTATCATAATAAAAAGAATTGACAATAATTTCCTAAATAATTTGTGTTTTATTCAAAATCAACATCGGCCTTTAAAATTTAACCACCCTTTAGTTTACAGCGTATTCCACCTCAGCATTTCGCTTATATTTTTTTCCCCCGAAAAATTTTTTTAATTAGGAAACAAGAACAAGTTGTTGGGAGCTAGATCTGGCGAATAGGGTAGGTGCGGAAGCAATTCAAACTTTAATTCGTTTAATTTTGACATTACGACCATGCACGCGTGAACCCCAGCGTTATCCTGGTGAAATAGGATTTTTTCCTGGCCAAATGCGGATGTTTTTTCGTAACTGTCCGTTGATTATTTCATTATTTGCAAGTTAATCGATAAGAATTATTCCACGGCTATCCCAAAAAATTGTCGCCATCACTTTTCCTGCAGAGAGAACGACCTTTGCCTTCTTCAGAGTTGATTCCCCCACCACAACCCACTGCATTGACTGTTGTTTGGTCTCCGGCGTCTTATAGTCTACCCAGGTTTCATCGACGGTTATCATTCGACGTAAAAATTTCGCTGAATTTTTTTGATACAGGCTAAGATACTCGCACGACATGCCCGTCCGTATGCGCTTTTGATCGAGCGTCAACAAGCGCGACACGCAACGCGCGGATATTTTTCTTATATCTAAATCTTGTGCACCCGTTCAGATGATATCCCACATGCCTCAGCAATATCCTTAATAGTCAATCGGCCATCTTCCACCATAGTTTGATGCACTAAATCGACCATTTCGTCAGTTGTAGCGGTTTTCCGGCGCCCGGAACGCTCCTCGTCGAACACGTTTGTAATGAAGAGGAAGCTTCACCGTATACAGAGTCTAACCCATCTTTTATTTCCTGAGTCTTTTCTGCTTTTAAATGAAGGAATATTATCACTGCGTGACACTCAATTTTCTCCATTGTTGACAGACAATGTTAACTGACAACTTTGGAAGAGTGTCATAGACAAAGTAATGATCAGAATGACTTGACATTTTTTCGGTTTACATATGTCATGTAACGGTATTAAGCGTTAACATTACCCTAAAAGGGCTTGTTCGGACTCGAGCGGGAAGGAAAGTAATTTTAGGCTTTTGTAGTAGGTAAAAGTAGGGTTTATTCAAAGAAACAAAGAAAATTTGTGTGATACATCAGAAAAATAAATAGAAAATTCAATTATCTAACCCTTTTCTCTCGGTATTTTGGCTACCTCGCGCCTTACATTCAATTATTCCCGGGCACTCGAGTGCAATTATAATCGTGTCCGTGGGTATATTTAAAGAATTTATGAGACTAGAGATGTAACATTCTACAATGTGCACTATGGCTCGAAAAGAGAAGTTGATAAATAAAATGTTCCTAATGTGAAGCTATTCTTTAGAATTGAATTTATGACAGAAAGATAAACGCTGCTGGATAATTTTTATCTATTCGTCGCGTTCCCTAGGTAAAAGGCTTAGCATACGCATCGTCGGTAACTAACCGGCCGTTGCTTGATTTTACCGCCAAGTGGTTCAATTTCTAGTGCTACAGGCCCGTTGGTGAGAGTGGATATATCTATATATTTTTTTAAAGGTCGACTTACGCGTCCACCCGACCGCCGCTACGATCTGGCGTCGGTGGGATGCACTCTGAGTGCATGCGCAGCTACTTGATCTCCCAGGGCCGTACCCTGTGCATTTATCGCCTTTTTATATTTTTCTTTTTATCTACGTTTATATCCCTACTGAATTTCCGATGCTCATATTATTCATAGGCCTTTGCCATACTGATAGTTATATTCCGTAATTTAATGAGTCGTAATTATTATCTTTAGTTTTCGAGAGCCTAGCCCGTGTATTTGGCTGTCCTCGGCTGCGAAAGTGAGAGAAAGAGAGACAGAAATAGACCGCTCTGTTGTTGTTTGGGTCTGCGGTGCGTTGGCCTCGAACGCAGCACCGGCTCAGCTGCTTCTCGTCAAAGATGTATGTCAGGTACCACAGCTGTGCTCTCTTGGTACCAGTGCGGCTGCACCTAGCGAGGGTTGGCTGCTCTTCCTTCCTGGACTTCTGCGTTGGCGGGACCTGCGAACAAAACTGTTCCCCGAATGCCGAAATTCTGGTCGTTTTATACCAGAATCCCCTCCAGCTGGCCCATGCTTTTGATATAACTATAGTTGGTGGCGGTCCTGTAGCCCATGTCCTGTAGCCCACTGGTAGCCTTGGTACTTTTTAAAAATCAACGTTGGTCTTTAATTCTTCGTTATCCGTATTTTTCGGATAGAATAACGGGACTCGATCATCGATGTGCCGGCCTAGCTTGTGTGAGTGACGCTCGGTAGCAGTGCTTTGTTGTGTGCGTACCGAACGTCGTGAGTTGCCGAGTATAGGCCGGTCTTACTTGGTATGTATAACGCGCGGTAGCGATGCCTTAGGGTGTGCACCGCGCGTTATTAGGTAGTCCGTACGTTACAGTCAAGGCCATCTATCGGAGGGTGAAAGAAATTTTATTCTACAGTTACTTTATGTCAATGAGGATGGAAAATTTTCAAATGGCCCTCGTAATTTTGGGGAGAATCGGTCAAACGGTTCGGATATTTAAAAACTTAGATTTTTTCAAAAATAAAAAAAAAATGATCGGATTGCTATTTTTTTTTGCATATTTCGAAAAGTTGGGCAGAATTTTATAATATGAATGGAGTATTTCAAAAAGAATATTGTTATCAAATTCGGAGTTAAATCAGACCTTTTGAAACAAGCTACAAATTGATATTCATTAATTGCTTCCTTAAGATTCCGCACGATGCTCAAAGCGTCCTCTATGAGGAAGCCAAAATTAAGAAAGATAGTTCCTCATAGAGAGGATTTTGAGCATTTAGCGGAATCTCGAGGAAGCAATTTGCAAGTTTCAATTTGCAGCTTGTTTTGCTTTCTCAGAGAAAGTTTTGTTTTCGTGAATAAAAATCTTTTCCAGGGTTCGATGCCAGACTACTTAAAAAGCCCCAAAAGTAAAAAAATTGTATTTAGAAGAAATTTCCGTGAAATGGCGACATCTCGAGAATGGGTCGAACGATCTTGCTGAAACTTTTCACACAAGTCCGATCACAGCCTTCGCCAGTTTGCAGCTATTTTCGCGCAAATCGTTAATAGGTGTGTATGAATTTTTCTATGGGTGTATGAATTTTACTATGGGTGTATGAATTTTTCGAAATAAGGGTGTGATCTCTCTAACTTTCGTTAATCTGGAGCTTTGGAGCTAAAACGGTCTACAAGAATAGGCGAGGAGACAAGATTTCTCGGTATTGATTTGGGCAATAATCGATAAAAACGTTCAAATTTAATAGAATTATGAGTTTTTGTGATTTTTGTGAGAATCACATAAGAATTTTAAATGTAATTAAAAGTACAATATTATTGCATTAATTACTTTTAAAAAAATTGTTTCCACCTTTGACAAAGCTTTTTCTCTACTTGAAAGCCAAAATCGATCAATATACTCCCATATACTGTAACGGTATTTTTACGTTAACATTAAATTTTATTCTTCTGAGGGGAAGAATTCGGGCTCGAACACTACGATAATTAATTTTAGACTTCTATAGGAGATATAAGTAAGGTTTATTCAATAAGTTTCATAGAATTCTGTGTTGTGAGGCTTTTTGGCGCCTTTAACCGTACAATTTATCAGTGGTGTTTAATTGCTCTGATGGTTCCACGCTCTTCTTTACCCGCGAGGTTATCAGATTCTCGACTTCTGCGCTGAGCGGTGGATATCTCAACTAGGCAGTATCGAGCTCAGCCGTCTTGATCTTTTTCCCGCCTGGCTGCTGACGTGCTGTCTGCTGGGCTTGCGTCATTGTTGCTGGCGCGTCGGTCAGCCGTTATGGACGTCGGGTCTGTGTCCGTGTACGCATCGTTTGATTTAATAATCAAAAGACTTTGTTTTTCGTGTTATTTCGCGTTCGGGTCCTAAGTTTGCTCTGCTCGTGCCGCTTCCGTGATATTCCCGGTGTGTTTTATAAAGATGACAGTGGTTTGGTTCGCGGATAGTGTACTTTGTGTGTTAAATGATGACGGTTCCCGTTACACAATTTTTCAATGACTTATAATCGTTAACAATCAAGTATTGGATTGCTCAAGAAATCTTCAGCGTTGGACCAGGAGGTTGCTGTTACTCTTCGCTCTTGGTGAGTTGGTCTTTTAATTTGCCTTTCTCTTCTCTTTTCTATCCGTTGAGTGGTGTCGTTATCATGCGACGCGCTTGACCCAAAACTCTTGAAATTGTTTTTATCATAATTATTTCCCTAATCATCTTAAAATTATGAATCCAATTTCTATGGATCGGGCTTTCAAATGCCTTCCCTATCCTATTTATAAATTAATTTTCCTAGCTGTATTTCAAAATCTCACTCCAAAAGTCTCTCCTGTCTAAAGCGGTGGTTTAGCACGAATTCCACTTGACCGTACCCTGTCCTTGTGTTGTAATTTTTCTTGCTGCTGTTTATAATTTCATTATTACATTATTAATTTCTATTTTTTTTTCTGTGTTAATTTACCCTCTCTCCAAGTGTTTAATTTGGAAAGCTATTGGTACCACAAGCGAGTCTTTCAAATGCATCGACACGCTGCGTTCACAATTCTTCTTATAACTATCTGCACTTACTTCTAATTATCCTACCTAAACCGTCTTATCCTATTTTCTTAATTCTCCTAAAATAAACCTTAATTATTTATTCTAACGTCACCGACTTTCTGTTCTTAGTCTGATTTCTTTAGAATATTTCCTGTTTTCCTCGCACTGTTTAATAATGTCCGCCCTTAATCTTTATTTTACTCCTTTCACTCACTTGTATTGTTTTCTCTATTTTCCAATATTCGAATGAATTTATAGGGCCCACTCACACCCTTTTTTTGTTAAACTCCTGAATTTTAAAATCAACTTCTGGACTTTTGTTATAATTTTTTATTACTTTTCGCCAGCGGATCCAACTTGGTTGGCAGTTTGAACGGAATAAGAGAGGCTCCTTAGTTTGAACCTGCTTTATATAGTCTTTTCGTCTATTCCCACTCTCTTATTTTAACTCTTTTTCTTCTCATATCTCCTGTAATTTCTTTTGTTTCAGGTTCCCCGCCACTGTTGCTCCTACATCCCCTCACTGCCCGAGCGAGGCCAGCCGGTCGCTGACCCGCTGTTTTTCGGCAGCGAAGGAATGTGACAGGATCCAGCCTGTTTCGCGGTCTCTACTGGATTCTACTGCGAATTCTTACTTTCTGTACTCCCTTTTAATAAATGATTTTCTCTTTTTTATCCTTTACAGGTATTACCAATAAATCATTTTATTTATTGGTATTTTGTGTTTTATTTCATTTTTATTATTACGATCTTCTTCTTTCCTAGTCGTGACTACGTCACAATACTCCATAGAGGGAGTATATTTTACTTTGTCCAAGCTGGAAAATAATTTTTTCCCCTGGAAAAAAAAATTAACAATCCGGGGATCGAATTGGGACTACTTAGTCCGCGGTACAAGAAACCACACCTTAGCCCGCTCGTCCATTATTAATAAATTGTAAAAAAGTATTTGAAGAGTTATGAGTACGCTTGAATGCCGCGCGAGTTACCGATTGTTATGCCGGTACCGCGTAATTGGATTACTTGGTAATCGGTATAATATTAAAAAGTTATTATTTTCGGGATCGTTTGCCGATTAGGAGATAGATCTCGAGTAATCAGTGTAAACGCGAATTTACGTAAAATGGTGGTATTTATTATAGGCAACGGCAACTTTCCGTTGTCTATTCAAATGTACAATAATTCTGTTGTTTCGAGCCCGTTACGAGGAACTAACCTCTCCCGTTTGAATCTACTAATAGACTCTGATATTTCGGGCGAGTCCGACCCGTGATCAACCGTTCAGGTTGATGTTAAACTTTAGACTGATTTAGGCAAAGCAGTTATTCACTCCTTTGACCGAAATCGAATGTCGCAATGAATTTCACAATAAACATCGCTTACAAATTCCCGCAAGTCGTGGCTCGAGCTCGTGACGATCATTGGTCGCAATTCGTTGCTTACGTTTACACATTTTTTCTACTTCGGTGAGTGGCCTCACGCGAAGAAGGAACAATGGCGAAATAATGAACAATTAATTAATTTGCGGCACAACACGATTATTTCATTTTTATTATACTACTGTTAAACAATAGTCCCATTGATAACTAATCCACGCTTATTTGGTGAAACACGATCACCGCAAATAATTTAGCATTACGGATGTAGGAGTGTGAAAGAAAACGGTAGACTATTCCACCAGTCTCTCGCTCATGCATTGCTCTAACGTTACATCGTTAGTGCGAGAGAGAAGGCGTGGTAGCCTGTTAGGCATGAGTACGAGAGAGACAACAGAAAAGGGGCGTGCCATGAGATTCGTTTTTTGTCTCACATTGATACATCGCCACACAGTCTTCAGGCGGAAATCGTAACTACTTTTTCTCTGCCAAACCTTAAGAGTCATCGAGCACACGTGACCAACTCAGAATCGAGGGTAGCGCCTCTCGCGGTAAAAATACACATTGTAGCTAGCGCCGCTTGTGGCAAGTGTGTCAACCAAGGCATCCAGCGAAAAGTAACAGTTATCGGTATTGCAGGATGTAAGGATTTCAGTGGCGGGCCATGGTACATGTGGGCCCTGGTCGCCCTGATTGATCCTCCAACCAGAGCTGCCAGAAAGCGGCCGCAGCAGCACGACGCACACAAGCACATGCCCGTGTACGTGTGACCGCCCGAGCTCGTGGAGCATCGGACAATAGAAGGAGACAGATATATGACTGTCTGTCTCTTTCGCTCTCGGTCGGCTCGGGCTGCTCGCGCTGCTACTGCTGCTAGTTCTCGGGCTGTCGCGCGATACATTTAACTCTGACTGAGACGAGCGCGTAACGTATGTTAATTTGCAGTCGATGATAATTCGAATCCACGCAGTGACAAATTTTTTTTTCAGTAATTATTACATTTCACGATTAATTAATTATTGTTATTTTATATTTTACATAATTTTGCTATTTCTTGTTTTATTACGTATGTGATACGGGCCATGTTATACCTCACAAAAACCGTATCAGTACTATTGCTGCAAAGAATGGACTATAAAATGTAATGGTTGCTTAAAAAATTTGACACAACGAGAACTTGAACTGTCATCGGCCGCGGATGAGAGATATAACGCGCACGCTTCACTGATTATCGTTGTTAAGCTGCATTAACAAATTAAGATACCCAAATTTGATTCAAAGCTTCTGAAAACTAAAAATATGACAGTTAATCCAACTAACCGCGTTAACGATTGCTGGAAGAACTACCAAAAGAACGTAATTCATTCTTGGCCAACGTGTACGTTATTTTCTTCTTTAGTATATATATTTTTTTACAATATATGTGCAGAATGTACATAGAAGCGAAGTTTGCCGAAGTAACGCAGTTGACTTCGTTGTAATTCAGTCCAATACTTGACTGAATTATTATCTTAAACGACCCAACGATAATTGATCGTTCGTTTTAAGTTGTGCTGTTTGCATTTATTTGAAAGGGATAACGGTGAGTCTATATACATTTATCTCTTTTCTCTTGAAAAGTATATTAATAAGCCATTTATAAACATTGAGAATACTTTAAATTTCCTTTTGTTTACAATAAGTTAACAAAAAAGGTTTATCGAGTTTTATGGAATGTTTACTTGACATGTGTCGCTGCAAGATTGTCTTCCACATATCGTCGAAATTAAATTTAGAAATGATCTTTGCAGTAAAATTGACAGGTAACGCAAATTGCTGTTCTTATTCATTCTTCATCAAAGCCACCAGTACAGTTCTCGTTGTGTATGATAGTAACAATATTGAAAAAGGAGATCTATTTTCATATTTGACAGTTCCATACATGGTATTAACTTTACTACAATCTTTCACGTTTATATTGATCGATTTTACAAGTTGCGAATATTTATTTTCTCAGGATCTGCGTATCAAATGAAACATTTAAATTATGTTTTGTTCCACAGATGTGTAAAGTTTTATCAATAAAAACAGAATTTTCTTCTTTCAGGGTCATGAACGACATGTTTATTTTTAACCACATAAAATCCTGTTTTATTACTATTTCGCTGAAACAAATTGCAAAATAGTAAAACAATGATCTGAAATATATTGAAAATAAAAGATTAATTTATCCTTGAGGAGCTTCCCTGACAAAAAGAAAAGTAATTACGATAAACAAAAGTGTACGAAGTATATTTTTTCAAAAAATAGTTTTAGAGTCAAATTTCATAAGCCAAAAATCATAAGCTGTTAGGCGTTCTAAAGATAAAACTCAAGCAGGAATATTTCTATTAAAAAAAAAAAGTATAATAGAAAAATGTTGCTATCATATCAGTCAAATTTTCCTTCAGGCACCCAGCCACTTTGTAAGCCATTTTTAGAAAAAATACACAGAACAAACATTAAACGTATACCCAAGGAATACCTAAGAAACACTTAACTGTCAAAATTATATTATTTGAAGTCAAAATGATGTCATTTAGACTACGATGTATTCCTTGGATAAATGCACTGTTGACATAAAGTGTATGGAAATCTATTTAAACAATTAATTCTTCTTGCAGAAGTTGAGTTTTCGTGATTAAGCTGTGCATACTAAAAGTAAGAAAATTCCATAAACATTAAGTTCTACAAAGAATATCGTTACTCGGAAGGAATATATATTAAAAGAGCTTACAAAATATACAATAGGTACTTTAATTTAGAAAATGCAAATGTTTCTCGGTGTACATTGCATTACAGTCTGTGGCATAAAAGCATGGGCAATATTGATGAGAAATGACAAACAGATTATTATAACATATTTGCACGCCAGTATCTCAATTTAAATATAAATGTATAGAATAACTATTCCGGCTAGTACTTTTTTATGACATTTAGAGATTAGTATTTTTCAGGACTTTGTATATCCACACACAATAATACTGTTGAAATACAGGGTGCGCCATCTCAATCTGGTCGATGGAAGTATTGAATAACTTAGAGAATTTTCAACAGATTTCACAAAGTCGTATTTTTTTATTAAATTTGATTCATTACAATTTATTTTGATTAGTTTCCAAAAACCACATCGATCAAATGTCCGCCTTTATTACTGAGACAAAAATGAGCTCTTTTTTCGGCATTTTCCATTGTATTTGCCAGCGTCTCGGGCGATATCGCTGCGATTTCGGGTCGAATGTTGTTCTTTAGCTCCTCTATGGTCTTCGGCTTGTTGGCATAGAGTTTACTTTTCAAAAATCTCCACAAGAAGAAGTCCGGTGCAGTCAAATCCGGCGATCTTGGTGGCCAGTCAATATCACCTTTCTTTGATATCACACGTCCTGGGAACTTCCGACGCGAATAGTCCATTGTTGAGCGCGCAGTGTGACATGTCGCACCATCTTGTTGGAACCAAAATTCCTTAAGACCTTTTTCACGCATTTATGGTAAAACAAAGTGTGCCAACATCCACCGATATCGATCCCCATTGACAGTTTCACCAGCTCTGAAGAAAAATGGTCCAATGGTGGTTTTTGAGCAAACACCGGCGCAAACTGTCACTTTCTCATCGTGCAATGGAGTTTCGTGAATAATATGAGGATTATCGGTGCCCCACATGCGACAGTTTTGTTTGTTGACAGCGCCAGAGAGGGTGAAATGAGCCTCGTCGGTCATCAGAATTCGCTCCCAAAAATCCGGCTCAGCTTCCTTCATTCGACTAACGTTATTAGCGTAAGCCAAGCGTCGCGGCTTGTCAGTTTCCAATAATCTTTGAGTCAACTGCACTTTGTACGGAAACATGTGAAGATCTTGCTTTAAAATTCTTCTCAAAGTGGTTCCACTGATGTTTAATTGCTGAGACCTTCGGCGGTATGAGACATTTGGATTTTCTGCAACACTCTGTCGAACAGCTTCGATATTTTCATTTAAACGACCTGCACGCGGTCGAGCTTGATGTTGGAGATTCGCTACAGACCCGTGCTCCATGAAATTTGAAGCTAAATGACGGATAGTGTCGCCTTTGGGCGCAGAACGTCCGCGATATTTTTTACGATACGCACGCTGAGTTGACACAACTGAACGATTATTTTCAATGTAAAGCGAAACTATTTCGGCGCGTTCTTTCGGCGTATAGCGATACATGGTTGAAATTGTACTGAAATAACCTATACGAAACGTGTTGTACGACGCTGGTCGGTTAAAATCTGTTTTGTTAAAGAGTTATTCAATACTTCCATCGACCAGATTGAGATGGCGCACCCTGTATATACTTAAAGAATTGTTTCACTTCTAAACAATCGTTAACGCGGTTGGTTGGATTAACTGTTATATTTTTAGTTTTCAGAAGCTTTTAATCAAATTTGGGTTTCTTAATTTGCTAATGCAGCTTAACAACGATAATCAGTGAAGCGTGCGCGTTATATCTCTCATCCGCGGCCGATCACAGTTCGAGTTCTCGTTGTGTCAAATTTTTTAAGCAACCATTACATTTGATAGTCCATTCTTTGCAGCAATAGTACTGATACGGTTTTTATTAGGTATAACATGGCCCATATCACATACGTAATAAAACAAGAAATAGCAAAATTATGTAAAATATAAAATAACAATAATTAATTAATCGTAAAATGCAATAATTACTGAAAAAAAAATTTGTCACTGCGTGGATTCGAATTATCATCGACCGCAAATTAACATACGTTACGCGCTCGTCTCATTCAGAGTTAAATGTATCGCGCGACAGCCCGAGCACTAGCAGCAGTAGCAGCGCGAGCAGCCCGAAAGAGACAGACAGTCATATATCTGTCTCCTTCTATTGTCCGATGCTCCACGAGCTTGGGCGGTCACACGTACACGGGCGTGCGCTTGTGTGCGTCGTGCTGCTGCGGCCGCTTTCTGGCAGCTCTGCCTCCAACTCCCGAGTATCGTTGGTTCTGCGCCGAGTCGTATCCCACCGATCCATGTGGCCGGGTACAGTAAATAAACTTTCAGTCGAGAAACCAACATAGATTCTACAGCAACATTGAGTCACAATAAAAAAATGTCTTGTCTCGGGGCCCGCTTTACGCTTAAGCCTTCACGCCCGCTTATCCGCTTATACCGACAACCGTGAATCGCGAATCTACCGTCAGGAGCTGGAACTAACAATTAGATAGCATAGACTGCAATATGGCCGCGAACACGATTTTGACATATCCGTTCGTACTTTTCGGATTATCGCTTGGATTTTCAATGAAACAAGTTAGAATTTTTTTGTTTAAGTGCAGTGCAGTGGTAAGCTTTGCGGTCTGGTCCAGTGAAATGTAGCAGATATGCGTGAAAAATGTAATTAAATGAATTAATGAGTTCGCGAGAAAAGCGTCATGGCTAACGACAGCTGCCACGAATTTTCGATAATTTATTGTGTCTATGCAAAAAAAATTGCATGGAGAGACGGACCAGACCGCAAATCATACTAAACGAAAGAATTCATTTTTAATGTTTTTTTATATAATACTATTGTATTTTCGGCGAAATCCGAAAACTACAAAATCGTAGTTTGCTATTTGGCCACTTGGCGCTTCGTATGCCCTCGCTCGATGACTCTTAACACGGGCCCTGTGCTTCCATGTATTATACATCTCTGTTCTCTGCTTATGGCTTCATGTTGGTGAGAATAGAAAGCTACCGCTCATACCTTTATACTGGCAGAACTCGCCTGTCCTGCCTCTATGCGGTACTTTCTTACATCTATCTCTCCAACTCTAGCCCATAAGATCTGTTCTTCTATGTATGTATATTTTCTTTAATATTGTTCAAAATTGCTCACGTGGAATGTAGTTGCTTTAGGTTTTGTTGTGTTTCGTCTTCATCTGTTTTACCGTCGTACATTCATCAACAATGGCTAACATTGAATCAATGCTCGACCGAATTCATGATCTCGAGCAACAACTTAAGGATCTAAAAAGCACCAATGAAATGACGGCGAGGAAGAAAATTTCGGACTTGTCTAGTGAGGCTATTGACACAAATCCCTACAGGTAAGAAGCAAATGCGAACGATTACTCTTTGATTGAATTGTATTCTTCGATTGTATTCTTCGACCTATATGTTTAAAGGCAGCATTAATCGGAGTTTTATTTTGACAATTTAGTCGAAAGTAAAGTAGAATGGTTAGCTACAGCAAAAAATTGAACATGCTTTGGACGATATAATGAAAAGTTGTACAATGGAAGTATCTTGCAAAGCATATTATAAGCAGTCACCGTAATCATTATTTAAGCAATGGATGGAGAGTTTCTGTCATGGGTCTCAACCAATTTGGCTTTGTAGTGTCACTTGATATAATTTTCAGTTTTTTTCTAATTTGAGTGCCAGTAAATACTTAGTTCAACAAAACTAAAGATCAGTAATTCCATCAAGGGTTATAAAGGAAAACAAAGAGTGGTTTACCAGTTCAGACAACAATAGGATAGAAATATCTGGGTGTTACTAGAATAGACAACTGTTAAGGTCAGGCAAAACATACCCAACGTTACCTGCACGACATGACAGCACACCAGGTACCATGTGACACAATGTAGAGTATCCTTTGTCTTGCCTTGATTGAAGAAAACATGTCACCATGGTAAAGATGCTTTGATTATAGCTTTCTACTGTATGTGGCCGGAAAGATCTTCTGAACGACAACACCCCTGCTGTTCATTCTGATCTACAAAACCTATGTGAGATTGATTTCTCGAATTTGGCAAAGTATTATTGGCATTGTACTTTAAGGGTGACATTGTCCTGCTAGAACTTTGTCTCATGCTTCTACAGTTCACCAATCTTGACTTTCATCTGAAAGATTAATTGAGTCCGAGATATTCCCAATGTGACAATTCTGTATATTACTTTAGAGTCGTCCAAAGCATCTAGAAAGGTGCCTACAAAAATGTCCAGTGTTTGCGTATATGTGTGAGTGTATAGGTATGAAAGCCTGCAAAGTAAAATCTTTTACATTTATTTCCCATCACAGAAATTTGTCAAAATTACCCTGCTTAAAATATCTCATTGAAACCGACAATGAGTTTCAATCAGTTTCTATGGTATTTTTTTCTAAGCAGGGTAGTAATACAACCATTTTTATAAAATGGTAAATCTCATAACTTTGAATACTTATTGCAAATCCTAGACAAACTTCATACTAAAAAAACCTTTGTCGTAACTATACTTGTGTAAAAGGTTTCAGTTAGATAGCTTTAAATTTACACGAACTAGTGTGTTTTGATTGTTTAACATTTTTGCCAAAAAATTATACTAATAAAACTAGTGTTTTTATTGATTTAAATAAATTTCACTATATTAAACATATAACATTTGATATACCACTGTGCCATATTTCAGCCCGAAAGTTCTAGCCGTTTTTTAGTTAAAGAAGTTAAATCTACTGTAGATATTTTAGAAAATGTCATAACTTTTGGTCCCCTTTACCGATTTTGTCCAAATGTCCAGTTGTGTCCAATACCAACTAACCTTTGTCGTAACTTACCTTTTGTTGATAACAGTCTGGTAGCTTGCATTTTACTACCCCTATCCCTCTACCCTTGTATTTCTTGAGGGTGGTGTCTTCTTTGTTCTCCTCGAGCTGCTGTTTAGCTTGGCATTTTTCCTCATGTATCCTCTTCAGAGATTTGGGATTCAGGGCAGCTCAGAATGAAATCTTTCACGCTTTCCATGCTTTCTCAACTTCATTTTTGTTTTTTATTATTTTTGTTATGAAGGTTTGTCCCACCTCCTATGTATGTTTGCTTTCTAGCATTACCTACATAATGTTTGTTTCCACCTGTTTTGTGTCTCCCAGCGTCGCCTGGGTGATTCTGTCTTCCTCCGATGCCGGGCAGAGGAACATGGTGTGTTGTGCAACATTCCGGTTATGGCTGCAGTGAAGGCACTCTACACTATCTTTTTTAACCTAATCAAGTGAAGGTTAAAGCAGCCATGGCTGTTAAGTGCCTGGGTCAGATAGTATCCCATTTGCTCATGTGTCCAGCAGTACCATGCCTTTGGGATGAGTCTAGGTCCATCACCATGGTGTATCAGTGTGTATTCATAATAACTGAAAGAGATAAAGATAATCACACCATCTAACATGGACAAATGGATGGCCATTTAAAATTCATTGAGTGTGCAAAAACCGAAAAGATTCTACACATATACACCAAGGCTGCAAACCTAAATCGCTACTAATAAAAGGTATATGAGGTTCCTTCACAACAAATGACATCTAAACGGAAATTAATAATCTTCAAATTCCTAATGTTAATGTCATTAGTATTAACGAATTTAAATTTAGCAAGCAGAACCCTAAAAGACACCACCATGTCATCCAGCTCACACCAGATAGTACGATTTCCAAACATACCAACATGAAAATGTTAGTCTATCAGAAATAAAAATGGGAATCTCTAAGGAAAAAAAGCTATACCAATGCAGGAAATGCCAGCACATAGGACACGCCAGTTCAAATTGCTATCGTATGTAGCTGAAGCTAGCAGCGGGTGGTGGCAGCCAGCCGTCTCCCGGCCAGAGCTAAACAGCGCTCGGTCACCCCCGTGTATACGCTTCATCAAAAAAGTCAGTTACTAATAGTGGTTTGTTCTAAATTCACGCTCCTTTCACTATTTACCGTGTACAACTGATTGAGTATTACTTACTATCTGAAGACGCGCTCTTTCGTAGTTTTTATCAATTTTTTAAGTTCATCGTAAGTTGGTTTTTCGTCTCTCAGTTGATAGCGAAGAACGATTTCTTTTAAATTCACACTCAACTCACTATTAACTGTATACAATCGATTGAGTGAGTAATCATCGGAAGACGCAGCCTTTCGTAATTGTTATTAATTTTTGCCCTATAATCTGGGGGAATCTCCTAAGGGGTCTCGTTATAATCAGGGTCGTGATGTGTCATTTAACTCCGGTCTTCTCCATTTTTCTACACGGCGACGCCGACGAGATATTTTTTTATGAAATAATACAATATAATATAACGATATAACATTATGTTATATTATTTTATTATGTGTCAAATACATACATTTATCTTTATATACAAAATATATATCCACTGAGTGTTGACGAGAGTTTGGTTCACCACTCACCAGGACAGTGCAGCACGCCTATCCCCTCTTCAACTTGTGTTTTCCATGTTTACGGAGATTTGCTTAAACGGTGTAGTAATCCTTGCCCGTTTGCTACATTACTTCGCTATTGTCATTAAAAATGACTAAGAAGCGAAATATATGCATTACTCTTATCATGATAGCTGAAACACTTGCCAATCTTCATCTATTCGATAAGTCGCTAAACATCGCCAATGAGGAGGCATTCAATGGAAAAGTAGTACCTCCATATGGGAACAGATTTGCGAATTCATTTTCCCAACTGCTGACGTAAGAACTATCAAATCGTACGTCCCCAGGACATGCAAAATGTTCTAAAAGCATATTGTCGAAATTAAGACTCTAACCGAACAACGTTTGGAATCGAACAAGGACACTAATGAAATGAAACTTTCATTAATAAATGAGGTTGACGGTAATGCCCGTGAAATAGCAATTCTCGATACTCAATTACCTGCATTCACAACATCCCGACCGCCTGAATCATCGGGTTCACATCTATCGATTTGAAATCGCCCGTGTACCGATATATCGATCCGCAAAGATTCTGGTGAGATAGATTCTTCAGTCGTTCTCAGTGCACAGCTACTGGTATGGACAAACTTGCCATCTCGAGAAGAACTGGTTTTGTATTCGCCGCTTCTATCGTACGCCCAGAATCTCGGGAATTCACCTCCAATCCTTGTAGATCTAGTCCAATCTTCAGGAATTCAAGACTCTGTTAGTCCATCATCTCTATCTTCCGAGGGAGCGCATTCGTCATATTCCAATAGTATACTTGGAAGGGGAGATAACAACTTTAGCGCTTTCGACAATTATCGAGGTTATTAAGTTCTGGTCCGACGCATTATACTTCATTATGAAACCGGAGGTAATTTGGAATTTAAGTTTCAAGCAGCACAAGTGTGGAACTTAGAAATCGACAGCCACATTTCAAGCTTCGGCGATGTATACATTTTTAAATTGTGCTACTTCAGAGTTTTCCACAACAGAGAGGATTGGTCCACTCTTTCGTGACATACGCGTAAAAGTGACAATACATGTTATTATCCAACACGAATCAGGGGAATTCCATCGAAGACATGTGAAAGGAGACAGTCGTTTGGTCATGGTGGAGATCCTTAAAGTCGATTCTGCATACACGGTCGCAATAAAAATTAAGACAAAAGCTGAATTGTGATTATTAGAGGTTGGCCGCCTGAACGAGGTTACTAATTCTGTAGTTATTCAAAAAATGTCCAGTGACAATCCCTGGAAAGACGTTCTTCATTTCGATTATTATGTATTTATGTACGAATTAATACAAGAAACGGAAAAGACGTGAATTGGCAAACACATAAACGGCTTCGTACAACAATGGTCTGTCGAGCCCTGCTATGTTATACTGTTTACCGAAAGAAACAGTTGAATGTGCTACACGACGTTGCGACGTGTTTTGCAGTGTTGATGTTACCAGCTTGATTGTTGCTGCGTGTCCCAATGTGACGAAAAAAATCTTTTACTATTTGTCAATTTTACCAGGTACGTCTGAAATCAATGAACAGGTAAGTCTCGAAAAAAGTCACGAGGTAGATAACCAGGTAGGACGGAAGGAATCATCATCTCGATGAACGCGAGGGAGGTGAAAAAGCACTTGCATTGGTGGTGTTATGCCTGTACCGCGTAATTGGATTATTCGGTATACGGTATAATATAGAAAAGTTATTATTTTTTGGGATCGTTTGCCGATTAGGAGATGGATCTGGAGTAATTGGTGAAAACGCGAATTTATATAAATGGACGTATTTATTATAGGTAACGGTAACTTTCCGTTGTCTATTTAAAAGTCAATAAAATAATGTACAATAATTCTGTTGTTTCGAGTAATTGACGAGGAACCAACCCGTTCTCTTTGAGTCTACTTTTAGACCTGATTTTCGTAAAGCTGTTGCTAACTGTGTTTGCGAAAATCCCTTTGTTAGCAGTTTTTGCTTTAGCCTATCGTCGATTGCCGAGCGAGTCGCCTCATGCTGCGTCGACGTCTACCTCGTTTCCTGTCTTAGACGAATTCTTAGTCTTAGCTGTGTCAGTTGAGGAATATTCCAGAAAATACCGTGAAGTGGAATATTCCGCGGCACAACATCCCTCCTCCCCTCTTAAGAGGAAACATTTTTTCTTTAAAGAATTTTTTCTTCGGTTGGTTTCCCGTACCTTTACAATTTTATACAATTTTACAGTTTGATGGTTCTTATGTAATAATATCATACAATAAAATGTTTATTTTTCATTTGTTAACGATGAAGTTTTCCTTTTGCTTCTTTATCGTTGTTCGGGTCGAGCGAGTCGTTCTCGGTTGGGGGGACGGGTGCATACCCTGGCCAGCTCGGATCGCAGTCGCTCTTCTGGCTGTTGTCTTCCGAGTGGCTCGAGGTTGATGTTTACCTCGGCGGCTGCCGAGGTCGTTGCCTCGCTAGTCCTTGTTGGTGTTCGGTTTCTTTAGTACCTGTAACATTTAAACAGAACGTAGCCAACCAAGGCTATTGGTGCTATTGCACCCAGTGAGTAGAAACTCAGATTGTGGATGTGTTGCATCCCGTCTCCGTCAGTATTGAGGTTGTCCATGATTTGGTCGGCTCGAGCTCCGAGCTTTTAAAGCTCTTCTGGGTCTCGCAGCACGCTCTGCTTTTTTGATGCTGAAATCTTGGGCGGTTACGTAGGAGGAGTAGTTTTTCCGCAACTTATTCCTACGGGTTCAGGGGTTGGCGCGACGTATAGCCATCGCCCTCGCTGTTGCATTGGGACGATAAGGGGATGGTTTAGTTCGATGACCCATTTTCTGCATTTGTTGCCGTTATCAGTATCCATTTTCGCGTAGATGAGGACTTCGCAAGGAGCGTCGTTCGTAATTGGAATTGTTGGAAACGTGGGTGGGCAGATGTATGATTTGCTCAGTGCCTCGCAAATTTTTATGTCGTCAGATGTCATCCTTAAGTATTTGCGGTTCTCGGGATCTATTACTACGTGGCTCTCGGTCGCGTCTATGTAGTAGTGTTTGCCGTTGTCCGCACGCATGGGTATAGGATATACTTTTTGTATACTATACCGTTGTTGCCCGATCAGCGGTATATCCAGCACGAGCACTACCGCGTTGCCTTCGCTGTAGGCCCTGGTATCTGCCAGTCGCATAAGTGTTGGCACTTGGGCGTGTGCTATTGCGACTGGGAAACTACTGCCTGATGGTAGGTGTGGTAGTGCTTCGACGAGGTGTTTTACGAGTGTGCGTGGCGGCAGGGACGTTGCTCTGGGCTTACCGCTAGATATATCGTCCACTAGCCACACCAACTCCTGTACGTCGCTGAGTAATGCTTCGACCGCAATACTTATTGCGTTGAGCGTCTCGTGAAAGTGTTGGCGTCTCTTTACGTAGTATATGTCGCTGTTGAGTGTGCGGTTTATATGCTGCATTTGGGCTTGTAGAGTCCGTTCATTAGCCTGTACGTGATGTGCGCTTTCATTAAATAGGCTGAGAGTGGTTTTTATGACCTGTATTTGATTTTTCAGCCCTTCCTTCAGGGTCTGGTGCGATGCCTTAAGGTGCGTTATCTCTTCATGGAGCTCCCGCGCGTCGGCGGCGTCCATGTTTCCCGTGATGGCCTTGATTATGCTTCTTAGGCCGTCTACCAATCCTCTGCGTTCTCGGACGGAGCACGTCCCGAGGAGGTCGAATATGGTCGATACCCCCATCTCTATCCTTCTCTTCATTCTTAGTACGGAATCTCTGATGATGGGGCATATGTCATTTACGCGAGTTTCGCCTTCGCACAGCTCTGTGAGACGTTGTAGATTTTTGCTGATTTCTGCTTCTCGGTGCATTAGAGCGGCGAGGTCCAGCTTGACAATCAACCGCCATGTCGATTGGATTATCGTGAGGCTTCCTATGTCTTCGTAGTAGATGCCCGGAGTGCTGGTAAACGCGCTGACGATGTAGTCTGGATTACGCTGCGTGGCTACGGTTCGTCCACCCCTGGCTGCGATCAACCTGTAACGAGGTGGGAGGAAAAAGCGTGAGAAGGCTTACCGGGTTAGCACTCCTTCTTTTCTCTAGCGGTCTCGCGGGTTCTATGGTGTGAGAGCTCTTTGGCTCATTCTTACTCTAAGCGTCCGCTCTACCGCTTCGTTCATTTCACTATGGCTTATTTGGTGGAAGATGCTGTTAATGGCGTTTTAATCTGCCGTGGGGGCGACCTCACGCCCGGGCTGCTGAGAAGTGGGGTAAGCATTTTATTTTTGCAGGGAAAAGAGAGTCTTTTCCTTTTCCCCCTTTTGATAGCGGGTAATATGTTGTTCCAGGAAGCGTATTTCCCAAGCGTTCCAGCTCAGCGTCGCCCGGATTGGGAGATCAGTTTTATCTCTCGAGCTCTAGGGGTCCGTCGCCGTCGGGAGGCCGACCGCCAACGAGTGGACGCTCTATGGGGCGACGGCCACTACGCCGACGAGGATTTTCCCGAGGATACGCTCGGGGTAGAGCGTCTCTTCCGGGAGGACGCACCGAAAAATCGTTATCCCTGCGAATTCTGTAGGCGGCTTTTTTAATTTACCGCGTTTTTTTTTCTATGTATGTCCTCACAATTTTCCTTATAAATTAAACAAGTTTTACTTTACCTTGTTCGTCATTGGAGTTCCTTACCTTGCGCTTCGGGGAGCTCCCTACACGTATTTACTTAGTTTTACTTAGTTTTAATGCTCTATAAAGAGCTTTAGGCGGTTGGCAGCACCGCTTGCGTTTTTCGTCCCTTCTGGACTATGTAATTGACGGGAGGCTTCGCTTCCAATATCTCGTGGGGTCCTGTCCACTTCGGGGTCAGCTTGGCTGACCGCCCCCTGCGCACCGTCTCGTCGCGGAGGAGTACGAGTTCGCCGACGCGGTACTCCTGCACCTGCGCGCCGTGGTCGTACGTGGTCTTCGACCGTCTTTTCGCGCCTTCCAGGTTGTCTCGTGCTACTGTCCATGCGGCGCGTAATCGCTCGCGTAAGTCGTGGACTCAACTCAAAGTCAACTCAGCCTCGCGTCCGTACACCAACACGTGGGGAGACAGTCCGGTCCCAGTATGTGGAGTGGTATTGTACGTAAACATTGAGTACGGCAGCCACTCATCCCAATTTCCCTAATCCTCGCTTATGAAATTTTTCAGATACTCTGCGAGGGTACGATGTGACCTTTCTAATGCGCCGTTCGATTCGGGATGATAGGCCTGTAACGGTATTAAACGTTAACATTGCCCTTAATGGGCTTGTTCGGACTCGAGCAGGAAGGAAAGTAATTTTAGGCTTTTGTAATAGGTAGAAGTAGGGTTTGTTCAGAATAACACAAAATTTAGTTATATGATACAATAGAAAATTCAATTATTTCACCCTTTTCTCTCGGTATTATGGCTACCTCGTGCCTTACAATTTATTATTCCCGGGCACACGAGTGCATTTATAATCGTGTCCGCGTGTAATTTTTAAAGAATTAATATGTGAGAGAAAACATTGATAATTTTGTAATCCTAATGCCAGATATTTGGAAACTAAGATTGAATTGATAAAGGAAAAATACGCGTCCTTCTCTAATTTTTATCTCCCTGTTACGTTCCCTGGATAACAAGTTTAGCATGTGGACCGTCGGTAACTAGCCGGCTGTTGCTTGCGGGATCCTAAATAGTCGAGGATTCGCCGCTGAGTGGTTCAATACCTGCTTCTAATGTTATAGGCCGTTGGTGAGAGTGGAGTTCCCGACTGGTGTTTTTTTTTAAGGCCGACTCATGCGTCCACCCGACCGCCGCTACGATCTGGCGTCAGTGAGATGCATTTCTAGTGCATGCGCCGCTTTATCAAGATCGTACCTGGTTAACTTAGTGCCCTGTATATTTTCCCTGAATTATATTTCTAACTGACGACGCTATCCTAATCTAGTGGTCTTTTATATGGAGATATTATGTCGTCGTTATTTTAAATATTGCGAAAAGCATTTTATGTCAGAGAGAGTAGACCGCTGTTCGCTCGATCCTTTGCTACCAGAGTGAGAGGAATAGAGACAGAGATAGGCCGCTTTGTTGTTGTTTGGGGCTGCGGGGCTTTGGTCTCGAGCGCAGCACTGACTCAGCTGCTTCTCGTTTAAATGTCCGTCAGGTACCACAGCTGAGCTCTCTGGAATCCGTGCGCCTGCACCTAGTTATGGCTTATGTTGGCTTCCTTCCTTGGAGATTGAAGTCTGCGTCGGCGGGACCTGCGAACAAAACTGTTCTTCGAGTGCCGAAATTCTGGTCTTTTTATACCAGAATCCCCTCCAGCTGGCCCATGCTTTCAGTATGACTATAGTCCCGGCGCACGCGGATGGACTGTGCCCACCCAGATTGCAACTTCGGTTGCTTGCCCTGGGTGAACGTCTTATCTGTACGGGAGTTAGCAACCCCGCCATGGTGTAGGCTCGGGTGCTTACCAAGCGAGACGTTAAGTCTTCGGACTAGTTGGGAGATGGGGAGGTTGTTGCAGCCTCACGGCTTTGCCGTGTACAACCTTTAAATGGGTTGGACTCTGTCGGGCATACGGTTTTTAAAAACGCCAACGCGTCAATAAGGAGTTTATGGATAGTGCTCCCCCTCAGACCAAGAGGTAACACTCGGGTAAAACCGAGCGGGGATTGGTAGCCCGCCCCGATGCAAGTCGGGGGGGCGCGTTGGCCGAGCGTATCTCGGCCCCACGCTCGCGGGAGCCGTGTCGTAGGCCTTGAGGCGGGAACGGCACGTTAATAACAAGGTGATCCCAGTATGACTATAGTTGGTGGCGGTCCTGTAGCCCATGTCCTGTAGCCCACTGGTACTTCATTTTTAAAAATCGTCGTTGGTTTTTAATATTTCGTTATTCGTATTTTTCGGGTGGAATAACGGGACTTGTTCACCGATATGCCGGCCTAGCTTGTGTGAGTGACGCTCGGTAGCGGTGCTTTGTTGTGTGCGTACCGAGCGTCGTGAGCTGCCGAGTATAGGCCGGTCTCACCCTGTGTGCGTAATGCGCGGTAGCGATGCCTTCGTGCGTGTACCGCGCGTTCTCAGATAGTTAGTATGTCTCAGGCCGTAGTTTGTATCTTTTTAATTCGCAGCAGTCGACACATTTCCTTGAAGGTCGAGCTGAGGAAGTTCGTACCCTGATCTGATAATATTTGTTATGCCGGTACCGGGTAATTAGATTATTCGGTATTCGGTATAATATTAAAAAGTTATTATTTTTCGGGATCGTTTGCCGATAAGGAGATGAATTTCGAGTTATCGATGAAAACACGAATTTATGTAAAAGGAAGTATTTATTATAGGCAACGGTAACTTTTCGTTGTCTATTTAAAAGTTAAAGTAAGAAAGTACAATAATGCGTTGTTTCGAGAATTTTACGAGGAACCAACCGTTCTCTGTTGAGTCTAAATTAATTCTGATTTTACTGAAGCAGTTAGCAACTGCGTTTGCTAAAATCCCTTAGTTGGCAGCTTTAGCTTTAGCCTATCGTAGATCGCCTCGCGAGTCGCCTCATGCTGCGTCGGCGTCTACTTCGCATCCTGTCTTGTATGACAGCTATCTTTCAGAATTCCATCTCTAGCTGTGTCCGCTAAGGAATATTCCTGAGAATACGTGAAGAGGAATATTCCGCGACACAACATATTATTTCCGGCGTTCCGTGCCGGCATATCAATTCTTCTACAAGCACTCTAGCGACTGTCGAAGCCTCTTGGTTCGGCAGTGGTATAGCCCCACTGTATTTTGTGAGCGCATCCTGGATAGTAAGTATATATCTTTTTCCAGATGCGCTTTCTGGTAGCGGTCCTGCGATGTCGACCGCTACTTTCTCAAAGGACCTCGATGGGGTGTCGGTTACCACCATCGGCACTCGTTCCCTTTTCCTCATTTTATTCTTCTGGCAGGATTCGCAGGACGTTATGTAATGTTCCAATTCCCTTCTCAGGCCGGGCCAGTCGTACTTAGTCCGGATCCGATGCAATGTACGCCGTATACCCTGGTGCCCTCCTATGGGGGTGTCGTGGTATTCTTTAATTATTTTCAGGCGGTCATCGGCAGAAAGCATGGCTACGCCACTGCGGCAGTCGCTATACTTTTTCATAACGCTGTCTCCGTCCGTGCTGCTGGAAGTTCGTGGGCTACGGGCCCCGCCGTGCCTCGCTTCCTCTGGAGGCCTTTGCGGTGCTCTGTCCGCAGTTTCGTCGCTCGGTGTGCCCACCGTTAGCTAGGCCGTTGGGTCGCTCTCTGTCTTGAGCGGCCGTGCAACGTTTGCTTTTCGCGGCCTTCTGCGCTTCGCGGGTCTGCCATGCTGTGCTGGGCCCGCTCCGTCCTTGTCACCGGTGCTCGCAGTCTTACCAGTGGCTAGCGTTGCTAGCTTGGGGGGTCTGTCCCTTCCCCGACCGCACGGCTTTTTGTGGGGCTGTGGGGTTCAGAAGAGCCATCTGCTAGCACGCTGCGGATCTCTCTATCTTCTTCTGGCGCATTGGCCGGCGCGGCCTTCCTCTCTGCCGCGTTGCTGGGCTGGCCCGGGGTATTCTCGGCTCTCCGCTTTATGCGGCTGTCCGTACCCGGGCGCATGCTGTCCTTCTCTTTCTCGTGGGCGAGCTCGATCTCTCGCTCCGACGAGCTGCTACGGCTGTAAGGGGTATCTTCGGCCCTCCGCTTTGTGCGGTCATTCGCTGTGCCGAGTTGCCCCGTCGTGCTGTCCTCTTCCGCCTAACGGACTTCGTTCTTAGCTCTCGCTTGGACCCTCGTAGTGAGGAATATACGCCTGAGCGCATCTGCATTTGTATTTCGTTTTCCTGCCTTATATTCGACATCAAACTCATGCTCTGCCAATTTTATTTTCCACCTCATTAGTCTCGATCCTGGGTCCTTTACTCCGAACAACCAGGTGAGCGGTTGGTGGTCGGTCACTACTGTGAAGCGAGTACCATAAATGTATGGCCGAAATTGAGCGAGAGCCCAAACTATTGCGAGTAATTCCTTTTCTGTAGTCGTGTAATTCAGTTCGGCCTTCGACATGGTGCGGCTAGCGTAGCATATTGGTAAATCGTCTCCGATCTTGCCTTGCGAGAGGATAGCACCGAGTTCTCTGTCTGAGGCGTCTGTTGTTACGACAAAAGGCTTCGTGAAGTCGAGGTACTGCAGTATCGGTGCCGTGGTAAGTGTTGTCTTTAATTCTTCGAACGCGGAGTCCCTTACTGTGATCCACTCGAATTTAACCCCTTTCTGGGTTAATTCGGTGAGAGCTTAGTGGTTTTCGAGTAATTTTTGATAAATTTCCTGTAATAACCAGCTAGACCGAGGAAGGATTGAACTCCTTTTACGTTTCTTGGCACCGGGAATTCCCTTACCGCTTCCAATTTCTTCGGATCGGCACGTACACCCTTTTCGGATATGATGTGGCCAAGGTACTGTGTTTCTTTGCCCAAAAACTGGCACTTGCTTGGTTGCACCGCTAATTTGGCCTCTCTTAGCCGCTGCAGTACCTCTCGCAGCCTGTCGTTGTGTTCCTTTAAGGTCTTTCCGTGTATTACTATGTCGTCTAGGTACACATAGCATTTAACTCCTTGCAGTCCCGCTAACGCAGAGTTTATCAGCCTCTGGAAGGTTGGTGGCGCGTTCTTAAGGGGTTATACGCAGTTATGAGGCAAAAAAAAGACGGTTTTTCAAGGATTTATCCTGAAGAGACTTTTGAATTTATTAATTTGAAAATTTTTGTAGTTACAAAAGCATCCTTCAAGAACGTAAACAAATTTTTTATTTATAAAAATGTTGATTATAGAGGGCGCTGCAGGCGATTTCCGGAACCTCCTCTAAAAAAAGACAATTTACGGTGAACATCGTAACTCAAGATTGGATTATCTGAAATCAAAAAACCAAACAAATTTTGTTAATATATTAGATCATCTAGTAATTAATCGTTCGGCTAATCAAAATATTGAATTTTCACAAAATGGCGGCTTCTCAAAAAAATGTTTTGGATTTTTTATGTAAAATTTGGCCTTAAATTGTTTATAAAATGGAAAATAAGTATCGGATTGACAAAAGGAACGATTAATTACTAGAAAATGTATCTGAGAAGATTGTGTTAAAATTTTAGACCGATCGAACAAGCCGTTTTTGAGATATCGTGTTCACCGACTTGAAAAATGCTGTTTTGAGAAAAACGCGTTTAAAGTTTCAAAACCAATTCACACATAGAAAAAATTTTTTTTTTTTAACTTACATGGTGTCGTCTATTCCAGGGCCATATAATACCCTCCATTCCTTCAGTAGCCTCCAGCAATTCAATTTGGTGCTGTCTTCGAGACATCCTTCCCTCTCGTGTCGCTTCGTGCGCTCTGCGCTCGGATAGCGTAACGCGCTCTTCGTCCTCCTTTTGTACATATGCATGCGCATTGGGCCCCAAAGACAGTCCCATTGCATTCATATGGTACAAAAGTGAAATTTCACCTTCATTAAACATACCGGCGGCAATATTTGCGGCCATTTCAACAATTTTTGAGCCACTCGGAATGATTTTCGGCGTAATTTTTTTTTTTAACTTACATGGTGTCGTCTATTCCAGGGCCATATAATACCCTCCATTCCTTCAGCAGCCTCCAGCAATTCAATTTGGTGCTGTCTTCGAGACATCCTTCCCTTTCGTGTCGCTTCGTGCGCTCTGCGCTCGGTTAGCGTAACGCGCTCTTCGTCCTCTTTTTGTACATATGCATGCGCATTGGGCCCCAAAGACAGTCCCATTGCATTCATATGGTACAAAAGTGAAATTGAACCTTCATTAAACATACCGGCGGCAATATTTGCGGTCATTTCAACAATTTTTGAGCCACTCGGAATGATTTTCGGCGTAATTTTCCAGATGATTCGGTTGTAACTCTCGTTAGTATTTTGTGTAAAGCCGCCTACACATCGTTCCAATAATGTCTCGCTGCTGAGGTCTTCGTAAATTGGGCGCACAGCTTCAGCAACATCCATGGGTAATGGCTGGTAATCGTGCTCAAATTCGGTCAGTTTTGAATTTTTTCGCAGATGCGCTGAAGCTGCTTTCGTCCGTCTCAGCTTTATTCAGATTAAAAACGTTTTTCCGTTTTCGATTTCTTGATTTGTTCGCGCTTGTAACAGAACGCCGTTCTCTACTTACTTTCATATTGAATTATTATACTATAATTCACAATTATCTTAAATACTATAATTCACAATTAAAAATCCGAACGAAATATTGCAGAAAATACGAAAACGAACGCACGACTTCACTGCTTGCCTCGGCTGTATATACTGAATAAGCGTCTAGAAACCGTTGAATTTTGCTCTCAGGTACAAGGAAAACACTACTACACTCTCACACAATGTATAAGAATACAATACACAGGTATATAAAAGGAGCAACGGTCCAGGTAAACAGATGCCGCTTGATCCTCTGCCCCACCTACTTTCAAACGCGCCGAGGCGTCTCTACATATATAGGTATAACTCCGAAAGTATTGCTTGGATCGACTTGAAATTTTGTGTGTATACTTTTGAATATATGTACATTACAAAAATGCAATAAAAAAAATCGATTTTTTGAAAATCATAACTGCGTATAACCCCTTAAGTCCAAATGGCATGTGATTATATTCGAAATGGCCCTGCGGAGTGGAAAATGCATTTTTCTCCTTGTCTTGCTGTGCCATCGTAATTTGGTGAAATCCCGAGGCGAGGTCCAAGGTCGTATAATATCGGGCTCGTCCCAGCTGGTCCAATATCTCCGTGATGTTGGACAGTGGGTATGAGTCCCCGATGGTGGCTTTGTTTAGTTTTCGAAAATTCACTACTACTCTCATTTTCCTTACTCCGGCGGCGCACAGTGGGGCCGATTCCCGAAAAGCTGGTCAAAAGTCGAAAACGTAGTTCATTCTGTTTGAGACATAGTATATAAGGGTTTTTGGGGTCGCTGATTACGAATCTTAAGTCAAAATTGTAAAAAAACAAAATGGCGGGTTCAAAATGGCGATAGTAAACCGAAAATACTCAGTTATAATACGGAATATTTATCGAATTTGTATAAAACTTGGTTTCTGTAAGTTTTCGAGGTCGCTGAATACGAATCCGGTGTGAAAAAAACAAAATTCAGAATGGCGGATCCAATATGGCGGACGCAATTTTTGTAATCGGCCGGATTCGCTTGAAACTTGTTATTTGGGGGTTTTCGAGGTCGCTGAATTCGAATCCGGTGTGAAACAAACAAATATCAAAAATGCGGATCCATAATCGCGGACGCAATTTTCGAAATAAACCGGATTTGCTTGAAACTTGTTACTCGGGGGTTTTTGAGGTCGCTGAACATAAATCCAATGTAAAAAAGACAAAATTCAAAATGGCAGATCTAAAATAGTGATTATAAAAATTGATTTACTTTTTATAAATCTGTAAGTAAATTATATATTTGATAATAAGTAATAAAACATCTACTTTTACATCTATAATTGTATTGATTAGAATCACTTTTGAAAGACTTATTTCATACTGTTTACAAGTTACATTTCCTTTTTTTATTGAAGTGAATGTACTTCAGTTACATGCAAGTAATTTTTTCTTTGAAGCACATATTTCTTAAAAACATTTTCTGAAACAAAATAGATTTTGTGAAATAAAATTAACATGTTCAAACAGTTAATTTATAATTATTTTAGTTTAAGTAAACATTTTTTAAGATTAATGTATAATAATTTGATTTACAGTTTTAAAATAAATGTATTTGGATTACAGAGTAATGATTTTCTTGTTTAAAAGAAATGTTTTGTACATATTTCAGATAAGTAATTACATTTTTAATCATTTATAAAAATATTGAAAAATGTATAATTCAAATATATAAGAAAGTAATAAGGAACACGCTTTTTTAAATACTAACATATTTATTTGAGAAATACAGTACAAAGCCAAAATCAAAAAATAAATTTATATTAACAAGAATATTGTTCTAATATTAACATAAAAATTAGTCTTCATCATCAGTCGAATTGTCTGTATAAAAATCTGAAGAATCTGACGAAATCGAAAAAGAAGAGATATATTTTTGACACCGGATTCGTATTCAGCGATCCCAAAAACCCCCGAGTAACAAGTTTCAAGCGAATCCGACCGATTTCGAAAATTGCGTCCGCCATATTGGATCCGCCATTTTGAATTTAGTTTTTTTGACACCGGATTCGTATTCAGCGACCCCAAAAACCCCCGAGTAACAAGTTTCAAGCGAATCCGACCGATTTCGAAAATTGCGTCCGCCATATTGGATCCGCCATTTTGAATTTTGTTTTTTTGACACCGGATTCGTATTCAGCGACCCCAAAAACCCCCGAGTAACAAGTTTCAAGCGAATCCGACCGATTTCGAAAATTGCGCCCGCCATATTGGATCCCCCATTTTTTATTTCGGTTTTTTGACACCGGATTCGTATTCAGCGACCTCCAAAATCCCGAGTAACAAGTTTCAAGCGAATCCAATCGATTTCGAAAATTGTGTCCGCCATATTGGATCCACCATATTGAATTTAGTTTTTTTGACATCGGATTCGTATTCAGCGACCCAGAAAACCCTCGAGTAACAAGTTTCACAAAATTATATTCATTTGAAAAAAACGTGCAACAAGTGGTTAATGTGAATTTGTAATTTTTTATATTCAAATGTGCACTAAAAACAAAGTTGCAGCTAGCTGCAGCTGATTTTTACTAATTTTGTTACATAACAGTACAAACTTTAATTCAAAACTTGTTTCGTTGCGGAACACTGCGGAACTTTTAACTTTTTCCCTGTTTTTCTATAATGATTGCACATAATTTTTCATTTTTTTCTACTTTAGACATTGTTTAGCTATTAATTTATATGTATCGGTTATAATTTTCGACGCATATGATAATAAACTACTTTCTTCAACCTGTAACTTCCATTTTGCAGAATTAAGAAACACCAATTTTACGATTTTCTACAAATTTTTTAATATGACGCTTGAATATGAGCTCGAACGATCGAGCTATTACTTGCGTGAAGGTCTCTTTTGTACTGGCTTATACTTGCCAGGTATACTTCACTAGCCCTTATAAAATGTTCCATTATATTCTTTAAACATTACTCTATCCACCTATGTACTCTAAATCCTATAAAATGGAACTTTATTTTTCGACTTTTGACCTGCTTTTCGGGAATCGGCCCCACTGTGCGGCGCCTGGTTTCTTTGCCACAACCAACAGTGGCGCGTTCCACTGACTTCTGCTGGGCTGGACAATGCCTTCTGTTATCATTTCGCAGATCTGCCTTTCCACTTCCTTTTTGTGGGTTTCCGGCAGCCAGTATGGGTGCACCTTAATGGGCTGCACCCCTTCTTTACGGGGAATCACGTGCTCCACTATTGGCGTGCATGGCAACTTGTCCCTGGCAGGTGGAATACGTCTTCGTACTCCCTTGTAATCTCGTCGAGCGCTTCGCGTTCTTCTTTATTGAGAATTTCCGTGTCGAGCTCTCGAGCTAGTCGCGCGAGAGGGTCGGCCCCTCGCTCCGCGCTGACGGTGCATACTTCGGGCGTCGCGGCCTCGGGACCGTGACCCACTGCCGTTATCTCTAGGGGCTCGAGTTCCACCACGGGGCGTTGTACCTCAACAGCCGTCTCTGTGGTGTTTATCAGACTTACTGCACAGCTACTACCGTGCGGCGGCGTCATGCAGGCTCCCATTATTACTCGGTTTCCGAGTTCCATTTTAGAGAGCAGTCCGATAAATTTGCTCTTGGTCGCTGCATACGCGACGGTCTCGCTGCATGGCGGCAGGGTCATATTTCGCCGTGCATATCTGCTTTATGACGTTTAATGAAGTCCATTCCGAGCAGTCCGTTGACCCTCAGTGGCATCGTGCTTGGAACGATGTAAAACCAATGTTCTACGTTTAGAGCTGGCGTCTCGAGTATGATTTGATAATTTTTTTTTATCAACAAAAAAAAGTTACTGCAACCGGAAAAAAATAGTACTACAAACCACTACAAACGAAACTCTATGAGAATGAAAAAAAAAAATTTCGATTTTCCAAAGTCGGGTGCCAAGTTCACATACCCCATATGTCAGCCATAGAGATACATCTTCCTTACGACGTTGTTAGAAATGAATATTCAAATGCAGTGACTGAATATTACGAAACCTATTCGTATTTTAGTGCCAGAGGGATCGGTATAAATAAAATAGAAGGAAAGAAGTTACGAACATTTTTTGTTGTCAATTTTTTTTTATAGATAAAAAAACTACAGATGAATAAAATTTTATCACAAGCGACAACAAAAGAAAAGAAGTTACTACCAACGAAAAAAAAATTACTACAAACGAAACTAAGTTACTACAAACGAAAAAACGGCACTAAAACGAAAAATCGCTACTACAAACGAAGCTAAGCTACTACAAACGAAAAAAACAGCACTACAAACGACTAAAAGGTAAACGGAGTTACTACAAACGAAAAAAAAATTACTACAAATGAAACTAAGTTACTACAAACGAAAAAAACGGCACTACAAACGAAAGATCGCTACTACAAACGAAACTAAGCGACTACAAACGAAAAAAACAGCACTACAAATGACTAGAAGGTAAACGGAGTTACTACAAACGAAAAAAAATTACTACAAACGAAACTAAGTTACTACAAACGAAAAAAACGGCACTACAAACGAAAGATCGCTACTCCAAACGAAACTAAGCTACTACAAACGAAAAAAACAGCACTACAAACGACTAGAAGGTAAACGGAGTTACCACAAACGAAAAATAAATTACTACAAATGAAACTAAGTTACTACAAACGAAAAAAACGGCACTACAAACGACTAGAAAGTAAACGGAGTTACTACAAACAAACAAAAAATTACTACAAACGAAACTAAGTTACTACAAACGAAAAAAACGGCACTACTAACGACTAGAAGGTAAACGGAGTTACTACAAACGAAAAAAAATTTACTACAAACGAAACTAAGTTACTACAAACGAAAAAAAATTTACTACAAACGAAACTAAGTTACTACAAACGAAACTAAGTTACTACAAACGAAACTAAGTTACTACAAACGAAACTAAGTTACTACAAACGAAACTAAGTTACTACAAACGAAACTAAGTTACTACAAACGAAAAAAGCGGCACTACAAACGACTAGAAGGTGAACGAAGTTACTACAAACGAAAAAAACGGCACTACAAACGAAAGATCGCTACTACAAACGAAATTAAGCTACTACAAACGAAAAAAACAGCACTACAAACGACAAGAAGGTAAACAGAGTTACTACAAACGAAAAAAAAATTACTACAAACGAAACTAAGTTACTACAAACGAAAAGAACGGAACCACAAACGAAAAATCGCTACTACAAACCAAAAAACGACACTACAAACGACTAGAAGGTGAACGGAGTTACTAAAAACGAAAAAAAATTTACTACAAACGAAACTAAGTTACTACAAATGAAAAAAACGGCACTACAAACGACTAGAAGGTGAACGAAGTTACTACAAACGAAAAAAAATTTACTACAAACGAAACTAAGTTACTACAAACGAAAAAAACGGCACTACAAACGAAAGATCGCTACTACAAACGAAATTAAGCTACTACAAACAAAAAAAAACAGCACTACAAACGACTAGAGGGTGAACGGAGTTACTACAAACGAAAAAAAAAATTGCTACAAATGAAACTAAATTACTACAAACGAAAAAAACGGCACTACAAACGACTAGAAGGCGGACGGAGTTACTACAAACGAAAAAAAAATTACTACAAACGAAAAAAACGGCACTACAAACGAAAGATCGCTACTACAAACGAAAAAAACGGCACTACAAACGTCTAGAAGGTGAACGGAGTTACTAAAAACGAAAAAAAATTTACTACAAACGAAACTAAGTTACTACAAACGAAAAAAACGGCACTACAAACGACTAGAAGATGGACGGAGTTACTACAAACGAAAAAAAAATTACTACAAACGAAACTAAGTTACTACAAACGAAAAAAACGGCACTACAAACGAAAGATCGCTACTACAAACGAAAAAAACGGCACTACAAACGACTAGAAGGTGAACGGAGTTACTAAAAACGAAAAAAAATTTACTACAAACGAAACTAAGTTACTACAAACGAAAAAAACGGCACTACAAACGACTAGAAGATGAACGAAGTTACTACAAATGAACAAAAATTTACTACAAACAAAACTAAGTTACTACAAACGAAAAAAACGGCATTACAAACGAAAGATCGCTACTACAAACGAAATTAAGCTACTACAAACGAAAAAAACAGCACTACAAACGACTAGAAGGTGAACGGAGTTACTACAAACGAAAAAAAAATTGCTACAAACGAAACCAAATTACTACAAATGAAAAAAACGGCACTACAAACGACTAGAAGGCGAACGGAGTTACTACAAACGAAAAAAAATTACTACAAACGAAACTAAGTTACTACAAACGAAAAAAACGGCACTACAAACGACTAGAAGGCGAACGGAGTTACTACAAACGAAAAAAAATTTACTACAAACGAAACTAAGTTACTACAAACGAAAAAAGCGGCAGTACAAACGACTAGAAGGTGAACGAAGTTACTACAAACGAAAAAAACGGCACTACAAACGAAATTAAGCTACTACAAACGAAATTAAGCTACTACAAACGAAAAAAACAGCACTACAAACGACAAGGAGGTAAACGGAGTTACTACAAACGAAAAAAAATTACTACAAACGAAACTAAGTTACTACACACGAAAAGAACGAAACTACAAACGAAAGATCGCTACTACAAACGAAAAAAACGGCACTACAAACAACTAGAAGGTGAACGGAGTTACTAAAAACGAAAAAAAATTTACTAGAAACAAAACCAAGTTACTACAAACGAAAAAAACGGCACTACAAACGACTAGAAGGTGAACGAAGTTACTAGAAACGAAAAAAAATTTACTACAAACGAAACTAAGTTACTACAAACGAAAAAAAACGGCGCTACAAACGCAAGATCGCTACTACAAACGAAATTAAACTACTACAAACGAAAAAAACAGCACTACAAACGAAAAAATCAGCACTACAAACGACTAGAAGGTAAACGGAGTTACTACAAACGAAAAAAAAATTGCTACAAACGAAACTAAATTACTACAAACGAAAAAAACGGCACTACAAACGACTAGAAGGCGAACGGAGTTACTACAAACGAAAAAAAAATTACTACAAACGAAAAAAACGGCACTACAAACGAAAGATCGCTACTACAAACGAAAAAAACGGCACTACAAACAACTAGAAGGTGAACGGAGTTACTAAAAACGAAAAAAAATTTACTAGAAACAAAACCAAGTTACTACAAACGAAAAAAACGGCACTACAAACGACTAGAAGGTGAACGAAGTTACTAGAAACGAAAAAAAATTTACTACAAACGAAACTAAGTTACTACAAACGAAAAAAAACGGCGCTACAAACGCAAGATCGCTACTACAAACGAAATTAAACTACTACAAACGAAAAAAACAGCACTACAAACGAAAAAATCAGCACTACAAACGACTAGAAGGTAAACGGAGTTACTACAAACGAAAAAAAAATTGCTACAAACGAAACTAAATTACTACAAACGAAAAAAACGGCACTACAAACGACTAGAAGGCGAACGGAGTTACTACAAACGAAAAAAAAATTACTACAAACGAAAAAAACGGCACTACAAACGAAAGATCGCTACTACAAACGAAAAAAACGGCACTACAAACGACTAGAAGGTGAACGGAGTTACTAAAAACGAAAAAAAATTTACTACAAACGAAACTAAGTTACTACAAACGAAAAAAACGGCACTACAAACGACTAGAAGGTAAACGAAGTTACTACAAACGAAAAAAAATTTACTACAAACGAAACTAAGTTACTACAAACGAAAAAAACGGCAACTACAAACGAAAGATCGCTACTACAAACGAAATTAAGCTACTACAAAAAAAAAAAAAACAGCACTACAAACGACTAGAAGGTGAACGGAGTTACTACAAACGAAAAAAAAAATTGCTACAAATGAAACTAAATTACTACAAACGAAAAAAACGGCACTACAAACGACTAGAAGGCGAACGGAGTTACTATAAACGAAAAAAAAATTACTACAAACGAAAAAAACGGCACTACAAACGAAAGATCGCTACTACAAACGAAAAAAACGGCACTACAAACGACTAGAAGGTGAACGGAGTTACTAAAAACGAAAAAAAATTTACTACAAACGAAACTAAGTTACTACAAACGAAAAAAACGGCACTACAAACGACTAGAAGATGAACGGAGTTACTACAAACGAAAAAAAAATTACTACAAACGAAACTAAGTTACTACAAACGAAAAAAACGGCACTACAAACGAAAGATCGCTACTACAAACGAAAAAAACGGCACTACAAACGACTAGAAGATGAACGAAGTTACTACAAATGAACAAAAATTTACTACAAACAAAACTAAGTTACTACAAACGAAAAAAACGGCATTACAAACGAAAGATCGCTACTACAAACGAAATTAAGCTACTACAAACGAAAAAAACAGCACTACAAACGACTAGAAGGTGAACGGAGTTACTACAAACGAAAAAAAAATTGCTACAAACGAAACCAAATTACTACAAATGAAAAAAACGGCACTACAAACGACTAGAAGGCGAACGGAGTTACTACAAACGAAAAAAAATTACTACAAACGAAACTAAGTTACTACAAACGAAAAAAACGGCACTACAAACGACTAGAAGGCGAACGGAGTTACTACAAACGAAAAAAAATTTACTACAAACGAAATTAAGTTACTACAAACGAAAAAAGCGGCAGTACAAACGACTAGAAGGTGAACGAAGTTACTACAAACGAAAAAAACGGCACTACAAACGAAATTAGGCTACTACAAACGAAAAAAACAGCACTACAAACGAAAAAATCAGCACTACAAACGACTAGAAGGTAAATGGAGTTACTACAAACGAAAAAAAAATTACTACAAACGAAACTAAGTTACTACAAACGAAAAAAACGGCACTAGAAACGAAAGATTGCTACTACAAACGAAAAAAACGGCACTACAAACGACTAGAAAGTGAACGGAGTTACTAAAAACGAAAAAAAATTTACTACAAACGAAACTAAGTTACTACAATCGAAAAAAACGGCACTACAAACGACTAGAAGATGAACGAAGTTACTACAAACGAACAAAAATTTACTACAAACAAAACTAAGTTACTACAAACGAAAAAAACGGCACTACAAACGAAAGATCGCTACTACAAACGAAATTAAGCTACTACAAACGAAAAAAACAGCACTACAAACGACTAGAAAGTGAACGGAGTTACTACAAACGAAAAAAAAATTGCTACAAACGAAACTAAATTACTACAAACGAAAAAAACGAACAAATTTACTACAAACAAAACCAAGTTACTACAAACGAAAAAAACGGCACTACAAACGACTAGAAGGTGAACGAAGTTACTAGAAACGAAAAAAAATTTACTACAAACGAAACTAAGTTACTACAAACGAAAAAAAACGGCACTACAAACGCAAGATCGCTACTACAAACGAAATTAAACTACTACAAACGAAAAAAACAGCACTACAAACGAAAAAATCAGCACTACAAACGACTAGAAGGTAAACAGAGTTACTATCAGGGGTACAAATTGAAAATGCGGGTTTGATAACAGATGGCGTTACTAACGCTATACGCATCAGGCAGTACTGTGACTATGTTCATGTCAAAGCTACGTCTTATAGCTTTAATTTTCAGTATGTGTCAATTTGTCGCAGTGTCAAATTCATAGTTTTTTTGAGCTCTCAATATGTCGAGTTTCGTGCCAACAAAACAGCATTTGCGGGAAGTTTTAATTTACTTCTTTAATTTGAAGAAAAGTGCTGCTGAAGCACATCGATTGGTCTCCGAGGCTTATCCGAGTCATGTTCCATCGGTTTCAACGTGCGAGAGATGGTTTGTGCGGTTTAGAAGTGGTGATTTTGACGTTGAGGACAAAGAGCGGCCGGGCCAAGTGAAAAAGTTTGAGAATGCTGAATTGGAGGCAATACTCAATGAAGACTCGTGTCAAACTCAACAAGAGCTCGCAGATTCATTGGGAGTGACACAACAAGCCATTTCCCATCGTATAAAAGCCCTCGGAATGATCCAAAAGCAAGGACATTGGGTGCCGTATGAGCTGAAGCCGAGAGACGTCGAGCGCCGTTTTTTTGCATGCGAACTGCTGCTCGAACGGCAAAAACGGAAGGGTTTTTTGCATCGCATTGTCACTGGTGATGAAAAGTGGATCCATTACGATAACCCGAAGCGCAAAAAATCATATGGTTACCCCGGCCATGCATCATCATCGACGGCCAAACCAAATATTCACGGCGCCAAGCTCATGCTCTGTATTTGGTGGGACCAGCTGGGTGTGGTGTATTATGAGCTATTGAAATCGAACGAAACCATCACAGGAGCACTATACCGAACTCAATTGATGCGTTTGAGCCGCGCACTCAAAGAAAAACGGCCACAATACGAGCAAAGACACGACAAAGTAATTTTGCAACATGACAACGCTCGGCCACATGTTGCAGCGCCGGTCAAAACATACCTACAAACGCTGAAATGGGAAGTCTTACCCCACCCGCCGTATAGCCCAGATATTGCTCCTTCCGATTACCACCTTTTCCGATCGATGACACATGGCCTAGCTGACCAGCGCTTCCATTCTTACGAAGAAGCCCAAAAATGGGTCGATGACTGGATAGCAGCCAAGCCGGCCGAATTTTTTCGCGACGGTATCCGTAAATTGCCAGAAAGATGGGAAAAAGTTGTGGCTAGCGATGGACAATACCTTGAATAATTCATTTGTTACCATTTTTTCAGAATAAACGTTCAAAAATAGAAAAAAATCCCGCATTTTCAATTTGTACTCCTGATACAAACGAAAAAAAAATTACTACAAACAAAACCAAGTTACTACAAACGAAAAAAACGGCACTACAAACGACTAGAAGGTGAACGGAGTTACTAGAAACGAGAAAAAATTTACTACAAACGAAACTAAGTTACTACAAACGAAAAAAACGGCACTACAAACGACTAGAAGGCGAACGAAGTTACTACAAACGAAAAAAAATTTACTACAAACGAAACTAAGTTACTACAAACGAAAAAAAACGGCACTACAAACGCAAGATCGCTACTACAAACGAAATTAAACTACTACAAACGAAAAAAACAGCACTACAAACGAAAAAATCAGCACTACAAACGACTAGAAGGTAAACGGAGTTACTACAAACGAAAAAAAAATTGCTACAAACGAAACTAAATTACTACAAACGAAAAAAACGGCACTACAAACGACTAGAAGGCGAACGGAGTTACTACAAACGAAAAAAAAATTACTACAAACGAAAAAAACGGCACTACAAACGAAAGATCGCTACTACAAACAAAAAAAACGGCACTACAAACGACTAGAAGGTGAACGGAGTTACTAAAAACGAAAAAAAATTTACTACAAACGAAACTAAGTTACTACAAACGAAAAAAACGGCACTACAAACGACTAGAAGATGAACGGAGTTACTACAAACGAAAAAAAAATTACTACAAACGAAACTAAGTTACTACAAACGAAAAAAACGGCACTACAAACGAAAGATCGCTACTGCAAACGAAAAAAACGGCACTACAAACGACTAGAAGGTGAACGGAGTTACTAAAAACGAAAAAAAATTTACTACAAACGAAACTAAGTTACTACAAACGAAAAAAACGGCACTACAAACGACTAGAAGATGAACGAAGTTACTACAAATGAACAAAAATTTACTACAAACAAAACTAAGTTACTACAAATAAAAAAAACGGCACTACAAACGAAAGATCGCTACTACAAACGAAATTAAGCTACTACAAACGAAAAAAACAGCACTACAAACGACTAGAAGGCGAACGGAGTTACTACAAACGAAAAAAAATTTACTACAAACGAAACTAAGTTACTACAAACGAAAAAAATGGCACTAGAAACGAAAAATTGCTACTACAAACGAAAAAAACGGCACTACAAACGACTAGAAAGTGAACGGAGTTACTAAAAACGAAAAAAAATTTACTACAAACGAAACTAAGTTACTACAAACGAAAAAAACGGCACTACAAACGACTAGAAGATAAACGAAGTTACTACAAACGAACAAAAATTTACTACAAACAAAACTAAATTACTACAAACGAAAAAAACGGCACTACAAACGACTAGAAGGCGAACGGAGTTACTACAAACGAAAAAAAAATTACTACAAACGAAAAAAACGGCACTACAAACGAAAGATCGCTACTACAAACGAAAAAAACGGCACTACAAACGACTAGAAGGTGAACGGAGTTACTAAAAACGAAAAAAAATTTACTACAAACAAAACCAAGTTACTACAAACGAAAAAAACGGCACTACAAACGACTAGAAGGTGAACGGAGTTACTAGAAACGAGAAAAAATTTACTACAAACGAAACCAAGTTACTACAAACGAAAAAAAACGGCACTACAAACGCAAGATCGCTACTACAAACGAAATTAAACTACTACAAACGAAAAAAACAGCACTACAAACGAAAAAATCAGCACTACAAACGACTAGAAGGTAAACGGAGTTACTACAAACGAAAAAAAAATTGCTACAAACGAAACTAAATTACTACAAACGAAAAAAACGGCACTACAAACGACTAGAAGGCGAACGGAGTTACTACAAACGAAAAAAAAATTACTACAAACGAAAAAAACGGCACTACAAACGAAAGATCGCTACTACAAACAAAAAAAACGGCACTACAAACGACTAGAAGGTGAACGGAGTTACTAAAAACGAAAAAAAATTTACTACAAACGAAACTAAGTTACTACAAACGAAAAAAACGGCACTACAAACGACTAGAAGATGAACGGAGTTACTACAAACGAAAAAAAAATTACTACAAACGAAACTAAGTTACTACAAACGAAAAAAACGGCACTACAAACGAAAGATCGCTACTGCAAACGAAAAAAACGGCACTACAAACGACTAGAAGGTGAACGGAGTTACTAAAAACGAAAAAAAATTTACTACAAACGAAACTAAGTTACTACAAACGAAAAAAACGGCACTACAAACGACTAGAAGATGAACGAAGTTACTACAAATGAACAAAAATTTACTACAAACAAAACTAAGTTACTACAAATAAAAAAAACGGCACTACAAACGAAAGATCGCTACTACAAACGAAATTAAGCTACTACAAACGAAAAAAACAGCACTACAAACGACTAGAAGGCGAACGGAGTTACTACAAACGAAAAAAAATTTACTACAAACGAAACTAAGTTACTACAAACGAAAAAAATGGCACTAGAAACGAAAAATTGCTACTACAAACGAAAAAAACGGCACTACAAACGACTAGAAAGTGAACGGAGTTACTAAAAACGAAAAAAAATTTACTACAAACGAAACTAAGTTACTACAAACGAAAAAAACGGCACTACAAACGACTAGAAGATAAACGAAGTTACTACAAACGAACAAAAATTTACTACAAACAAAACTAAATTACTACAAACGAAAAAAACGGCACTACAAACGACTAGAAGGCGAACGGAGTTACTACAAACGAAAAAAAAATTACTACAAACGAAAAAAACGGCACTACAAACGAAAGATCGCTACTACAAACGAAAAAAACGGCACTACAAACGACTAGAAGGTGAACGGAGTTACTAAAAACGAAAAAAAATTTACTACAAACAAAACCAAGTTACTACAAACGAAAAAAACGGCACTACAAACGACTAGAAGGTGAACGGAGTTACTAGAAACGAGAAAAAATTTACTACAAACGAAACCAAGTTACTACAAACGAAAAAAAACGGCACTACAAACGCAAGATCGCTACTACAAACGAAATTAAACTACTACAAACGAAAAAAACAGCACTACAAACGAAAAAATCAGCACTACAAACGACTAGAAGGTAAACGGAGTTACTACAAACGAAAAAAAAATTGCTACAAACGAAACTAAATTACTACAAACGAAAAAAACGGCACTACAAACGACTAGAAGGCGAACGGAGTTACTACAAACGAAAAAAAAATTACTACAAACGAAAAAAACGGCACTACAAACGAAAGATCGCTATTACAAACGAAAAAAACGGCACTACAAACGACTAGAAGGTGAACGGAGTTACTAAAAACGAAAAAAAATGTACTACAAACGAAACTAAGTTACTACAAACGAAAAAAACGGCACTACAAACGACTAGAAGGCGAACGAAGTTACTACAAACGAAAAAAAATTTACTACAAACGAAACTAAGTTACTACAAACGAAAAAAACGGCACTACAAACGAAAGATCGCTACTACAAACGAAATTAAGCTACTACAAAAAAAAAACAGCACTACAAACGACTAGAAGGTGAACGGAGTTACTACAAACGAAAAAAAAATTGCTACAAATGAAACTAAATTACTACAAACGAAAAAAACGGCACTACAAACGACTAGAAGGCGAACGGAGTTACTACAAACGAAAAAAAAATTACTACAAACGAAAAAAACGGCACTACAAACGAAAGATCGCTACTACAAACGAAAAAAACGGCACTACAAACGACTAGAAGGTGAACGGAGTTACTAAAAACGAAAAAAAATTTACTACAAACGAAACTAAGTTACTACAAACGAAAAAAACGGCACTACAAACGACTAGAAGGCGAACGAAGTTACTACAAACGAAAAAAAATTTACTACAAACGAAACTAAGTTACTACAAACGAAAAAAACGGCACTACAAACGAAAGATCGCTACTACAAACGAAATTAAGCTACTACAAAAAAAAAAACAGCACTACAAACGACTAGAAGGTGAACGGAGTTACTACAAACGAAAAAAAAATTGCTACAAATGAAACTAAATTACTACAAACGAAAAAAACGGCACTACAAACGACTAGAAGGCGAACGGAGTTACTACAAACGAAAAAAAAATTACTACAAACGAAAAAAACGGCACTACAAACGAAAGATCGCTACTACAAACGAAAAAAACGGCACTACAAACGACTAGAAGGTGAACGGAGTTACTAAAAACGAAAAAAAATTTACTACAAACGAAACTAAGTTACTACAAACGAAAAAAACGGCACTACAAACGACTAGAAGATAAACGGAGTTACTACAAACGAAAAAAAAATTACTACAAACGAAACTAAGTTACTACAAACGAAAAATCGCTACTACAAACGAAGCTAAGCTACTACAAACGAAAAAAACAGCACTACAAACGACGAAAAGGTAAACGGAGTTACTACAAACGAAAAAAAAATTACTACAAATGAAACTAAGTTACTACAAACGAAAAAAACGGCACTACAAACGAAAGATCGCTACTACAAACGAAACTAAGCGACTACAAACGAAAAAAACAGCACTACAAATGACTAGAAGGTAAACGGAGTTACTACAAACGAAAAAAAATTACTACAAACAAAACTAAGTTACTACAAACGAAAAAAACGGCACTACAAACGAAAGATCGCTACTCCAAACGAAACTAAGCTACTACAAACGAAAAAAACAGCACTACAAACGACTAGAAGGTAAACGGAGTTACCACAAACGAAAAATAAATTACTACAAATGAAACTAAGTTACTACAAACGAAAAAAACGGCACTACAAACGACTAGAAAGTAAACGGAGTTACTACAAACAAACAAAAAATTACTACAAACGAAACTAAGTTACTACAAACGAAAAAAACGGCACTACTAACGACTAGAAGGTAAACGGAGTTACTACAAACGAAAAAAAATTTACTACAAACGAAACTAATTACTACAAACGAAAAAAAATTTACTACAAACGAAACTAAGTTACTACAAACGAAACTAAGTTACTACAAACGAAACTAAGTTACTACAAACGAAACTAAGTTACTACAAACGAAAAAAGCGGCACTACAAACGACTAGAAGGTGAACGAAGTTACTACAAACGAAAAAAACGGCACTACAAACGAAAGATCGCTACTACAAACGAAATTAAGCTACTACAAACGAAAAAAACAGCACTACAAACGACAAGAAGGTAAACAGAGTTACTACAAACGAAAAAAAAATTACTACAAACGAAACTGAGTTACTACAAACGAAAAGAACGGAACTACAAACGAAAAATCGCTACTACAAACTAAAAAACGACACTACAAACGACTAGAAGGTGAACGGAGTTACTAAAAACGAAAAAAAATTTACTACAAACGAAACTAAGTTACTACAAATGAAAAAAACGGCACTACAAACGACTAGAAGGTGAACGAAGTTACTACAAACGAAAAAAAATTTACTACAAACGAAACTAAGTTACTACAAACGAAAAAAACGGCACTACAAACGAAAGATCGCTACTACAAACGAAATTAAGCTACTACAAACAAAAAAAAACAGCACTACAAACGACTAGAGGGTGAACGGAGTTACTACAAACGAAAAAAAAAATTGCTACAAATGAAACTAAATTACTACAAACGAAAAAAACGGCACTACAAACGACTAGAAGGTGAACGAAGTTACTACAAACGAAAAAAACGGCACTACAAACGAAATTAGGCTACTACAAACGAAAAAAACAGCACTACAAACGAAAAAATCAGCACTACAAACGACTAGAAGGTAAATGGAGTTACTACAAACGAAAAAAAAATTACTACAAACGAAACTAAGTTACTACAAACGAAAAAAACGGCACTAGAAACGAAAGATTGCTACTACAAACGAAAAAAACGGCACTACAAACGACTAGAAAATGAACGGAGTTACTAAAAACGAAAAAAAATTTACTACAAACGAAACTAAGTTACTACAATCGAAAAAAACGGCACTACAAACGACTAGAAGATGAACGAAGTTACTACAAACGAACAAAAATTTACTACAAACAAAACTAAGTTACTACAAACGAAAAAAACGGCACTACAAACGAAAGATCGCTACTACAAACGAAATTAAGCTACTACAAACGAAAAAAACAGCACTACAAACGACTAGAAAGTGAACGGAGTTACTACAAACGAAAAAAAAATTGCTACAAACGAAACTAAATTACTACAAACGAAAAAAACGAACAAATTTACTACAAACAAAACCAAGTTACTACAAACGAAAAAAACGGCACTACAAACGACTAGAAGGTGAACGAAGTTACTAGAAACGAAAAAAAATTTACTACAAACGAAACTAAGTTACTACAAACGAAAAAAAACGGCACTACAAACGCAAGATCGCTACTACAAACGAAATTAAACTACTACAAACGAAAAAAACAGCACTACAAACGAAAAAATCAGCACTACAAACGACTAGAAGGTAAACAGAGTTACTATCAGGGGTACAAATTGAAAATGCGGGTTTGATAACAGATGGCGTTACTAACGCTATACGCATCAGGCAGTACTGTGACTATGTTCATGTCAAAGCTACGTCTTATAGCTTTAATTTTCAGTATGTGTCAATTTGTCGCAGTGTCAAATTCATAGTTTTTTTGAGCTCTCAATATGTCGAGTTTCGTGCCAACAAAACAGCATTTGCGGGAAGTTTTAATTTACTTCTTTAATTTGAAGAAAAGTGCTGCTGAAGCACATCGATTGGTCTCCGAGGCTTATCCGAGTCATGTTCCATCGGTTTCAACGTGCGAGAGATGGTTTGTGCGGTTTAGAAGTGGTGATTTTGACGTTGAGGACAAAGAGCGGCCGGGCCAAGTGAAAAAGTTTGAGAATGCTGAATTGGAGGCAATACTCAATGAAGACTCGTGTCAAACTCAACAAGAGCTCGCAGATTCATTGGGAGTGACACAACAAGCCATTTCCCATCGTATAAAAGCCCTCGGAATGATCCAAAAGCAAGGACATTGGGTGCCGTATGAGCTGAAGCCGAGAGACGTCGAGCGCCGTTTTTTTGCATGCGAACTGCTGCTCGAACGGCAAAAACGGAAGGGTTTTTTGCATCGCATTGTCACTGGTGATGAAAAGTGGATCCATTACGATAACCCGAAGCGCAAAAAATCATATGGTTACCCCGGCCATGCATCATCATCGACGGCCAAACCAAATATTCACGGCGCCAAGCTCATGCTCTGTATTTGGTGGGACCAGCTGGGTGTGGTGTATTATGAGCTATTGAAATCGAACGAAACCATCACAGGAGCACTATACCGAACTCAATTGATGCGTTTGAGCCGCGCACTCAAAGAAAAACGGCCACAATACGAGCAAAGACACGACAAAGTAATTTTGCAACATGACAACGCTCGGCCACATGTTGCAGCGCCGGTCAAAACATACCTACAAACGCTGAAATGGGAAGTCTTACCCCACCCGCCGTATAGCCCAGATATTGCTCCTTCCGATTACCACCTTTTCCGATCGATGACACATGGCCTAGCTGACCAGCGCTTCCATTCTTACGAAGAAGCCCAAAAATGGGTCGATGACTGGATAGCAGCCAAGCCGGCCGAATTTTTTCGCGACGGTATCCGTAAATTGCCAGAAAGATGGGAAAAAGTTGTGGCTAGCGATGGACAATACCTTGAATAATTCATTTGTTACCATTTTTTCAGAATAAACGTTCAAAAATAGAAAAAAATCCCGCATTTTCAATTTGTACTCCTGATACAAACGAAAAAAAAATTACTACAAACAAAACCAAGTTACTACAAACGAAAAAAACGGCACTACAAACGACTAGAAGGTGAACGGAGTTACTAGAAACGAGAAAAAATTTACTACAAACGAAACTAAGTTACTACAAACGAAAAAAACGGCACTACAAACGACTAGAAGGCGAACGAAGTTACTACAAACGAAAAAAAATTTACTACAAACGAAACTAAGTTACTACAAACGAAAAAAAACGGCACTACAAACGCAAGATCGCTACTACAAACGAAATTAAACTACTACAAACGAAAAAAACAGCACTACAAACGAAAAAATCAGCACTACAAACGACTAGAAGGTAAACGGAGTTACTACAAACGAAAAAAAAATTGCTACAAACGAAACTAAATTACTACAAACGAAAAAAACGGCACTACAAACGACTAGAAGGCGAACGGAGTTACTACAAACGAAAAAAAAATTACTACAAACGAAAAAAACGGCACTACAAACGAAAGATCGCTACTACAAACAAAAAAAACGGCACTACAAACGACTAGAAGGTGAACGGAGTTACTAAAAACGAAAAAAAATTTACTACAAACGAAACTAAGTTACTACAAACGAAAAAAACGGCACTACAAACGACTAGAAGATGAACGGAGTTACTACAAACGAAAAAAAAATTACTACAAACGAAACTAAGTTACTACAAACGAAAAAAACGGCACTACAAACGAAAGATCGCTACTGCAAACGAAAAAAACGGCACTACAAACGACTAGAAGGTGAACGGAGTTACTAAAAACGAAAAAAAATTTACTACAAACGAAACTAAGTTACTACAAACGAAAAAAACGGCACTACAAACGACTAGAAGATGAACGAAGTTACTACAAATGAACAAAAATTTACTACAAACAAAACTAAGTTACTACAAATAAAAAAAACGGCACTACAAACGAAAGATCGCTACTACAAACGAAATTAAGCTACTACAAACGAAAAAAACAGCACTACAAACGACTAGAAGGCGAACGGAGTTACTACAAACGAAAAAAAATTTACTACAAACGAAACTAAGTTACTACAAACGAAAAAAATGGCACTAGAAACGAAAAATTGCTACTACAAACGAAAAAAACGGCACTACAAACGACTAGAAAGTGAACGGAGTTACTAAAAACGAAAAAAAATTTACTACAAACGAAACTAAGTTACTACAAACGAAAAAAACGGCACTACAAACGACTAGAAGATAAACGAAGTTACTACAAACGAACAAAAATTTACTACAAACAAAACTAAATTACTACAAACGAAAAAAACGGCACTACAAACGACTAGAAGGCGAACGGAGTTACTACAAACGAAAAAAAAATTACTACAAACGAAAAAAACGGCACTACAAACGAAAGATCGCTACTACAAACGAAAAAAACGGCACTACAAACGACTAGAAGGTGAACGGAGTTACTAAAAACGAAAAAAAATTTACTACAAACAAAACCAAGTTACTACAAACGAAAAAAACGGCACTACAAACGACTAGAAGGTGAACGGAGTTACTAGAAACGAGAAAAAATTTACTACAAACGAAACCAAGTTACTACAAACGAAAAAAAACGGCACTACAAACGCAAGATCGCTACTACAAACGAAATTAAACTACTACAAACGAAAAAAACAGCACTACAAACGAAAAAATCAGCACTACAAACGACTAGAAGGTAAACGGAGTTACTACAAACGAAAAAAAAATTGCTACAAACGAAACTAAATTACTACAAACGAAAAAAACGGCACTACAAACGACTAGAAGGCGAACGGAGTTACTACAAACGAAAAAAAAATTACTACAAACGAAAAAAACGGCACTACAAACGAAAGATCGCTATTACAAACGAAAAAAACGGCACTACAAACGACTAGAAGGTGAACGGAGTTACTAAAAACGAAAAAAAATGTACTACAAACGAAACTAAGTTACTACAAACGAAAAAAACGGCACTACAAACGACTAGAAGGCGAACGAAGTTACTACAAACGAAAAAAAATTTACTACAAACGAAACTAAGTTACTACAAACGAAAAAAACGGCACTACAAACGAAAGATCGCTACTACAAACGAAATTAAGCTACTACAAAAAAAAAACAGCACTACAAACGACTAGAAGGTGAACGGAGTTACTACAAACGAAAAAAAAATTGCTACAAATGAAACTAAATTACTACAAACGAAAAAAACGGCACTACAAACGACTAGAAGGCGAACGGAGTTACTACAAACGAAAAAAAAATTACTACAAACGAAAAAAACGGCACTACAAACGAAAGATCGCTACTACAAACGAAAAAAACGGCACTACAAACGACTAGAAGGTGAACGGAGTTACTAAAAACGAAAAAAAATTTACTACAAACGAAACTAAGTTACTACAAACGAAAAAAACGGCACTACAAACGACTAGAAGGCGAACGAAGTTACTACAAACGAAAAAAAATTTACTACAAACGAAACTAAGTTACTACAAACGAAAAAAACGGCACTACAAACGAAAGATCGCTACTACAAACGAAATTAAGCTACTACAAAAAAAAAAACAGCACTACAAACGACTAGAAGGTGAACGGAGTTACTACAAACGAAAAAAAAATTGCTACAAATGAAACTAAATTACTACAAACGAAAAAAACGGCACTACAAACGACTAGAAGGCGAACGGAGTTACTACAAACGAAAAAAAAATTACTACAAACGAAAAAAACGGCACTACAAACGAAAGATCGCTACTACAAACGAAAAAAACGGCACTACAAACGACTAGAAGGTGAACGGAGTTACTAAAAACGAAAAAAAATTTACTACAAACGAAACTAAGTTACTACAAACGAAAAAAACGGCACTACAAACGACTAGAAGATAAACGGAGTTACTACAAACGAAAAAAAAATTACTACAAACGAAACTAAGTTACTACAAACGAAAAATCGCTACTACAAACGAAGCTAAGCTACTACAAACGAAAAAAACAGCACTACAAACGACGAAAAGGTAAACGGAGTTACTACAAACGAAAAAAAAATTACTACAAATGAAACTAAGTTACTACAAACGAAAAAAACGGCACTACAAACGAAAGATCGCTACTACAAACGAAACTAAGCGACTACAAACGAAAAAAACAGCACTACAAATGACTAGAAGGTAAACGGAGTTACTACAAACGAAAAAAAATTACTACAAACAAAACTAAGTTACTACAAACGAAAAAAACGGCACTACAAACGAAAGATCGCTACTCCAAACGAAACTAAGCTACTACAAACGAAAAAAACAGCACTACAAACGACTAGAAGGTAAACGGAGTTACCACAAACGAAAAATAAATTACTACAAATGAAACTAAGTTACTACAAACGAAAAAAACGGCACTACAAACGACTAGAAAGTAAACGGAGTTACTACAAACAAACAAAAAATTACTACAAACGAAACTAAGTTACTACAAACGAAAAAAACGGCACTACTAACGACTAGAAGGTAAACGGAGTTACTACAAACGAAAAAAAATTTACTACAAACGAAACTAATTACTACAAACGAAAAAAAATTTACTACAAACGAAACTAAGTTACTACAAACGAAACTAAGTTACTACAAACGAAACTAAGTTACTACAAACGAAACTAAGTTACTACAAACGAAAAAAGCGGCACTACAAACGACTAGAAGGTGAACGAAGTTACTACAAACGAAAAAAACGGCACTACAAACGAAAGATCGCTACTACAAACGAAATTAAGCTACTACAAACGAAAAAAACAGCACTACAAACGACAAGAAGGTAAACAGAGTTACTACAAACGAAAAAAAAATTACTACAAACGAAACTGAGTTACTACAAACGAAAAGAACGGAACTACAAACGAAAAATCGCTACTACAAACTAAAAAACGACACTACAAACGACTAGAAGGTGAACGGAGTTACTAAAAACGAAAAAAAATTTACTACAAACGAAACTAAGTTACTACAAATGAAAAAAACGGCACTACAAACGACTAGAAGGTGAACGAAGTTACTACAAACGAAAAAAAATTTACTACAAACGAAACTAAGTTACTACAAACGAAAAAAACGGCACTACAAACGAAAGATCGCTACTACAAACGAAATTAAGCTACTACAAACAAAAAAAAACAGCACTACAAACGACTAGAGGGTGAACGGAGTTACTACAAACGAAAAAAAAAATTGCTACAAATGAAACTAAATTACTACAAACGAAAAAAACGGCACTACAAACGACTAGAAGGCGAACGGAGTTACTACAAACGATAAAAAAATTACTACAAACGAAAAAAACGGATCTACAAACGAAAGATCGCTACTACAAACGAAAAAAACGGCACTACAAACGACTAGAAGGTGAACGGAGTTACTAAAAACGAAAAAAAATTTACTACAAACGAAACTAAGTTACTACAAACGAAAAAAACGGCACTACAAACGACTAGAAGATGAACGGAGTTACTACAAACGAAAAACAAATTACTACAAACGAAACTAAGTTACTACAAACGAAAAAAACGGCACTACAAACGAAAGATCGCTACTACAAACGAAAAAAACGGCACTACAAACGACTAGGAGGTGAACGGAGTTACTAAAAACGAAAAAAAATTTACTACAAACGAAACTAAGTTACTACAAACGAAAAAAACGGCACTACAAACGACTAGAAGATGAACGAAGTTACTACAAATGAACAAAAATTTACTACAAACAAAACTAAGTTACTACAAACGAAAAAAACGGCATTACAAACGAAAGATCGCTACTACAAACGAAATTAAGCTACTACAAACGAAAAAAACAGCACTACAAACGACTAGAAGCTGAACGGAGTTACTACAAACGAAAAAAAAATTGCTACAAACGAAACCAAATTACTACAAATGAAAAAAACGGCACTACAAACGACTAGAAGGCGAACGGAGTTACTACAAACGAAAAAAAATTACTACAAACGAAACTAAGTTACTACAAACGAAAAAAACGGCACTACAAACGACTAGAAGGCGAACGGAGTTACTACAAACGAAAAAAAATTTACTACAAACGAAATTAAGTTACTACAAACGAAAAAAGCGGCAGTACAAACGACTAGAAGGTGAACGAAGTTACTACAAACGAAAAAAACGGCACTACAAACGAAATTAAGCTACTACAAACGAAAAAAACAGCACTACAAACGAAAAAATCAGCACTACAAACGACTAGAAGGTAAATGGAGTTACTACAAACGAAAAAAAAATTACTACAAACGAAACTAAGTTACTACAAACGAAAAAAACGGCACTAGAAACGAAAAATTGCTACTACAAACGAAAAAAACGGCACTACAAACGACTAGAAAGTGAACGGAGTTACTAAAAACGAAAAAAAATTTACTACAAACGAAACTAAGTTACTACAAACGAAAAAAACGGCACTACAAACGACTAGAAGATGAACGAAGTTACTACAAACGAACAAAAATTTACTACAAACAAAACTAAATTACTACAAACGAAAAAAACGGCACTACAAACGACTAGAAGGCGAACGGAGTTACTACAAACGAAAAAAAAATTACTACAAACGAAAAAAACGGCACTACAAACGAAAGATCGCTACTACAAACGAAAAAAACGGCACTACAAACGACTAGAAGGTGAACGGAGTTACTAAAAACGAAAAAAAATTTACTACAAACAAAACCAAGTTACTACAAACGAAAAAAACGGCACTACAAACGACTAGAAGGTGAACGGAGTTACTAGAAACGAGAAAAAATTTACTACAAACGAAACCAAGTTACTACAAACGAAAAAAAACGGCACTACAAACGCAAGATCGCTACTACAAACGAAATTAAACTACTACAAACGAAAAAAACAGCACTACAAACGAAAAAATCAGCACTACAAACGACTAGAAGGTAAACGGAGTTACTACAAATGAAAAAAAAATTGCTACAAACGAAACTAAATTACTACAAACGAAAAAAACGGCACTACAAACGACTAGAAGGCGAACGGAGTTACTACAAACGAAAAAAAAATTACTACAAACGAAAAAAACGGCACTACAAACGAAAGATCGCTATTACAAACGAAAAAAACGGCACTACAAACGACTAGAAGGTGAACGGAGTTACTAAAAACGAAAAAAAATTTACTACAAACGAAACTAAGTTACTACAAACGAAAAAAACGGCACTACAAACGACTAGAAGGCGAACGAAGTTACTACAAACGAAAAAAAATTTACTACAAACGAAACTAAGTTACTACAAACGAAAAAAACGGCACTACAAACGAAAGATCGCTACTACAAACGAAATTAAGCTACTACAAAAAAAAAACAGCACTACAAACGACTAGAAGGTGAACGGAGTTACTACAAACGAAAAAAAAATTGCTACAAATAAAACTAAATTACTACAAACGAAAAAAACGGCACTACAAACGACTAGAAGGCGAACGGAGTTACTACAAACGAAAAAAAAATTACTACAAACGAAAAAAACGGCACTACAAACGAAAGATCGCTACTACAAACGAAAAAAACGGCACTACAAACGACTAGAAGGTGAACGGAGTTACTAAAAACGAAAAAAAATTTACTACAAACGAAACTAAGTTACTACAAACGAAAAAAACGGCACTACAAACGACTAGAAGATAAACGGAGTTACTACAAACGAAAAAAAAATTACTACAAACGAAACTAAGTTACTACAAACGAAAAATCGCTACTACAAACGAAGCTAAGCTACTACAAACGAAAAAAACAGCACTACAAACGACGAAAAGGTAAACGGAGTTACTACAAACGAAAAAAAAATTACTACAAATGAAACTAAGTTACTACAAACGAAAAAAACGGCACTACAAACGAAAGATCGCTACTACAAACGAAACTAAGCGACTACAAACGAAAAAAACAGCACTACAAATGACTAGAAGGTAAACGGAGTTACTACAAACGAAAAAAAATTACTACAAACAAAACTAAGTTACTACAAACGAAAAAAACGGCACTACAAACGACTAGAAGGCGAACGGAGTTACTACAAACGAAAAAAAATTACTACAAACGAAACTAAGTTACTATAAACGAAAAAAACGGCACTACAAACGACTAGAAGGCGAACGGAGTTACTACAAACGAAAAAAAATTTACTACAAACGAAACTAAGTTACTACAAACGAAAAAAGCGGCAGTACAAACGACTAGAAGGTGAACGAAGTTACTACAAACGAAAAAAACGGCACTACAAACGAAATTAAGCTACTACAAATGAAATTAAGCTACTACAAACGAAAAAAACAGCACTACAAACGACAAGGAGGTAAATGGAGTTACTACAAACGAAAAAAAATTACTACAAACGAAACTAAGTTACTACAAACGAAAAGAACGAAACTACAAACGAAAGATCGCTACTACAAACGAAAAAAACGGCACTACAAACAACTAGAAGGTGAACGGAGTTACTAAAAACGAAAAAAAATTTACTACAAACAAAACCAAGTTACTACAAACGAAAAAAACGGCACTACAAACGACTAGAAGGTGAACGAAGTTACTAGAAACGAAAAAAAATTTACTACAAACGAAACGAAGTTACTACAAACGAAAAAAAACGGCACTACAAACGGAAGATCGCTACTACAAACGAAATTAAACTACTACAAACGAAAAAAACAGCACTACAAACGAAAAAATCAGCACTACAAACGACTAGAAGGTAAACGGAGTTACTACAAACGAAAAAAAAATTACTACAAACGAAACTAAGTTACTACAAACGAAAAAAACGGCACTACAAACAACTAGAAGGTGAACGGAGTTACTAAAAACGAAAAAAAATTTACTACAAACAAAACCAAGTTACTACAAACGAAAAAAACGGCACTACAAACGACTAGAAGGTGAACGAAGTTACTAGAAACGAAAAAAAATTTACTACAAACGAAACGAAGTTACTACAAACGAAAAAAAACGGCACTACAAAAGGAAGATCGCTACTACAAACGAAATTAAACTACTACAAACGAAAAAAACAGCACTACAAACGAAAAAATCAGCACTACAAACGACTAGAAGGTAAACGGAGTTACTACAAACGAAAAAAAAATTACTACAAACGAAACTAAGTTACTACAAACGAAAAAAACGGCACTAGAAACGAAAGATTGCTACTACAAACGAAAAAAACGGCACTACAAACGACTAGAAAGTGAACGGAGTTACTACAAACGAAAAAAAAATTACTACAAACGAAAAAAACGGCACTACAAACGAAAGATCGCTATTACAAACGAAAAAAACGGCACTACAAACGACTAGAAGGTGAACGGAGTTACTAAAAACGAAAAAAAATTTACTACAAACGAAACTAAGTTACTACAAACGAAAAAAACGGCACTACAAACGACTAGAAGGCGAACGAAGTTACTACAAACGAAAAAAAATTTACTACAAACGAAACTAAGTTACTACAAACGAAAAAAACGGCACTACAAACGAAAGATCGCTACTACAAACGAAATTAAGCTACTACAAAAAAAAAACAGCACTACAAACGACTAGAAGGTGAACGGAGTTACTACAAACGAAAAAAAAATTGCTACAAATGAAACTAAATTACTACAAACGAAAAAAACGGCACTACAAACGACTAGAAGGCGAACGGAGTTACTACAAACGAAAAAAAAATTACTACAAACGAAAAAAACGGCACTACAAACGAAAGATCGCTACTACAAACGAAAAAAACGGCACTACAAACGACTAGAAGGTGAACGGAGTTACTAAAAACGAAAAAAAATTTACTACAAACGAAACTAAGTTACTACAAACGAAAAAAACGGCACTACAAACGACTAGAAGATAAACGGAGTTACTACAAACGAAAAAAAAATTACTACAAACGAAACTAAGTTACTACAAACGAAAAAAACGGCACTACAAACGACTAGAAGGCGAACGAAGTTACTACAAACGAAAAAAAATTTACTACAAACGAAACTAAGTTACTACAAACGAAAAAAACGGCACTACAAACGAAAGATCGCTACTACAAACGAAATTAAGCTACTACAAAAAAAAAACAGCACTACAAACGACTAGAAGGTGAACGGAGTTACTACAAACGAAAAAAAAATTGCTACAAATGAAACTAAATTACTACAAACGAAAAAAACGGCACTACAAACGACTAGAAGGCGAACGGAGTTACTACAAACGAAAAAAAAATTACTACAAACGAAAAAAACGGCACTACAAACGAAAGATCGCTACTACAAACGAAAAAAACGGCACTACAAACGACTAGAAGGTGAACGGAGTTACTAAAAACGAAAAAAAATTTACTACAAACGAAACTAAGTTACTACAAACGAAAAAAACGGCACTACAAACGACTAGAAGATAAACGGAGTTACTACAAACGAAAAAAAAATTACTACAAACGAAACTAAGTTACTACAAACGAAAAATCGCTACTACAAACGAAGCTAAGCTACTACAAACGAAAAAAACAGCACTACAAACGACGAAAAGGTAAACGGAGTTACTACAAACGAAAAAAAAATTACTACAAATGAAACTAAGTTACTACAAACGAAAAAAACGGCACTACAAACGAAAGATCGCTACTACAAACGAAACTAAGCGACTACAAACGAAAAAAACAGCACTACAAATGACTAGAAGGTAAACGGAGTTACTACAAACGAAAAAAAATTACTACAAACAAAACTAAGTTACTACAAACGAAAAAAACGGCACTACAAACGAAAGATCGCTACTCCAAACGAAACTAAGCTACTACAAACGAAAAAAACAGCACTACAAACGACTAGAAGGTAAACGGAGTTACCACAAACGAAAAATAAACTACTACAAATGAAACTAAGTTACTACAAACGAAAAAAACGGCACTACAAACGACTAGAAAGTAAACGGAGTTACTACAAACAAACAAAAAATTACTACAAACGAAACTAAGTTACTACAAACGAAAAAAACGGCACTACTAACGACTAGAAGGTAAACGGAGTTACTACAAACGAAAAAAAATTTACTACAAACGAAACTAATTACTACAAACGAAAAAAAATTTACTACAAACGAAACTAAGTTACTACAAACGAAACTAAGTTACTACAAACGAAACTAAGTTACTACAAACGAAACTAAGTTACTACAAACGAAAAAAGCGGCACTACAAACGACTAGAAGGTGAACGAAGTTACTACAAACGAAAAAAACGGCACTACAAACGAAAGATCGCTACTACAAACGAAATTAAGCTACTACAAACGAAAAAAACAGCACTACAAACGACAAGAAGGTAAACAGAGTTACTACAAAAGAAAAAAAAATTACTACAAACGAAACTGAGTTACTACAAACGAAAAGAACGGAACTACAAACGAAAAATCGCTACTACAAACTAAAAAACGACACTACAAACGACTAGAAGGTGAACGGAGTTACTAAAAACGAAAAAAAATTTACTACAAACGAAACTAAGTTACTACAAATGAAAAAAACGGCACTACAAACGACTAGAAGGTGAACGAAGTTACTACAAACGAAAAAAAATTTACTACAAACGAAACTAAGTTACTACAAACGAAAAAAACGGCACTACAAACGAAAGATTGCTACTACAAACGAAATTAAGCTACTACAAACAAAAAAAAACAGCACTACAAACGACTAGAGGGTGAACGGAGTTACTACAAACGAAAAAAAAAATTGCTACAAATGAAACTAAATTACTACAAACGAAAAAAACGGCACTACAAACGACTAGAAGGCGAACGGAGTTACTACAAACGAAAAAAAAATTACTACAAACGAAAAAAACGGCACTACAAACGAAAGATCGCTACTACAAACGAAAAAAACGGCACTACAAACGACTAGAAGGTGAACGGAGTTACTAAAAACGAAAAAAAATTTACTACAAACGAAACTAAGTTACTACAAACGAAAAAAACGGCACTACAAACGACTAGAAGATGAACGGAGTTACTACAAACGAAAAACAAATTACTACAAACGAAACTAAGTTACTACAAACGAAAAAAACGGCACTACAAACGAAAGATCGCTACTACAAACGAAAAAAACGGCACTACAAACGACTAGGAGGTGAACGGAGTTACTAAAAACGAAAAAAAATTTACTACAAACGAAACTAAGTTACTACAAACGAAAAAAACGGCACTACAAACGACTAGAAGATGAACGAAGTTACTACAAATGAACAAAAATTTACTACAAACAAAACTAAGTTACTACAAACGAAAAAAACGGCATTACAAACGAAAGATCGCTACTACAAACGAAATTAAGCTACTACAAACGAAAAAAACAGCACTACAAACGACTAGAAGGTGAACGGAGTTACTACAAACGAAAAAAAAATTGCTACAAACGAAACCAAATTACTACAAATGAAAAAAACGGCACTACAAACGACTAGAAGGCGAACGGAGTTACTACAAACGAAAAAAAATTACTACAAACGAAACTAAGTTACTACAAACGAAAAAAACGGCACTACAAACGACTAGAAGGCGAACGGAGTTACTACAAACGAAAAAAAATTTACTACAAACAAAACTAAGTTACTACAAACGAAAAAAGCGGCAGTACAAACGACTAGAAGGTGAACGAAGTTACTACAAACGAAAAAAACGGCACTACAAACGAAATTAAGCTACTACAAATGAAATTAAGCTACTACAAACGAAAAAAACAGCACTACAAACGACAAGGAGGTAAACGGAGTTACTACAAACGAAAAAAAATTACTACAAACGAAACTAAGTTACTACAAACGAAAAGAACGAAACTACAAACGAAAGATCGCTACTACAAACGAAAAAAACGGCACTACAAACAGCTAGAAGGTGAACGGAGTTACTAAAAACGAAAAAAAAATTACTAGAAACAAAACCAAGTTACTACAAACGAAAAAAACGGCACTACAAACGACTAGAAGGTGAACGAAGTTACTAGAAACGAAAAAAAATTTACTACAAACGAAACTAAGTTACTACAAACGAAAAAAAACGGCGCTACAAACGCAAGATCGCTACTACAAACGAAATTAAACTACTACAAACGAAAAAAACAGCACTACAAACGAAAAAATCAGCACTACAAACGACTAGAAGGTAAACGGAGTTACTACAAACGAAAAAAAAATTGCTACAAACGAAACTTAATTACTACAAACGAAAAAAACGGCACTACAAACGACTAGAAGGCGAACGGAGTTACTACAAACGAAAAAAAAATTACTACAAACGAAACTAAGTTACTACAAACGAAAAATCGCTACTACAAACGAAGCTAAGCTACTACAAACGAAAAAAACAGCACTACAAACGACGAAAAGGTAAACGGAGTTACTACAAACGAAAAAAAAATTACTACAAATGAAACTAAGTTACTACAAACGAAAAAAACGGCACTACAAACGAAAGATCGCTACTACAAACGAAACTAAGCGACTACAAACGAAAAAAACAGCACTACAAATGACTAGAAGGTAAACGGAGTTACTACAAACGAAAAAAAATTACTACAAACAAAACTAAGTTACTACAAACGAAAAAAACGGCACTACAAACGAAAGATCGCTACTCCAAACGAAACTAAGCTACTACAAACGAAAAAAACAGCACTACAAACGACTAGAAGGTAAACGGAGTTACCACAAACGAAAAATAAATTACTACAAATGAAACTAAGTTACTACAAACGAAAAAAACGGCACTACAAACGACTAGAAAGTAAACGGAGTTACTACAAACAAACAAAAAATTACTACAAACGAAACTAAGTTACTACAAACGAAAAAAACGGCACTACTAACGACTAGAAGGTAAACGGAGTTACTACAAACGAAAAAAAATTTACTACAAACGAAACTAATTACTACAAACGAAAAAAAATTTACTACAAACGAAACTAAGTTACTACAAACGAAACTAAGTTACTACAAACGAAACTAAGTTACTACAAACGAAAAAAGCGGCACTACAAACGACTAGAAGGTGAACGAAGTTACTACAAACGAAAAAAACGGCACTACAAATGAAAGATCGCTACTACAAACGAAATTAAGCTACTACAAACGAAAAAAACAGCACTACAAACGACAAGAAGGTAAACAGAGTTACTACAAACGAAAAAAAAATTACTACAAACGAAACTGAGTTACTACAAACGAAAAGAACGGAACTACAAACGAAAAATCGCTACTACAAACCAAAAAACGACACTACAAACGACTAGAAGGTGAACGGAGTTACTAAAAACGAAAAAAAATTTACTACAAACGAAACTAAGTTACTACAAATGAAAAAAACGGCACTACAAACGACTAGAAGATGAACGAAGTTACTACAAATGAACAAAAATTTACTACAAACAAAACTAAGTTACTACAAACGAAAAAAACGGCATTACAAACGAAAGATCGCTACTACAAACGAAATTAAGCTACTTCAAACGAAAAAAACAGCACTACAAACGACTAGAAGGTGAACGGAGTTACTACAAACGAAAAAAAAATTGCTACAAACGAAACCAAATTACTACAAATGAAAAAAACGGCACTACAAACGACTAGAAGGCGAACGGAGTTACTACAAACGAAAAAAAATTACTACAAACGAAACTAAGTTACTACAAACGAAAAAAACGGCACTACAAACGACTAGAAGGCGAACGGAGTTACTACAAACGAAAAAAAATTTACTACAAACAAAACTAAGTTACTACAAACGAAAAAAGCGGCAGTACAAACGACTAGAAGGTGAACGAAGTTACTACAAACGAAAAAAACGGCACTACAAACGAAATTAAGCTACTACAAATGAAATTAAGCTACTACAAACGAAAAAAACAGCACTACAAACGACAAGGAGGTAAACGGAGTTACTACAAACGAAAAAAAATTACTACAAACGAAACTAAGTTACTACAAACGAAAAGAACGAAACTACAAACGAAAGATCGCTACTACAAACGAAAAAAACGGCACTACAAACAGCTAGAAGGTGAACGGAGTTACCAAAAACGAATAAAAATTTACTAGAAACAAAACCAAGTTACTACAAACGAAAAAAACGGCACTACAAACGACTAGAAGGTGAACGAAGTTACTAGAAACGAAAAAAAATTTACTACAAACGAAACTAAGTTACTACAAACGAAAAAAACGGCACTACAAACGAAAGATCGCTACTACAAACGAAATTAAGCTACTACAAAAAAAAAACAGCACTACAAACGACTAGAAGGTGAACGGAGTTACTACAAACGAAAAAAAAATTGCTACAAATGAAACTAAATTACTACAAACGAAAAAAACGGCACTACAAACGACTAGAAGGCGAACGGAGTTACTACAAACGAAAAAAAAATTACTACAAACGAAAAAAACGGCACTACAAACGAAAGATCGCTACTACAAACGAAAAAAACGGCACTACAAACGACTAGAAGGTGAACGGAGTTACTAAAAACAAAAAAAAATTTACTACAAACGAAACTAAGTTACTACAAACGAAAAAAACGGCACTACAAACGACTAGAAGATAAACGGAGTTACTACAAACGAAAAAAAAATTACTACAAACGAAACTAAGTTACTACAAACGAAAAAAACGGCACTACAAACGACTAGAAGGCGAACGAAGTTACTACAAACGAAAAAAAATTTACTACAAACGAAACTAAGTTACTACAAACGAAAAAAACGGCACTACAAACGAAAGATCGCTACTACAAACGAAATTAAGCTACTACAAAAAAAAAAACAGCACTACAAACGACTAGAAGGTGAACGGAGTTACTACAAACGAAAAAAAAATTGCTACAAATGAAACTAAATTACTACAAACGAAAAAAACGGCACTACAAACGACTAGAAGGCGAACGGAGTTACTACAAACGAAAAAAAAATTACTACAAACGAAAAAAACGGCACTACAAACGAAAGATCGCTACTACAAACGAAAAAAACGGCACTACAAACGACTAGAAGGTGAACGGAGTTACAAAAAACGAAAAAAAATTTACTACAAACGAAACTAAGTTACTACAAACGAAAAAAACGGCACTACAAACGACTAGAAGATAAACGGAGTTACTACAAACGAAAAAAAAATTACTACAAACGAAACTAAGTTACTACAAACGAAAAATCGCTACTACAAACGAAGCTAAGCTACTACAAACGAAAAAAACAGCACTACAAACGACGAAAAGGTAAACGGAGTTACTACAAACGAAAAAAAAATTACTACAAATGAAACTAAGTTACTACAAACGAAAAAAACGGCACTACAAACGAAAGATCGCTACTACAAACGAAATTAAGCGACTACAAACGAAAAAAACAGCACTACAAATGACTAGAAGGTAAACGGAGTTACTACAAACGAAAAAAAATTACTACAAACAAAACTAAGTTACTACAAACGAAAAAAACGGCACTACAAACGAAAGATCTCTACTCCAAACGAAACTAAGCTACTACAAACGAAAAAAACAGCACTACAAACGACTAGAAGGTAAACGGAGTTACCACAAACGAAAAATAAATTACTACAAATGAAACTAAGTTACTACAAACGAAAAAAACGGCACTACAAACGACTAGAAAGTAAACGGAGTTACTACAAACAAACAAAAAATTACTACAAACGAAACTAAGTTACTACAAACGAAAAAAACGGCACTACTAACGACTAGAAGGTAAACGGAGTTACTACAAACGAAAAAAAATTTACTACAAACGAAACTAATTACTACAAACGAAAAAAAATTTACTACAAACGAAACTAAGTTACTACAAACGAAACTAAGTTACTACAAACGAAACTAAGTTACTACAAACGAAAAAAGCGGCACTACAAACGACTAGAAGGTGAACGAAGTTACTACAAACGAAAAAAACGGCACTACAAACGAAAGATCGCTACTACAAACGAAATTAAGCTACTACAAACGAAAAAAACAGCACTACAAACGACAAGAAGGTAAACAGAGTTACTACAAACGAAAAAAAAATTACTACAAACGAAACTGAGTTACTACAAACGAAAAGAACGGAACTACAAACGAAAAATCGCTACTACAAACCAAAAAACGACACTACAAACGACTAGAAGGTGAACGGAGTTACTAAAAACGAAAAAAAATTTACTACAAACGAAACTAAGTTACTACAAATGAAAAAAACGGCACTACAAACGACTAGAAGATGAACGAAGTTACTACAAATGAACAAAAATTTACTACAAACAAAACTAAGTTACTACAAACGAAAAAAACGGCATTACAAACGAAAGATCGCTACTACAAACGAAATTAAGCTACTTCAAACGAAAAAAACAGCACTACAAACGACTAGAAGGTGAACGGAGTTACTACAAACGAAAAAAAAATTGCTACAAACGAAACCAAATTACTACAAATGAAAAAAACGGCACTACAAACGACTAGAAGATGAACGAAGTTACTACAAACGAACAAAAATTTACTACAAACAAAACTAAGTTACTACAAACGAAAAAAACGGCACTACAAACGAAAGATCGCTACTACAAACGAAATTAAGCTACTACAAACGAAAAAAACAGCACTACAAACGACTAGAAAGTGAACGGAGTTACTACAAACGAAAAAAAAATTGCTACAAACGAAACTAAATTACTACAAACGAAAAAAACGAACAAATTTACTACAAACAAAACCAAGTTACTACAAACGAAAAAAACGGCACTACAAACGACTAGAAGGTGAACGAAGTTACTAGAAACGAAAAAAAATTTACTACAAACGAAACTAAGTTACTACAAACGAAAAAAAACGGCACTACAAACGCAAGATCGCTACTACAAACGAAATTAAACTACTACAAACGAAAAAAACAGCACTACAAACGAAACAATCAGCACTACAAACGACTAGAAGGCGAACGAAGTTACTACAAACGAAAAAAACGGCACTACAAACGAAAGATCGCTACTGCAAACGAAAAAAACGGCACTACAAACGACTAGAAGGTGAACGGAGTTACTAAAAACGAAAAAAAATTTACTACAAACGAAACTAAGTTACTACAAACGAAAAAAACGGCACTACAAACGACTAGAAGATGAACGAAGTTACTACAAATGAACAAAAATTTACTACAAACAAAACTAAGTTACTACAAATAAAAAAAACGGCACTACAAACGAAAGATCGCTACTACAAACGAAATTAAGCTACTACAAACGAAAAAAACAGCACTACAAACGACTAGAAGGCGAACGGAGTTACTACAAACGAAAAAAAATTTACTACAAACGAAACTAAGTTACTACAAACGAAAAAAACGGCACTAGAAACGAAAAATTGCTACTACAAACGAAAAAAACGGCACTACAAACGACTAGAAAGTGAACGGAGTTACTAAAAACGAAAAAAAATTTACTACAAACGAAACTAAGTTACTACAAACGAAAAAAACGGCACTACAAACGACTAGAAGATGAACGAAGTTACTACAAACGAACAAAAATTTACTACAAACAAAACTAAATTACTACAAACGAAAAAAACGGCACTACAAACGACTAGAAGGCAAACGGAGTTACTACAAACGAAAAAAAAATTACTACAAACGAAAAAAACGGCACTACAAATGAAAGATCGCTACTACAAACGAAAAAAACGGCACTACAAACGACTAGAAGGTGAACGGAGTTACTAAAAACGAAAAAAAATTTACTACAAACAAAACCAAGTTACTACAAACGAAAAAAACGGCACTACAAACGACTAGAAGGTGAACGGAGTTACTAGAAACGAGAAAAAATTTACTATCAGGGGTACAAATTGAAAATGCGGGTTTGATAACAGATGGCGTTACTAACGCTATACGCATCAGGCAGTACTGTGACTATGTTCATGTCAAAGCTACGTCTTATAGCTTTAATTTTCAGTATGTGTCAATTTGTCGCAGTGTCAAATTCATAGTTTTTTTGAGCTCTCAATATGTCGAGTTTCGTGCCAACAAAACAGCATTTGCGGGAAGTTTTAATTTACTTCTTTAATTTGAAGAAAAGTGCTGCTGAAGCACATCGATTGGTCTCCGAGGCTTATCCGAGTCATGTTCCATCGGTTTCAACGTGCGAGAGATGGTTTGTGCGGTTTAGAAGTGGTGATTTTGACGTTGAGGACAAAGAGCGGCCGGGCCAAGTGAAAAAGTTTGAGAATGCTGAATTGGAGGCAATACTCAATGAAGACTCGTGTCAAACTCAACAAGAGCTCGCAGATTCATTGGGAGTGACACAACAAGCCATTTCCCATCGTATAAAAGCCCTCGGAATGATCCAAAAGCAAGGACATTGGGTGCCGTATGAGCTGAAGCCGAGAGACGTCGAGCGCCGTTTTTTTGCATGCGAACTGCTGCTCGAACGGCAAAAACGGAAGGGTTTTTTGCATCGCATTGTCACTGGTGATGAAAAGTGGATCCATTACGATAACCCGAAGCGCAAAAAATCATATGGTTACCCCGGCCATGCATCATCATCGACGGCCAAACCAAATATTCACGGCGCCAAGCTCATGCTCTGTATTTGGTGGGACCAGCTGGGTGTGGTGTATTATGAGCTATTGAAATCGAACGAAACCATCACAGGAGCACTATACCGAACTCAATTGATGCGTTTGAGCCGCGCACTCAAAGAAAAACGGCCACAATACGAGCAAAGACACGACAAAGTAATTTTGCAACATGACAACGCTCGGCCACATGTTGCAGCGCCGGTCAAAACATACCTACAAACGCTGAAATGGGAAGTCTTACCCCACCCGCCGTATAGCCCAGATATTGCTCCTTCCGATTACCACCTTTTCCGATCGATGACACATGGCCTAGCTGACCAGCGCTTCCATTCTTACGAAGAAGCCCAAAAATGGGTCGATGACTGGATAGCAGCCAAGCCGGCCGAATTTTTTCGCGACGGTATCCGTAAATTGCCAGAAAGATGGGAAAAAGTTGTGGCTAGCGATGGACAATACTTTGAATAATTCATTTGTCACCATTTTTTCAGAATAAACGTTCAAAAATAGAAAAAAATCCCGCATTTTCAATTTGTACTCCTGATACAAACGAAACCAAGTTACTACAAACGAAAAAAAACGGCACTACAAACGCAAGATCGCTACTACAAACGAAATTAAACTACTACAAACGAAAAAAACAGCACTACAAACGAAAAAATCAGCACTACAAACGACTAGAAGGTAAACGGAGTTACTACAAACGAAAAAAAAATTGCTACAAACGAAACTAAATTACTACAAACGAAAAAAACGGCACTACAAACGACTAGAAGGCGAACGGAGTTACTACAAACGAAAAAAAAATTACTACAAACGAAAAAAACGGCACTACAAACGAAAGATCGCTATTACAAACGAAAAAAACGGCACTACAAACGACTAGAAGGTGAACGGAGTTACTAAAAACGAAAAAAAATTTACTACAAACGAAACTAAGTTACTACAAACGAAAAAAACGGCACTACAAACGACTAGAAGGCGAACGAAGTTACTACAAACGAAAAAAAATTTACTACAAACGAAACTAAGTTACTACAAACGAAAAAAACGGCACTACAAACGAAAGATCGCTACTACAAACGAAATTAAGCTACTACAAAAAAAAAACAGCACTACAAACGACTAGAAGGTGAACGGAGTTACTACAAACGAAAAAAAAATTGCTACAAATGAAACTAAATTACTACAAACGAAAAAAACGGCACTACAAACGACTAGAAGGCGAACGGAGTTACTACAAACGAAAAAAAAATTACTACAAACGAAAAAAACGGCACTACAAACGAAAGATCGCTACTACAAACGAAAAAAACGGCACTACAAACGACTAGAAGGTGAACGGAGTTACTAAAAACGAAAAAAAATTTACTACAAACGAAACTAAGTTACTACAAACGAAAAAAACGGCACTACAAACGACTAGAAGATAAACGGAGTTACTACAAACGAAAAAAAAATTACTACAAACGAAACTAAGTTACTACAAACGAAAAAAACGGCACTACAAACGACTAGAAGGCGAACGAAGTTACTACAAACGAAAAAAAATTTACTACAAACGAAACTAAGTTACTACAAACGAAAAAAACGGCACTACAAACGAAAGATCGCTACTACAAACGAAATTAAGCTACTACAAAAAAAAAACAGCACTACAAACGACTAGAAGGTGAACGGAGTTACTACAAACGAAAAAAAAATTGCTACAAATGAAACTAAATTACTACAAACGAAAAAAACGGCACTACAAACGACTAGAAGGCGAACGGAGTTACTACAAACGAAAAAAAAATTACTACAAACGAAAAAAACGGCACTACAAACGAAAGATCGCTACTACAAACGAAAAAAACGGCACTACAAACGACTAGAAGGTGAACGGAGTTACTAAAAACGAAAAAAAATTTACTACAAACGAAACTAAGTTACTACAAACGAAAAAAACGGCACTACAAACGACTAGAAGATAAACGGAGTTACTACAAACGAAAAAAAAATTACTACAAACGAAACTAAGTTACTACAAACGAAAAATCGCTACTACAAACGAAGCTAAGCTACTACAAACGAAAAAAACAGCACTACAAACGACGAAAAGGTAAACGGAGTTACTACAAACGAAAAAAAAATTACTACAAATGAAACTAAGTTACTACAAACGAAAAAAACGGCACTACAAACGAAAGATCGCTACTACAAACGAAACTAAGCGACTACAAACGAAAAAAACAGCACTACAAATGACTAGAAGGTAAACGGAGTTACTACAAACGAAAAAAAATTACTACAAACAAAACTAAGTTACTACAAACGAAAAAAACGGCACTACAAACGAAAGATCGCTACTCCAAACGAAACTAAGCTACTACAAACGAAAAAAACAGCACTACAAACGACTAGAAGGTAAACGGAGTTACCACAAACGAAAAATAAACTACTACAAATGAAACTAAGTTACTACAAACGAAAAAAACGGCACTACAAACGACTAGAAAGTAAACGGAGTTACTACAAACAAACAAAAAATTACTACAAACGAAACTAAGTTACTACAAACGAAAAAAACGGCACTACTAACGACTAGAAGGTAAACGGAGTTACTACAAACGAAAAAAAATTTACTACAAACGAAACTAATTACTACAAACGAAAAAAAATTTACTACAAACGAAACTAAGTTACTACAAACGAAACTAAGTTACTACAAACGAAACTAAGTTACTACAAACGAAACTAAGTTACTACAAACGAAAAAAGCGGCACTACAAACGACTAGAAGGTGAACGAAGTTACTACAAACGAAAAAAACGGCACTACAAACGAAAGATCGCTACTACAAACGAAATTAAGCTACTACAAACGAAAAAAACAGCACTACAAACGACAAGAAGGTAAACAGAGTTACTACAAAAGAAAAAAAAATTACTACAAACGAAACTGAGTTACTACAAACGAAAAGAACGGAACTACAAACGAAAAATCGCTACTACAAACTAAAAAACGACACTACAAACGACTAGAAGGTGAACGGAGTTACTAAAAACGAAAAAAAATTTACTACAAACGAAACTAAGTTACTACAAATGAAAAAAACGGCACTACAAACGACTAGAAGGTGAACGAAGTTACTACAAACGAAAAAAAATTTACTACAAACGAAACTAAGTTACTACAAACGAAAAAAACGGCACTACAAACGAAAGATTGCTACTACAAACGAAATTAAGCTACTACAAACAAAAAAAAACAGCACTACAAACGACTAGAGGGTGAACGGAGTTACTACAAACGAAAAAAAAAATTGCTACAAATGAAACTAAATTACTACAAACGAAAAAAACGGCACTACAAACGACTAGAAGGCGAACGGAGTTACTACAAACGAAAAAAAAATTACTACAAACGAAAAAAACGGCACTACAAACGAAAGATCGCTACTACAAACGAAAAAAACGGCACTACAAACGACTAGAAGGTGAACGGAGTTACTAAAAACGAAAAAAAATTTACTACAAACGAAACTAAGTTACTACAAACGAAAAAAACGGCACTACAAACGACTAGAAGATGAACGGAGTTACTACAAACGAAAAACAAATTACTACAAACGAAACTAAGTTACTACAAACGAAAAAAACGGCACTACAAACGAAAGATCGCTACTACAAACGAAAAAAACGGCACTACAAACGACTAGGAGGTGAACGGAGTTACTAAAAACGAAAAAAAATTTACTACAAACGAAACTAAGTTACTACAAACGAAAAAAACGGCACTACAAACGACTAGAAGATGAACGAAGTTACTACAAATGAACAAAAATTTACTACAAACAAAACTAAGTTACTACAAACGAAAAAAACGGCATTACAAACGAAAGATCGCTACTACAAACGAAATTAAGCTACTACAAACGAAAAAAACAGCACTACAAACGACTAGAAGGTGAACGGAGTTACTACAAACGAAAAAAAAATTGCTACAAACGAAACCAAATTACTACAAATGAAAAAAACGGCACTACAAACGACTAGAAGGCGAACGGAGTTACTACAAACGAAAAAAAATTACTACAAACGAAACTAAGTTACTACAAACGAAAAAAACGGCACTACAAACGACTAGAAGGCGAACGGAGTTACTACAAACGAAAAAAAATTTACTACAAACAAAACTAAGTTACTACAAACGAAAAAAGCGGCAGTACAAACGACTAGAAGGTGAACGAAGTTACTACAAACGAAAAAAACGGCACTACAAACGAAATTAAGCTACTACAAATGAAATTAAGCTACTACAAACGAAAAAAACAGCACTACAAACGACAAGGAGGTAAACGGAGTTACTACAAACGAAAAAAAATTACTACAAACGAAACTAAGTTACTACAAACGAAAAGAACGAAACTACAAACGAAAGATCGCTACTACAAACGAAAAAAACGGCACTACAAACAGCTAGAAGGTGAACGGAGTTACTAAAAACGAAAAAAAAATTACTAGAAACAAAACCAAGTTACTACAAACGAAAAAAACGGCACTACAAACGACTAGAAGGTGAACGAAGTTACTAGAAACGAAAAAAAATTTACTACAAACGAAACTAAGTTACTACAAACGAAAAAAAACGGCGCTACAAACGCAAGATCGCTACTACAAACGAAATTAAACTACTACAAACGAAAAAAACAGCACTACAAACGAAAAAATCAGCACTACAAACGACTAGAAGGTAAACGGAGTTACTACAAACGAAAAAAAAATTGCTACAAACGAAACTTAATTACTACAAACGAAAAAAACGGCACTACAAACGACTAGAAGGCGAACGGAGTTACTACAAACGAAAAAAAAATTACTACAAACGAAACTAAGTTACTACAAACGAAAAATCGCTACTACAAACGAAGCTAAGCTACTACAAACGAAAAAAACAGCACTACAAACGACGAAAAGGTAAACGGAGTTACTACAAACGAAAAAAAAATTACTACAAATGAAACTAAGTTACTACAAACGAAAAAAACGGCACTACAAACGAAAGATCGCTACTACAAACGAAACTAAGCGACTACAAACGAAAAAAACAGCACTACAAATGACTAGAAGGTAAACGGAGTTACTACAAACGAAAAAAAATTACTACAAACAAAACTAAGTTACTACAAACGAAAAAAACGGCACTACAAACGAAAGATCGCTACTCCAAACGAAACTAAGCTACTACAAACGAAAAAAACAGCACTACAAACGACTAGAAGGTAAACGGAGTTACCACAAACGAAAAATAAATTACTACAAATGAAACTAAGTTACTACAAACGAAAAAAACGGCACTACAAACGACTAGAAAGTAAACGGAGTTACTACAAACAAACAAAAAATTACTACAAACGAAACTAAGTTACTACAAACGAAAAAAACGGCACTACTAACGACTAGAAGGTAAACGGAGTTACTACAAACGAAAAAAAATTTACTACAAACGAAACTAATTACTACAAACGAAAAAAAATTTACTACAAACGAAACTAAGTTACTACAAACGAAACTAAGTTACTACAAACGAAACTAAGTTACTACAAACGAAAAAAGCGGCACTACAAACGACTAGAAGGTGAACGAAGTTACTACAAACGAAAAAAACGGCACTACAAATGAAAGATCGCTACTACAAACGAAATTAAGCTACTACAAACGAAAAAAACAGCACTACAAACGACAAGAAGGTAAACAGAGTTACTACAAACGAAAAAAAAATTACTACAAACGAAACTGAGTTACTACAAACGAAAAGAACGGAACTACAAACGAAAAATCGCTACTACAAACCAAAAAACGACACTACAAACGACTAGAAGGTGAACGGAGTTACTAAAAACGAAAAAAAATTTACTACAAACGAAACTAAGTTACTACAAATGAAAAAAACGGCACTACAAACGACTAGAAGATGAACGAAGTTACTACAAATGAACAAAAATTTACTACAAACAAAACTAAGTTACTACAAACGAAAAAAACGGCATTACAAACGAAAGATCGCTACTACAAACGAAATTAAGCTACTTCAAACGAAAAAAACAGCACTACAAACGACTAGAAGGTGAACGGAGTTACTACAAACGAAAAAAAAATTGCTACAAACGAAACCAAATTACTACAAATGAAAAAAACGGCACTACAAACGACTAGAAGGCGAACGGAGTTACTACAAACGAAAAAAAATTACTACAAACGAAACTAAGTTACTACAAACGAAAAAAACGGCACTACAAACGACTAGAAGGCGAACGGAGTTACTACAAACGAAAAAAAATTTACTACAAACAAAACTAAGTTACTACAAACGAAAAAAGCGGCAGTACAAACGACTAGAAGGTGAACGAAGTTACTACAAACGAAAAAAACGGCACTACAAACGAAATTAAGCTACTACAAATGAAATTAAGCTACTACAAACGAAAAAAACAGCACTACAAACGACAAGGAGGTAAACGGAGTTACTACAAACGAAAAAAAATTACTACAAACGAAACTAAGTTACTACAAACGAAAAGAACGAAACTACAAACGAAAGATCGCTACTACAAACGAAAAAAACGGCACTACAAACAGCTAGAAGGTGAACGGAGTTACCAAAAACGAATAAAAATTTACTAGAAACAAAACCAAGTTACTACAAACGAAAAAAACGGCACTACAAACGACTAGAAGGTGAACGAAGTTACTAGAAACGAAAAAAAATTTACTACAAACGAAACTAAGTTACTACAAACGAAAAAAACGGCACTACAAACGAAAGATCGCTACTACAAACGAAATTAAGCTACTACAAAAAAAAAACAGCACTACAAACGACTAGAAGGTGAACGGAGTTACTACAAACGAAAAAAAAATTGCTACAAATGAAACTAAATTACTACAAACGAAAAAAACGGCACTACAAACGACTAGAAGGCGAACGGAGTTACTACAAACGAAAAAAAAATTACTACAAACGAAAAAAACGGCACTACAAACGAAAGATCGCTACTACAAACGAAAAAAACGGCACTACAAACGACTAGAAGGTGAACGGAGTTACTAAAAACAAAAAAAAATTTACTACAAACGAAACTAAGTTACTACAAACGAAAAAAACGGCACTACAAACGACTAGAAGATAAACGGAGTTACTACAAACGAAAAAAAAATTACTACAAACGAAACTAAGTTACTACAAACGAAAAAAACGGCACTACAAACGACTAGAAGGCGAACGAAGTTACTACAAACGAAAAAAAATTTACTACAAACGAAACTAAGTTACTACAAACGAAAAAAACGGCACTACAAACGAAAGATCGCTACTACAAACGAAATTAAGCTACTACAAAAAAAAAAACAGCACTACAAACGACTAGAAGGTGAACGGAGTTACTACAAACGAAAAAAAAATTGCTACAAATGAAACTAAATTACTACAAACGAAAAAAACGGCACTACAAACGACTAGAAGGCGAACGGAGTTACTACAAACGAAAAAAAAATTACTACAAACGAAAAAAACGGCACTACAAACGAAAGATCGCTACTACAAACGAAAAAAACGGCACTACAAACGACTAGAAGGTGAACGGAGTTACAAAAAACGAAAAAAAATTTACTACAAACGAAACTAAGTTACTACAAACGAAAAAAACGGCACTACAAACGACTAGAAGATAAACGGAGTTACTACAAACGAAAAAAAAATTACTACAAACGAAACTAAGTTACTACAAACGAAAAATCGCTACTACAAACGAAGCTAAGCTACTACAAACGAAAAAAACAGCACTACAAACGACGAAAAGGTAAACGGAGTTACTACAAACGAAAAAAAAATTACTACAAATGAAACTAAGTTACTACAAACGAAAAAAACGGCACTACAAACGAAAGATCGCTACTACAAACGAAATTAAGCGACTACAAACGAAAAAAACAGCACTACAAATGACTAGAAGGTAAACGGAGTTACTACAAACGAAAAAAAATTACTACAAACAAAACTAAGTTACTACAAACGAAAAAAACGGCACTACAAACGAAAGATCTCTACTCCAAACGAAACTAAGCTACTACAAACGAAAAAAACAGCACTACAAACGACTAGAAGGTAAACGGAGTTACCACAAACGAAAAATAAATTACTACAAATGAAACTAAGTTACTACAAACGAAAAAAACGGCACTACAAACGACTAGAAAGTAAACGGAGTTACTACAAACAAACAAAAAATTACTACAAACGAAACTAAGTTACTACAAACGAAAAAAACGGCACTACTAACGACTAGAAGGTAAACGGAGTTACTACAAACGAAAAAAAATTTACTACAAACGAAACTAATTACTACAAACGAAAAAAAATTTACTACAAACGAAACTAAGTTACTACAAACGAAACTAAGTTACTACAAACGAAACTAAGTTACTACAAACGAAAAAAGCGGCACTACAAACGACTAGAAGGTGAACGAAGTTACTACAAACGAAAAAAACGGCACTACAAACGAAAGATCGCTACTACAAACGAAATTAAGCTACTACAAACGAAAAAAACAGCACTACAAACGACAAGAAGGTAAACAGAGTTACTACAAACGAAAAAAAAATTACTACAAACGAAACTGAGTTACTACAAACGAAAAGAACGGAACTACAAACGAAAAATCGCTACTACAAACCAAAAAACGACACTACAAACGACTAGAAGGTGAACGGAGTTACTAAAAACGAAAAAAAATTTACTACAAACGAAACTAAGTTACTACAAATGAAAAAAACGGCACTACAAACGACTAGAAGATGAACGAAGTTACTACAAATGAACAAAAATTTACTACAAACAAAACTAAGTTACTACAAACGAAAAAAACGGCATTACAAACGAAAGATCGCTACTACAAACGAAATTAAGCTACTTCAAACGAAAAAAACAGCACTACAAACGACTAGAAGGTGAACGGAGTTACTACAAACGAAAAAAAAATTGCTACAAACGAAACCAAATTACTACAAATGAAAAAAACGGCACTACAAACGACTAGAAGATGAACGAAGTTACTACAAACGAACAAAAATTTACTACAAACAAAACTAAGTTACTACAAACGAAAAAAACGGCACTACAAACGAAAGATCGCTACTACAAACGAAATTAAGCTACTACAAACGAAAAAAACAGCACTACAAACGACTAGAAAGTGAACGGAGTTACTACAAACGAAAAAAAAATTGCTACAAACGAAACTAAATTACTACAAACGAAAAAAACGAACAAATTTACTACAAACAAAACCAAGTTACTACAAACGAAAAAAACGGCACTACAAACGACTAGAAGGTGAACGAAGTTACTAGAAACGAAAAAAAATTTACTACAAACGAAACTAAGTTACTACAAACGAAAAAAAACGGCACTACAAACGCAAGATCGCTACTACAAACGAAATTAAACTACTACAAACGAAAAAAACAGCACTACAAACGAAACAATCAGCACTACAAACGACTAGAAGGCGAACGAAGTTACTACAAACGAAAAAAACGGCACTACAAACGAAAGATCGCTACTGCAAACGAAAAAAACGGCACTACAAACGACTAGAAGGTGAACGGAGTTACTAAAAACGAAAAAAAATTTACTACAAACGAAACTAAGTTACTACAAACGAAAAAAACGGCACTACAAACGACTAGAAGATGAACGAAGTTACTACAAATGAACAAAAATTTACTACAAACAAAACTAAGTTACTACAAATAAAAAAAACGGCACTACAAACGAAAGATCGCTACTACAAACGAAATTAAGCTACTACAAACGAAAAAAACAGCACTACAAACGACTAGAAGGCGAACGGAGTTACTACAAACGAAAAAAAATTTACTACAAACGAAACTAAGTTACTACAAACGAAAAAAACGGCACTAGAAACGAAAAATTGCTACTACAAACGAAAAAAACGGCACTACAAACGACTAGAAAGTGAACGGAGTTACTAAAAACGAAAAAAAATTTACTACAAACGAAACTAAGTTACTACAAACGAAAAAAACGGCACTACAAACGACTAGAAGATGAACGAAGTTACTACAAACGAACAAAAATTTACTACAAACAAAACTAAATTACTACAAACGAAAAAAACGGCACTACAAACGACTAGAAGGCAAACGGAGTTACTACAAACGAAAAAAAAATTACTACAAACGAAAAAAACGGCACTACAAATGAAAGATCGCTACTACAAACGAAAAAAACGGCACTACAAACGACTAGAAGGTGAACGGAGTTACTAAAAACGAAAAAAAATTTACTACAAACAAAACCAAGTTACTACAAACGAAAAAAACGGCACTACAAACGACTAGAAGGTGAACGGAGTTACTAGAAACGAGAAAAAATTTACTATCAGGGGTACAAATTGAAAATGCGGGTTTGATAACAGATGGCGTTACTAACGCTATACGCATCAGGCAGTACTGTGACTATGTTCATGTCAAAGCTACGTCTTATAGCTTTAATTTTCAGTATGTGTCAATTTGTCGCAGTGTCAAATTCATAGTTTTTTTGAGCTCTCAATATGTCGAGTTTCGTGCCAACAAAACAGCATTTGCGGGAAGTTTTAATTTACTTCTTTAATTTGAAGAAAAGTGCTGCTGAAGCACATCGATTGGTCTCCGAGGCTTATCCGAGTCATGTTCCATCGGTTTCAACGTGCGAGAGATGGTTTGTGCGGTTTAGAAGTGGTGATTTTGACGTTGAGGACAAAGAGCGGCCGGGCCAAGTGAAAAAGTTTGAGAATGCTGAATTGGAGGCAATACTCAATGAAGACTCGTGTCAAACTCAACAAGAGCTCGCAGATTCATTGGGAGTGACACAACAAGCCATTTCCCATCGTATAAAAGCCCTCGGAATGATCCAAAAGCAAGGACATTGGGTGCCGTATGAGCTGAAGCCGAGAGACGTCGAGCGCCGTTTTTTTGCATGCGAACTGCTGCTCGAACGGCAAAAACGGAAGGGTTTTTTGCATCGCATTGTCACTGGTGATGAAAAGTGGATCCATTACGATAACCCGAAGCGCAAAAAATCATATGGTTACCCCGGCCATGCATCATCATCGACGGCCAAACCAAATATTCACGGCGCCAAGCTCATGCTCTGTATTTGGTGGGACCAGCTGGGTGTGGTGTATTATGAGCTATTGAAATCGAACGAAACCATCACAGGAGCACTATACCGAACTCAATTGATGCGTTTGAGCCGCGCACTCAAAGAAAAACGGCCACAATACGAGCAAAGACACGACAAAGTAATTTTGCAACATGACAACGCTCGGCCACATGTTGCAGCGCCGGTCAAAACATACCTACAAACGCTGAAATGGGAAGTCTTACCCCACCCGCCGTATAGCCCAGATATTGCTCCTTCCGATTACCACCTTTTCCGATCGATGACACATGGCCTAGCTGACCAGCGCTTCCATTCTTACGAAGAAGCCCAAAAATGGGTCGATGACTGGATAGCAGCCAAGCCGGCCGAATTTTTTCGCGACGGTATCCGTAAATTGCCAGAAAGATGGGAAAAAGTTGTGGCTAGCGATGGACAATACTTTGAATAATTCATTTGTCACCATTTTTTCAGAATAAACGTTCAAAAATAGAAAAAAATCCCGCATTTTCAATTTGTACTCCTGATACAAACGAAACCAAGTTACTACAAACGAAAAAAAACGGCACTACAAACGCAAGATCGCTACTACAAACGAAATTAAACTACTACAAACGAAAAAAACAGCACTACAAACGAAAAAATCAGCACTACAAACGACTAGAAGGTAAACGGAGTTACTACAAACGAAAAAAAAATTGCTACAAACGAAACTAAATTACTACAAACGAAAAAAACGGCACTACAAACGACTAGAAGGCGAACGGAGTTACTACAAACGAAAAAAAAATTACTACAAACGAAAAAAACGGCACTACAAACGAAAGATCGCTATTACAAACGAAAAAAACGGCACTACAAACGACTAGAAGGTGAACGGAGTTACTAAAAACGAAAAAAAATTTACTACAAACGAAACTAAGTTACTACAAACGAAAAAAACGGCACTACAAACGACTAGAAGGCGAACGAAGTTACTACAAACGAAAAAAAATTTACTACAAACGAAACTAAGTTACTACAAACGAAAAAAACGGCACTACAAACGAAAGATCGCTACTACAAACGAAATTAAGCTACTACAAAAAAAAAACAGCACTACAAACGACTAGAAGGTGAACGGAGTTACTACAAACGAAAAAAAAATTGCTACAAATGAAACTAAATTACTACAAACGAAAAAAACGGCACTACAAACGACTAGAAGGCGAACGGAGTTACTACAAACGAAAAAAAAATTACTACAAACGAAAAAAACGGCACTACAAACGAAAGATCGCTACTACAAACGAAAAAAACGGCACTACAAACGACTAGAAGGTGAACGGAGTTACTAAAAACGAAAAAAAATTTACTACAAACGAAACTAAGTTACTACAAACGAAAAAAACGGCACTACAAACGACTAGAAGATAAACGGAGTTACTACAAACGAAAAAAAAATTACTACAAACGAAACTAAGTTACTACAAACGAAAAAAACGGCACTACAAACGACTAGAAGGCGAACGAAGTTACTACAAACGAAAAAAAATTTACTACAAACGAAACTAAGTTACTACAAACGAAAAAAACGGCACTACAAACGAAAGATCGCTACTACAAACGAAATTAAGCTACTACAAAAAAAAAACAGCACTACAAACGACTAGAAGGTGAACGGAGTTACTACAAACGAAAAAAAAATTGCTACAAATGAAACTAAATTACTACAAACGAAAAAAACGGCACTACAAACGACTAGAAGGCGAACGGAGTTACTACAAACGAAAAAAAAATTACTACAAACGAAAAAAACGGCACTACAAACGAAAGATCGCTACTACAAACGAAAAAAACGGCACTACAAACGACTAGAAGGTGAACGGAGTTACTAAAAACGAAAAAAAATTTACTACAAACGAAACTAAGTTACTACAAACGAAAAAAACGGCACTACAAACGACTAGAAGATAAACGGAGTTACTACAAACGAAAAAAAAATTACTACAAACGAAACTAAGTTACTACAAACGAAAAATCGCTACTACAAACGAAGCTAAGCTACTACAAACGAAAAAAACAGCACTACAAACGACGAAAAGGTAAACGGAGTTACTACAAACGAAAAAAAAATTACTACAAATGAAACTAAGTTACTACAAACGAAAAAAACGGCACTACAAACGAAAGATCGCTACTACAAACGAAACTAAGCGACTACAAACGAAAAAAACAGCACTACAAATGACTAGAAGGTAAACGGAGTTACTACAAACGAAAAAAAATTACTACAAACAAAACTAAGTTACTACAAACGAAAAAAACGGCACTACAAACGAAAGATCGCTACTCCAAACGAAACTAAGCTACTACAAACGAAAAAAACAGCACTACAAACGACTAGAAGGTAAACGGAGTTACCACAAACGAAAAATAAACTACTACAAATGAAACTAAGTTACTACAAACGAAAAAAACGGCACTACAAACGACTAGAAAGTAAACGGAGTTACTACAAACAAACAAAAAATTACTACAAACGAAACTAAGTTACTACAAACGAAAAAAACGGCACTACTAACGACTAGAAGGTAAACGGAGTTACTACAAACGAAAAAAAATTTACTACAAACGAAACTAATTACTACAAACGAAAAAAAATTTACTACAAACGAAACTAAGTTACTACAAACGAAACTAAGTTACTACAAACGAAACTAAGTTACTACAAACGAAACTAAGTTACTACAAACGAAAAAAGCGGCACTACAAACGACTAGAAGGTGAACGAAGTTACTACAAACGAAAAAAACGGCACTACAAACGAAAGATCGCTACTACAAACGAAATTAAGCTACTACAAACGAAAAAAACAGCACTACAAACGACAAGAAGGTAAACAGAGTTACTACAAAAGAAAAAAAAATTACTACAAACGAAACTGAGTTACTACAAACGAAAAGAACGGAACTACAAACGAAAAATCGCTACTACAAACTAAAAAACGACACTACAAACGACTAGAAGGTGAACGGAGTTACTAAAAACGAAAAAAAATTTACTACAAACGAAACTAAGTTACTACAAATGAAAAAAACGGCACTACAAACGACTAGAAGGTGAACGAAGTTACTACAAACGAAAAAAAATTTACTACAAACGAAACTAAGTTACTACAAACGAAAAAAACGGCACTACAAACGAAAGATTGCTACTACAAACGAAATTAAGCTACTACAAACAAAAAAAAACAGCACTACAAACGACTAGAGGGTGAACGGAGTTACTACAAACGAAAAAAAAAATTGCTACAAATGAAACTAAATTACTACAAACGAAAAAAACGGCACTACAAACGACTAGAAGGCGAACGGAGTTACTACAAACGAAAAAAAAATTACTACAAACGAAAAAAACGGCACTACAAACGAAAGATCGCTACTACAAACGAAAAAAACGGCACTACAAACGACTAGAAGGTGAACGGAGTTACTAAAAACGAAAAAAAATTTACTACAAACGAAACTAAGTTACTACAAACGAAAAAAACGGCACTACAAACGACTAGAAGATGAACGGAGTTACTACAAACGAAAAACAAATTACTACAAACGAAACTAAGTTACTACAAACGAAAAAAACGGCACTACAAACGAAAGATCGCTACTACAAACGAAAAAAACGGCACTACAAACGACTAGGAGGTGAACGGAGTTACTAAAAACGAAAAAAAATTTACTACAAACGAAACTAAGTTACTACAAACGAAAAAAACGGCACTACAAACGACTAGAAGATGAACGAAGTTACTACAAATGAACAAAAATTTACTACAAACAAAACTAAGTTACTACAAACGAAAAAAACGGCATTACAAACGAAAGATCGCTACTACAAACGAAATTAAGCTACTACAAACGAAAAAAACAGCACTACAAACGACTAGAAGGTGAACGGAGTTACTACAAACGAAAAAAAAATTGCTACAAACGAAACCAAATTACTACAAATGAAAAAAACGGCACTACAAACGACTAGAAGGCGAACGGAGTTACTACAAACGAAAAAAAATTACTACAAACGAAACTAAGTTACTACAAACGAAAAAAACGGCACTACAAACGACTAGAAGGCGAACGGAGTTACTACAAACGAAAAAAAATTTACTACAAACAAAACTAAGTTACTACAAACGAAAAAAGCGGCAGTACAAACGACTAGAAGGTGAACGAAGTTACTACAAACGAAAAAAACGGCACTACAAACGAAATTAAGCTACTACAAATGAAATTAAGCTACTACAAACGAAAAAAACAGCACTACAAACGACAAGGAGGTAAACGGAGTTACTACAAACGAAAAAAAATTACTACAAACGAAACTAAGTTACTACAAACGAAAAGAACGAAACTACAAACGAAAGATCGCTACTACAAACGAAAAAAACGGCACTACAAACAGCTAGAAGGTGAACGGAGTTACTAAAAACGAAAAAAAAATTACTAGAAACAAAACCAAGTTACTACAAACGAAAAAAACGGCACTACAAACGACTAGAAGGTGAACGAAGTTACTAGAAACGAAAAAAAATTTACTACAAACGAAACTAAGTTACTACAAACGAAAAAAAACGGCGCTACAAACGCAAGATCGCTACTACAAACGAAATTAAACTACTACAAACGAAAAAAACAGCACTACAAACGAAAAAATCAGCACTACAAACGACTAGAAGGTAAACGGAGTTACTACAAACGAAAAAAAAATTGCTACAAACGAAACTTAATTACTACAAACGAAAAAAACGGCACTACAAACGACTAGAAGGCGAACGGAGTTACTACAAACGAAAAAAAAATTACTACAAACGAAACTAAGTTACTACAAACGAAAAATCGCTACTACAAACGAAGCTAAGCTACTACAAACGAAAAAAACAGCACTACAAACGACGAAAAGGTAAACGGAGTTACTACAAACGAAAAAAAAATTACTACAAATGAAACTAAGTTACTACAAACGAAAAAAACGGCACTACAAACGAAAGATCGCTACTACAAACGAAACTAAGCGACTACAAACGAAAAAAACAGCACTACAAATGACTAGAAGGTAAACGGAGTTACTACAAACGAAAAAAAATTACTACAAACAAAACTAAGTTACTACAAACGAAAAAAACGGCACTACAAACGAAAGATCGCTACTCCAAACGAAACTAAGCTACTACAAACGAAAAAAACAGCACTACAAACGACTAGAAGGTAAACGGAGTTACCACAAACGAAAAATAAATTACTACAAATGAAACTAAGTTACTACAAACGAAAAAAACGGCACTACAAACGACTAGAAAGTAAACGGAGTTACTACAAACAAACAAAAAATTACTACAAACGAAACTAAGTTACTACAAACGAAAAAAACGGCACTACTAACGACTAGAAGGTAAACGGAGTTACTACAAACGAAAAAAAATTTACTACAAACGAAACTAATTACTACAAACGAAAAAAAATTTACTACAAACGAAACTAAGTTACTACAAACGAAACTAAGTTACTACAAACGAAACTAAGTTACTACAAACGAAAAAAGCGGCACTACAAACGACTAGAAGGTGAACGAAGTTACTACAAACGAAAAAAACGGCACTACAAATGAAAGATCGCTACTACAAACGAAATTAAGCTACTACAAACGAAAAAAACAGCACTACAAACGACAAGAAGGTAAACAGAGTTACTACAAACGAAAAAAAAATTACTACAAACGAAACTGAGTTACTACAAACGAAAAGAACGGAACTACAAACGAAAAATCGCTACTACAAACCAAAAAACGACACTACAAACGACTAGAAGGTGAACGGAGTTACTAAAAACGAAAAAAAATTTACTACAAACGAAACTAAGTTACTACAAATGAAAAAAACGGCACTACAAACGACTAGAAGATGAACGAAGTTACTACAAATGAACAAAAATTTACTACAAACAAAACTAAGTTACTACAAACGAAAAAAACGGCATTACAAACGAAAGATCGCTACTACAAACGAAATTAAGCTACTTCAAACGAAAAAAACAGCACTACAAACGACTAGAAGGTGAACGGAGTTACTACAAACGAAAAAAAAATTGCTACAAACGAAACCAAATTACTACAAATGAAAAAAACGGCACTACAAACGACTAGAAGGCGAACGGAGTTACTACAAACGAAAAAAAATTACTACAAACGAAACTAAGTTACTACAAACGAAAAAAACGGCACTACAAACGACTAGAAGGCGAACGGAGTTACTACAAACGAAAAAAAATTTACTACAAACAAAACTAAGTTACTACAAACGAAAAAAGCGGCAGTACAAACGACTAGAAGGTGAACGAAGTTACTACAAACGAAAAAAACGGCACTACAAACGAAATTAAGCTACTACAAATGAAATTAAGCTACTACAAACGAAAAAAACAGCACTACAAACGACAAGGAGGTAAACGGAGTTACTACAAACGAAAAAAAATTACTACAAACGAAACTAAGTTACTACAAACGAAAAGAACGAAACTACAAACGAAAGATCGCTACTACAAACGAAAAAAACGGCACTACAAACAGCTAGAAGGTGAACGGAGTTACCAAAAACGAATAAAAATTTACTAGAAACAAAACCAAGTTACTACAAACGAAAAAAACGGCACTACAAACGACTAGAAGGTGAACGAAGTTACTAGAAACGAAAAAAAATTTACTACAAACGAAACTAAGTTACTACAAACGAAAAAAACGGCACTACAAACGAAAGATCGCTACTACAAACGAAATTAAGCTACTACAAAAAAAAAACAGCACTACAAACGACTAGAAGGTGAACGGAGTTACTACAAACGAAAAAAAAATTGCTACAAATGAAACTAAATTACTACAAACGAAAAAAACGGCACTACAAACGACTAGAAGGCGAACGGAGTTACTACAAACGAAAAAAAAATTACTACAAACGAAAAAAACGGCACTACAAACGAAAGATCGCTACTACAAACGAAAAAAACGGCACTACAAACGACTAGAAGGTGAACGGAGTTACTAAAAACAAAAAAAAATTTACTACAAACGAAACTAAGTTACTACAAACGAAAAAAACGGCACTACAAACGACTAGAAGATAAACGGAGTTACTACAAACGAAAAAAAAATTACTACAAACGAAACTAAGTTACTACAAACGAAAAAAACGGCACTACAAACGACTAGAAGGCGAACGAAGTTACTACAAACGAAAAAAAATTTACTACAAACGAAACTAAGTTACTACAAACGAAAAAAACGGCACTACAAACGAAAGATCGCTACTACAAACGAAATTAAGCTACTACAAAAAAAAAAACAGCACTACAAACGACTAGAAGGTGAACGGAGTTACTACAAACGAAAAAAAAATTGCTACAAATGAAACTAAATTACTACAAACGAAAAAAACGGCACTACAAACGACTAGAAGGCGAACGGAGTTACTACAAACGAAAAAAAAATTACTACAAACGAAAAAAACGGCACTACAAACGAAAGATCGCTACTACAAACGAAAAAAACGGCACTACAAACGACTAGAAGGTGAACGGAGTTACAAAAAACGAAAAAAAATTTACTACAAACGAAACTAAGTTACTACAAACGAAAAAAACGGCACTACAAACGACTAGAAGATAAACGGAGTTACTACAAACGAAAAAAAAATTACTACAAACGAAACTAAGTTACTACAAACGAAAAATCGCTACTACAAACGAAGCTAAGCTACTACAAACGAAAAAAACAGCACTACAAACGACGAAAAGGTAAACGGAGTTACTACAAACGAAAAAAAAATTACTACAAATGAAACTAAGTTACTACAAACGAAAAAAACGGCACTACAAACGAAAGATCGCTACTACAAACGAAATTAAGCGACTACAAACGAAAAAAACAGCACTACAAATGACTAGAAGGTAAACGGAGTTACTACAAACGAAAAAAAATTACTACAAACAAAACTAAGTTACTACAAACGAAAAAAACGGCACTACAAACGAAAGATCTCTACTCCAAACGAAACTAAGCTACTACAAACGAAAAAAACAGCACTACAAACGACTAGAAGGTAAACGGAGTTACCACAAACGAAAAATAAATTACTACAAATGAAACTAAGTTACTACAAACGAAAAAAACGGCACTACAAACGACTAGAAAGTAAACGGAGTTACTACAAACAAACAAAAAATTACTACAAACGAAACTAAGTTACTACAAACGAAAAAAACGGCACTACTAACGACTAGAAGGTAAACGGAGTTACTACAAACGAAAAAAAATTTACTACAAACGAAACTAATTACTACAAACGAAAAAAAATTTACTACAAACGAAACTAAGTTACTACAAACGAAACTAAGTTACTACAAACGAAACTAAGTTACTACAAACGAAAAAAGCGGCACTACAAACGACTAGAAGGTGAACGAAGTTACTACAAACGAAAAAAACGGCACTACAAACGAAAGATCGCTACTACAAACGAAATTAAGCTACTACAAACGAAAAAAACAGCACTACAAACGACAAGAAGGTAAACAGAGTTACTACAAACGAAAAAAAAATTACTACAAACGAAACTGAGTTACTACAAACGAAAAGAACGGAACTACAAACGAAAAATCGCTACTACAAACCAAAAAACGACACTACAAACGACTAGAAGGTGAACGGAGTTACTAAAAACGAAAAAAAATTTACTACAAACGAAACTAAGTTACTACAAATGAAAAAAACGGCACTACAAACGACTAGAAGATGAACGAAGTTACTACAAATGAACAAAAATTTACTACAAACAAAACTAAGTTACTACAAACGAAAAAAACGGCATTACAAACGAAAGATCGCTACTACAAACGAAATTAAGCTACTTCAAACGAAAAAAACAGCACTACAAACGACTAGAAGGTGAACGGAGTTACTACAAACGAAAAAAAAATTGCTACAAACGAAACCAAATTACTACAAATGAAAAAAACGGCACTACAAACGACTAGAAGGCGAACGGAGTTACTACAAACGAAAAAAAATTACTACAAACGAAACTAAGTTACTACAAACGAAAAAAACGGCACTACAAACGACTAGAAGGCGAACGGAGTTACTACAAACGAAAAAAAATTTACTACAAACAAAACTAAGTTACTACAAACGAAAAAAGCGGCAGTACAAACGACTAGAAGGTGAACGAAGTTACTACAAACGAAAAAAACGGCACTACAAACGAAATTAAGCTACTACAAATGAAATTAAGCTACTACAAACGAAAAAAACAGCACTACAAACGACAAGGAGGTAAACGGAGTTACTACAAACGAAAAAAAATTACTACAAACGAAACTAAGTTACTACAAACGAAAAGAACGAAACTACAAACGAAAGATCGCTACTACAAACGAAAAAAACGGCACTACAAACAGCTAGAAGGTGAACGGAGTTACCAAAAACGAAAAAAAATTTACTAGAAACAAAACCAAGTTACTACAAACGAAAAAAACGGCACTACAAACGACTAGAAGGTGAACGAAGTTACTAGAAACGAAAAAAAATTTACTACAAACGAAACTAAGTTACTACAAACGAAAAAAAACGGCGCTACAAACGCAAGATCGCTACTACAAACGAAATTAAACTACTACAAACGAAAAAAACAGCACTACAAACGAAAAAATCAGCACTACAAACGACTAGAAGGTAAACGGAGTTACTACAAACGAAAAAAAAATTGCTACAAACGAAACTTAATTACTACAAACGAAAAAAACGGCACTACAAACGACTAGAAGGCGAACGGAGTTACTACAAACGAAAAAAAAATTACTACAAACGAAAAAAACGGCACTACAAACGAAAGATCGCTACTGCAAACGAAAAAAACGGCACTACAAACGACTAGAAGGTGAACGGAGTTACTAAAAACGAAAAAAAATTTACTACAAACGAAACTAAGTTACTACAAACGAAAAAAACGGCACTACAAACGACTAGAAGGTGAACGAAGTTACTACACACGAAAAAAAATTTACTACAAACGAAACTAAGTTACTACAAACGAAAAAAACGGCAACTACAAACGAAAGATCGCTACTACAAACGAAATTAAGCTACTACAAAAAAAAACAGCACTACAAACGACTAGAAGGTGAACGGAGTTACTACAAACGAAAAAAAAAATTGCTACAAATGAAACTAAATTACTACAAACGAAAAAAACGGCACTACAAACGACTAGAAGGCGAACGGAGTTACTACAAACGAAAAAAAAATTACTACAAACGAAAAAAACGGCACTACAAACGAAAGATCGCTACTACAAACGAAAAAAACGGCACTACAAACGACTAGAAGGTGAACGGAGTTACTAAAAACGAAAAAAAATTTACTACAAACGAAACTAAGTTACTACAAACGAAAAAAACGGCACTACAAACGACTAGAAGATGAACGGAGTTACTACAAACGAAAAAAAAATTACTACAAACGAAACTAAGTTACTACAAACGAAAAAAACGGCACTACAAACGAAAGATCGCTACTACAAACGAAAAAAACGGCACTACAAACGACTAGAAGGTGAACGGAGTTACTAAAAACGAAAAAAAATTTACTACAAACGAAACTAAGTTACTACAAACGAAAAAAACGGCACTACAAACGACTAGAAGATGAACGAAGTTACTACAAATGAACAAAAATTTACTACAAACAAAACTAAGTCACTACAAACGAAAAAAACGGCATTACAAACGAAAGATCGCTACTACAAACGAAATTAAGCTACTACAAACGAAAAAAACAGCACTACAAACGACTAGAAGGTGAACGGAGTTACTACAAACGAAAAAAAAATTGCTACAAACGAAACCAAATTACTACAAATGAAAAAAACGGCACTACAAACGACTAGAAGGCGAACGGAGTTACTACAAACGAAAAAAAATTACTACAAACGAAACTAAGTTACTACAAACGAAAAAAACGGCACTACAAACGACTAGAAGGCGAACGGAGTTACTACAAACGAAAAAAAATTTACTACAAACGAAATTAAGTTACTACAAACGAAAAAAGCGGCAGTACAAACGACTAGAAGGTGAACGAAGTTACTACAAACGAAAAAAACGGCACTACAAACGAAATTAAGCTACTACAAACGAAATTAATCTACTACAAACGAAAAAAACAGCACTACAAACGACAAGGAGGTAAACGGAGTTACAACAAACGAAAAAAAATTACTACAAACGAAACTAAGTTACTACAAACGAAAAGAACGAAACTACAAACGAAAGATCGCTACTACAAACGAAAAAAACGGCACTACAAACAACTAGAAGGTGAACGGAGTTACTAAAAACGAAAAAAAATTTACTACAAACAAAACCGAGTTACTACAAACGAAAAAAACGGCACTACAAACGACTAGAAGGTGAACGAAGTTACTAGAAACGAAAAAAAATTTACTACAAACGAAACTAAGTTACTACAAACGAAAAAAAACGGCACTACAAACGCAAGATCGCTACTACAAACGAAATTAAACTACTACAAACGAAAAAAACAGCACTACAAACGAAAAAATCAGCACTACAAACGACTAGAAGGTAAACGGAGTTACTACAAACGAAAAAAAAATTGCTACAAACGAAACTAAATTACTACAAACGAAAAAAACGGCACTACAAACGACTAGAAGGCGAACGGAGTTACTACAAACGAAAAAAAAATTACTACAAACGAAAAAAACGGCACTACAAACGAAAGATCGCTACTACAAACAAAAAAACGGCACTACAAACGACTAGAAGGTGAACGGAGTTACTAAAAACGAAAAAAAATTTACTACAAACGAAACTAAGTTACTACAAACGACTAGAAGATGAACGGAGTTACTACAAACGAAAAAAAAATTACTACAAACGAAACTAAGTTACTACAAACGAAAAAAACGGCACTACAAACGAAAGATCGCTACTGCAAACGAAAAAAACGGCACTACAAACGACTAGAAGGTGAACGGAGTTACTAAAAACGAAAAAAAATTTACTACAAACGAAACTAAGTTACTACAAACGAAAAAAACGGCACTACAAACGACTAGAAGATGAACGAAGTTACTACAAATGAACAAAAATTTACTACAAACAAAACTAAGTTACTACAAATGAAAAAAACGGCACTACAAACGAAAGATCGCTACTACAAACGAAATTAAGCTACTACAAACGAAAAAAACAGCACTACAAACGACTAGAAGGCGAACGGAGTTACTACAAACGAAAAAAAATTTACTACAAACGAAACTAAGTTACTACAAACGAAAAAAGCGGCAGTACAAACGACTAGAAGGTGAACGAAGTTACTACAAACGAAAAAAACGGCACTACAAACGAAATTAAGCTACTACAAACGAAATAAACAGCACTACAAACGACAAGGAGGTAAACGGAGTTACTACAAACGAAAAAAAATTACTACAAACGAAACTAAGTTACTACAAACGAAAAGAACGAAACTACAAACGAAAGATCGCTACTACAAACGAAAAAAACGGCACTACAAACAACTAGAAGGTGAACGGAGTTACTAAAAACGAAAAAAAATTTACTACAAACAAAACCAAGTTACTACAAACGAAAAAAACGGCACTACAAACGACTAGAAGGTGAACGAAGTTACTAGAAACGAAAAAAAATTTACTACAAACGAAACGAAGTTACTACAAACGAAAAAAAACGGCACTACAAACGGAAGATCGCTACTACAAACGAAATTAAACTACTACAAACGAAAAAAACAGCACTACAAACGAAAAAATCAGCACTACAAACGACTAGAAGGTAAACGGAGTTACTACAAACGAAAAAAAAATTACTACAAACGAAACTAAGTTACTACAAACGAAAAAAACGGCACTAGAAACGAAAGATTGCTACTACAAACGAAAAAAACGGCACTACAAACGACTAGAAAGTGAACGGAGTTACTAAAAACGAAAAAAAATTTACTACAAACGAAACTAAGTTACTACAATCGAAAAAAACGGCACTACAAACGACTAGAAGGTGAACGAAGTTACTACAAACGAACAAAAATTTACTACAAACAAAACTAAGTTACTACAAACGAAAAAAACGGCACTACAAACGAAAGATCGCTACTACAAACGAAATTAAGCTACTACAAACGAAAAAAACAGCACTACAAACGACTAGAAAGTGAACGGAGTTACTACAAACGAAAAAAAAATTGCTACAAACGAAACTAAATTACTACAAACGAAAAAAACGAACAAATTTACTACAAACAAAACCAAGTTACTACAAACGAAAAAAACGGCACTACAAACGACTAGAAGGTGAACGAAGTTACTAGAAACGAAAAAAAATTTACTACAAACGAAACTAAGTTACTACAAACGAAAAAAAACGGCACTACAAACGCAAGATCGCTACTACAAACGAAATTAAACTACTACAAACGAAAAAAACAGCACTACAAACGAAAAAATCAGCACTACAAACGACTAGAAGGTAAACAGAGTTACTACAAACGAAAAAAAAATTACTACAAACGAAACTAAGTTACTACAAACGAAAAAAACGGCACTAGAAACGAAAAATTGCTACTACAAACGAAAAAAACGGCACTACAAACGACTAGAAAGTGAACGGAGTTACTAAAAACGAAAAAAAATTTACTACAAACGAAACTAAGTTACTACAAACGAAAAAAACGGCACTACAAACGACTAGAAGATGAACGAAGTTACTACAAACGAACAAAAATTTACTACAAACAAAACTAAATTACTACAAACGAAAAAAAACGGCACTACAAACGACTAGAAGGCGAACGGAGTTACTACAAACGAAAAAAAAATTACTACAAACGAAAAAAACGGCACTACAAACGAAAGATCGCTACTACAAACGAAAAAAACGGCACTACAAACGACTAGAAGGTGAACGGAGTTACTAAAAACGAAAAAAAATTTACTACAAACAAAACCAAGTTACTACAAACGAAAAAAACGGCACTACAAACGACTAGAAGGTGAACGGAGTTACTAGAAACGAGAAAAAATTTACTACAAACGAAACCAAGTTACTACAAACGAAAAAAAACGGCACTACAAACGCAAGATCGCTACTACAAACGAAATTAAACTACTACAAACGAAAAAAACAGCACTACAAACGAAAAAATCAGCACTACAAACGACTAGAAGGTAAATGGAGTTACTACAAACGAAAAAAAAATTGCTACAAACGAAACTAAATTACTACAAACGAAAAAAACGGCACTACAAACGACTAGAAGGCGAACGGAGTTACTACAAACGAAAAAAAAATTACTACAAACGAAAAAAACGGCACTACAAACGAAAGATCGCTACTACAAACGAAAAAAACGGCACTACAAACGACTAGAAGGTGAACGGAGTTACTAAAAACGAAAAAAAATTTACTACAAACGAAACTAAGTTACTACAAACGAAAAAAACGGGACTACAAACGACTAGAAGGTGAACGAAGTTACTACAAACGAAAAAAAATTTACTACAAACGAAACTAAGTTACTACAAACGAAAAAAACGGCACTACAAACGAAAGATCGCTACTACAAACGAAATTAAGCTACTACAAAAAAAAAACAGCACTACAAACGACTAGAAGGTGAACGGAGTTACTACAAACGAAAAAAAAATTGCTACAAATGAAACTAAATTACTACAAACGAAAAAAACGGCACTACAAACGACTAGAAGGCGAACGGAGTTACTACAAACGAAAAAAAAATTACTACAAACGAAAAAAACGGCACTACAAACGAAAGATCGCTACTACAAACGAAAAAAACGGCACTACAAACGACTAGAAGGTGAACGGAGTTACTAAAAACGAAAAAAAATTTACTACAAACGAAACTAAGTTACTACAAACGAAAAAAACGGCACTACAAACGACTAGAAGATAAACGGAGTTACTACAAACGAAAAAAAAATTACTACAAACGAAACTAAGTTACTACAAACGAAAAATCGCTACTACAAACGAAGCTAAGCTACTACAAACGAAAAAAACAGCACTACAAACGACTAAAAGGTAAACGGAGTTACTACAAACGAAAAAAAAATTACTACAAATGAAACTAAGTTACTACAAACGAAAAAAACGGCACTACAAACGAAAGATCGCTACTACAAACGAAACTAAGCGACTACAAACGAAAAAAACAGCACTACAAATGACTAGAAGGTAAACGGAGTTACTACAAACGAAAAAAAATTACTACAAACGAAACTAAGTTACTACAAACGAAAAAAACGGCACTACAAACGAAAGATCGCTACTCCAAACGAAACTAAGCTACTACAAACGAAAAAAACAGCACTACAAACGACTAGAAGGTAAACGGAGTTACCACAAACGAAAAATAAATTACTACAAATGAAACTAAGTTACTACAAACGAAAAAAACGGCACTACAAACGACTAGAAAGTAAACGGAGTTACTACAAACAAACAAAAAATTGCTACAAACGAAACTAAGTTACTACAAACGAAAAAAACGGCACTACTAACGACTAGAAGGTAAACGGAGTTACTACAAACGAAAAAAAATTTACTACAAACGAAACTAAGTTACTACAAACGAAAAAAAATTTACTACAAACGAAACTAAGTTACTACAAACGAAACTAAGTTACTACAAACGAAACTAAGTTACTACAAACGAAACTAAGTTACTACAAACGAAACTAAGTTACTACAAACGAAAAAAGCGGCACTACAAACGACTAGAAGGTGAACGAAGTTACTACAAACGAAAAAAACGGCACTACAAACGAAAGATCGCTACTACAAACGAAATTAAGCTACTACAAACGAAAAAAACAGCAATACAAACGACAAGAAGGTAAACAGAGTTACTACAAACGAAAAAAAAAATTACTACAAACGAAACTGAGTTACTACAAACGAAAAGAACGGAACTACAAACGAAAAATCGCTACTACAAACCAAAAAACGACACTACAAACGACTAGAAGGTGAACGGAGTTACTAAAAACGAAAAAAAATTTACTACAAACGAAACTAAGTTACTACAAATGAAAAAAACGGCACTACAAACGACTAGAAGGTGAACGAAGTTACTACAAACGAAAAAAAATTTACTACAAACGAAACTAAGTTACTACAAACGAAAAAAACGGCACTACAAACGAAAGATCGCTACTACAAACGAAATTAAGCTACTACAAACAAAAAAAAACAGCACTACAAACGACTAGAGGGTGAACGGAGTTACTACAAACGAAAAAAAAAATTGCTACAAATGAAACTAAATTACTACAAACGAAAAAAACGGCACTACAAACGACTAGAAGGCGAACGGAGTTACTACAAACGAAAAAAAAATTACTACAAACGAAAAAAACGGCACTACAAACGGAAGATCGCTACTACAAACGAAAAAAACGGCACTACAAACGACTAGAAGGTGAACGGAGTTACTAAAAACGAAAAAAAATTTACTACAAACGAAACTAAGTTACTACAAACGAAAAAAACGGCACTACAAACGACTAGAAGATGAACGGAGTTACTACAAACGAAAAACAAATTACTACAAACGAAACTAAGTTACTACAAACGAAAAAAACGGCACTAAAAACGAAAGATCGCTACTACAAACGAAAAAAACGGCACTACAAACGACTAGAAGGTGAACGGAGTTACTAAAAACGAAAAAAAATTTACTACAAACAAAACTAAGTTACTACAAACGAAAAAAACGGCACTACAAACGACTAGAAGATGAACGAAGTTACTACAAATGAACAAAAATTTACTACAAACAAAACTAAGTTACTACAAACGAAAAAAACGGCATTACAAACGAAAGATCGCTACTACAAACGAAATTAAGCTACTACAAACGAAAAAAACAGCACTACAAACGACTAGAAGGTGAACGGAGTTACTACAAACGAAAAAAAAATTGCTCCAAACGAAACCAAATTACTACAAATGAAAAAAACGGCACTACAAACGACTAGAAGGCGAACGGAGTTACTACAAACGAAAAAAAATTACTACAAACGAAACTAAGTTACTACAAACGAAAAAAACGGCACTACAAACGACTAGAAGGCGAACGGAGTTACTACAAACGAAAAAAAATTTACTACAAACGAAACTAAGTTACTACAAACGAAAAAAGCGGCAGTACAAACGACTAGAAGGTGAACGAAGTTACTACAAACGAAAAAAACGGCACTACAAACGAAATTAAGCTACTACAAATGAAATTAAGCTACTACAAACGAAAAAAACAGCACTACAAACGACAAGGAGGTAAACGGAGTTACTACAAACGAAAAAAAATTACTACAAACGAAACTAAGTTACTACAAACGAAAAGAACGAAACTACAAACGAAAGATCGCTACTACAAACGAAAAAAACGGCACTACAAACAACTAGAAGGTGAACGGAGTTACTAAAAACGAAAAAAAAATTACTAGAAACAAAACCAAGTTACTACAAACGAAAAAAACGGCACTACAAACGACTAGAAGGTGAACGAAGTTACTAGAAACGAAAAAAAATTTACTACAAACGAAACTAAGTTACTACAAACGAAAAAAAACGGCGCTACAAACGCAAGATCGCTACTACAAACGAAATTAAACTACTACAAACGAAAAAAACAGCACTACAAACGAAAAAATCAGCACTACAAACGACTAGAAGGTAAACGGAGTTACTACAAACGAAAAAAAAATTGCTACAAACGAAACTAAATTACTACAAACGAAAAAAACGGCACTACAAACGACTAGAAGGCGAACGGAGTTACTACAAACGAAAAAAAAATTACTACAAACGAAAAAAACGGCACTACAAACGAAAGATCGCTACTACAAACGAAAAAAACGGCACTACAAACGACTAGAAGGTGAACGGAGTTACTAAAAACGAAAAAAAATTTACTACAAACGAAACTAAGTTACTACAAACGAAAAAAACGGCACTACAAACGACTAGAAGGTAAACGAAGTTACTACAAACGAAAAAAAATTTACTACAAACGAAACTAAGTTACTACAAACGAAAAAAACGGCAACTACAAACGAAAGATCGCTACTACAAACGAAATTAAGCTACTACAAAAAAAAAAAAAACAGCACTACAAACGACTAGAAGGTGAACGGAGTTACTACAAACGAAAAAAAAAATTGCTACAAATGAAACTAAATTACTACAAACGAAAAAAACGGCACTACAAACGACTAGAAGGCGAACGGAGTTACTACAAACGAAAAAAAAATTACTACAAACGAAAAAAACGGCACTACAAACGAAAGATCGCTACTACAAACGAAAAAAACGGCACTACAAACGACTAGAAGGTGAACGGAGTTACTACAAACGAAAAAAAATTTACTAGAAACAAAACCAAGTTACTACAAACGAAAAAAACGGCACTACAAACGACTAGAAGATGAACGAAGTTACTACAAATGAACAAAAATTTACTACAAACAAAACTAAGTTACTACAAACGAAAAAAACGGCATTACAAACGAAAGATCGCTACTACAAACGAAATTAAGCTACTACAAACGAAAAAAACAGCACTACAAACGACTAGAGAGTGAACGGAGTTACTACAAACGAAAAAAAAATTGCTACAAACGAAACCAAATTACTACAAATGAAAAAAACGGCACTACAAACGACTAGAAGGCGAACGGAGTTACTACAAACGAAAAAAAATTACTACAAACGAAACTAAGTTACTACAAACGAAAAAAACGGCACTACAAACGACTAGAAGGCGAACGGAGTTACTACAAACGAAAAAAAATTTACTACAAACGAAACTAAGTTACTACAAACGAAAAAAGCGGCAGTACAAACGACTAGAAGGTGAACGAAGTTACTACAAACGAAAAAAACGGCACTACAAACGAAATTAAGCTACTACAAATGAAATTAAGCTACTACAAACGAAAAAAACAGCACTACAAACGACAAGGAGGTAAACGGAGTTACTACAAACGAAAAAAAATTACTACAAACGAAACTAAGTTACTACAAACGAAAAGAACGAAACTACAAACGAAAGATCGCTACTACAAACGAAAAAAACGGCACTACAAACAACTAGAAGGTGAACGGAGTTACTAAAAACGAAAAAAAAATTACTAGAAACAAAACCAAGTTACTACAAACGAAAAAAACGGCACTACAAACGACTAGAAGGTGAACGAAGTTACTAGAAACGAAAAAAAATTTACTACAAACGAAACTAAGTTACTACAAACGAAAAAAAACGGCGCTACAAACGCAAGATCGCTACTACAAACGAAATTAAACTACTACAAACGAAAAAAACAGCACTACAAACGAAAAAATCAGCACTACAAACGACTAGAAGGTAAACGGAGTTACTACAAACGAAAAAAAAATTGCTACAAACGAAACTAAATTACTACAAACGAAAAAAACGGCACTACAAACGACTAGAAGGCGAACGGAGTTACTACAAACGAAAAAAAAATTACTACAAACGAAAAAAACGGCACTACAAACGAAAGATCGCTACTACAAACGAAAAAAACGGCACTACAAACGACTAGAAGGTGAACGGAGTTACTAAAAACGAAAAAAAATTTACTACAAACGAAACTAAGTTACTACAAACGAAAAAAACGGAACTACAAACGACTAGAAGGTGAACGAAGTTACTACACACGAAAAAAAATTTACTACAAACGAAACTAAGTTACTACAAACGAAAAAAACGGCAACTACAAACGAAAGATCGCTACTACAAACGAAATTAAGCTACTACAAAAAAAAAAAAAACAGCACTACAAACGACTAGAAGGTGAACGGAGTTACTACAAACGAAAAAAAAATTGCTACAAATGAAACTAAATTACTACAAACGAAAAAAACGGCACTACAAACGACTAGAAGGCGAACGGAGTTACTACAAACGAAAAAAAAATTACTACAAACGAAACTAAGTTACTACAAACGAAAAAAACGGCACTACAAACGAAAGATCGCTACTGCAAACGAAAAAAACGGCACTACAAACGACTAGAAGATGAACGAAGTTACTACAAATGAACAAAAATTTACTACAAACAAAACTAAGTTACTACAAACGAAAAAAACGGCATTACAAACGAAAGATCGCTACTACAAACGAAATTAAGCTACTACAAACGAAAAAAACAGCACTACAAACGACTAGAAGGTGAACGGAGTTACTACAAACGAAAAAAAAATTGCTACAAACGAAATCAAATTACTACAAATGAAAAAAACGGCACTACAAACGACTAGAAGGCGAACGGAGTTACTACAAACGAAAAAAAATTACTACAAACGAAACTAAGTTACTACAAACGAAAAAAACGGCACTACAAACGACTAGAAGGCGAACGGAGTTACTACAAACGAAAAAAAATTTACTACAAACGAAATTAAGTTACTACAAACGAAAAAAGCGGCAGTACAAACGACTAGAAGGTGAACGAAGTTACTACAAACGAAAAAAACGGCACTACAAACGAAAGATCGCTACTACAAACGAAATTAAGCTACTACAAACGAAAAAAACAGCACTACAAACGACAAGAAGGTAAACAGAGTTACTACAAACGAAAAAAAAATTACTACAAACGAAACTAAGTTACTACAAACGAAAAGAACGGAACTACAAACGAAAAATCGCTACTACAAACCAAAAAACGACACTACAAACGACTAGAAGGTGAACGGAGTTACTAAAAACGAAAAAAAATTTACTACAAACGAAACTAAGTTACTATAAATGAAAAAAACGGCACTACAAACGACTAGAAGGTGAACGAAGTTACTACAAACGAAAAAAAATTTACTACAAACAAAACTAAGTTACTACAAACGAAAAAAACGGCATTACAAACGAAAGATCGCTACTACAAACGAAATTAAGCTACTACAAACGAAAAAAACAGCACTACAAACGACTAGAAGGTGAACGGAGTTACTACAAACGAAAAAAAAATTGCTACAAACGAAACCAAATTACTACAAATGAAAAAAACGGCACTACAAACGACTAGAAGGCGAACGGAGTTACTACAAACGAAAAAAATTACTACAAACGAAACTAAGTTACTACAAACGAAAAAAACGGCACTACAAACGACTAGAAGGCGAACGGAGTTACTACAAACGAAAAAAAATTTACTACAAACGAAATTAAGTTACTACAAACGAAAAAAGCGGCAGTACAAACGACTAGAAGGTGAACGAAGTTACTACAAACGAAAAAAACGGCACTACAAACGAAAGATCGCTACTACAAACGAAATTAAGCTACTACAAACGAAAAAAACAGCACTACAAACGACAAGAAGGTAAACAGAGTTACTACAAACGAAAAAAAAATTACTACAAACGAAACAAAGTTACTACAAACGAAAAGAACGGAACTACAAACGAAAAATCGCTACTACAAACCAAAAAACGACACTACAAACGACTAGAAGGTGAACGGAGTTACTAAAAACGAAAAAAACGGCACTACAAACGAAATTGAGCTACTACAAACGAAATTAATCTACTACAAACGAAAAAAACAGCACTACAAACGACAAGGAGGTAAACGGAGTTACTACAAACGAAAAAAAATTACTACAAACGAAACTAAGTTACTACAAACGAAAAGAACGAAACTACAAACGAAAGATCGCTACTACAAACGAAAAAAACGGCACTACAAACAACTAGAAGGTGAACGGAGTTACTAAAAACGAAAAAAAATTTACTACAAACAAAACCAAGTTACTACAAACGAAAAAAACGGCACTACAAACGACTAGAAGGTGAACGAAGTTACTAGAAACGAAAAAAAATTTACTACCAACGAAACTAAGTTACTACAAACGAAAAAAAACGGCGCTACAAACGCAAGATCGCTACTACAAACGAAATTAAACTACTACAAACGAAAAAAACAGCACTACAAACGAAAAAATCAGCACTACAAACGACTAGAAGGTAAACGGAGTTACTACAAACGAAAAAAAAATTGCTACAAACAAAACTAAATTACTACAAACGAAAAAAACGGCACTACAAACGACTAGAAGGCGAACGGAGTTACTACAAACGAAAAAAAAATTACTACAAACGAAAAAAACGGCACTACAAACGAAAGATCGCTACTACAAACGAAAAAAACGGCACTACAAACGACTAGAAGGTGAACGGAGTTACTAAAAACGAAAAAAAATTTACTACAAACGAAACTAAGTTACTACAAACGAAAAAAACGGCACTACAAACGACTAGAAGGTGAACGAAGTTACTACAAACGAAAAAAAATTTACTACAAACGAAACTAAGTTACTACAAACGAAAAAAACGGCAACTACAAACGAAAGATCGCTACTACAAACGAAAAAAACGGCACTACAAACGACTAGAAGGTGAACGGAGTTACTAAAAACGAAAAAAAAATTACTACAAACGAAACTAAGTTACTACAAACGAAAAAAACGGCACTACAAACGACTAGAAGATGAACGAAGTTACTACAAATGAACAAAAATTTACTACAAACAAAACTAAGTTACTACAAACGAAAAAAACGGCATTACAAACGAAAGATCGCTACTACAAACGAAATTAAGCTACTACAAACGAAAAAAACAGCACTACGAACGACTAGAAGGTGAACGGAGTTACTACAAACGAAAAAAAAATTGCTACAAACGAAACCAAATTACTACAAATGAAAAAAACGGCACTACAAACGACTAGAAGGCGAACGGAGTTACTACAAACGAAAAAAAATTACTACAAACGAAACTAAGTTACTACAAACGAAAAAAATGGCACTACAAACGACTAGAAGGCGAACGGAGTTACTACAAACGAAAAAAAATTTACTACAAACGAAATTAAGTTACTACAAACGAAAAAAGCGGCAGTACAAACGACTAGAAGGTGAACGAAGTTACTACAAACGAAAAAAACGGCACTACAAACGAAATTAAGCTACTACAAACGAAATTAATCTACTACAAACGAAAAAAACAGCACTACAAACGACAAGGAGGTAAACGGAGTTACTACAAACGAAAAAAAATTACTACAAACGAAACTAAGTTACTACAAACGAAAAGAACGAAACTACAAACGAAAGATCGCTACTACAAACGAAAAAAACGGCACTACAAACAACTAGAAGGTGAACGGAGTTACTAAAAACGAAAAAAAATTTACTACAAACAAAACCAAGTTACTACAAACGAAAAAAACGGCACTACAAACGACTAGAAGGTGAACGAAGTTACTAGAAACGAAAAAAAATTTACTACAAACGAAACTAAGCTACTACAAACGAAAAAAAACGGCACTACAAACGCAAGATCGCTACTACAAACGAAATTAAACTACTACAAACGAAAAAAACAGCACCACAAACGAAAAAATCAGCACTACAAACGACTAGAAGGTAAACGGAGTTACTACAAACGAAAAAAAAATTGCTACAAACGAAACTAAATTACTACAAACGAAAAAAACGGCACTACAAACGACTAGAAGGCGAACGGAGTTACTACAAACGAAAAAAAAATTACTACAAACGAAAAAAACGGCACTACAAACGAAAGATCGCTACTACAAACAAAAAAAACGGCACTACAAACGACTAGAAGGTGAACGGAGTTACTAAAAACGAAAAAAAATTTACTACAAACGAAACTAAGTTACTACAAACGAAAAAAACGGCACTACAAACGACTAGAAGATGAACGGAGTTACTACAAACGAAAAAAAAATTACTACAAACGAAACTAAGTTACTACAAACGAAAAAAACGGCACTACAAACGAAAGATCGCTACTGCAAACGAAAAAAACGGCACTACAAACGACTAGAAGGTGAACGGAGTTACTAAAAACGAAAAAAAATTTACTACAAACGAAACTAAGTTACTACAAACGAAAAAAACGGCACTACAAACGACTAGAAGATGAACGAAGTTACTACAAATGAACAAAAATTTACTACAAACAAAACTAAGTTACTACAAATGAAAAAAACGGCACTACAAACGAAAGATCGCTACTACAAACGAAATTAAGCTACTACAAACGAAAAAAACAGCACTACAAACGACTAGAAGGCGAACGGAGTTACTACAAACGAAAAAAAATTTACTACAAACGAAACTAAGTTACTACAAACGAAAAAAGCGGCAGTACAAACGACTAGAAGGTGAACGAAGTTACTACAAACGAAAAAAACGGCACTACAAACGAAATTAAGCTACTACAAACGAAAAAAACAGCACTACAAACGACAAGGAGGTAAACGGAGTTACTACAAACGAAAAAAAATTACTACAAACGAAACTAAGTTACTACAAACGAAAAGAACGAAACTACAAACGAAAGATCGCTACTACAAACGAAAAAAACGGCACTACAAACAACTAGAAGGTGAACGGAGTTACTAAAAACGAAAAAAAATTTACTACAAACAAAACCAAGTTACTACAAACGAAAAAAACGGCACTACAAACGACTAGAAGGTGAACGAAGTTACTAGAAACGAAAAAAAATTTACTACAAACGAAATGAAGTTACTACAAACGAAAAAAAACGGCACTACAAACGGAAGATCGCTACTACAAACGAAATTAAACTACTACAAACGAAAAAAACAGCACTACAAACGAAAAAATCAGCACTACAAACGACTAGAAGGTAAACGGAGTTACTACAAAAGAAAAAAAAATTACTACAAACGAAACTAAGTTACTACAAACGAAAAAAACGGCACTAGAAACGAAAGATTGCTACTACAAACGAAAAAAACGGCACTACAAACGACTAGAAAGTGAACGGAGTTACTAAAAACGAAAAAAAATTTACTACAAACGAAACTAAGTTACTACAATCGAAAAAAACGGCACTACAAACGACTAGAAGATGAACGAAGTTACTACAAACGAACAAAAATTTACTACAAACAAAACTAAGTTACTACAAACGAAAAAAACGGCACTACAAACGAAAGATCGCTACTACAAACGAAATTAAGCTACTACAAACGAAAAAAACAGCACTACAAACGACTAGAAAGTGAACGGAGTTACTACAAACGAAAAAAAAATTGCTACAAACGAAACTAAATTACTACAAACGAAAAAAACGAAAAAATTTACTACAAACAAAACCAAGTTACTACAAACGAAAAAAACGGCACTACAAACGACTAGAAGGTGAACGAAGTTACTAGAAACGAAAAAAAATTCACTACAAACGAAACTAAGTTACTACAAACGAAAAAAAACGGCACTACAAACGCAAGATCGCTACTACAAACGAAATTAAACTACTACAAACGAAAAAAACAGCACTACAAACGAAAAAATCAGCACTACAAACGACTAGAAGGTAAACAGAGTTACTACAAACGAAAAAAAAATTACTACAAACGAAACTAAGTTACTACAAACGAAAAAAACGGCACTAGAAACGAAATATTGCTACTACAAACGAAAAAAACGGCACTACAAACGACTAGAAAGTAAACGGAGTTACTAAAAACGAAAAAAAATTTACTACAAACGAAACTAAGTTACTACAAACGAAAAAAACGGCACTACAAACGACTAGAAGATGAACGAAGTTACTACAAACGAACAAAAATTTACTACAAACAAAACTAAATTACTACAAACGAAAAAAACGGTACTACAAACGACTAGAAGGCGAACGGAGTTACTACAAACGAAAAAAAAATTACTACAAACGAAAAAAACGGCACTACAAACGAAAGATCGCTACTACAAACGAAAAAAACGGCACTACAAACGACTAGAAGGTGAACGGAGTTACTAAAAACGAAAAAAAATTTACTACAAACGAAACTAAGTTACTACAAACGAAAAAAACGGCACTACAAACGACTAGAAGATGAACGGAGTTACTACAAACGAAAAAAAAATTACTACAAACGAAACTAAGTTACTACAAACGAAAAAAACGGCACTACAAACGAAAGATCGCTACTACAAACGAAAAAAACGGCACTACAAACGACTAGAAGGTGAACGGAGTTACTAAAAACGAAAAAAAATTTACTACAAACGAAACTAAGTTACTACAAACGAAAAAAACGGCACTACAAACGACTAGAAGATGAACGAAGTTACTACAAATGAACAAAAATTTACTACAAACAAAACTAAGTTACTACAAACGAAAAAAACGGCATTACAAACGAAAGATCGCTACTACAAACGCAATTAAGCTACTACAAACGAAAAAAACAGCACTACAAACGACTAGAAGGTGAACGGAGTTACTACAAACGAAAAAAAAATTGCTACAAACGAAATCAAATTACTACAAATGAAAAAAACGGCACTACAAACGACTAGAAGGCGAACGGAGTTACTACAAACGAAAAAAAATTACTACAAACGAAACTAAGTTACTACAAACGAAAAAAACGGCACTACAAACGACTAGAAGGCGAACGGAGTTACTACAAACGAAAAAAAATTTACTACAAACGAAATTAAGTTACTACAAACGAAAAAAGCGGCAGTACAAACGACTAGAAGGTGAACGAAGTTACTACAAACGAAAAAAACGGCACTACAAACGAAAGATCGCTACTACAAACGAAATTAAGCTACTACAAACGAAAAAAACAGCACTACAAACGACAAGGAGGTAAACGGAGTTACTACAAACGAAAAAAAATTACTACAAACGAAACTAAGTTACTACAAACGAAAAGAACGAAACTACAAACGAAAGATCGCTACTACAAACGAAAAAAACGGCACTACAAACAACTAGAAGGTGAACGGAGTTACTAAAAACGAAAAAAAATTTACTACAAACAAAACCAAGTTACTACAAACGAAAAAAACGGCACTACAAACGACTAGAAGGTGAACGAAGTTACTAGAAACGAAAAAAAATTTACTACAAACGAAACTAAGCTACTACAAACGAAAAAAAACGGCACTACAAACGCAAGATCGCTACTACAAACGAAATTAAACTACTACAAACGAAAAAAACAGCACCACAAACGAAAAAATCAGCACTACAAACGACTAGAAGGTAAACGGAGTTACTACAAACGAAAAAAAAATTGCTACAAACGAAACTAAATTACTACAAACGAAAAAAACGGCACTACAAACGACTAGAAGGCGAACGGAGTTACTACAAACGAAAAAAAAATTACTACAAACGAAAAAAACGGCACTACAAACGAAAGATCGCTACTACAAACAAAAAAAACGGCACTACAAACGACTAGAAGGTGAACGGAGTTACTAAAAACGAAAAAAAATTTACTACAAACGAAACTAAGTTACTACAAACGAAAAAAACGGCACTACAAACGACTAGAAGATGAACGGAGTTACTACAAACGAAAAAAAAATTACTACAAACGAAACTAAGTTACTACAAACGAAAAAAACGGCACTACAAACGAAAGATCGCTACTGCAAACGAAAAAAACGGCACTACAAACGACTAGAAGGTGAACGGAGTTACTAAAAACGAAAAAAAATTTACTACAAACGAAACTAAGTTACTACAAACGAAAAAAACGGCACTACAAACGACTAGAAGATGAACGAAGTTACTACAAATGAACAAAAATTTACTACAAACAAAACTAAGTTACTACAAATGAAAAAAACGGCACTACAAACGAAAGATCGCTACTACAAACGAAATTAAGCTACTACAAACGAAAAAAACAGCACTACAAACGACTAGAAGGCGAACGGAGTTACTACAAACGAAAAAAAATTTACTACAAACGAAACTAAGTTACTACAAACGAAAAAAGCGGCAGTACAAACGACTAGAAGGTGAACGAAGTTACTACAAACGAAAAAAACGGCACTACAAACGAAATTAAGCTACTACAAACGAAAAAAACAGCACTACAAACGACAAGGAGGTAAACGGAGTTACTACAAACGAAAAAAAATTACTACAAACGAAACTAAGTTACTACAAACGAAAAGAACGAAACTACAAACGAAAGATCGCTACTACAAACGAAAAAAACGGCACTACAAACAACTAGAAGGTGAACGGAGTTACTAAAAACGAAAAAAAATTTACTACAAACAAAACCAAGTTACTACAAACGAAAAAAACGGCACTACAAACGACTAGAAGGTGAACGAAGTTACTAGAAACGAAAAAAAATTTACTACAAACGAAATGAAGTTACTACAAACGAAAAAAAACGGCACTACAAACGGAAGATCGCTACTACAAACGAAATTAAACTACTACAAACGAAAAAAACAGCACTACAAACGAAAAAATCAGCACTACAAACGACTAGAAGGTAAACGGAGTTACTACAAAAGAAAAAAAAATTACTACAAACGAAACTAAGTTACTACAAACGAAAAAAACGGCACTAGAAACGAAAGATTGCTACTACAAACGAAAAAAACGGCACTACAAACGACTAGAAAGTGAACGGAGTTACTAAAAACGAAAAAAAATTTACTACAAACGAAACTAAGTTACTACAATCGAAAAAAACGGCACTACAAACGACTAGAAGATGAACGAAGTTACTACAAACGAACAAAAATTTACTACAAACAAAACTAAGTTACTACAAACGAAAAAAACGGCACTACAAACGAAAGATCGCTACTACAAACGAAATTAAGCTACTACAAACGAAAAAAACAGCACTACAAACGACTAGAAAGTGAACGGAGTTACTACAAACGAAAAAAAAATTGCTACAAACGAAACTAAATTACTACAAACAAAAAAAACGAAAAAATTTACTACAAACAAAACCAAGTTACTACAAACGAAAAAAACGGCACTACAAACGACTAGAAGGTGAACGAAGTTACTAGAAACGAAAAAAAATTCACTACAAACGAAACTAAGTTACTACAAACGAAAAAAAACGGCACTACAAACGCAAGATCGCTACTACAAACGAAATTAAACTACTACAAACGAAAAAAACAGCACTACAAACGAAAAAATCAGCACTACAAACGACTAGAAGGTAAACAGAGTTACTACAAACGAAAAAAAAATTACTACAAACGAAACTAAGTTACTACAAACGAAAAAAACGGCACTAGAAACGAAATATTGCTACTACAAACGAAAAAAACGGCACTACAAACGACTAGAAAGTAAACGGAGTTACTAAAAACGAAAAAAAATTTACTACAAACGAAACTAAGTTACTACAAACGAAAAAAACGGCACTACAAACGACTAGAAGATGAACGAAGTTACTACAAACGAACAAAAATTTACTACAAACAAAACTAAATTACTACAAACGAAAAAAACGGTACTACAAACGACTAGAAGGCGAACGGAGTTACTACAAACGAAAAAAAAATTACTACAAACGAAAAAAACGGCACTACAAACGAAAGATCGCTACTACAAACGAAAAAAACGGCACTACAAACGACTAGAAGGTGAACGGAGTTACTAAAAACGAAAAAAAATTTACTACAAACGAAACTAAGTTACTACAAACGAAAAAAACGGCACTACAAACGACTAGAAGATGAACGGAGTTACTACAAACGAAAAAAAAATTACTACAAACGAAACTAAGTTACTACAAACGAAAAAAACGGCACTACAAACGAAAGATCGCTACTACAAACGAAAAAAACGGCACTACAAACGACTAGAAGGTGAACGGAGTTACTAAAAACGAAAAAAAATTTACTACAAACGAAACTAAGTTACTACAAACGAAAAAAACGGCACTACAAACGACTAGAAGATGAACGAAGTTACTACAAATGAACAAAAATTTACTACAAACAAAACTAAGTTACTACAAACGAAAAAAACGGCATTACAAACGAAAGATCGCTACTACAAACGCAATTAAGCTACTACAAACGAAAAAAACAGCACTACAAACGACTAGAAGGTGAACGGAGTTACTACAAACGAAAAAAAAATTGCTACAAACGAAATCAAATTACTACAAATGAAAAAAACGGCACTACAAACGACTAGAAGGCGAACGGAGTTACTACAAACGAAAAAAAATTACTACAAACGAAACTAAGTTACTACAAACGAAAAAAACGGCACTACAAACGACTAGAAGGCGAACGGAGTTACTACAAACGAAAAAAAATTTACTACAAACGAAATTAAGTTACTACAAACGAAAAAAGCGGCAGTACAAACGACTAGAAGGTGAACGAAGTTACTACAAACGAAAAAAACGGCACTACAAACGAAAGATCGCTACTACAAACGAAATTAAGCTACTACAAACGAAAAAAACAGCACTACAAACGACAAGAAGGTAAACAGAGTTACTACAAACGAAAAAAAAATTACTACAAACGAAACTAAGTTACTACAAACGAAAAGAACGGAACTACAAACGAAAAATCGCTACTACAAACCAAAAAACGACCCTACAAACGACTAGAAGGTGAACGGAGTTACTAAAAACGAAAAAAAATTTACTACAAACGAAACTAAGTTACTATAAATGAAAAAAACGGCACTACAAACGACTAGAAGGTGAACGAAGTTACTACAAACGAAAAAAAATTTACTACAAACAAAACTAAGTTACTACAAACGAAAAAAACGGCATTACAAACGAAAGATCGCTACTACAAACGAAATTAAGCTACTACAAACGAAAAAAACAGCACTACAAACGACTAGAAGGTGAACGGAGTTACTACAAACGAAAAAAAAATTGCTACAAACGAAACCAAATTACTACAAATGAAAAAAACGGCACTACAAACGACTAGAAGGCGAACGAAGTTACTACAAACGAAAAAAAATTTACTACAAACGAAACTAAGTTACTACAAACGAAAAAAACGGCACTACAAACGACTAGAAGGCGAACGGAGTTACTACAAACGAAAAAAAATTTACTACAAACGAAATTAAGTTACTACAAACGAAAAAAGCGGCAGTACAAACGACTAGAAGGTGAACGAAGTTACTACAAACGAAAAAAACGGCACTACAAACGAAAGATCGCTACTACAAACGAAATTAAGCTACTACAAACGAAAAAAACAGCACTACAAACGACAAGAAGGTAAACAGAGTTACTACAAACGAAAAAAAAATTACTACAAACGAAACAAAGTTACTACAAACGAAAAGAACGGAACTACAAACGAAAAATCGCTACTACAAACCAAAAAACGACACTACAAACGACTAGAAGGTGAACGGAGTTACTAAAAACGAAAAAAAATTTACTACAAACGAAACTAAGTTACTACAAATGAAAAAAACGGCACTACAAACGACTAGAAGGTGAACGAAGTTACTACAAACGAAAAAAAATTTACTACAAACGAAACTAAGTTACTACAAACGAAAAAAACGGCACTACAAACGAAATTAAGCTACTACAAACAAAAAAAAACAGCACTACAAACGACTAGAGGGTGAACGGAGTTACTACAAACGAAAAAAAAAATTGCTACAAATGAAACTAAATTACTACAAACGAAAAAAACGGCACTACAAACGACTAGAAGGCGAACGGAGTTACTACAAACGAAAAAAAAATTACTACAAACGAAAAAAACGGCACTACAAACGAAAGATCGCTACTACAAACGAAAAAAACGGCACTACAAACGACTAGAAGGTGAACGGAGTTACTAAAAACGAAAAAAATTTTACTACAAACGAAACTAAGTTACTACAAACGAAAAAAACGGCACTACAAACGACTAGAAGATGAACGGAGTTACTACAAACGAAAAACAAATTACTACAAACGAAACTAAGTTACTACAAACGAAAAAAACGGCACTACAAACGAAAGATCGCTACTACAAACGAAAAAAACGCCACTACAAACGACTAGAAGGTGAACGGAGTTACTAAAAACAAAAAAAAATTTACTACAAACGAAACTAAGTTACTACAAACGAAAAAAACGGCACTACAAACGACTAGAAGATGAACGAAGTTACTACAAATGAACAAAAATTTACTACAAACAAAACTAAGTTACTACAAACGAAAAAAACGGCATTACAAACGAAAGATCGCTACTACAAACGAAATTAAGCTACTACAAACGAAAAAAACAGCACTACAAACGACTAGAAGGTGAACGGAGTTACTACAAACGAAAAAAAAATTGCTACAAACGAAACCAAATTACTACAAATGAAAAAAACGGCACTACAAACGACTAGAAGGCGAACGGAGTTACTACAAACGAAAAAAAATTACTACAAACGAAACTAAGTTACTACAATCGAAAAAAACGGCACTACAAACGACTAGAAGGCGAACGGAGTTACTACAAACGAAAAAAAATTTACTACAAACGAAACTAAGTTACTACAAACGAAAAAAGCGGCAGTACAAACGACTAGAAGGCGAACGGAGTTACTACAAACGAAAAAAAAATTACTACAAACGAAAAAAACGGCACTACAAACGAAAGATCGCTACTACAAACGAAAAAAACGGCACTACAAACGACTAGAAGGTGAACGGAGTTACTAAAAACAAAAAAAAATTTACTACAAACGAAACTAAGTTACTACAAACGAAAAAAACGGCACTACAAACGACTAGAAGATGAACGGAGTTACTACAAACGAAAAAAAAATTACTACAAACGAAACTAAGTTACTACAAACGAAAAAAACGGCACTACAAACGAAAGATCGCTACTACAAACGAAAAAAACGGCACTACAAACGACTAGAAGGCGAACGGAGTTACTACAAACGAAACAAAAATTACTACAAACGAAAAAAACGGCACTACAAACGAAAGATCGCTACTACAAACAAAAAAAACGGCACTACAAACGACTAGAAGGTGAACGGAGTTACTAAAAACGAAAAAAAATTTACTACAAACGAAACTAAGTTACTACAAACGAAAAAAACGGCACTACAAACGACTAGAAGATGAACGGAGTTACTACAAACGAAAAAAAAATTACTACAAACGAAACTAAGTTACTACAAACGAAAAAAACGGCACTACAAACGAAAGATCGCTACTGCAAACGAAAAAAACGGCACTACAAACGACTAGAAGGTGAACGGAGTTACTAAAAACGAAAAAAAATTTACTACAAACGAAACTAAGTTACTACAAACGAAAAAAACGGCACTACAAACGACTAGAAGATGAACGAAGTTACTACAAATGAACAAAAATTTACTACAAACAAAACTAAGTTACTACAAATGAAAAAAACGGCACTACAAACGAAAGATCGCTACTACAAACGAAATTAAGCTACTACAAACGAAAAAAACAGCACTACAAACGACTAGAAGGCGAACGGAGTTACTACAAACGAAAAAAAATTTACTACAAACGAAACTAAGTTACTACAAACGAAAAAAGCGGCAGTACAAACGACTAGAAGGTGAACGAAGTTACTACAAACGAAAAAAACGGCACTACAAACGAAATTAAGCTACTACAAACGAAAAAAACAGCACTACAAACGACAAGGAGGTAAACGGAGTTACTACAAACGAAAAAAAATTACTACAAACGAAACTAAGTTACTACAAACGAAAAGAACGAAACTACAAACGAAAGATCGCTACTACAAACGAAAAAAACGGCACTACAAACAACTAGAAGGTGAACGGAGTTACTAAAAACGAAAAAAAATTTACTACAAACAAAACCAAGTTACTACAAACGAAAAAAACGGCACTACAAACGACTAGAAGGTGAACGAAGTTACTAGAAACGAAAAAAAATTTACTACAAACGAAATGAAGTTACTACAAACGAAAAAAAACGGCACTACAAACGGAAGATCGCTACTACAAACGAAATTAAACTACTACAAACGAAAAAATCAGCACTACAAACGACTAGAAGGTAAACGGAGTTACTACAAAAGAAAAAAAAATTACTACAAACGAAACTAAGTTACTACAAACGAAAAAAACGGCACTAGAAACGAAAGATTGCTACTACAAACGAAAAAAACGGCACTACAAACGACTAGAAAGTGAACGGAGTTACTAAAAACGAAAAAAAATTTACTACAAACGAAACTAAGTTACTACAATCGAAAAAAACGGCACTACAAACGACTAGAAGATGAACGAAGTTACTACAAACGAACAAAAATTTACTACAAACAAAACTAAGTTACTACAAACGAAAAAAACGGCACTACAAACGAAAGATCGCTACTACAAACGAAATTAAGCTACTACAAACGAAAAAAACAGCACTACAAACGGCTAGAAAGTGAACGGAGTTACTACAAACGAAAAAAAAATTGCTACAAACGAAACTAAATTACTACAAACGAAAAAAACGAAAAAATTTACTACAAACAAAACCAAGTTACTACAAACGAAAAAAACGGCACTACAAACGACTAGAAGGTGAACGAAGTTACTAGAAACGAAAAAAAATTCACTACAAACGAAACTAAGTTACTACAAACGAAAAAAAACGGCACTACAAACGCAAGATCGCTACTACAAACGAAATTAAACTACTACAAACGAAAAAAACAGCACTACAAACGAAAAAATCAGCACTACAAACGACTAGAAGGTAAACAGAGTTACTACAAACGAAAAAAAAATTGCTACAAACGAAACCAAATTACTACAAATGAAAAAAACGGCACTACAAACGACTAGAAGGCGAACGGAGTTACTACAAACGAAAAAAAATTACTACAAACGAAACTAAGTTACTACAAACGAAAAAAACGGCACTACAAACGACTAGAAGGCGAACGGAGTTACTACAAACGAAAAAAAATTTACTACAAACGAAACTAAGTTACTACAAACGAAAAAAGCGGCAGTACAAACGACTAGAAGGCGAACGGAGTTACTACAAACGAAAAAAAAATTACTACAAACGAAAAAAACGGCACTACAAACGAAAGATCGCTACTACAAACGAAAAAAACGGCACTACAAACGACTAGAAGGTGAACGGAGTTACTAAAAACGAAAAAAAATTTACTACAAACGAAACTAAGTTACTACAAACGAAAAAAACGGCACTACAAACGACTAGAAGATGAACGGAGTTACTACAAACGAAAAAAAAATTACTACAAACGAAACTAAGTTACTACAAACGAAAAAAACGGCACTACAAACGAAAGATCGCTACTACAAACGAAAAAAACGGCACTACAAACGACTAGAAGGCGAACGGAGTTACTACAAACGAAAAAAAAATTACTACAAACGAAAAAAACGGCACTACAAACGAAAGATCGCTACTACAAACAAAAAAAACGGCACTACAAACGACTAGAAGGTGAACGGAGTTACTAAAAACGAAAAAAAATTTACTACAAACGAAACTAAGTTACTACAAACGAAAAAAACGGCACTACAAACGACTAGAAGATGAACGGAGTTACTACAAACGAAAAAAAAATTACTACAAACGAAACTAAGTTACTACAAACGAAAAAAACGGCACTACAAACGAAAGATCGCTACTGCAAACGAAAAAAACGGCACTACAAACGACTAGAAGGTGAACGGAGTTACTAAAAACGAAAAAAAATTTACTACAAACGAAACTAAGTTACTACAAACGAAAAAAACGGCACTACAAACGACTAGAAGATGAACGAAGTTACTACAAATGAACAAAAATTTACTACAAACAAAACTAAGTTACTACAAATGAAAAAAACGGCACTACAAACGAAAGATCGCTACTACAAACGAAATTAAGCTACTACAAACGAAAAAAACAGCACTACAAACGACTAGAAGGCGAACGGAGTTACTACAAACGAAAAAAAATTTACTACAAACGAAACTAAGTTACTACAAACGAAAAAAGCGGCAGTACAAACGACTAGAAGGTGAACGAAGTTACTACAAACGAAAAAAACGGCACTACAAACGAAATTAAGCTACTACAAACGAAAAAAACAGCACTACAAACGACAAGGAGGTAAACGGAGTTACTACAAACGAAAAAAAATTACTACAAACGAAACTAAGTTACTACAAACGAAAAGAACGAAACTACAAACGAAAGATCGCTACTACAAACGAAAAAAACGGCACTACAAACAACTAGAAGGTGAACGGAGTTACTAAAAACGAAAAAAAATTTACTACAAACAAAACCAAGTTACTACAAACGAAAAAAACGGCACTACAAACGACTAGAAGGTGAACGAAGTTACTAGAAACGAAAAAAAATTTACTACAAACGAAATGAAGTTACTACAAACGAAAAAAAACGGCACTACAAACGGAAGATCGCTACTACAAACGAAATTAAACTACTACAAACGAAAAAAACAGCACTACAAACGAAAAAATCAGCACTACAAACGACTAGAAGGTAAACGGAGTTACTACAAAAGAAAAAAAAATTACTACAAACGAAACTAAGTTACTACAAACGAAAAAAACGGCACTAGAAACGAAAGATTGCTACTACAAACGAAAAAAACGGCACTACAAACGACTAGAAAGTGAACGGAGTTACTAAAAACGAAAAAAAATTTACTACAAACGAAACTAAGTTACTACAATCGAAAAAAACGGCACTACACACGACTAGAAGATGAACGAAGTTACTACAAACGAACAAAAATTTACTACAAACAAAACTAAGTTACTACAAACGAAAAAAACGGCACTACAAACGAAAGATCGCTACTACAAACGAAATTAAGCTACTACAAACGAAAAAAACAGCAATACAAACGACTAGAAAGTGAACGGAGTTACTACAAACGAAAAAAAAATTGCTACAAACGAAACTAAATTACTACAAACGAAAAAAACGAAAAAATTTACTACAAACAAAACCAAGTTACTACAAACGAAAAAAACGGCACTACAAACGACTAGAAGGTGAACGAAGTTACTAGAAACGAAAAAAAATTCACTACAAACGAAACTAAGTTACTACAAACGAAAAAAAACGGCACTACAAACGCAAGATCGCTACTACAAACGAAATTAAACTACTACAAACGAAAAAAACAGCACTACAAACGAAAAAATCAGCACTACAAACGACTAGAAGGTAAACAGAGTTACTACAAACGAAAAAAAAATTACTACAAACGAAACTAAGTTACTACAAACGAAAAAAACGGCACTAGAAACGAAAAATTGCTACTACAAACGAAAAAAACGGCACTACAAACGACTAGAAAGTAAACGGAGTTACTAAAAACGAAAAAAAATTTACTACAAACGAAACTAAGTTACTACAAACGAAAAAAACGGCACTATAAACGACTAGAAGATGAACGAAGTTACTACAAACGAACAAAAATTTACTACAAACAAAACTAAATTACTACAAACGAAAAAAACGGTACTACAAACGACTAGAAGGCGAACGGAGTTACTACAAACGAAAAAAAAATTACTACAAACGAAAAAAACGGCACTACAAACGAAAGATCGCTACTACAAACGAAAAAAACGGCACTACAAACGACTAGAAGGTGAACGGAGTTACTAAAAACGAAAAAAAATTTACTACAAACAAAACCAAGTTACTACAAACGAAAAAAACGGCACTACAAACGACTAGAAGGTGAACGAAGTTACTAGAAACGAGAAAAAATTCACTACAAACGAAACCAAGTTACTACAAACGAAAAAAAACGGCACTACAAACGCAAGATCGCTACTACAAACGAAATTAAAATACTACAAACGAAAAAAACAGCACTACAAACGAAAAAATCAGCACTACAAACGACTAGAAGGTAAACGGAGTTACTACAAACGAAAAAAAAATTGCTACAAACGAAACTAAATTACTACAAACGAAAAAAACGGCACTACAAACGACTAGAAGGCGAACGGAGTTACTACAAACGAAAAAAAAATTACTACAAACGAAAAAAACGGCACTACAAACGAAAGATCGCTACTACAAACGAAACAAACGGCACTACAAACGACTAGAAGGTGAACGGAGTTACTAAAAACGAAAAAAAATTTACTACAAACGAAACTAAGTTACTACAAACGAAAAAAACGGCACTACAAACGACTAGAAGGTGAACGAAGTTACTACAAACGAAAAAAAATTTACTTCAAACGAAACTAAGTTACTACAAACGAAAAAAACGGCACTACAAACGAAAGATCGCTACTACAAACGAAATTAAGCTACTACAAAAAAAAAACAGCACTACAAACGACTAGAAGGTGAACGGAGTTACTACAAACGAAAAAAAAAATTGCTACAAATGAAACTAAATTACTACAAACGAAAAAAACGGCACTACAAACGACTAGAAGGCGAACGGAGTTACTACAAACGAAAAAAAAATTACTACAAACGAAAAAAACGGCACTACAAACGAAAGATCGCTACTACAAACGAAAAAAACGGCACTACAAACGACTAGAAGGTGAACGGAGTTACTAAAAACGAAAAAAAATTTACTACAAACGAAACTAAGTTACTACAAACGAAAAAAACGGCACTACAAACGACTAGAAGATGAACGGAGTTACTACAAACGAAAAAAAAATTACTACAAACGAAACTAAATTACTACAAACGAAAAAAACGGCACTACAAACGAAAGATCGCTACTACAAACGAAAAAAACGGCACTACAAACGACTAGAAGGTGAACGGAGTTACTAAAAACGAAAAAAAATTTACTACAAACGAAACTAAGTTACTACAAACGAAAAAAACGGCACTACAAACGACTAGAAGATGAACGAAGTTACTACAAATGAACAAAAATTTACTACAAACAAAACTAAGTTACTACAAACGAAAAAAACGGCATTACAAACGAAAGATCGCTACTACAAACGAAAAAAACAGCACTACAAACGACTAGAAGGTGAACGGAGTTACTACAAACGAAAAAAAAATTGCTACAAACGAAATCAAATTACTACAAATGAAAAAAACGGCACTACAAACGACTAGAAGGCGAACGGAGTTACTACAAACGAAAAAAAATTACTACAAACGAAACTAAGTTACTACAAACGAAAAAAACGGCACTACAAACGACTAGAAGGCGAACGGAGTTACTACAAACGAAAAAAAATTTACTACAAACGAAATTAAGTTACTACAAACGAAAAAAGCGGCAGTACAAACGACTAGAAGGTGAACGAAGTTACTACAAACGAAAAAAACGGCACTACAAACGAAAGATCGCTACTACAAACGAAATTAAGCTACTACAAACGAAAAAAACAGCACTACAAACGACAAGAAGGTAAACAGAGTTACTACAAACGAAAAAAAAATTACTACAAACGAAACTAAGTTACTACAAACGAAAAGAACGGAACTACAAACGAAAAATCGCTACTACAAACCAAAAAACGACACTACAAACGACTAGAAGGTGAACGGAGTTACTAAAAACGAAAAAAAATTTACTACAAACGAAACTAAGTTACTACAAACGAAAAAAGCGGCAGTACAAACGACTAGAAGGCGAACGGAGTTACTACAAACGAAAAAAAAATTACTACAAACGAAAAAAACGGCACTACAAACGAAAGATCGCTACTACAAACGAAAAAAACGGCACTACAAACGACTAGAAGGTGAACGGAGTTACTAAAAACGAAAAAAAATTTACTACAAACGAAACTAAGTTACTACAAACGAAAAAAACGGCACTACAAACGACTAGAAGATGAACGGAGTTACTACAAACGAAAAAAAAATTACTACAAACGAAACTAAGTTACTACAAACGAAAAAAACGGCACTACAAACGAAAGATCGCTACTACAAACGAAAAAAACGGCACTACAAACGACTAGAAGGTGAACGGAGTTACTAAAAACGAAAAAAAATTTACTACAAACGAAACTAAGTTACTACAAACGAAAAAAACAGCACTACAAACGACTAGAAGGTGAACGGAGTTACTACAAACGAAAAAAAAATTGCTACAAACGAAACCAAATTACTACAAATGAAAAAAACGGCACTACAAACGACTAGAAGGCGAACGGAGTTACTACAAACGAAAAAAAATTACTACAAACGAAACTAAGTTACTACAAACGAAAAAAACGGCACTACAAACGACTAGAAGGCGAACGGAGTTACTACAAACGAAAAAAAATTTACTACAAACGAAATTAAGTTACTACCAACGAAAAAAGCGGCAGTACAAACGACTAGAAGGTGAACGAAGTTACTACAAACGAAAAAAACGGCACTACAAACGAAATTAAGCTACTACAAACGAAATTAATCTACTACAAACGAAAAAAACAGCACTACAAACGACAAGGAGGTAAACGGAGTTACTACAAACGAAAAAAAATTACTACAAACGAAACTAAGTTACTACAAACGAAAAGAACGAAACTACAAACGAAAGATCGCTACTACAAACGAAAAAAACGGCACTACAAACAACTAGAAGGTGAACGGAGTTACTAAAAACGAAAAAAAATTTACTACAAACAAAACCAAGTTACTACAAACGAAAAAAACGGCACTACAAACGACTAGAAGGTGAACGAAGTTACTAGAAACGAAAAAAAATTTATTACCAACGAAACTAAGTTACTACAAACGAAAAAAAACGGCGCTACAAACGCAAGATCGCTACTACAAACGAAATTAAACTACTACAAACGAAAAAAACAGCACTACAAACGAAAAAATCAGCACTACAAACGACTAGAAGGTAAACGGAGTTACTACAAACGAAAAAAAAATTGCTACAAACAAAACTAAATTACTACAAACGAAAAAAACGGCACTACAAACGACTAGAAGGCGAACGGAGTTACTACAAACGAAAAAAAAATTACTACAAACGAAAAAAACGGCACTACAAACGAAAGATCGCTACTACAAACGAAAAAAACGGCACTACAAACGACTAGAAGGTGAACGGAGTTACTAAAAACGAAAAAAAATTTACTACAAACGAAACTAAGTTACTACAAACGAAAAAAACGGCACTACAAACGACTAGAAGGTGAACGAAGTTACTACAAACGAAAAAAAATTTACTACAAACGAAACTAAGTTACTACAAACGAAAAAAACGGCACTACAAACGAAAGATCGCTACTGCAAACGAAAAAAACGGCACTACAAACGACTAGAAGGTGAACGGAGTTACTAAAAACGAAAAAAAATTTACTACAAACGAAACTAAGTTACTACAAACGAAAAAAACGGCACTACAAACGACTAGAAGATGAACGAAGTTACTACAAATGAACAAAAATTTACTACAAACAAAACTAAGTTACTACAAATGAAAAAAACGGCACTACAAACGAAAGATCGCTACTACAAACGAAATTAAGCTACTACAAACGAAAAAAACAGCACTACAAACGACTAGAAGGCGAACGGAGTTACTACAAACGAAAAAAAATTTACTACAAACGAAACTAAGTTACTACAAACGAAAAAAGCGGCAGTACAAACGACTAGAAGGTGAACGAAGTTACTACAAACGAAAAAAACGGCACTACAAACGAAATTAAGCTACTACAAACGAAAAAAACAGCACTACAAACGACAAGGAGGTAAACGGAGTTACTACAAACGAAAAAAAATTACTACAAACGAAACTAAGTTACTACAAACGAAAAGAACGAAACTACAAACGAAAGATCGCTACTACAAACGAAAAAAACGGCACTACAAACAACTAGAAGGTGAACGGAGTTACTAAAAACGAAAAAAAATTTACTACAAACAAAACCAAGTTACTACAAACGAAAAAAACGGCACTACAAACGACTAGAAGGTGAACGAAGTTACTAGAAACGAAAAAAAATTTACTACAAACGAAATGAAGTTACTACAAACGAAAAAAAACGGCACTACAAACGGAAGATCGCTACTACAAACGAAATTAAACTACTACAAACGAAAAAAACAGCACTACAAACGAAAAAATCAGCACTACAACCGACTAGAAGGTAAACGGAGTTACAACAAAAGAAAAAAAAATTACTACAAACGAAACTAAGTTACTACAAACGAAAAAAACGGCACTAGAAACGAAAGATTGCTACTACAAACGAAAAAAACGGCACTACAAACGACTAGAAAGTGAACGGAGTTACTAAAAACGAAAAAAAATTTACTACAAACGAAACTAAGTTACTACAATCGAAAAAAACGGCACTACAAACGACTAGAAGATGAACGAAGTTACTACAAACGAACAAAAATTTACTACAAACAAAACTAAGTTACTACAAACGAAAAAAACGGCACTACAAACGAAAGATCGCTACTACAAACGAAATTAAGCTACTACAAACGAAAAAAACAGCACTACAAACGACAAGAAGGTAAACAGAGTTACTACAAACGAAAAAAAAATTACTACAAACGAAACTAAGTTACTACAAACGAAAAGAACGGAACTACAAACGAAAAATCGCTACTACAAACCAAAAAACGACACTACAAACGACTAGAAGGTGAACGGAGTTACTAAAAACGAAAAAAAATTTACTACAAACGAAACTAAGTTACTACAAACGAAAAAAGCGGCAGTACAAACGACTAGAAGGCGAACGGAGTTACTACAAACGAAAAAAAAATTACTACAAACGAAAAAAACGGCACTACAAACGAAAGATCGCTACTACAAACGAAAAAAACGGCACTACAAACGACTAGAAGGTGAACGGAGTTACTAAAAACGAAAAAAATTTTACTACAAACGAAACTAAGTTACTACAAACGAAAAAAACGGCACTACAAACGACTAGAAGATGAACGGAGTTACTACAAACGAAAAACAAATTACTACAAACGAAACTAAGTTACTACAAACGAAAAAAACGGCACTACAAACGAAAGATCGCTACTACAAACGAAAAAAACGCCACTACAAACGACTAGAAGGTGAACGGAGTTACTAAAAACAAAAAAAAAATTACTACAAACGAAACTAAGTTACTACAAACGAAAAAAACGGCACTACAAACGACTAGAAGATGAACGAAGTTACTACAAATGAACAAAAATTTACTACAAACAAAACTAAGTTACTACAAACGAAAAAAACGGCATTACAAACGAAAGATCGCTACTACAAACGAAATTAAGCTACTACAAACGAAAAAAACAGCACTACAAACGACTAGAAGGTGAACGGAGTTACTACAAACGAAAAAAAAATTGCTACAAACGAAACCAAATTACTACAAATGAAAAAAACGGCACTACAAACGACTAGAAGGCGAACGGAGTTACTACAAACGAAAAAAAATTACTACAAACGAAACTAAGTTACTACAATCGAAAAAAACGGCACTACAAACGACTAGAAGGCGAACGGAGTTACTACAAACGAAAAAAAATTTACTACAAACGAAACTAAGTTACTACAAACGAAAAAAGCGGCAGTACAAACGACTAGAAGGCGAACGGAGTTACTACAAACGAAAAAAAAATTACTACAAACGAAAAAAACGGCACTACAAACGAAAGATCGCTACTACAAACGAAAAAAACGGCACTACAAACGACTAGAAGGTGAACGGAGTTACTAAAAACAAAAAAAAATTTACTACAAACGAAACTAAGTTACTACAAACGAAAAAAACGGCACTACAAACGACTAGAAGATGAACGGAGTTACTACAAACGAAAAAAAAATTACTACAAACGAAACTAAGTTACTACAAACGAAAAAAACGGCACTACAAACGAAAGATCGCTACTACAAACGAAAAAAACGGCACTACAAACGACTAGAAGGCGAACGGAGTTACTACAAACGAAACAAAAATTACTACAAACGAAAAAAACGGCACTACAAACGAAAGATCGCTACTACAAACAAAAAAAACGGCACTACAAACGACTAGAAGGTGAACGGAGTTACTAAAAACGAAAAAAAATTTACTACAAACGAAACTAAGTTACTACAAACGAAAAAAACGGCACTACAAACGACTAGAAGATGAACGGAGTTACTACAAACGAAAAAAAAATTACTACAAACGAAACTAAGTTACTACAAACGAAAAAAACGGCACTACAAACGAAAGATCGCTACTGCAAACGAAAAAAACGGCACTACAAACGACTAGAAGGTGAACGGAGTTACTAAAAACGAAAAAAAATTTACTACAAACGAAACTAAGTTACTACAAACGAAAAAAACGGCACTACAAACGACTAGAAGATGAACGAAGTTACTACAAATGAACAAAAATTTACTACAAACAAAACTAAGTTACTACAAATGAAAAAAACGGCACTACAAACGAAAGATCGCTACTACAAACGAAATTAAGCTACTACAAACGAAAAAAACAGCACTACAAACGACTAGAAGGCGAACGGAGTTACTACAAACGAAAAAAAATTTACTACAAACGAAACTAAGTTACTACAAACGAAAAAAGCGGCAGTACAAACGACTAGAAGGTGAACGAAGTTACTACAAACGAAAAAAACGGCACTACAAACGAAATTAAGCTACTACAAACGAAAAAAACAGCACTACAAACGACAAGGAGGTAAACGGAGTTACTACAAACGAAAAAAAATTACTACAAACGAAACTAAGTTACTACAAACGAAAAGAACGAAACTACAAACGAAAGATCGCTACTACAAACGAAAAAAACGGCACTACAAACAACTAGAAGGTGAACGGAGTTACTAAAAACGAAAAAAAATTTACTACAAACAAAACCAAGTTACTACAAACGAAAAAAACGGCACTACAAACGACTAGAAGGTGAACGAAGTTACTAGAAACGAAAAAAAATTTACTACAAACGAAATGAAGTTACTACAAACGAAAAAAAACGGCACTACAAACGGAAGATCGCTACTACAAACGAAATTAAACTACTACAAACGAAAAAAACAGCACTACAAACGAAAAAATCAGCACTACAAACGACTAGAAGGTAAACGGAGTTACTACAAAAGAAAAAAAAATTACTACAAACGAAACTAAGTTACTACAAACGAAAAAAACGGCACTAGAAACGAAAGATTGCTACTACAAACGAAAAAAACGGCACTACAAACGACTAGAAAGTGAACGGAGTTACTAAAAACGAAAAAAAATTTACTACAAACGAAACTAAGTTACTACAATCGAAAAAAACGGCACTACAAACGACTAGAAGATGAACGAAGTTACTACAAACGAACAAAAATTTACTACAAACAAAACTAAGTTACTACAAACGAAAAAAACGGCACTACAAACGAAAGATCGCTACTACAAACGAAATTAAGCTACTACAAACGAAAAAAACAGCACTACAAACGGCTAGAAAGTGAACGGAGTTACTACAAACGAAAAAAAAATTGCTACAAACGAAACTAAATTACTACAAACGAAAAAAACGAAAAAATTTACTACAAACAAAACCAAGTTACTACAAACGAAAAAAACGGCACTACAAACGACTAGAAGGTGAACGAAGTTACTAGAAACGAAAAAAAATTCACTACAAACGAAACTAAGTTACTACAAACGAAAAAAAACGGCACTACAAACGCAAGATCGCTACTACAAACGAAATTAAACTACTACAAACGAAAAAAACAGCACTACAAACGAAAAAATCAGCACTACAAACGACTAGAAGGTAAACAGAGTTACTACAAACGAAAAAAAAATTGCTACAAACGAAACCAAATTACTACAAATGAAAAAAACGGCACTACAAACGACTAGAAGGCGAACGGAGTTACTACAAACGAAAAAAAATTACTACAAACGAAACTAAGTTACTACAAACGAAAAAAACGGCACTACAAACGACTAGAAGGCGAACGGAGTTACTACAAACGAAAAAAAATTTACTACAAACGAAACTAAGTTACTACAAACGAAAAAAGCGGCAGTACAAACGACTAGAAGGCGAACGGAGTTACTACAAACGAAAAAAAAATTACTACAAACGAAAAAAACGGCACTACAAACGAAAGATCGCTACTACAAACGAAAAAAACGGCACTACAAACGACTAGAAGGTGAACGGAGTTACTAAAAACGAAAAAAAATTTACTACAAACGAAACTAAGTTACTACAAACGAAAAAAACGGCACTACAAACGACTAGAAGATGAACGGAGTTACTACAAACGAAAAAAAAATTACTACAAACGAAACTAAGTTACTACAAACGAAAAAAACGGCACTACAAACGAAAGATCGCTACTACAAACGAAAAAAACGGCACTACAAACGACTAGAAGGCGAACGGAGTTACTACAAACGAAAAAAAAATTACTACAAACGAAAAAAACGGCACTACAAACGAAAGATCGCTACTACAAACAAAAAAAACGGCACTACAAACGACTAGAAGGTGAACGGAGTTACTAAAAACGAAAAAAAATTTACTACAAACGAAACTAAGTTACTACAAACGAAAAAAACGGCACTACAAACGACTAGAAGATGAACGGAGTTACTACAAACGAAAAAAAAATTACTACAAACGAAACTAAGTTACTACAAACGAAAAAAACGGCACTACAAACGAAAGATCGCTACTGCAAACGAAAAAAACGGCACTACAAACGACTAGAAGGTGAACGGAGTTACTAAAAACGAAAAAAAATTTACTACAAACGAAACTAAGTTACTACAAACGAAAAAAACGGCACTACAAACGACTAGAAGATGAACGAAGTTACTACAAATGAACAAAAATTTACTACAAACAAAACTAAGTTACTACAAATGAAAAAAACGGCACTACAAACGAAAGATCGCTACTACAAACGAAATTAAGCTACTACAAACGAAAAAAACAGCACTACAAACGACTAGAAGGCGAACGGAGTTACTACAAACGAAAAAAAATTTACTACAAACGAAACTAAGTTACTACAAACGAAAAAAGCGGCAGTACAAACGACTAGAAGGTGAACGAAGTTACTACAAACGAAAAAAACGGCACTACAAACGAAATTAAGCTACTACAAACGAAAAAAACAGCACTACAAACGACAAGGAGGTAAACGGAGTTACTACAAACGAAAAAAAATTACTACAAACGAAACTAAGTTACTACAAACGAAAAGAACGAAACTACAAACGAAAGATCGCTACTACAAACGAAAAAAACGGCACTACAAACAACTAGAAGGTGAACGGAGTTACTAAAAACGAAAAAAAATTTACTACAAACAAAACCAAGTTACTACAAACGAAAAAAACGGCACTACAAACGACTAGAAGGTGAACGAAGTTACTAGAAACGAAAAAAAATTTACTACAAACGAAATGAAGTTACTACAAACGAAAAAAAACGGCACTACAAACGGAAGATCGCTACTACAAACGAAATTAAACTACTACAAACGAAAAAAACAGCACTACAAACGAAAAAATCAGCACTACAAACGACTAGAAGGTAAACGGAGTTACTACAAAAGAAAAAAAAATTACTACAAACGAAACTAAGTTACTACAAACGAAAAAAACGGCACTAGAAACGAAAGATTGCTACTACAAACGAAAAAAACGGCACTACAAACGACTAGAAAGTGAACGGAGTTACTAAAAACGAAAAAAAATTTACTACAAACGAAACTAAGTTACTACAATCGAAAAAAACGGCACTACACACGACTAGAAGATGAACGAAGTTACTACAAACGAACAAAAATTTACTACAAACAAAACTAAGTTACTACAAACGAAAAAAACGGCACTACAAACGAAAGATCGCTACTACAAACGAAATTAAGCTACTACAAACGAAAAAAACAGCAATACAAACGACTAGAAAGTGAACGGAGTTACTACAAACGAAAAAAAAATTGCTACAAACGAAACTAAATTACTACAAACGAAAAAAACGAAAAAATTTACTACAAACAAAACCAAGTTACTACAAACGAAAAAAACGGCACTACAAACGACTAGAAGGTGAACGAAGTTACTAGAAACGAAAAAAAATTCACTACAAACGAAACTAAGTTACTACAAACGAAAAAAAACGGCACTACAAACGCAAGATCGCTACTACAAACGAAATTAAACTACTACAAACGAAAAAAACAGCACTACAAACGAAAAAATCAGCACTACAAACGACTAGAAGGTAAACAGAGTTACTACAAACGAAAAAAAAATTACTACAAACGAAACTAAGTTACTACAAACGAAAAAAACGGCACTAGAAACGAAAAATTGCTACTACAAACGAAAAAAACGGCACTACAAACGACTAGAAAGTAAACGGAGTTACTAAAAACGAAAAAAAATTTACTACAAACGAAACTAAGTTACTACAAACGAAAAAAACGGCACTACAAACGACTAGAAGATGAACGAAGTTACTACAAACGAACAAAAATTTACTACAAACAAAACTAAATTACTACAAACGAAAAAAACGGTACTACAAACGACTAGAAGGCGAACGGAGTTACTACAAACGAAAAAAAAATTACTACAAACGAAAAAAACGGCACTACAAACGAAAGATCGCTACTACAAACGAAAAAAACGGCACTACAAACGACTAGAAGGTGAACGGAGTTACTAAAAACGAAAAAAAATTTACTACAAACAAAACCAAGTTACTACAAACGAAAAAAACGGCACTACAAACGACTAGAAGGTGAACGAAGTTACTAGAAACGAGAAAAAATTCACTACAAACGAAACCAAGTTACTACAAACGAAAAAAAACGGCACTACAAACGCAAGATCGCTACTACAAACGAAATTAAAATACTACAAACGAAAAAAACAGCACTACAAACGAAAAAATCAGCACTACAAACGACTAGAAGGTAAACGGAGTTACTACAAACGAAAAAAAAATTGCTACAAACGAAACTAAATTACTACAAACGAAAAAAACGGCACTACAAACGACTAGAAGGCGAACGGAGTTACTACAAACGAAAAAAAAATTACTACAAACGAAAAAAACGGCACTACAAACGAAAGATCGCTACTACAAACGAAACAAACGGCACTACAAACGACTAGAAGGTGAACGGAGTTACTAAAAACGAAAAAAAATTTACTACAAACGAAACTAAGTTACTACAAACGAAAAAAACGGCACTACAAACGACTAGAAGGTGAACGAAGTTACTACAAACGAAAAAAAATTTACTTCAAACGAAACTAAGTTACTACAAACGAAAAAAACGGCACTACAAACGAAAGATCGCTACTACAAACGAAATTAAGCTACTACAAAAAAAAAAACAGCACTACAAACGACTAGAAGGTGAACGGAGTTACTACAAACGAAAAAAAAAATTGCTACAAATGAAACTAAATTACTACAAACGAAAAAAACGGCACTACAAACGACTAGAAGGCGAACGGAGTTACTACAAACGAAAAAAAAATTACTACAAACGAAAAAAACGGCACTACAAACGAAAGATCGCTACTACAAACGAAAAAAACGGCACTACAAACGACTAGAAGGTGAACGGAGTTACTAAAAACGAAAAAAAATTTACTACAAACGAAACTAAGTTACTACAAACGAAAAAAACGGCACTACAAACGACTAGAAGATGAACGGAGTTACTACAAACGAAAAAAAAATTACTACAAACGAAACTAAGTTACTACAAACGAAAAAAACGGCACTACAAACGAAAGATCGCTACTACAAACGAAAAAAACGGCACTACAAACGACTAGAAGGTGAACGGAGTTACTAAAAACGAAAAAAAATTTACTACAAACGAAACTAAGTTACTACAAACGAAAAAAACGGCACTACAAACGACTAGAAGATGAACGAAGTTACTACAAATGAACAAAAATTTACTACAAACAAAACTAAGTTACTACAAACGAAAAAAACGGCATTACAAACGAAAGATCGCTACTACAAACGAAATTAAGCTACTACAAACGAAAAAAACAGCACTACAAACGACTAGAAGGTGAACGGAGTTACTACAAACGAAAAAAAAATTGCTACAAACGAAATCAAATTACTACAAATGAAAAAAACGGCACTACAAACGACTAGAAGGCGAACGGAGTTACTACAAACGAAAAAAAATTACTACAAACGAAACTAAGTTACTACAAACGAAAAAAACGGCACTACAAACGACTAGAAGGCGAACGGAGTTACTACAAACGAAAAAAAATTTACTACAAACGAAATTAAGTTACTACAAACGAAAAAAGCGGCAGTACAAACGACTAGAAGGTGAACGAAGTTACTACAAACGAAAAAAACGGCACTACAAACGAAAGATCGCTACTACAAACGAAATTAAGCTACTACAAACGAAAAAAACAGCACTACAAACGACAAGAAGGTAAACAGAGTTACTACAAACGAAAAAAAAATTACTACAAACGAAACTAAGTTACTACAAACGAAAAGAACGGAACTACAAACGAAAAATCGCTACTACAAACCAAAAAACGACACTACAAACGACTAGAAGGTGAACGGAGTTACTAAAAACGAAAAAAAATTTACTACAAACGAAACTAAGTTACTACAAACGAAAAAAGCGGCAGTACAAACGACTAGAAGGCGAACGGAGTTACTACAAACGAAAAAAAAATTACTACAAACGAAAAAAACGGCACTACAAACGAAAGATCGCTACTACAAACGAAAAAAACGGCACTACAAACGACTAGAAGGTGAACGGAGTTACTAAAAACGAAAAAAAATTTACTACAAACGAAACTAAGTTACTACAAACGAAAAAAACGGCACTACAAACGACTAGAAGATGAACGGAGTTACTACAAACGAAAAAAAAATTACTACAAACGAAACTAAGTTACTACAAACGAAAAAAACGGCACTACAAACGAAAGATCGCTACTACAAACGAAAAAAACGGCACTACAAACGACTAGAAGGTGAACGGAGTTACTAAAAACGAAAAAAAATTTACTACAAACGAAACTAAGTTACTACAAACGAAAAAAACAGCACTACAAACGACTAGAAGGTGAACGGAGTTACTACAAACGAAAAAAAAATTGCTACAAACGAAACCAAATTACTACAAATGAAAAAAACGGCACTACAAACGACTAGAAGGCGAACGGAGTTACTACAAACGAAAAAAAATTACTACAAACGAAACTAAGTTACTACAAACGAAAAAAACGGCACTACAAACGACTAGAAGGCGAACGGAGTTACTACAAACGAAAAAAAATTTACTACAAACGAAATTAAGTTACTACCAACGAAAAAAGCGGCAGTACAAACGACTAGAAGGTGAACGAAGTTACTACAAACGAAAAAAACGGCACTACAAACGAAATTAAGCTACTACAAACGAAATTAATCTACTACAAACGAAAAAAACAGCACTACAAACGACAAGGAGGTAAACGGAGTTACTACAAACGAAAAAAAATTACTACAAACGAAACTAAGTTACTACAAACGAAAAGAACGAAACTACAAACGAAAGATCGCTACTACAAACGAAAAAAACGGCACTACAAACAACTAGAAGGTGAACGGAGTTACTAAAAACGAAAAAAAATTTACTACAAACAAAACCAAGTTACTACAAACGAAAAAAACGGCACTACAAACGACTAGAAGGTGAACGAAGTTACTAGAAACGAAAAAAAATTTACTACCAACGAAACTAAGTTACTACAAACGAAAAAAAACGGCGCTACAAACGCAAGATCGCTACTACAAACGAAATTAAACTACTACAAACGAAAAAAACAGCACTACAAACGAAAAAATCAGCACTACAAACGACTAGAAGGTAAACGGAGTTACTACAAACGAAAAAAAAATTGCTACAAACAAAACTAAATTACTACAAACGAAAAAAACGGCACTACAAACGACTAGAAGGCGAACGGAGTTACTACAAACGAAAAAAAAATTACTACAAACGAAAAAAACGGCACTACAAACGAAAGATCGCTACTACAAACGAAAAAAACGGCACTACAAACGACTAGAAGGTGAACGGAGTTACTAAAAACGAAAAAAAATTTACTACAAACGAAACTAAGTTACTACAAACGAAAAAAACGGCACTACAAACGACTAGAAGGTGAACGAAGTTACTACAAACGAAAAAAAATTTACTACAAACGAAACTAAGTTACTACAAACGAAAAAAACGGCACTACAAACGAAAGATCGCTACTGCAAACGAAAAAAACGGCACTACAAACGACTAGAAGGTGAACGGAGTTACTAAAAACGAAAAAAAATTTACTACAAACGAAACTAAGTTACTACAAACGAAAAAAACGGCACTACAAACGACTAGAAGATGAACGAAGTTACTACAAATGAACAAAAATTTACTACAAACAAAACTAAGTTACTACAAATGAAAAAAACGGCACTACAAACGAAAGATCGCTACTACAAACGAAATTAAGCTACTACAAACGAAAAAAACAGCACTACAAACGACTAGAAGGCGAACGGAGTTACTACAAACGAAAAAAAATTTACTACAAACGAAACTAAGTTACTACAAACGAAAAAAGCGGCAGTACAAACGACTAGAAGGTGAACGAAGTTACTACAAACGAAAAAAACGGCACTACAAACGAAATTAAGCTACTACAAACGAAAAAAACAGCACTACAAACGACAAGGAGGTAAACGGAGTTACTACAAACGAAAAAAAATTACTACAAACGAAACTAAGTTACTACAAACGAAAAGAACGAAACTACAAACGAAAGATCGCTACTACAAACGAAAAAAACGGCACTACAAACAACTAGAAGGTGAACGGAGTTACTAAAAACGAAAAAAAATTTACTACAAACAAAACCAAGTTACTACAAACGAAAAAAACGGCACTACAAACGACTAGAAGGTGAACGAAGTTACTAGAAACGAAAAAAAATTTACTACAAACGAAATGAAGTTACTACAAACGAAAAAAAACGGCACTACAAACGGAAGATCGCTACTACAAACGAAATTAAACTACTACAAACGAAAAAAACAGCACTACAAACGAAAAAATCAGCACTACAACCGACTAGAAGGTAAACGGAGTTACAACAAAAGAAAAAAAAATTACTACAAACGAAACTAAGTTACTACAAACGAAAAAAACGGCACTAGAAACGAAAGATTGCTACTACAAACGAAAAAAACGGCACTACAAACGACTAGAAAGTGAACGGAGTTACTAAAAACGAAAAAAAATTTACTACAAACGAAACTAAGTTACTACAATCGAAAAAAACGGCACTACAAACGACTAGAAGATGAACGAAGTTACTACAAACGAACAAAAATTTACTACAAACAAAACTAAGTTACTACAAACGAAAAAAACGGCACTACAAACGAAAGATCGCTACTACAAACGAAATTAAGCTACTACAAACGAAAAAAACAGCACTACAAACGACAAGAAGGTAAACAGAGTTACTACAAACGAAAAAAAAATTACTACAAACGAAACTAAGTTACTACAAACGAAAAGAACGGAACTACAAACGAAAAATCGCTACTACAAACCAAAAAACGACACTACAAACGACTAGAAGGTGAACGGAGTTACTAAAAACGAAAAAAAATTTACTACAAACGAAACTAAGTTACTACAAACGAAAAAAGCGGCAGTACAAACGACTAGAAGGCGAACGGAGTTACTACAAACGAAAAAAAAATTACTACAAACGAAAAAAACGGCACTACAAACGAAAGATCGCTACTACAAACGAAAAAAACGGCACTACAAACGACTAGAAGGTGAACGGAGTTACTAAAAACGAAAAAAAATTTACTACAAACGAAACTAAGTTACTACAAACGAAAAAAACGGCACTACAAACGACTAGAAGATGAACGGAGTTACTACAAACGAAAAAAAAATTACTACAAACGAAACTAAGTTACTACAAACGAAAAAAACGGCACTACAAACGAAAGATCGCTACTACAAACGAAAAAAACGGCACTACAAACGACTAGAAGGTGAACGGAGTTACTAAAAACGAAAAAAAATTTACTACAAACGAAACTAAGTTACTACAAACGAAAAAAACAGCACTACAAACGACTAGAAGGTGAACGGAGTTACTACAAACGAAAAAAAAATTGCTACAAACGAAACCAAATTACTACAAATGAAAAAAACGGCACTACAAACGACTAGAAGGCGAACGGAGTTACTACAAACGAAAAAAAATTACTACAAACGAAACTAAGTTACTACAAACGAAAAAAACGGCACTACAAACGACTAGAAGGCGAACGGAGTTACTACAAACGAAAAAAAATTTACTACAAACGAAATTAAGTTACTACCAACGAAAAAAGCGGCAGTACAAACGACTAGAAGGTGAACGAAGTTACTACAAACGAAAAAAACGGCACTACAAACGAAATTAAGCTACTACAAACGAAATTAATCTACTACAAACGAAAAAAACAGCACTACATACGACAAGGAGGTAAACGGAGTTACTACAAACGAAAAAAAATTACTACAAACGAAACTAAGTTACTACAAACGAAAAGAACGAAACTACAAACGAAAGATCGCTACTACAAACGAAAAAAACGGCACTACAAACAACTAGAAGGTGAACGGAGTTACTAAAAACGAAAAAAAATTTACTACAAACAAAACCAAGTTACTACAAACGAAAAAAACGGCACTACAAACGACTAGAAGGTGAACGAAGTTACTAGAAACGAAAAAAAATTTACTACCAACGAAACTAAGTTACTACAAACGAAAAAAAACGGCGCTACAAACGCAAGATCGCTACTACAAACGAAATTAAACTACTACAAACGAAAAAAACAGCACTACAAACGAAAAAATCAGCACTACAAACGACTAGAAGGTAAACGGAGTTACTACAAACGAAAAAAAAATTGCTACAAACAAAACTAAATTACTACAAACGAAAAAAACGGCACTACAAACGACTAGAAGGCGAACGGAGTTACTACAAACGAAAAAAAAATTACTACAAACGAAAAAAACGGCACTACAAACGAAAGATCGCTACTACAAACGAAAAAAACGGCACTACAAACGACTAGAAGGTGAACGGAGTTACTAAAAACGAAAAAAAATTTACTACAAACGAAACTAAGTTACTACAAACGAAAAAAACGGCACTACAAACGACTAGAAGGTGAACGAAGTTACTACAAACGAAAAAAAATTTACTACAAACGAAACTAAGTTACTACAAACGAAAAAAACGGCACTACAAACGAAAGATCGCTACTGCAAACGAAAAAAACGGCACTACAAACGACTAGAAGGTGAACGGAGTTACTAAAAACGAAAAAAAATTTACTACAAACGAAACTAAGTTACTACAAACGAAAAAAACGGCACTACAAACGACTAGACGATGAACGAAGTTACTACAAATGAACAAAAATTTACTACAAACAAAACTAAGTTACTACAAATGAAAAAAACGGCACTACAAACGAAAGATCGCTACTACAAACGAAATTAAGCTACTACAAACGAAAAAAACAGCACTACAAACGACTAGAAGGCGAACGGAGTTACTACAAACGAAAAAAAATTTACTACAAACGAAACTAAGTTACTACAAACGAAAAAAGCGGCAGTACAAACGACTAGAAGGTGAACGAAGTTACTACAAACGAAAAAAACGGCACTACAAACGAAATTAAGCTACTACAAACGAAAAAAACAGCACTACAAACGACAAGGAGGTAAACGGAGTTACTACAAACGAAAAAAAATTACTACAAACGAAACTAAGTTACTACAAACGAAAAGAACGAAACTACAAACGAAAGATCGCTACTACAAACGAAAAAAACGGCACTACAAACAACTAGAAGGTGAACGGAGTTACTAAAAACGAAAAAAAATTTACTACAAACAAAACCAAGTTACTACAAACGAAAAAAACGGCACTACAAACGACTAGAAGGTGAACGAAGTTACTAGAAACGAAAAAAAATTTACTACAAACGAAATGAAGTTACTACAAACGAAAAAAAACGGCACTACAAACGGAAGATCGCTACTACAAACGAAATTAAACTACTACAAACGAAAAAAACAGCACTACAAACGAAAAAATCAGCACTACAAACGACTAGAAGGTAAACGGAGTTACAACAAAAGAAAAAAAAATTACTACAAACGAAACTAAGTTACTACAAACGAAAAAAACGGCACTAGAAACGAAAGATTGCTACTACAAACGAAAAAAACGGCACTACAAACGACTAGAAAGTGAACGGAGTTACTAAAAACGAAAAAAAATTTACTACAAACGAAACTAAGTTACTACAATCGAAAAAAACGGCACTACAAACGACTAGAAGATGAACGAAGTTACTACAAACGAACAAAAATTTACTACAAACAAAACTAAGTTACTACAAACGAAAAAAACGGCACTACAAACGAAAGATCGCTACTACAAACGAAATTAAGCTACTACAAACGAAAAAAACAGCACTACAAACGACTAGAAAGTGAACGGAGTTACTACAAACGAAAAAAAAATTGCTACAAACGAAACTAAATTACTACAAACGAAAAAAACGAAAAAATTTACTACAAACAAAACCAAGTTACTACAAACGAAAAAAACGGCACTACAAACGACTAGAAGGTGAACGAAGTTACTAGAAACGAAAAAAAATTCACTACAAACGAAACTAAGTTACTACAAACGAAAAAAAACGGCACTACAAACGCAAGATCGCTACTACAAACGAAATTAAACTACTACAAACGAAAAAAACAGCACTACAAACGAAAAAATCAGCACTACAAACGACTAGAAGGTAAACAGAGTTACTACAAACGAAAAAAAAATTACTACAAACGAAACTAAGTTACTACAAACGAAAAAAACGGCACTAGAAACGAAAAATTGCTACTACAAACGAAAAAAACGGCACTACAAACGACTAGAAAGTGAACGGAGTTACTAAAAACGAAAAAAAATTTACTACAAACGAAACTAAGTTACTACAAACGAAAAAAACGGCACTACAAACGACCAGAAGATGAACGAAGTTACTACAAACGAACAAAAATTTACTACAAACAAAACTAAATTACTACAAACGAAAAAAACGGCACTACAAACGACTAGAAGGCGAACGGAGTTACTACAAACGAAAAAAAAATTACTACAAACGAAAAAAACGGCACTACAAACGAAAGATCGCTACTACAAACGAAAAAAACGGCACTACAAACGACTAGAAGGTGAACGGAGTTACTAAAAACGAAAAAAAATTTACTACAAACAAAACAAAGTTACTACAAACGAAAAAAACGGCACTACAAACGACTAGAAGGTGAACGAAGTTACTAGAAACGAGAAAAAATTCACTACAAACGAAACCAAGTTACTACAAACGAAAAAAAACGGCACTACAAACGCAAGATCGCTACTACAAACGAAATTAAAATACTACAAACGAAAAAAACAGCACTACAAACGAAAAAATCAGCACTACAAACGACTAGAAGGTAAACGGAGTTACTACAAACGAAAAAAAAATTGCTACAAACGAAACTAAATTACTACAAACGAAAAAAACGGCACTACAAACGACTAGAAGGCGAACGGAGTTACTACAAACGAAAAAAAAATTACTACAAACGAAAAAAACGGCACTACAAACGAAAGATCGCTACTACAAACGAAACAAACGGCACTACAAACGACTAGAAGGTGAACGGAGTTACTAAAAACGAAAAAAAATTTACTACAAACGAAACTAAGTTACTACAAACGAAAAAAACGGCACTACAAACGACTAGAAGGTGAACGAAGTTACTACAAACGAAAAAAAATTTACTACAAACGAAACTAAGTTACTACAAACGAAAAAAACGGCACTACAAACGAAAGATCGCTACTACAAACGAAATTAAGCTACTACAAAAAAAAAAACAGCACTACAAACGACTAGAAGGTGAACGGAGTTACTACAAACGAAAAAAAAAATTGCTACAAATGAAACTAAATTACTACAAACGAAAAAAACGGCACTACAAACGACTAGAAGGCGAACGGAGTTACTACAAACGAAAAAAAATTACTACAAACGAAAAAAACGGCACTACAAACGAAAGATCGCTACTACAAACGAAAAAAACGGCACTACAAACGACTAGAAGGTGAACGGAGTTACTAAAAACGAAAAAAAATTTACTACAAACGAAACTAAGTTACTACAAACGAAAAAAACGGCACTACAAACGACTAGAAGATGAACGGAGTTACTACAAACGAAAAAAAAATTACTACAAACGAAACTAAGTTACTACAAACGAAAAAAACGGCACTACAAACGAAAGATCGCTACTACAAACGAAAAAAACGGCACTACAAACGACTAGAAGGTGAACGGAGTTACTAAAAACAAAAAAAAATTTACTACAAACGAAACTAAGTTACTACAAACGAAAAAAACGGCACTACAAACGACTAGAAGATGAACGAAGTTACTACAAATGAACAAAAATTTACTACAAACAAAACTAAGTTACTACAAACGAAAAAAACGGCATTACAAACGAAAGATCGCTACTACAAACGAAATTAAGCTACTACAAACGAAAAAAACAGCACTACAAACGACTAGAAGGTGAACGGAGTTACTACAAACGAAAAAAAAATTGCTACAAACGAAATCAAATTACTACAAATGAAAAAAACGGCACTACAAACGACTAGAAGGCGAACGGAGTTACTACAAACGAAAAAAAATTACTACAAACGAAAAAAACGGCACTACAAACGACTAGAAGGCGAACGGAGTTACTACAAACGAAAAAAAATTTACTACAAACGAAATTAAGTTACTACAAACGAAAAAAGCGGCAGTACAAACGACTAGAAGGTGAACGAAGTTACTACAAACGAAAAAAACGGCACTACAAACGAAAGATCGCTACTACAAACGAAATTAAGCTACTACAAACGAAAAAAACAGCACTACAAACGACAAGAAGGTAAACAGAGTTACTACAAACGAAAAAAAAATTACTACAAACGAAACTAAGTTACTACAAACGAAAAGAACGGAACTACAAACGAAAAATCGCTACTACAAACCAAAAAACGACACTACAAACGACTAGAAGGTGAACGGAGTTACTAAAAACGAAAAAAAATTTACTACAAACGAAACTAAGTTACTACAAATGAAAAAAACGGCACTACAAACGACTAGAAGGTGAACGAAGTTACTACAAACGAAAAAAAATTTACTACAAACGAAACTAAGTTACTACAAACGAAAAAAACGGCACTACAAACGAAAGATCGCTACTACAAACGAAATTAAGCTACTACAAACAAAAAAAAACAGCACTACAAACGACTAGAGGGTGAACGGAGTTACTACAAACGAAAAAAAAAATTGCTACAAATGAAACTAAATTACTACAAACAAAAAAAACGGCACTACAAACGACTAGAAGGCGAACGGAGTTACTACAAACGAAAAAAAAATTACTACAAACGAAAAAAACGGCACTACAAACGAAAGATCGCTACTACAAACGAAATTAAGCTACTATTAACGAAAAAAACAGCACTACAAACGACTAGAAGGTGAACGGAGTTACTACAAACGAAAAAAAAATTGCTACAAACGAAACCAAATTACTACAAATGAAAAAAACGGCACTACAAACGACTAGAAGGCGAACGGAGTTACTACAAACGAAAAAAAATTACTACAAACGAAACTAAGTTACTACAAACGAAAAAAACGGCACTACAAACGACTAGAAGGCGAACGGAGTTACTACAAACGAAAAAATATTTACTACAAACGAAACTAAGTTACTACAAACGAAAAAAGCGGCAGTACAAACGACTAGAAGGCGAACGGAGTTACTACAAACGAAAAAAAAATTACTACAAACGAAAAAAACGGCACTACAAACGAAAGATCGCTACTACAAACGAAAAAAACGGCACTACAAACGACTAGAAGGTGAACGGAGTTACTAAAAACGAAAAAAAATTTACTACAAACGAAACTAAGTTACTACAAACGAAAAAAACGGCACTACAAACGACTAGAAGATGAACGGAGTTACTACAAACGAAAAAAAAATTACTACAAACGAAACTAAGTTACTACAAACGAAAAAAACGGCACTACAAACGAAAGATCGCTACTACAAACGAAAAAAACGGCACTACAAACGACTAGAAGGTGAACGGAGTTACTAAAAACGAAAAAAAATTTACTACAAACGCAACTAAGTTACTACAAACGAAAAAAACGGCACTACAAACGAAAGATCGCTACTACAAACGAAATTAAGCTACTACAAACGAAAAAAACAGCACTACAAACGACTAGAAGGTGAACGGAGTTACTACAAACGAAAAAAAAATTGCTACAAACGAAACCAAATTACTACAAATGAAAAAAACGGCCCTACAAACGACTAGAAGGCGAACGGAGTTACTACAAACGAAAAAAAATTACTACAAACGAAATTAAGTTACTACAAACGAAAAAAACGGCACTACAAACGACTAGAAGGCGAACGGAGTTACTACAAACGAAAAAAAATTTACTACAAACGAAATTAAGTTACTACCAACGAAAAAAGCGGCAGTACAAACGACTAGAAGGTGAACGAAGTTACTACAAACGAAAAAAACGGCACTACAAACGAAATTAAGCTACTACAAACGAAATTAATCTACTACAAACGAAAAAAACAGCACTACAAACGACAAGGAGGTAAACGGAGTTACTACAAACGAAAAAAAATTACTACAAACGAAACTAAGTTACTACAAACGAAAAGAACGAAACTACAAACGAAAGATCGCTACTACAAACGAAAAAAACGGCACTACAAACAACTAGAAGGTGAACGGAGTTACTAAAAACGAAAAAAAATGTACTACAAACAAAACCAAGTTACTACAAACGAAAAAAACGGCACTACAAACGACTAGAAGGTGAACGAAGTTACTAGAAACGAAAAAAAATTTACTACCAACGAAACTAAGTTACTACAAACGAAAAAAAACGGCGCTACAAACGCAAGATCGCTACTACAAACGAAATTAAACTACTACAAACGAAAAAAACAGCACTACAAACGAAAAAATCAGCACTACAAACGACTAGAAGGTAAACGGAGTTACTACAAACGAAAAAAAAATTGCTACAAACAAAACTAAATTACTACAAACGAAAAAAACGGCACTACAAACGACTAGAAGGCGAACGGAGTTACTACAAACGAAAAAAAAATTACTACAAACGAAAAAAACGGCACTACAAACGAAAGATCGCTACTACAAACGAAAAAAACGGCACTACAAACGACTAGAAGGTGAACGGAGTTACTAAAAACGAAAAAAAATTTACTACAAACGAAACTAAGTTACTACAAACGAAAAAAACGGCACTACAAACGACTAGAAGGTGAACGAAGTTACTACAAACGAAAAAAAATTTACTACAAACGAAACTAAGTTACTACAAACGAAAAAAACGGCAACTACAAACGAAAGATCACTACTACAAACGAAATTAAGCTACTACAAAAAAAAAAAAAAACAGCACTACAAACGACTAGAAGGTGAACGGAGTTACTACAAACGAAAAAAAAAATTGCTACAAATGAAACTAAATTACTACAAACGAAAAAAACGGCACTACAAACGACTAGAAGGCGAACGGAGTTACTACAAACGAAAAAAAAATTACTACAAACGAAAAAAACGGCACTACAAACGAAAGATCGCTACTACAAACGAAAAAAACGGCACTACAAACGACTAGAAGGTGAACGGAGTTACTAAAAACGAAAAAAAATTTACTACAAACGAAACTAAGTTACTACAAACGAAAAAAACGGCACTACAAACGACTAGAAGATGAACGGAGTTACTACAAACGAAAAAAAAATTACTACAAACGAAACTAAGTTACTACAAACGAAAAAAACGGCACTACAAACGAAAGATCGCTACTACAAACGAAAAAAACGGCACTACAAACGACTAGAAGGTGAACGGAGTTACTAAAAACGAAAAAAAATTTACTACAAACGAAACTAAGTTACTACAAACGAAAAAAACGGCACTACAAACGACTAGAAGATGAACGAAGTTACTACAAATGAACAAAAATTTACTACAAACAAAACTAAGTTACTACAAACGAAAAAAACGGCATTACAAACGAAAGATCGCTACTACAAACGAAATTAAGCTACTACAAACGAAAAAAACAGCACTACAAACGACTAGAAGGTGAACGGAGTTACTACAAACGAAAAAAAAATTGCTACAAACGAAACCAAATTACTACAAATGAAAAAAACGGCACTACAAACGACTAGAAGGCGAACGGAGTTACTACAAACGAAAAAAAATTACTACAAACGAAACTAAGTTACTACAAACGAAAAAAATGGCACTACAAACGACTAGAAGGCGAACGGAGTTACTACAAACGAAAAAAAATTTACTACAAACGAAATTAAGTTACTACAAACGAAAAAAGCGGCAGTACAAACGACTAGAAGGTGAACGAAGTTACTACAAACGAAAAAAACGGCACTACAAACGAAATTAATCTACTACAAACGAAAAAAACAGCACTACAAACGACAAGGAGGTAAACAGAGTTACTACAAACGAAAAAAAATTACTACAAACGAAACTAAGTTACTACAAACGAAAAGAACGAAACTACAAACGAAAGATCGCTACTACAAACGAAAAAAACGGCACTACAAACAACTAGAAGGTGAACGGAGTTACTAAAAACGAAAAAAAATTTACTACAAACAAAACCAAGTTACTACAAACGAAAAAAACGGCACTACAAACGACTAGAAGGTGAACGAAGTTACTAGAAACGAAAAAAAATTTACTACAAACGAAACTAAGCTACTACAAACGAAAAAAAACGGCACTACAAACGCAAGATCGCTACTACAAACGAAATTAAACTACTACAAACGAAAAAAACAGCACTACAAACGAAAAAATCAGCACTACAAACGACTAGAAGGTAAACGGAGTTACTACAAACGAAAAAAAAATTGCTACAAACGAAACTAAATTACTACAAACGAAAAAAACGGCACTACAAACGACTAGAAGGCGAACGGAGTTACTACAAACGAAAAAAAAATTACTACAAACGAAAAAAACGGCACTACAAACGAAAGATCGCTACTACAAACAAAAAAAACGGCACTACAAACGACTAGAAGGTGAACGGAGTTACTAAAAACGAAAAAAAATTTACTACAAACGAAACTAAGTTACTACAAACGAAAAAAACGGCACTACAAACGACTAGAAGATGAACGGAGTTACTACAAACGAAAAAAAAATTACTACAAACGAAACTAAGTTACTACAAACGAAAAAAACGGCACTACAAACGAAAGATCGCTACTACAAACGAAAAAAACGGCACTACAAACGACTAGAAGGTGAACGGAGTTATTAAAAACGAAAAAAAATTTACTACAAACGAAACTAAGTTACTACAAACGAAAAAAACGGCACTACAAACGACTAGAAGATGAACGAAGTTACTACAAATGAACAAAAATTTACTACAAACAAAACTAAGTTACTACAAATGAAAAAAACGGCACTACAAACGAAAGATCGCTACTACAAACGAAATTAAGCTACTACAAACAAAAAAAAACAGCACTACAAACGACTAGAGGGTGAACGGAGTTACTACAAACGAAAAAAAAATTACTACAAACGAAAAAAACGGCACTACAAACGAAAGATCGCTACTACAAACGAACAAAACGGCACTACAAACGACTAGAAGGTGAACGGAGTTACTACAAACGAAAAAAAATTTACTACAAACGAAACTAAGTTACTACAAACGAAAAAAACGGCACTACAAACGAAAGATCGCTACTACAAACGAAATTAAGCTACTACAAAAAAAAAAACAGCACTACAAACGACTAGAAGGTGAACGGAGTTACTACAAACGAAAAAAAAAAATTGCTACAAATGAAACTAAATTACTACAAACGAAAAAAACGGCACTACAAACGACTAGAAGGCGAACGGAGTTACTACAAACGAAAAAAAAATTACTACAAACGAAAAAAACGGCACTACAAACGAAAGATCGCTACTACAAACGAACAAAACGGCACTACAAACGACTAGAAGGTGAACGGAGTTACTAAAAACGAAAAAAAATTTACTACAAACGAAACTAAGTTACTACAAACGAAAAAAACGGCACTACAAACGACTAGAAGGTGAACGAGGTTACTACAAACGAAAAAAAATTTACTACAAACGAAACTAAGTTACTACAAACGAAAGATTGCCACTACAAACGAAATTAAGCTACTACAAACGAAAAAAACAGCACTTCAAACGACTAGAAAATGAACGGAGTTACTACAAACAAAAAAAAATTACTACAAACGAAACTAAGTTACTACAAACGAAACTAAGTTACTACAAACAAAAAAAAACGGCACTACAAACGACTAGAAGGTGAACGAAGTTACTACAAACGAAAAAAAATTTACTACAAACGGAACTAAGTTACTACAAACAAAAAAACGGCACTACAAACGAAAGATTGCTACTACAAACGAAATTCAGCTACTACAAATGAAAAAAACAACACTACAAACAACTAGAAGGTAAATGAAGTTACTACAAACGATAAAAAATTACTACAAACGAAACTAAGTTACTACAAACGTAAGTAAATTTTTTTTCGTTTGTAGTAACTTCGTTCATTTTCTAGTCGTTTGTAGTGCCGTTTTTTTTCGTTTGTAGTAACTTACTTTCGTTTGTAATACATTTTTTTTTGTTTGTAGTAACTCCGTTCACCTTCTAGTCGTTTGTAGTGCGGTTTTTTTCGTTTGTAGTAGCTTAGTTTTGTTTGTAGTAGCAATATTTCATTTGTAGTGCCGTTTTTTTCGTTTGTAGTAACTTAATTTCGTTTGCTGTAACTCCGTTTACTTTCTAGTCGTTTGTAGTGCTGTTTTTTGTTTGTAGTAGCTTAATTTCGTTTGTAGTAGCGATCTTTCGTTTGTAGTGCCTTTTTTTTTCGTTTGTAGTAACTTAGTTTCGTTTGTAGTAATTTTTTTTTTCGTTTGTAGTAACTCTGTTTACTTTCTAGTCGTTTAGAGTGCTGTTTTTTTCGTTTGTAGTAGCTTAGTTTCATTTACAATAGCGATCTTCCGTTTGTAGTGCCGTTTTTTTCGTTTGTAGAAACTTAATTTCGTTTGTCGTAAATTTTTTTTCGTTTGTACTAACTCAATTTACCTTCTAGTCGTTTGTAGTACCGTTTTTTTCGTTTGTGGTAGCGATATTTCGTTTAAAGTGCCGTTTTTTTTGTTTGTAGTAACTTAGTTTCGTTTGTAGTAAAATTTTTTTCGTTCGTAGTAAATTTTTTTTCGTTTATAGTAACTCCGTTTACCTTCTCGTCGTTTGTAGTGCTGTTTTTTTCGTTTGTAGTAGTTTAATTTCGTTTGTAGTAGCGATCTTTCGTTTGTAGTGCCGTTTTTTTCGTTTGTAGTAACTTAGTTTCGTTTGTAGTAATTTTTTTTTCGTTTGTAGTAACTCTGTTTACCTTCTAGTCGTTGAGAGTGCTGTTTTTTTCGTTTGTAGTAGCTTCATTTCGTTTGTAGTAGCGATCTTTCGTTTGTAGTGCCGTTTTTTTCGTTTGTAGAAACTTAATTTCGTTTGTCGTCAATTATTTTTCGTTTGTACTAACTCCATTTACCTTCTAGTCGTTTGTAGTACCGTTTTTTTCGTTTGTGGTAGCGATATTTCGTTTAAAGTGCCGTTTTTTTCGTTTGTAGTAACTTAGTTTCGTTTGTAGTAAATTTTTTTTCGTTCGTAGTAAATTTTTTTTCGTTTGTAGTAACTTCGTTTACCTTCTAGTCGTTAGTAGTGCCGTTTTTTTGTTTGTAGTAATTTTTTTTGTTTGTAGTAACTCCGTTTACCTTCTAGTCGTTTGTAGTGCCGTTTTTTTCGTTTGTAGTAACTTAGTTTCGTTTGTAATAATTTTTTTTCCGTTTGTAGTAACTCTATTTACCTTCTATTCGTTTATACTGCGGTTTTTTCGTTTGTAGTAGCCTAGTTTCATTTGTAGTAGCGATCTTCCGTTTGTAGTGCCGTTTTTTTGTTTGTATTAATTTTTGTTTGTTTGTAGTAACTCCGTTTACCTTCTAGTCGTTATTAATGCCGTTTTTTTCGTTTGTAGTAACTTAGTTTCGTTTGTAGTAATTTTTTTTTCGTTTGTAGTAACTCCGTTTACCTTCTAGTCGTTTGTAGTGCTGTTTTTATCGTTTGTAGTAGCTTAATTTCGTTTGTAGTAGCGATCTTTCGTTTGTAGTGCCGTTTTTTTCGTTTGTAGTAACTTTGTTTCGTTTGTAGTAACTTAGTTTCGTTTGTAGTAATTTTTTTTTCGATTGTAGTAACTCCGTTCACCTTCTCGTCGTTTGTAGTGCTGTTCTTTTCGTTTGTAGTAGCTTAATTTCGTTTGTAGTAGCGATCTTTTGTTTGTAGTGCCGTTTTTTTCGTTTGTAGTAAATTTTTGTTCGTTTGTACTAACTTCGTTCACCTTCTAGTCGTTTGCAGTGCCGGTTTTTCGTTTGTAGTAACTGTTATGCCGGTACCGGGTAATTAGATTATTCGGTATTCGGTATAATATTAAAAAGTTATTATTTTTTGGGATCGTTTGCCGATAAGGAGATGGATCTCGAGTTATCGATGAAAACACGAATTTATGTAAAAGGAAGTATTTATTATAGGCAACGGTGACTTTCCGTTGTCTATTTAGAAGTAAAGTAAGAAAGTACAATAATGCGTTGTTTCGAGAATTTTACGAGGAACCAACCGTTCTCTGCTAAGTCGAAATTAATTCTGCCCTTTCGTAAAGCAGTTGCTAACTGTCTTCACGAAAATCCCTTAGTTGGCAGCTTTAGCTTTAGCCTATCGTAGATCGCCTCGCGAGTCGCTTCATGCTGCGTCGGCGTCTATTCGGCGTCTATAAAATCACTCGAGCGTGATTTTCGCTATTCCTAGAGGAGTAAATTTTTCGCCCGCTACCCCTTGTAATTCCACTTTGCAGTCTTTCACCATAGTCTCGGGTTTGAGACAGTCTTCTTTAATGATGCTGCATTGGGCTCCGGTGTCTGCCTTGAGGGTGAGTACCCCAGACACGGCCAGCGATGCAATAATATCGAAATCACTGGCGGTGGCACTCGACGCCGGCAACGTTACTTGTAGCAGTTGTAGCTTGCTTGCGGGCTTTTCCTGGGCTGTTAGTGTGTTCAGCCTCATCGTTGCCAGCGGGCGGGTGTCCGTGTTATTCCGACCGGTACCCGTCGTTACTGTCGTTTTTTTTCCTTATCTTCCGAGTCCTTTTGACGTTGGGGCTGCTGTGTCGTCCGAGCGGGTTCGCTCTGGTTTAGCGATAACCTCTTTCTACAGTCCCTCCACACGTGGCCCTTCTTCTGGCAGTAGTTGCACACGATGTCGACGTTGTGTATGGACTTATTTTCACTGGGCATTGGCAGGCTCACTCTTCCCGATCTCCGGGTGCAGTCTCGTGCCAAGTGTCCGGCGTTCCCGCAGGTGAAACAATTTTCGTTCTGCCGGGATGGTTCGCCCTGGGACCTTCTGGGGTGGCTCGACGCTCCCCCGAGCCCTCCCTTAGGCTGCACCATGTTGGTTATCTCTATGGCCCCGGCCACGGAGTCATGCAACGTTTGGTAATTTCGAGCATGTAGCAGCACTTGCACCTGGCCGTGCAGGCCGTTTTCGAAGTTGGCCTGTGCGCTTCGTCGTGTGACGCTCTCGACGGTAATCTTTTGATCCTCGGTTTGCAACGGCTCGCAGAGTATTTCGGCGATGTCTACCGTGATCCGTTCCGTCCGTGCTGCGTAGGCGGCGATGTCCTCGTTCTGTCCCTGCCGGAGGGAGCTGAACTCCATTTGCAGCGCGGCCAGGGACTTCCGTTGTCCGTACAACGCTTCCAACTCGCTCCTGAGTTGCGCCATGGTGCTGATGGTTTTGTGCTGCAGTTGTCTTGCTGCTGCACCCTCTAGCTTACTCATAACGATCAACTCGAGGAGAGTGTCATGCTCCTCCTCTGCTACCCTGCGGAATATCGTCTCGCAGGACTTTAAGAAGAGAGGCAATGCCTTTGAATCTTTGCCGTCGAATGTTTTTACCATTTTTATTCCGAGACTGAGGCTGAGCATGTTTGAGGGCCTCTGCGTCCCCTCGAATCGCGCGCGTCTCGGGGGCAGCGCGGGGGGCGGGATGTCCTCCATCCCAGCTCCTCCTAGCCGTCGCTGGAGCTCGGCAATTTGCTCCCGTAAGGAGTGGATTAGTTCGTATTCGTCTGCACCTACCTCGTTGAGCGTGCTCGCCAAGTTTCGTCTTGCTGACGGTGTTTCAACCCCCTGTAGCTCGCGATCGAGTTCGCGTCGACTTTGCTCGTGCTCGCGTTGCAGCCTTTCGCACTGCCGTCGAGCTCTTACCAAGTCACGGTGGCTCCGGTCGATCGCCTCTAAACGATCTTGTACTCTCGAAGTCACCGATCGTGCCGTTGTACCGGTGGCTGACGGGAAACCTACGCGATCTATCGTTTGCAAGCTTCCGAGTTCCCGCTCATCCATGTCCTCATCTAGGTATTCAGGCGTTCGTTCGCCAGTGGCCATATTGAACAAGTCGTCGCTACCTATGCTATTGTTATCTCGAAATGCCGTGCCCCTGAGAGGGTTTACGCCGAACTCGGCGTCCAGTCGGCCTGCGACGGCCTCTTGCCTATCGGTGGGGATTCGTCCCGACGGCGCGAGCTCTGTTAACGCCCTGCGCGCTTCGTATACTATTTCCCCTACGGCGGCAGCTAATCCAGCTGTGGAGTCTGCCCCTTCGCCGGGAGTCGCAGTTCCTAATGAATTGACTCTACGTTTCGGTTTCGCTCCCCTAAATATCGGCATGTTGCTAATTTCGCGGCGAACAAAACTCTAAAATATGCCCACAAAATTTCTAGAGATATTTTCTCCAAATTTTCCAAAATTTTTTTCCTGACTGGCCTCAGTTTATTGGCTATGTATGAGTATAAAGTAACCGCCACTTACAGAAAGATGATCTGGTAGACGGTCCTTTTCATTGCGATGTCTTCGGGTGCTGTTCCTTCGGTGCTGTAGACCCGTTGTCTCTTAGCTTTCCTCGAAGGTTGGTCCAGTTGTCCTCCCTGGTACCGTTGACCCGTATCTCCGTTGGTTCCTGGGTTCGTCCTTGGTGCGTCGCCAACGATTGCGCGACGGCTTCTTTTCGAGTAGCTGCTATGCGTACTCGGTTGCACACTTTGTGCGGTTTTCCGCGACTTGACGTGACACCGTCAATCGGGACTTTAAACGGTTGACCAATACGTCACCCCGCACCGACGTTCACTTCGCGTCTTCGCGTTAGATTCGTCGGGTTTTACGAACTACACTGGCGTCCTTTGCACGAGTCGTAGTCGTCACTTCAGAGTATTCTTAACTTTGTCCAAAACACTTTTATCCTAATAAATCGCGAATCACTTAACTTCGGCAGATCCCACCGCTGCCACCAAATGTTATGCCGGTACCGGGTAATTAGATTATTCGGTATTCGGTATAATATTAAAAAGTTATTATTTTTTGGGATCGTTTGCCGATAAGGAGATGGATCTCGAGTTATCGATGAAAACACGAATTTATGTAAAAGGAAGTATTTATTATAGGCAACGGTGACTTTCCGTTGTCTATTTAGAAGTAAAGTAAGAAAGTACAATAATGCGTTGTTTCGAGAATTTTACGAGGAACCAACCGTTTTCTGCTAAGTCGAAATTAATTCTGCCCTTTCGTAAAGCAGTTGCTAACTGTCTTCACGAAAATCCCTTAGTTGGCAGCTTTAGCTTTAGCCTATCGTAGATCGCCTCGCGAGTCGCTTCATGCTGCGTCGGCGTCTACTTCGCATCCCGTCTTGTATGACAGCTATCTTTCAGAATTCCATCTCTAACTGTGTCCGCTAAGGAATATTCCTGAGAATACGTTAGAGGAATATTCCGCGACACAACATAACTTAGTTTCGTTTGTAGTAAATTTTTTTTCGTTTTTAGTAACTCCGTTCACCTTCTAGTCGTTTGTAGTGCCGTTTTTTTCGTTTGTAGTAGCGATCTTTCGCTTGCAGTGCCGTTTTTTTTGTTTGTTTTAACTTAGTTTCGTTTGTAGTAACTTCGTTCACCTTCTAGTCGTTTGTAGTAACTTAGTTTCGTTTGTAGTAAATTTTTTTTCGTTTGTAGTAACTCCGTTTACCTTCTAGTTGTTAGTAGTTTCGTTTTTTTCGTTTGTAGTAACTTAGTTTCGTTTGTAGTAATTTTTTGTTTGTTTGTAGTAACTCCGTTTACCTTCTAGTCGTTTTTAGAACCGTTTTTTCCCTTTGTAGTAACATAGTTTCGTTTGTAGTAACTCCGTTTACCTTCTAGTCGTTTGTAGTGCTTTTTTTTTCGTTTGTAGTAGCTTAATTCCGTTTGTAGTGCCGTTTTTTTCGTTTGTAGTAACTTAGTTTCGTTTGTAGTAAGATTTTTTTCGTTTGTAGTAGCTTAGTTTCGTTTGGAGTAGCGATCTTTCATTTCTGGTGCCGTTTTTTCCGTTTGTAGTAACTTAATTTCGTTTGTAGTAATTTTTTTTGTTCGTAGTAACTCCGTTTACCTTCTAGTCGTTTGTAGTGCTGTTTTTTTCGTTTGTAGTAGCTTAATTTCGTTTGTAGTAGCGATCTTTCGTTTGTAGTGCCGTTTTTTTCGTTTGTAGTGCCGTTTTTTTCGTTTGTAGTAACTTTATTTCGTTTGTCGTAAATTTTTTTCCGTTTGTACTAACTCCATTTACTTTCTAGTCGTCTGTAGTCCTGTTTTTTTCGTTTGGAGTAGCGATCTTTCGTTTGTAGTGCCGATTTTTTCGTTTGTAGTAACTTCGTTCACTTTCTAGTCGTTTGTAGTGCCGTTTTTTTCGTTTGTAGTAACTTAGTTTCGTTTGTTGTAAATTTTTTTTGTTTGTAGTAACTCGGTTTACGTTCTAGTCGTTAGTAGTTCCGTTTTTTTGTTTCTAGTATTTTTTGTTTGTTTGTAGTAACTCCGTTTACCTTCTAGTCGTTTTTAATGCCGTTTCTTTCGTTTCTATCAGGAGTACAAATTGAAAATGCGGGATTTTTTTCTATTTTTGAACGTTTATTCTGAAAAAATGGTAACAAATGAATTATTCAAAGTATTGTCCATCGCTAGCCACAACTTTTTCCCATCTTTCTGGCAATTTACGGATACCGTCGCGAAAAAATTCGGCCGGCTTGGCTGCTATCCAGTCATCGACCCATTTTTGGGCTTCTTCGTAAGAATGGAAGCGCTGGTCAGCTAGGCCATGTGTCATCGATCGGAAAAGGTGGTAATCGGAAGGAGCAATATCTGGGCTATACGGCGGGTGGGGTAAGACTTCCCATTTCAGCGTTTGTATGTATGTTTTGACCGGCGCTGCAACATGTGGCCGAGCGTTGTCATGTTGCAAAATTACTTTGTCGTGTCTTTGCTCGTATTGTGGCCGTTTTTCTTTGAGTGCGCGGCTCAAACGCATCAATTGAGTTCGGTATAGTGCTCCTGTGATGGTTTCGTTCGATTTCAATAGCTCATAATACACCACACCCAGCTGGTCCCACCAAATACAGAGCATGAGCTTGGCGCCGTGAATATTTGGTTTGGCCGTCGATGATGATGCATGGCCGGGGTAACCATATGATTTTTTGCGCTTCGGGTTATCGTAATGGATCCACTTTTCATCACCAGTGACAATGCGATGCAAAAAACCCTTCCGTTTTTGCCGTTCGAGCAGCAGTTCGCATGCAAAAAAACGGCGCTCGACGTCTCTCGGCTTCAGCTCATACGGCACCCAATGTCCTTGCTTTTGGATCATTCCGAGGGCTTTTATACGATGGGAAATGGCTTGTTGTGTCACTCCCAATGAATCTGCGAGCTCTTGTTGAGTTTGACACGAGTCTTCATTGAGTATTGCCTCCAATTCAGCATTCTCAAACTTTTTCACTTGGCCCGGCCGCTCTTTGTCCTCAACGTCAAAATCACCACTTCTAAACCGCACAAACCATCTCTCGCACGTTGAAACCGATGGAACATGACTCGGATAAGCCTCGGAGACCAATCGATGTGCTTCAGCAGCACTTTTCTTCAAATTAAAGAAGTAAATTAAAACTTCCCGCAAATGCTGTTTTGTTGGCACGAAACTCGACATATTGAGAGCTCAAAAAAACTATGAATTTGACACTGCGACAAATTGACACATACTGAAAATTAAAGCTATAAGACGTAGCTTTGACATGAACATAGTCACAGTACTGCCTGATGCGTATAGCGTTAGTAACGCCATCTGTTATCAAACCCGCATTTTCAATTTGTACCCCTGATAGTAACTTAGTTCCGTTCGTAGTAATTTTTTACTCTATTTACCTTCTAGTCGTTAGTAGTGCCGTTTTTTTCGTTTGTAGTAACTTAGTTTCGTTTGTAGTAACTTAGTTTTGTTTGTAGTATTTTTTTTTCGTTTATAGTAACTCCTTTTACCTTCTAGTCGTTTGTAGTCCTGTTTTTTTCGTTTGTAGTAGCGATCTTTCGTTTGTAGTGCCAATTTTTTCGTTTGTAGTAACTTCGTTCACCTTCTAGTCGTTTGTAGTGCCGTTTTTTTCGTTTGTAGTAACTTAGTTTCGTTTGTTGTAAATTTTTTTTCGTTTGTAGTAACTCCGTTTACCTTCTATTCGTTTGTTGTGCGGTTTTTTCGTTTGTAGTAGCTTAGTTTCATTTTTAGTAGCGATCTTCCGTAGTGCCGTTTGTAGTGCCGTTTTTTTGTTTGTAGTAATTTTTTTTGTTTGTAGTAACTCCGTTCACCTTCTAGTCGTTTGGAGTGCCGTTTTTTTCGTTTGTAGTAACTTAGTTTCGTTTGTAGTAATTTTTTTTTCGGTTGTAGTAACTCTGTTTACCTTCTATTCGTTTGTAGTGCGGTTTTTTCGTTTGTAGTAGCTTAGTTTTATTTGTAGTAGCGATCTTCCGTTTGTAGTGCCGTTTTTTTGTTTGTATTAATTTTTGTTTGTTTGTAGTAACTCCGTTTACCTTCTAGTCGTTTGTAATGCCGTTTTTTTCGTTAGTAGTAACTTAGTTTCGTTTGTAGTAATTTTTTACTCCATTTACCTTCTAGTCGTTAGAAGTGCCGTTTTTTTTTTGTATTAACTTAGTTTCGTTTGTAATAACTTAGTTTTGTTTGTAGTAATTTTTTTTATTTGTAGTTACTCCGTTTACCTTCTAGTCGTTTGTAGTGCGGTTTTTTTCGTTTGTAGTAACTTAGTTTCGTTTGTAGTAATTTTTTTTCGTTTGTAGTAACTCTGTTTACCTTCTATTTGTTTGTGGAGCGGTTTTTTCGTTTGTAGTAGCTTAGTTTCATTTGTAGTAGCGATCTTCCGTTTGTAGTGCCGTTTTTTTGTTTGTATTAATTTTTGTTTGTTTGTAGTAACTCCGTTTACCTTCTAGTCGTTTGTAATGCCGTTTTTTTCGTTTGTAGTAACTTAGTTTCGTTTGTAGTAATTTTTTACTCCATTTACCTTCTAGCCGTTAGTAGTGCCGTTTTTTTCTTTTGTATTAACTTAGTTTCGTTTGTAGTAACTTAGTTTTGTTTGTAGCAATTTTTTTTGTAGTAATTTTTTTTGTAGTAATTTTTTTTGTTTGTAGTAATTCCGTTTACCTTCTAGTCGTTTGTAGTGCCGTTTTTTTCGTTTGTAGTAACTTAGTTTCGTTTGTAGTAATTTTTTTTTCGTTTGTAGTAACTCTGTTTACCTTCTATTCGTTTGTAGTGCGGTTTTTTCGTTTGTAGTAGCTTAGTTTTATTTGTAGTAGCGATCTTCCGTTTGTAGTGCCGTTTTTTTCGTTTGTAGTAACTTAATTTCGTTTGTAGTAAATTTTTTTTTATTTGTAGTATCTCCGTTTACCTTCTAGTCGTTTGTTGTATCGTTTTTTTCGTTTGTAGGAGCGATATTTCGTTTGTAGTCATTTTTTTTTCGTTTGTAGTAACTCCGTTCATTTTCTAGTCGTTTGCAGTGCTATTTTTTTCGTTTGTAGTAGCTTAATTTCGTTTGTAATAGCAATATTTTGTTTGTAGTACCGTTTTTTTCGTTTGTAGTAACTTAGTTTCGTTTGTAGTACATTTTTTTTCGTTTGTAGTAACTTCGTTCACCTTCTAGTCGTTTGTAGTGCAGTTTTTTTCGTTTGTAGTAACTTAGTTTCGTTTGTGGTTAATTTTTTTTTGTTTTCAGTAACTCCGTTCACCTTCTAGTCGTTTGTAGTGCCGTTTTTTTCGTTTGTAGTAGCGATCTTTCGTTTGTCGTGCCGTTTTTTTCGTTTGTAGTAACTTAGTTTCGTTTGTAGTAATTTTTTTTTCGTTTGTAGTAACTCCGTTTACCTTCTAGTCGTTTGTAGTGCTGTTTTTTTCGTTTGTAGTAGCTTAATTTCGTTTGTAGTAGCGATCTTTCGTTTGTAGTGCCGTTTTTTTCGTTTGTAGTAACTTAATTTCGTTTGTCAGAAATTTTTTTTCGTTTGTACAAACTCCATTTACCTTCTAGTCGTTTGTAGTACCGTTTTTTTCGTTTGTGGTAGCGATATTTCGTTTAAAGTGCCGTTTTTTTCGTTTGTAGTGACTTAGTTTCGTTTGTAGTAAATTTTTTTTCGTTTATAGTAACTCCGTTTACCTTCTAGTCGTCTGTAGTCCTGTTTTTTTCGTTTGTAGTAGCGATCTTTCGTTTGTAGTGCCGATTTTTTCGTTTGTAGTAACTTTGTTCACCTTCTAGTCGTTTGTAGTGCGGTTTTTTTCGTTTGTAGTAACTTAGTTTCGTTTGTTGTAAATTTTTTTTCGTTTGTTGTAAATTTTTTTTCGTTTGTAGTAACTCGGTTTACCTTCTAGTCGTTAGTAGTGCCGTTTTTTTGTTTGTAGTAATTTTTGTTTGTTTGTAGTAACTCCGTTTTCCTTCTAGTCGTTTTTAATGCCGTTTCTTTCGTTTCTAGTAACTTAGTTTCGTTTGTAGTAATTTTTTACTCCATTTACCTTCTAGTCGTTAGTAGTGCCGTTTTTTTCGTTTGTAGTAACTTAGTTTCGTTTGTAGTAACTTAGTTTTGTTTGTAGTAATTTTTTTTCGTTTATAGTAACTCCGTTTACCTTCTAGTCGTTTGTAGTCCTGTTTTTTTCGTTTGTAGTAGCGATCTTTCGTTTGTCGTGCCGTTTTTTTCGTTTGTAGTAACTTAGTTTCGTTTGTAGTAATTTTTTTTTCGTTTGTAGTAACTTTGTTTACCTTCTAGTCGTTTGTAGTGCTGTTTTTTTCGTTTGTAGTAGGTTAGTTTCATTTGCATAGCGATCTTCCGTTTGTAGTGCCGTTTTTTTCGTTTGTAGAAATTTAATTTTGTTTGTCGTAAATTTTTTTTTGTTTGTATTAACTCCATTTACCTTCTAGTCGTTTGTAGTACCGTTTTTTTTGTTCTTGGTAGCGATATTTCGTTTAAAGTGCCGTTTTTTTCGTTTGTAGTAACTTAGTTTCGTTTGTAGTAAATTTTTTTTCGTTCGTAGTAAATTTTTTTCGTTTATAGTAACTCCGTTTACCTTCTAGTCGTTTGTAGTCCTGTTTTTTTCGTTTGTAGTAGCGATCTTTCGTTTGTAGTGCCGATTTTTTCGTTTGTAGTAACTTCGTTCACCTTCTAGTCGTTTGTAGTGCCGTTTTTTTCGTTTGTAGTAACTTAGTTTCGTTTGTTGTAAATTTTTTTTCGTTTGCAGTAACTCCGTTTACCTTCTAGTCGTTAGTAGTGCGGTTTTTTGTTTGTAGCAATTTTTTTTGTTTGTAGTAACTCCGTTTACCTTCTAGTCGTTTGTAGTGCCGTTTTTTTTGTTTGTAGTAACTTAGTTTCGTTTGTAGTAATTTTTTTTTCATTTGTAGTAACTCTGTTTACCTTCTATTCGTTTGTAGTGCAGTTTTTTCGTTTGTAGTAGCTTAGTTTCATTTGTAGTAGCGATCTTCCGTTTGTAGTGCCGTTTTTTTGTTTGTATTAATTTTTGTTTGTTTGTAGTAACTCCGTTTACCTTCTAGTCGTTTGTAATGCCGTTTTTTTCGTTAGTAGTAACTTAGTTTCGTTTGTAGTAATTTTTTACTCCATTTACCTTCTAGTCGTTAGAAGTGCCGTTTTTTTTTTGTATTAACTTAGTTTCGTTTGTAATAACTTAGTTTTGTTTGTAGTAATTTTTTTTATTTGTAGTTACTCCGTTTACCTTCTAGTCGTTTGTAGTGCGGTTTTTTTCGTTTGTAGTAACTTAGTTTCGTTTGTAGTAATTTTTTTTCGTTTGTAGTAACTCTGTTTACCTTCTATTTGTTTGTGGACCGGTTTTTTCGTTTGTAGTAGCTTAGTTTCATTTGTAGTAGCGATCTTCCGTTTGTAGTGCCGTTTTTTTGTTTGTATTAATTTTTGTTTGTTTGTAGTAACTCCGTTTACCTTCTAGTCGTTTGTAATGCCGTTTTTTTCGTTTGTAGTAACTTAGTTTCGTTTGTAGTAATTTTTTACTCCATTTACCTTCTAGCCGTTAGTAGTGCCGTTTTTTTCTTTTGTATTAACTTAGTTTCGTTTGTAGTAACTTAGTTTTGTTTGTAGCAATTTTTTTTGTAGTAATTTTTTTTGTAGTAATTTTTTTTGTTTGTAGTAATTCCGTTTACCTTCTAGTCGTTTGTAGTGCCGTTTTTTTCGTTTGTAGTAACTTAGTTTCGTTTGTAGTAATTTTTTTTTCGTTTGTAGTAACTCTGTTTACCTTCTATTCGTTTGTAGTGCGGTTTTTTCGTTTGTAGTAGCTTAGTTTTATTTGTAGTAGCGATCTTCCGTTTGTAGTGCCGTTTTTTTCGTTTGTAGTAACTTAATTTCGTTTGTAGTAAATTTTTTTTTATTTGTAGTAACTCCGTTTACCTTCTAGTCGTTTGTAGTGCTGTTTTTTTCGTTTGTAGTAGCTTAATTTCGTTTGTAGTAGCGATCTTTCGTTTGTAGTGCCGTTTTTTTCGTTTGTAGTAACTTAATTTCGTTTGTCGTAAATTTTTTTTCGTTTGTACAAACTCCATTTACCTTCTAGTCGTTTGTAGTACCGTTTTTTTCGTTTGTGGTAGCGATATTTCGTTTAAAGTGCGGTTTTTTTCGTTTGTAGTGACTTAGTTTCGTTTGTAGTAAATTTTTTTTCGTTTATAGTAACTCCGTTTACCTTCTAGTCGTCTGTAGTCCTGTTTTTTTCGTTTGTAGTAGCGATCTTTCGTTTGTAGTGCCGATTTTTTCGTTTGTAGTAACTTTGTTCACCTTCTAGTCGTTTGTAGTGCGGTTTTTTTCGTTTGTAGTAACTTAGTTTCGTTTGTTGTAAATTTTTTTTCGTTTGTTGTAAATTTTTTTTCGTTTGTAGTAACTCGGTTTACCTTCTAGTCGTTAGTAGTGCCGTTTTTTTGTTTGTAGTAATTTTTGTTTGTTTGTAGTAACTCCGTTTTCCTTCTAGTCGTTTTTAATGCCGTTTCTTTCGTTTCTAGTAACTTAGTTTCGTTTGTAGTAATTTTTTACTCCATTTACCTTCTAGTCGTTAGTAGTGCCGTTTTTTTCGTTTGTAGTAACTTAGTTTCGTTTGTAGTAACTTAGTTTTGTTTGTAGTAATTTTTTTTCGTTTATAGTAACTCCGTTTACCTTCTAGTCGTTTGTAGTCCTGTTTTTTTCGTTTGTAGTAGCGATCTTTCGTTTGTCGTGCCGTTTTTTTCGTTTGTAGTAACTTAGTTTCGTTTGTAGTAATTTTTTTTTCGTTTGTAGTAACTCCGTTTACCTTCTAGTCGTTTGTAGTGCTGTTTTTTTCGTTTGTAGTAGGTTAGTTTCATTTGCATAGCGATCTTCCGTTTGTAGTGCCGTTTTTTTCGTTTGTAGAAATTTAATTTTGTTTGTCGTAAATTTTTTTTTGTTTGTATTAACTCCATTTACCTTCTAGTCGTTTGTAGTACCGTTTTTTTTGTTCTTGGTAGCGATATTTCGTTTAAAGTGCCGTTTTTTTCGTTTGTAGTAACTTAGTTTCGTTTGTAGTAAATTTTTTTTCGTTCGTAGTAAATTTTTTTCGTTTATAGTAACTCCGTTTACCTTCTAGTCGTTTGTAGTCCTGTTTTTTTCGTTTGTAGTAGCGATCTTTCGTTTGTAGTGCCGATTTTTTCGTTTGTAGTAACTTCGTTCACCTTCTAGTCGTTTGTAGTGCCGTTTTTTTCGTTTGTAGTAACTTAGTTTCGTTTGTTGTAAATTTTTTTTCGTTTGCAGTAACTCCGTTTACCTTCTAGTCGTTAGTAGTGCGGTTTTTTGTTTGTAGCAATTTTTTTTGTTTGTAGTAACTCCGTTTACCTTCTAGTCGTTTGTAGTGCCGTTTTTTTTGTTTGTAGTAACTTAGTTTCGTTTGTAGTAATTTTTTTTTCATTTGTAGTAACTCTGTTTACCTTCTATTCGTTTGTAGTGCAGTTTTTTCGTTTGTAGTAGCTTAGTTTCATTTGTAGTAGCGATCTTCCGTTTGTAGTGCCGTTTTTTTGTTTGTATTAATTTTTGTTTGTTTGTAGTAACTCCGTTTACCTTCTAGTCGTTTGTAATGCCGTTTTTTTCGTTAGTAGTAACTTAGTTTCGTTTGTAGTAATTTTTTACTCCATTTACCTTCTAGTCGTTAGAAGTGCCGTTTTTTTTTTGTATTAACTTAGTTTCGTTTGTAATAACTTAGTTTTGTTTGTAGTAATTTTTTTTATTTGTAGTTACTCCGTTTACCTTCTAGTCGTTTGTAGTGCGGTTTTTTTCGTTTGTAGTAACTTAGTTTCGTTTGTAGTAATTTTTTTTCGTTTGTAGTAACTCTGTTTACCTTCTATTTGTTTGTGGACCGGTTTTTTCGTTTGTAGTAGCTTAGTTTCATTTGTAGTAGCGATCTTCCGTTTGTAGTGCCGTTTTTTTGTTTGTATTAATTTTTGTTTGTTTGTAGTAACTCCGTTTACCTTCTAGTCGTTTGTAATGCCGTTTTTTTCGTTTGTAGTAACTTAGTTTCGTTTGTAGTAATTTTTTACTCCATTTACCTTCTAGCCGTTAGTAGTGCCGTTTTTTTCTTTTGTATTAACTTAGTTTCGTTTGTAGTAACTTAGTTTTGTTTGTAGCAATTTTTTTTGTAGTAATTTTTTTTGTAGTAATTTTTTTTGTTTGTAGTAATTCCGTTTACCTTCTAGTCGTTTGTAGTGCCGTTTTTTTCGTTTGTAGTAACTTAGTTTCGTTTGTAGTAATTTTTTTTTCGTTTGTAGTAACTCTGTTTACCTTCTATTCGTTTGTAGTGCGGTTTTTTCGTTTGTAGTAGCTTAGTTTTATTTGTAGTAGCGATCTTCCGTTTGTAGTGCCGTTTTTTTCGTTTGTAGTAACTTAATTTCGTTTGTAGTAAATTTTTTTTTATTTGTAGGATCTCCGTTTACCTTCTAGTCGTTTGTTGTATCGTTTTTTTCGTTTGTAGGAGCGATATTTCGTTTGTAGTCATTTTTTTTTCGTTTGTAGTAACTCCGTTCATTTTCTAGTCGTTTGCAGTGCTATTTTTTTCGTTTGTAGTAGCTTAATTTCGTTTGTAATAGCAATATTTTGTTTGTAGTACCGTTTTTTTCGTTTGTAGTAACTTAGTTTCGTTTGTAGTACATTTTTTTTCGTTTGTAGTAACTTCGTTCACCTTCTAGTCGTTTGTAGTGCAGTTTTTTTCGTTTGTAGTAACTTAGTTTTGTTTGTAGTTAATTTTTTTTTGTTTTCAGTAACTCCGTTCACCTTCTAGTCGTTTGTAGTGCCGTTTTTTTCGTTTGTAGTAGCGATCTTTCGTTTGTCGTGCCGTTTTTTTCGTTTGTAGTAACTTAGTTTCGTTTGTAGTAATTTTTTTTTCGTTTGTAGTAACTCCGTTTACCTTCTAGTCGTTTGTAGTGCTGTTTTTTTCGTTTGTAGTAGCTTAATTTCGTTTGTAGTAGCGATCTTTCGTTTGTAGTGCCGTTTTTTTCGTTTGTAGTAACTTAATTTCGTTTGTCGTAAATTTTTTTTCGTTTGTACAAACTCCATTTACCTTCTAGTCGTTTGTAGTACCGTTTTTTTCGTTTGTGGTAGCGATATTTCGTTTAAAGTGCGGTTTTTTTCGTTTGTAGTGACTTAGTTTCGTTTGTAGTAAATTTTTTTTCGTTTATAGTAACTCCGTTTACCTTCTAGTCGTCTGTAGTCCTGTTTTTTTCGTTTGTAGTAGCGATCTTTCGTTTGTAGTGCCGATTTTTTCGTTTGTAGTAACTTTGTTCACCTTCTAGTCGTTTGTAGTGCGGTTTTTTTCGTTTGTAGTAACTTAGTTTCGTTTGTTGTAAATTTTTTTTCGTTTGTTGTAAATTTTTTTTCGTTTGTAGTAACTCGGTTTACCTTCTAGTCGTTAGTAGTGCCGTTTTTTTGTTTGTAGTAATTTTTGTTTGTTTGTAGTAACTCCGTTTACCTTCTAGTCGTTTTTAATGCCGTTTCTTTCGTTTCTAGTAACTTAGTTTCGTTTGTAGTAATTTTTTACTCCATTTACCTTCTAGTCGTTAGTAGTGCCGTTTTTTTCGTTTGTAGTAACTTAGTTTCGTTTGTAGTAACTTAGTTTTGTTTGTAGTAATTTTTTTTCGTTTATAGTAACTCCGTTTACCTTCTAGTCGTTTGTAGTCCTGTTTTTTTCGTTTGTAGTAGCGATCTTTCGTTTGTCGTGCCGTTTTTTTCGTTTGTAGTAACTTAGTTTCGTTTGTAGTAATTTTTTTTTCGTTTGTAGTAACTCCGTTTACCTTCTAGTCGTTTGTAGTGCTGTTTTTTTCGTTTGTAGTAGGTTAGTTTCATTTGCATAGCGATCTTCCGTTTGTAGTGCCGTTTTTTTCGTTTGTAGAAACTTAATTTTGTTTGTCGTAAATTTTTTTTTGTTTGTATTAACTCCATTTACCTTCTAGTCGTTTGTAGTACCGTTTTTTTTGTTCTTGGTAGCGATATTTCGTTTAAAGTGCCGTTTTTTTCGTTTGTAGTAACTTAGTTTCGTTTGTAGTAAATTTTTTTTCGTTTGTAGTAAATTTTTTTCGTTTATAGTAACTCCGTTTACCTTCTAGTCGTTTGTAGTCCTGTTTTTTTCGTTTGTAGTAGCGATCTTTCGTTTGTAGTGCCGATTTTTTCGTTTGTAGTAACTTCGTTCACCTTCTAGTCGTTTGTAGTGCCGTTTTTTTCGTTTGTAGTAACTTAGTTTCGTTTGTTGTAAATTTTTTTTCGTTTGCAGTAACTCCGTTTACCTTCTAGTCGTTAGTAGTGCGGTTTTTTGTTTGTAGCAATTTTTTTTGTTTGTAGTAACTCCGTTTACCTTCTAGTCGTTTGTAGTGCCGTTTTTTTTGTTTATAGTAACTTAGTTTCGTTTGTAGTAATTTTTTTTTCATTTGTAGTAACTCTGTTTACCTTCTATTCGTTTGTAGTGCGGTTTTTTCGTTTGTAGTAGCTTAGTTTCATTTGTAGTAGCGATCTTCCGTTTGTAGTGCCGTTTTTTTCGTTTGTAGTAACTCAATTTCGTTTGTAGTAAATTTTTTTTCATTTGTAGTATTTCCGTTTACCTTCTAGTCGTTTGTTGTACCGTTTTTTTCGTTTGTAGTAGCGATCTTTCGTTTAAAGTGCCTTTTTTTCGTTTGTAGTAACTTAGTTTCGTTTGTAGTAAATTTTTTTTCGTTTGCAGTAGCTTAGTTTCGTTTGTAGTACCGATCTTTCGTTAGTAGTGCGGTTTTTTTCGTTTGTAGTAACTTAGTTTCGTTTGTAGTAATTTTTGTTTGTATGTAGTAACTCTGTTTACCTTCTAGTCGTTTGTAATGCCGTTTTTTTCGTTTGTAGTAACTTAGTTTCGTTTGTAGTAAATTTTTTTTCGTTTGTATCATAGTAACTTAGTTTCGTTTGTAGTAAATTTTTTTTCGTTTGTAGTAACTCCGTTTACTTTTTAGTCGTTTGTCGTGGTGTTTTTTTCGTTTGTAGTAACTTCGTTCACCTTCTAGTCGTTTGTAGTTCCGTTTTTTTGGTTTGTAGTAACTTAGTTTCGTTCCTAGTAAATTTTTTTTCGTTTGTAGTAACTCCGTTTACCTTCTAGTTATTTGTATTGCCGTTTTTTCGTTTGTAGTAACTTAGTTTCGTTTGTAGTAATTTTTTTTTCGTTTGTAGTAACTCTGTTTACCTTTTAGTCGTTTGTAGTGCCGTTTTCTTCGTTTGTAGTAGCTTAGTTTCATTTGTAGTAGCGATCTTTCGTTTGTAGTGCCGCTTTTTTCGTTTGTAGTAGCTTAGTTTCATTTGCAGTAGCGATCTTTCGTTTGTAGTGTGGTTTTTTTCGTTTGTAGTAGCTTAGTTTTATTTGTAGTAGCTAAGTTTCATTCGTAGTAGCGATCTTTCGTTTGTAGTGTGGTTTTTTTCGTTTGTAGTAACTTCGTTTCGTTTGTAGTAATTTTCTTTTTCGTTTGTAGTAACTCTGTTTACTTTCTAGTCGTTAGTAGTGCCGTTTTTTTCGTTTGTAGTATCTTAGTTTTGTTTGTAGTAATTTTTCGTTTGTTTGAAGTAACTCCGTTTACCTTCTAGTCGTTTGTAGTGCCGTTTTTTTCGTTTGTAGTAATTTTTTTTCCGTTTGTAGTAACTTTGTTTACCTTCTAGTCGTTTGTAGTGCCGTTTTTTTTCGTTTGTAGTAGCTTAGTTTCATTTGTAGTAGCGATCTTTCGTTTGTAGTGCCGTTTTTTTCGTTTGTAGTAACTTAATTTCGTTTGTAGTAAATTTTTTTTCGTTTGTAGTAACTCTGTTTACCTTGTAATCGTTTGTAGTGCCGTTTTTTTTCGTTTGTAGTAACTTAGTTTCGTTTGTAGTCATTTTTTTTTTTGTAGTAACTTCTTTTTTTTTTTTGTCGCTTGTGATAAAATTTTATTCATCTTTATTAATTTTTTGTCTATAAAAAAAAAATTAATAACAAAAAATGTTTGTAACTTTTTTCCTTCTATTTTATTTATACCGATCCCTCTCATACTAAAATTCGAATAGGTTTAGTAATATTCAGTTACTGCATTTGAATATTCATTTCTAACAACGTCGTAAGGAAGATGTGTCTATTGCTGACATATGGGCTATGTGAACTTGGCACCCGACTTTGGAAAATCGGAAATTTTTTTTTTTCATTCTCATAGAGTTTTGTTTGTAGTTGTTTTAGTACCATTTTTTTCGGTCGCAGTAACTTTTTTTTGTTGATAAAAAAAAAATTATTCACAAAAAAAATGTTTGACTTTTTTTCCTTTCAACTACAAACGGAAATTCTTTCACTACAATCAACTACAAACGATTCTCTATAGGAATGAACTGCAAAATTTGAGTGCCGACAAATTCGGGTGCAGCGCTTTTTTCAAAATCCTATAGCTTTTTTTTGGGGCTACTACAAACGAAAAAAATTTTACTACAATCAACTACAAACAAAACTCTATAAGAATAATAAAAAAAAAATTGGATTTTCCAAAGCCGGGTGCCAAGTTCACATAGCCGCTCGGCAGCCTTTTACTGCAGTCCTTCCACACGTGGCCCTTCTTCTGGCAGTAGTTGCACACGATGTCCACGTTGTGTATGGACTTGTTCTCGCTAGGCGCAGGCAAGCTTACTCTTCCCGATTTCAGGGTGCAGTCTCGAGCTATATGTCCGATTTTTCCGCAGGTGTAACAGTTTTTTCCCTGCCGGGATCGTGCGACTTGGGATCTTCTGGGGTGGCTTAATGCTCCACCTGCCCCTACCTTTCGCTGCACCATATTTGTGATCTCGATGGCTCCCGTAACGGACTCGTGGAGGGTGGCGTAATTGCGCGATCTCACCAGGATCTGGACCTGCCCATGCAGTCTATTCTCGAAGTTGGTCTGTGCGAGCTTCTGTGTTATCTTTTCGACGATGCGCATCTCCAACATCGTGGTGGCTTCTTCGCAGAGCTTTTCTATTATATCGACGGTGATACACTCGGTCCTTGTGGCGTATACCGCGATGTCCTCTCCTTGGCCCTTTCGGAGAGAGTTGAATTCTACCTGTAGCGCAGGCAACGACTTCCGCTTCCCGTACAGGGCCTTCAGCTCGGTTTTCAGCTGTGCTACCGAGAGGATGACTTTATGCTTCATTTCTCTGGACGCCCTTCCCTCGAGCTTGCTGCTGAGCACTAGTTCTAACAGGATGTCTTGATCTCGGGGCGCTACTCGCTTGAAAACAGTCTCGCATGATCGTAAGAAATGCTTGATATTTTTTAGCGCTAGTCCGAGATCGGGCGTCCTACTCGGTGTTTCCGGCACCCTCTGTTGTTCCCTTTGGAATACGGGATCCGCGGGGGGATAATCTGATTCCTCAAATCGGGTTTGCCTCGACCGCGGACGTGGTATCGGGCGTTCGTCCAACCCTGTATTTTCCAGCCTCCGCGATAGTTCGGCGTTTTGCTCTCGTAGGGCCCGGATGAGTTCGAACTCGTCCGCACCTACCTCGTTGAGCGTGTCCGTCAAGTTCCGACTTGCCGACGGTGTTTTTGCCTCCCTAAGTTCGCGATCGAGTTCGCGTTGGCCTTGATCGTGCTCGCGTTGCAGCCTTTCATACTATCGTCGAACTTTTTCCAATTCGCGTTGGCTTCGGTCGACCGCCTCCAACCGATCGCGTACCCTTGCTGGTACCGACCGGGCTGTAGTACCGGTAGCTGCAGAGAAACCTACTCGATCTATAGTTCGCATATTTTCTATTTCCTGGTCAACTATGTTTTCGGTGACGCGCTCGGGCGTTCGTTCGCCAGTTGCTATATTAAAAACGTCGTTGCTAACGTCGCTGTTGAAATCCCCGAACGACGCACCCCTACGTGGGTTTACGCCAAACTGGGCCGTTAATCGGTCTGCAAGGGCCTCTTGTCTGGTCGAGGGGATTCGCCCCGACGGTAAGAGCTCGAATAGTGCCCTGCTCGCTTCGTAAACGATGTCCCCTACGGCCGCAGCTAATCCGGCTGTGGGGTCTACCCCTGCGCCAGGCAACGTCGTCTCTAGCGAGTTGCCCCTATGTCTTGATCGGGCTCCTCTAGACTCTGACATGTTTTCTAATTTCGCGGCGAACTCTACTTTAAAATATTCTTACAAAATCTCAAGAAATATATATATCTAGTGGAATATTTTTCCAAATATCGGTTCTACGCTGGCTTTAGTTTATCGGCTACATGTATAAGTATAATGTAACCGCCACTTACAGAAAGATGATCTGGTAGACGGTCCTTTCCATGGTGATGTTCTCAGGTGTTGCCGACTTGGTATCCTGCAACTCCTTTCTGTTGATGGTCCTTGACGTCGTTCCTGACGCTGTTGACCCGTATCTCCGTTGGTTCCTTAGCACGTCGCCAATGGTTGCACGACGGCTTCTTCTCGAGTAGCTGCTTCGCGTACTCGTTTGCACACTTTGTGCGGTTCTCCGCGATTTGACGTCACACCGTCAATCAGGACTTTAAACGGTTGACCGATACGTCACCCCGCACCGACGTTCACTTCGCGTCTTCGCGTTAGATTCGTCGGGTTTTACGAACTACACTGGCGTCCTTTGCACGAATCGTAGTCGTCACTTCAGAGTATTCTTAACTTTGTCCAAAACACTTTTTGTCCGAATAAATTACGTATCACTTAACTTCGGCAGATCCCACCGCTGCCACCAAATGTTATGCCGGTACCGGGTAATTGGATTATTCGGTATAATATTAAAAAGTTATTATTTTTGGGATCGTTTGCCGATAAGGAGATGAATCTCGAGTTATCGATGAAAAGGAAGTATTTACTATAGGCAACGGTAACTTTCCGTTGTCTATTTAAAAGTCAATGTAAGAATGTACAATAATATGTTGTTTCGAGTATTTGACGAGGAACCAACCCGTTCTATCTTGAGTCTAATTTAATACTGGTTTTCGTAAAGCAGTTGCTAACTGTGTTCACGAATATCCTTTAATTCGCAATTTTAGCGTTAGCCTATCGTCGAACGCCAAGCGAGTCGCTCATGCCTCGTCGGCGTTCTTGGGGTCGTTCGTACAATCGGGCATTGGACTTCGTTTCCTGTCTTAAACGAATTCCAATGTTTCTTTGCTATGGAATATTCCCGAATATATGAAATACGGAGTGGAATATTTCGCGGCACACCAATTCCATCTCTAGCTGTGTCAGCTAAGGAATATTCCTGAGAATACGTAAAGTGGAATATTCCGCGACACAACAGCTGTGTCAGCTGAGGAATATTCCAGAAAATACCGTGAAGTGGAATATTTCGCGGCACAACAGTGGGTTGCACTGTACGTCATATAGTAGGTCCATTTCTAGTGACAGATTTCATATCGAGCATCCATAATCCTTCTATCCGACACTTTCACGAATTGGTGGTCGCAGGTTTTAACAAACTATCGATCTGATCTCTGGTCGAGAATTCGAAGTCGATTTATTATAAACGATCTACGATCGATACAGCAAGTAATTGCTCGGAATACACGTCCTTTTGTTATTGTTGTTAATTTTTAGAGTGATATATTTGATGTTTTTTCGTCTCTCGACCGAAAGCAAAGGAAAGTTACAAAAAAAAATTTAATTCACATTTTTTAATACTTTTATATTTTTTAAAATTCTATTTTTAGACTTTTAAATTAACTCAACTCACTATTTAGCGTGTATAATGCATTGAACAAGTAATCATTGCAACCTTTCTTTTTAGCGTATCTTTAATTTTAAAAAAAGCCAAAATTTGAGAAAGATATATGCATGTTCCCTCAACTTTGGCACTTTTTTTGTTATTGTTATACCGGAACCGCGTAATCGGATTATAACGGTAACCGGTATAATATGATATTAAAAGTTATTATTTTTTTGGGATCGTTTGCCAATAAGGAGGTAGATATGTAGTAAATAATGAACACGTGAATCTACGGAAAAATAATAGTTGGATATTTATTATAGACAACGGCAACTTTCCGTTATTGATTAAAATAATAATGTGAGTGTTGCAATCATTAAACTGTTTTTCGAGTAATAGACGAGAAACCAACCCGTTCTCTTTGAATCTACCTTTTTGACCTTAATATTTCGGGCGAGTCCGACCCATGATCAACCGATCAGGTTGATGTTAAACTTTAGACTGATTTTCGTAAAAGCAGTTGCCAACTGTGTTCACGAAAATCCCTTCGTTAGAGGTTTTTGCGTTAGCCTATCGTTGATCGCCAAGCGAGTCGCCTCATGCTTTGTCGACGTTCTCGGTGTCGATCGTACGATTTGGCATTGAATTTCGTATTCTGTCTTGAACGAATTCCAATGTTTCGTTAGCTGTGTCAGCTATGGAATACACCATGAAATGGAATATTCCGCGGCACAACATCCCTCCCCCTTAAAAGGAAAATGTTTGCCCAAAAAATTGTTTTTTCGTTGGTTTCTCGTGTACATGTGACAGTGATAATTTTTTACATTTTGCTAAATTTTTTTTTCGTTTCGTTGACGATGATACATTAATCTTTTCACTTTCGCTTCTTATCGTCGTTCGCGGTGGGGGAGTCGCTCGCGTTTGGGGGGGACGAGTGTATACCCTGGCTAGCTCGGATCGCGGTCGCTCCTCTGGCTGTTGGCGTCCGAGTGACTCGAAGTTGATATTTACCTCGGCGGCTGCCGGCTGTTGCCCCGCGTATCCTTGTCGGTGTTCGGTTTCGCTGATACCTGTTACATTTAAACAGAACGTAGTCGACCAAGGCTATTGGTGCTGTTGCACCCAGTGAGTAGAAACTCAGGTCGTGGATATGCTGCATCCCGTCTCCGGTAGTGTCGAGAGTTTCCAGAATTCGGTCTGCTCGAGCTCCGAGCTTTCGAAGCTCGTCTGAGTCTCGCAGCACGCTCAGTAGTGGAATGTTCCTCTCGGTCTGTGTCGCGGGCGCCTGAGATTCTATCTCCGTTAATTTTAAGTCGTATGGGGGAAGGTAGTCTTCCCGGATGACTTGTGATGTTTGCCCTGTGGTTTTTACGCCAAAATCTGGGGTGGTTATTAAACATACGCCTACCAAAGCCAGTATTCCCGTACTATTGAGTATTTCGTGCCATGTGGGTTTCTTTCCACGGGTTATGCCGATGGGTTCTGGGGTCGGTGCGGGTGTGGGTTAGTTGGATAATCCTTTTTGCGCAACTCTTGCCGTTATCCTGGGTGATTTTCGCGTATATCAGAACTTCGCAGGGGGCGTCCTTCATGAGTGAGACAGTTGGTTGGGTGGATGGTCATATGTACAGTTTGTTCAGTGTTTTACACACTTGTAGGTCCTCATTTGTAATTCGCAGAAAATTCCGACCTTTTGCGTCAATTACTTCTCTGTTGCGTTCATGTCGTACTCACTATTGCGTGCTCGCGTGGGTATGGGGTTTTACTATTTGTATAATGTACTGCTGCTGGTTGATCAACGGTATGTCGAGTATGAGTACCAATGCCTCACCTTCGCTGTAGGCCTTTATGTCCGCCAGTCACATAAGTGCTGACGCTTCGCTGTACTCTACAGCGATTGAGAAACTGGTGCCGGGTTGGTGTGGTAGTGCAATGGCAGGGTGGCGCGTGAGCGTTCTCGGTGGCAGGGCCATTGCCCCTGCCTTGCCGTTTGTTATCTCATTTATCAGCCAACCAACTCTTGTACGTCGCTGAGCAATGCCTCTACTGCATGGCTAAGTGTTCGCCTGTCTACCCAGCGTACGTTGCCGCTTTTCAAAGCGGCCATGGTCGATTTGAGAAACGATTGTTGTAATTCTAAATCCGTGATTTGCTTTCTATTCAGCTTTGGGGTAGATTGTTTACCTTCTTCTACACTCTGAGGCTTAACCAGTGTAATATTAAATTTTTTTCATAAATATTAATATTCATAAATATTATCTTGAACTATAGAAATATTTTGGCATATTTCACTGTCATTTGCGGAAATCGAATTACCAGTACACATGTGTATATCAACCGAATAAAGTATGCTCTTGAATAATGGTATGCTCTTAGAGGCTTCATTTCTTCAATTTACTCTATATATTCTTTTTTACACTCTACGCTGAACACCATCCTGCGTCAGCATTAATATTGTATAAAATTTTCAAGGTGGTTTTCAAGCATGGTCTCAGTATTCCGTCGCTTCTGGATTGCGTAATTAATGTGCAATATCTTTTCAATTGTTTCGTTCAATATATTTTTCCCATATGTATATTTATCATGTATTTTCATCTCTGAATGATCTTTTTTTTCTATTGATTAAAATTAGGTCTCCTAAAACCACTTCTACTCTATTGAAGCTCCCTACCCTGCGTCCCGAGGGGCTCCTTCCCACATTTATTTTCTGGCTGATATTTAGTTTTAACTAGCTATAAGTATTCAAATTCCTCAATTCCTGAGCTATTAGTGCTGGATAAAGAGCTTCAGGCGGTTTGCGTGCACCGCTTGAGTTTTCCATCCGCTCTGGACTACATAGTTAACGGGGGGCCTCTTCTCTATTATTTCGTGGGGTCCCGTCCACTTCGGGGTCAGCTTGGTTGACCTTTCCCTGCCCACTGCCTCGTCACGCAGGAGCACGCGTTCGCCGAGGCGGTACTCCTCCACGGAGGTCGTATGCGTGCTTCGACCTTCTTTTCGCGCCTTCCAGATTGTCATGTGCTACCGTCCATGCGGCGCGTAATCGCTCGCGTAGCTCGTGGACGTAATCGTCGTAAGCGTAGGTGCTGCGAGGTTCTATCTTCACGGCGGTCAGCAGCTCAGTCTCGCATCCATGCACCAACACGTAGGGAGACAGTCCGGTCCTCGTATGTGGAGTGGTGTAATACGTGAACATAGCATACGGCAACCACTCGTCCCAATTCCCTTGATCTTCACTTATGAACTTTTTTTAGGTATTCTGCGAGGGTGTGATGCTATCTTTCTAGGGCGCCGTTCGACTCTGGATGGTAGGCTGTTGTCTGCATCTTTTTAATTCTCAATAGTCGACACATCTCCAGAAAGGCCCTGCTGAGGAAGTTTGTGCCCTGGTCCGATAATATTGTTTCCGGCGTTCCGTTCCGGCAAATCCATTCTTCAACTAGTGCCCTCGCTACTGCCGAAGCCTCTTGGTTCGGCTCTGGTATCGCCGCGCTGTATTTTGTAAGTGCGTCCTGGAACGTACCAGGTGTGCAAGTATGAAATGCGGATTTCAGACAAAAGATGGTGCACGAATGCAGTTTGTGCTATAAAGACTTGACACTGCGCTATTTTGTTGTGTCATCAACAAGTGTCAGACGCGTATGAGTGATAAATTGGAAAAGTGTGTGCATAGTGTTGTGTTGTTGTGTTCAATATATCGAAATTTATACCGAACAAAGGTCATTCGCGGACAGCATTCATTTTTTGTTTTCATTCGAAGAAAGCTGCTGCTGAATCATACCGATTACTTCGATAAGCTTATGATGAATATGATCCGTCGCAAGATACGTGTGAACGATGGTTTCGGCGTTTCAAAAGTAGTAACTTCGACGTTGCAGATAAGGAACGTGGAAAGCCGCTAAAGAAATGCGAAGATGTGGAATTGCAAGCATTGTTGGACGAAGATGATTCGCAAACACAAAGACAACTCGTCGAGCAATTGGGCGTTAGTCAACAAGCTGTTTCCATTCGGCTACGAGAGATGGGAAAGGTTCAGAAGACCGGTAGATGGGTACCACATGAGTTGAACGACAGACAAATGGAAAAGCGCAAAAACACACGTGACATTTTGCTCCATCGCGGAGTTCGAGTGTTGATGTGTTAAGAAATTCAAGACTATAATTGCCGAGAGCGAAAACAGCAGGGCTGTATACAATGCAGATACTTATTTCAATATAGCTCCGCCGACCCAACCATTCGTGTCTACAACACCCTGAGACTTAGAGTAATGATTTTGAACGTTGAAGTTGATGCTTGTGACATAATTGTTATTTCTTGCATTTGAATATACGGTTACTTGCAATGATCTGATGGTTATTAATTTAATGTGCCATGATTTTGTGATATTCGTGACATTTCTAGAACTAATTATGATGAATATATCATGTTTCAAGCCGCACGACATAACATGCTCCTGCATGTGTGGACAATTTTGTATCGTATAGGAATACGATACAAAATTATCGTATTCCTATACGATACAAAATTGTCCACACACATCCAATGTATTACTCTGTAGCTGCTTGAGGCCGTACCGATAGAACTTCCAGTTTCTTCGTAATCGTGCGACATGTTGCGGTATAACCGGTGGTAGCCTGTAGCCATCAAAGTACATTCCTTGTCCATGATGGTTAACGTTGTAACGGTAAATTTGTGCCTCAACGCACCACGTTACCTATGACTGGTCCAAGTTATTTTTTCCTTCCTTTTTATTTTCTCTTTCGAGATGGGCGCCAGGCGCTTTCGCGCCGGAAGGAAAAAATACCGAGTTGGATGACCAGTCTCGACCCAGGCCAGCTACAGCTGTTCAAGGCAGAGTGGGTGGTTCGGACTATCAAGTCACTAATTAGTCAAAAATAAAATATGGTCAATAAATAAGCCAAACGAGAACCATGAACGAAGTCGGCTCAATAAATAATAAATAAACAAACTAAATAATAACAGTAAATAATTTAAACAACCACAGCAGGTACGGGACTTACAAACTTCTTTATTTCTGGCGACTAGTTATTCATTTCCAATAAACACCAATTTAGAATTCAAATAAGATGTCCCGTAAAATTAGTCTCTCCTTTATAACAATTCTCTAAAGCTAGTTGGATATCTTAATTTTAATCTTTAAGTCGGAGATAGCAGTTATCCCGTTCTCTCTCTCTCACTCTCATACCCTGTAGATGTTGTATAGCCTGTCTCGCTCGCCTCGAATTTCGAACAATATTTATCGATGTATTTTCGACGTTCGGTAGTCTCTGTTCACAGTCCGCGATACGGCCTATCCCGAGCTAATCCCACATACATCGAAAAAAACCATAACAACGGGACGTCAGGAGGTCACGTACGCGAAGCTACCGACGGCTCTATATTTCAATCCTGAGATTTATATATCATGTAAAAGGCATAAACCCAGGGATCTTCCGCAGTTCATAAGTTATAAAATAACGGATAAATGACGACTAATAATTAAATAATAACCAAAATAATAATGATAATAAAATAATTAACATCAGAATAATAATGTCAGTCAATAATTAGTTCGTGGAATGAAATATAATAAAACGTAACAAACAATCGAACTACGCGAGATACGCCTCGGACCGTACGAATCCCTTGAATCCACGTCTAAAATACGGGACGACGGCCGACTACGCTCTCCGCGATTCTAGGTTAACGTTAACACAATCATAATATAATAATAAAAAAATAAATAATCAAATAAACAAAATAAATAAATAAATAACGAATAAATAAATAAATCAGACAGAGAAACGCCGATTAATTTGACTGATACGCAACGCGGTCTACCCCGTGCCAGTCCCTTTTACATCCAAATTACAACGGGACGACGGGCGAACTCGCGCACGACCTTCTACATTCAAACGAAAGGAAACTCAAACCAACTCGTGTACCTCCAAAACCCACAATTCGACAAAATCCGTGACGCGGTCTATTTCGTTCCAATCCCACACAAACTAATTAACCAATTCTAAAGCACTCCGGGATAACGGCTTAACGCGCGCACGGTTTACTCGTCAACAGAAACAATTAATTAATATAATGACTTTTCCCCGGCTTCTATACGTTACACGATCTCGAGGTTACTCTTATTAAACGCCGCGATTCCCAATACAAATTGACACTCTGCACACAGTGTACCAGAGTCGCAGGGGTGACCAAGCTCGAATAAATTTCGAACACACCAGTTAGATGATAAATAATAATAAAATAATAAAATATTAGCCAAAGACCGCAGAAGGGAAGAGAGCTCACCGGGACGATGACGATGCGATGTTCCTCGAAATCCGGGAAACCTCGAAAGATGTTGGAGGAGTCTTCCTGATTTTCCTCGAGTTACGAAAGTTGATCGTTTAGCGTTCTGATGCTGGCTTGAGGAACCACACTCTGTTCCTTGCCTCGATAATAATTTGTGGGACTTCGAAAAATAGAGCGGGACACCGATAGACAGTACGCTACGTCTGGTTCGCTCAACGGTCACCGGGGAAAAAGCCCCGAGGTCCAGCCGGCACGCGTGCCCGTAACCTATGATCCCCACTTAACCCGCTAAACTCGGTTAATTGGGGGAACCGGTGTCGCACGCTGACCGCGACTAGCGCCTCAGCTGGACAATGTATTCCTTAGCGATAGACAATTCCAACGTTGCGCGTAGCCCAGCAGATGACTCTCGGAGATACATAGATTCCCGTGAGTCGACGGCCGCTAAGGATGGAAGGCCGCGTACTCTTTGGTGCGTCGTCGGGAACGTGGCATATTCCGACCAAGAAAACATAAAATATCGGTCCGAAGTTCCCGAAGTCGTCCCATTGCTCTCCTCTCCCTCGTACTCCCTCTCCATCCCTCGGTCGTATCGAACGCGTTATATATATAAAAGAAAATACAACAAAAAAAATAAAAATAAAGAATAAATAAAATACGAAAATCATACCCTGCAGCCCTGAGCGATCGTGCTGGTAGCCGTTGAGCGAGGAGGACGTAGCTCGAATATTCTGCCACGTTACAACGTATATGGCGATCCAATGCTCTCCAGGTCCGTCGTGGTTATCCGTGTTAACTACGAGTCCAGCCGGTAACGACCATACACGAGGAATTCTGTCAGCTGGGTATACTCCAACGGTTGAAAGTGGTAGATACTACAGACTCGTAAATTTGTCTAGTGTTCATGCTGAACACATCGTCAATGATTAAATGATGACATATACGCTTTGATAGACATATATATGCAACATTTATTTCACAGCATCGTCGATCGTGTCACGACTACATGGTGAAGATTTCTCTCCGTTCTTATTCTCTTCCTCTTCGTCTGCCGACCAAACATGTATGATTCTCCTTTAAGCGGGTGCTTGCGAAGCCAATTTTTTATTTGGAAAGCCTGGCGCATTTCACAATTCGAAGACGCTGTATTGTTTATCATAGCTTGTCTGAAGCATTTTCGCAAAGATTTCGGCATAAATGTGTACGATGGGGCAACGTTCTCATCCTCCATGTTGGAAATTGTATGACCCGTGATATCGCCAAGAAGTATAACCTTCTCGTGACTGCGTGTATAGGTACGTCTTGATTTTCACGAAATTTCACGCCAGTTAGCGTATGCTTGTTTACAGCTCACATCGCCCTCGTACCATTCAAGACCGAGAAAATATTTCGAGAGAAAATTATTCTGGCTTCACGAATGCTGCGGTAATTCGGCAAAGTGACACGGTCGTGCTGCGATCCAATGAGCCGAGTACGGTCTATCCACTGCTACCACGGCAATTTCTTTCGCAATAAATTCCGAGTCTTTACCACACATTCCCTGTATATCCACGACGATATCCATTTTCACGTCTCATCTGTACAGATACTCAAGTTCGACGATTAGTTACTCACAGAGATGCTTGTACGTCTCTTAACCCGAAACAATTTTATTCCGACATCAGCACATTTTTCGCTTATCCTGTAAAATCCACCATTACCTGCTGAGAGGCATCGATTTCAAGGACATTATCATAGTCCGCGTAGACTACACAATTACCGTTGAAGCAAGCGCATCCTCAAATCGTACATCTATTCTCACGCTACCGTTCTTTATTAAATTCCAATGTCAATTGCTCTTCGCCGAAAGATCGGGTGTCAAATCAACAGCAAACAGACAGTATCCATCGCGATAATTATCGCGATCAATCGAATTACCATCGTTCAAGAACTGTTTTCCAGTTCCCGAAAACAACGTTTAAAAAGCATCCACATACAGATGATTTTTCGTGAAATCAGGTTGTAACGGTTTCGAGGGTATTTGAGCACCATTTACATACAACGAGAGTTAATTTATCTTGTAATTTCGGAAATTGAATGCATTCATACTGAAGTCGCCGTTAAATGCTTTGTTCTCGACATAACCGATGATTACACGCTTCGACCTAGCCCGATATTATCGATAGTCTCTCCATGAACACCGGAGTGTATTGAAACAGCCTTTACCTCGACTCTCGTAAGAGGATATTTAGCCGTAGATTTTGCCAGAGTTCTAGCATGCGAGAGCGGCATTCCAGGAGCTATTTTTGTTCTACGAACGAGAAGCGATGCCTCGAGAATCTTTAAGCCGCATTGACCATTCTTTATATCGCCCACAAGACAAAATGAATCTCTAGACCGCACCAGCCGTAGTCGCATCTCGACACCGTTTAATAGGAACCGCTCCAGATTGAATATATCGCAATTCAGATAGCCGAGCAAATCTATAGTTTTTCCGACATTTAAAAATTGTTTTCTCTTTACAAGACCCGCATTTCCCGATGTTATATCATCCATTTTTCCAGGGGTATCATCGTACCAGAGAACGCTCATCAGATGCGAATTTTTTGCATGAGAGGTATTTATCGTGCTGTTGAAAACGATTTAATTTTTATCAAATCATACTGATAGTCACCAGCATCAATGGGAACAACTTGCAAGAGGGGTGTTTATACATCGCCCGTAATATAGCTTTCGCAGATATCGATGTATAGAAACATGCTGTCTGGTATAGCACCGGTGAGAAATGCAGGCCTCTTCCGAGAATCCTAGTAGCCTTGCGATAGCGGACGATACGCGAAAGTCACTTGAAAGCGATTTAAAGCGCAAATCGCCGGCCACGTGAGGTAACTTATGTATACTCTCCAAAAGAGCCTCTATAGAGGGATATACACCACGTGGAACTTGGTCGCTATCAGCGCGTCTCCGTGTTGAAAGATTTAAACTCGATAAATCATAATCACCATCCTCAAGAGTTACGAGATTTCCTACAGTAGGAACATGTAAAAGAGTAATTGGACAAGCAATTTCCACAAAAGAAACAGACCATTCTCCGTGCTAACGTATCTGACGCGGTAGTTTTGTAATAAATTTCGTCGTATTATCCGGAAAATACTGTATACTACTGTTGCTCGGTAGTACGACAAAGAAATAGCTATCCTTGGAGCTCATATTTATCAGGGACGGTGATTCCGAGCGTTCTTCCTCTTTGTCCTCTTCTTCTCTTTCGTCTTCTCAGATACGGACGCACTTGTACTCGCGATAATTCTGCCTCGTTGAAAATACCGTCGATAGTCTCGTTATTCAGATCGTGTAAAATATACACGAACGGTTCTCGATTCACTGATAGTCGTTGGATCTTGTATAACTCGTTACTCCAATCACGCTCATATCCTTTCACGAACGACGACGGCGACGGGTCTGTAGTAGTAATAGTAGTAGTAGCAGCAGCAGCAGTGGCGAGTCCAGCGAGACGATGTATGTTATCATGAGGAATAAACACCATCCTTCTGGCATATTCCATGGCTCCTGTAAACCAAGACAGGCACGAGAAGCAACTTGAGAAATCCGACACAGTGCTCGACAATTATCTTCCTCTTACCGCTCCAATTTCCCCTTTTCGCGGCTAGTCGAAGAATTTACGCGTGTCTCCGAAGATGATTCTTTTGGATGTTGTTCAGAATCACGTTTCCCTGTAAAACGTTTAGAGCACACTCCCATATACACCGTACGAGCGCTACATCTGCTTTACGCAAAATTGGACGTCGTTGCTCTTGCTTCAGATAAAACAGCGCTTGCAATCTAATTATTTGCTTTTTATCGAGAGGTCCGCGCAACGCCATTACAAGCGCATTACTGGTACATCGCGCGTCGCATCGCGAACCATTATTGCTTTTTGTGGCACGTAAACGTAATGGTATTGATCATCGGGAAATATACAGACGCGAAATCGACAATTATCAGGCGTCGATTGTTTCAAGTCGAACAATAGCCGTGCGGTGCAGCTGTCGCATCGAAATATACCTCCTGCAAAAATTTCGGATTCTCGGGACATACCTGGCGTATTAGATGTTGAATTTGTGCGCGATCTCGCGGATTTTTGAAGACAATGATATAATTAGCCTTTAAGGAGATATCGCGCTGCCCGTGACCCTGATGAACGAGATTTTGCGTGATGAAGATGACACTAAGATTTTTATGATCGCTACCTTTGGTGAAAGGATCGACCACGCTATTGTTGGATGCCTCGCGCATTAGATCGTCAATGACCAAAAGTTTAGGTCTTGTATCATTCGAGTAGTCTGCTGCTTGCAGTAAACCCTCGAGAAATTCGATTTGATCACCGCACTCTCAATACCCGGACTGCCACTCTGATTAATAAAAAAGTATACGCTCGAACGGAATATCTGTCATTTCGCGCATGTGTTTAAAGAATTTTTTGACAAAGTATGCTTTACCGCAGCCCGTAGAACCGCTTCTCACGGCTGTCCATGGATGTTTCCAACGTGTATCCATATCCATGAGTGTCTATCAAAATCAATCAGCTGTCTCTTAAATAGGCGCGGCGCGCCTGTACTAGCTGATAAGGCGCGCGCCCGCGGTATAAGCTGATGTTTACACCGTATGTAGATTAAAAAACGATAGTTTTTATATTTCTCACAAATAAAGCAATATTTTTATTTCACTTTGCATACATCTCTTGTGCAAATGTTACGATTCATGTAATTCTAAACAGCAATATCATATCCATGGAGTTTCCACGAGAAAGTCAGAACAAGAAGAAACACTCGATAAGATAGACGGGACAAAAGGAATCAACGATGAGAAAGTCAGAACAAAAGGAAACGGTGGAGAGGTAGCAGCTACTGCTACGAATAGCATCACAAAAAGAACGAGCAGACACCGGTTTTATACATAATAATAAAAAAATGTTAACGTATTGTACACAGTAAATACGATACATGAAATTAGACAAAAAGATTATTTTAAAATACCGCGAATTCAACCGTATAACTATATACTTTTTTGCGTTATACTAATTAGCGTATTTCACAATAGCCACACGGTACAGTAGAGTACTTCTCGTGCAGCTTTCGCTTCGGGTTAACAGTTTCGCATGATTTCGTTACTTTACGCGTTACTACCTGGTGAAATTCCGTGCGCCGAATAGCGTCGAATTAAAAAATAATAGGTACGCTCCTAACTCCTGTCACGAAGGATCGTAATGCGTTATAATTTACATGACGGCTATTTGCAAAGTTTTGCGTAATACCTTTTACATTTTTCAATAATCGTACCGTCGGGTTTACGAACAAGGTATGTGTAAAATTTTGGTCCTCCCGAAGCGAAGGAACTTATATAACTACCAGGCCCGTATTCGCTTAATTCATCCGTTAGGTCCTCCAGAAATTGACCGATTGGCGGCTCATACTCTTTGCCACCGGGGCGACTCACGTAAATACAGGAGTCGGTATCACAGTACAATATTCGTCGCCCGAGCCCCTCAAGATAACTGTATAGTTTCAGGCATGCCTGTGCCGTCGTGTATGCTGCAATCACGGCGTTTGATGTTGGGTTGGTTGGATAGCATCGCGGTTGCTCCCATAGTTACCATACATGATCTTGTGATTAACTGGTAGCATTCCCGTCACTTCAATTTCCGGACTCGTTAGTAAATTCATTAGCTCCGAGCGCGTGAAAACGATAACGGTTTTCGTGAGATTCTCGCGTTGACCAAACTTTCCCCAGAATGAATTAAGAGCTAATGTTGCGAGCGAACGTAAACCCGGATTTGACTGCAAAGCACTTCGCTCGAGATATACACCCTCACACTCCTTGTACAACGCTATAAAACGCGCTATTGCTTCCTCGTCATCGTTACACTCTGTTGGCAGTCCACTCGCCTCCTGTTTTATTTTTAGGAATGTATCGATGTACTCGGCAAAATGGCCGCCTCGTCGCGTTGTCGAGTCATACTGCGTAACAACGTATCCCCAAATTTCATTGATACGCGTCACGTTATATCCGAGCGACACAGGTTTTCTCAGCTCGTCCACGACCCATGTGCCGTCAAACGCTCGCTCAGTCGTGTCATCGTGTGTGCAGCCCGCGGATGTGTCCATGTTTGTACAGTACGTTCTACACTAGGGTAACAATAGTTTCCCATGCATGCGAACAGGCAATACGGGGATACACAAATCGCGCGGTGCTACTACGGTACACTTCACGAGACCCTCGACGACACTTAAATCGTTTTGAAGTCCTACGAGTTCTCGACACTCGTCACCTACGTACAATTTTGGATGTCCAACGGGATATTTTCCCTTTTCACACACCCATGGATACAGCAAGCTCACATCCACATAGCGTATCAGCTCCCCATTCGCGACGTTGTACAAGCTTACAAAATTTTCCGTTCTACCGTTAAAGAATGCATCGCGTGGTTCGAGAGGCGCCAGCTTGACCATGGCGTGATTTTTCACGTATAACGACATTTCTTCGTTATTTTCGAGTAATCTGTCAATGTCGCATTCCTATATTTCGGTTAGAGTGTTCCTTTTCGATCTGATTTGCCCGGAAATAAGAATCGTACGCTCGTATCGCTCATCCATCGTATCACCGAATTTAGTTCTAACATCTCTGTTCACGCAATAACATCGCGGACATCTATGCCAAAAGCAGCCGTGAAATTGAAGAACGTGATGGACCCCCGCATCTCCGTAGTAACCGTCGACAGCAGGTAGGCCGGTCGGTGGGCGATACTCTCTCGTGCGTCCAGCATGAGTGATAACGCAGTTGCGTTCACGCTCGAGCCATACGAGCCATACGATGGCCTTGCGCGACTGCTTATCGCCCCGGCGGGCACCTCCCTGGTGGTAATACCGCAATGCAATCTTTCTGTAGAAAATTCTTTCGAAATACTCTAATACATGCTAATACTATCGTGCATGCTTCTGTAAAGGGGCACACGCTTCCGCAACGTATAAGTAACTCTCGAAAAGCTAGACACGCTCGTGTCAAACCCATAACATCTGTACAACAATATTGCACAAATTGCGTCGCAAAATCAATTTTATACTCGACGCGACTCGATTCCTTCTCATACAATTTTAAAAATCCCTCACGATCCGCTGAGAACATGGTATCGCGTGAATAAATATGCAGAGCCGGCAGAGAACCTGTGTAATTCCGACATTCCGGTGTGTTGAATAAATGGGGAAATGTACCTTTTGCCACCTCATCAGCGAAACCGAAAGCCTTGGGTAAAGCGCTAAGAGCCATGGGTAAATAGTTTTGACTATCGAGAAAAACGACATCGCCAATTTTCATCGAGACAATCTTCGTACCATTCATAATCAGAGATGGCAGCTGTGTTTTTTGCACTTCCATTGAATGCCGTAGAATAAATCGCACGTTGAAACCTCTTGCATTAAGAGCAATACAGATTGTCTTTTTAAATTTTTGCGATAATGCCAATTCCACGAGCTCTCTAACAGGATTTATAAACACGAATTCACGTACCACAGCCAGCATAATCGGTCTCTGTATCTGTGACATCCGGACATATAATACATACGCATTGTGTTACACATAAATCCGGCTCGTGAATTCGTGTTGATTTATCATCGTGCAATTGTTCGGGTTGTTGCGTCTCAAAATTATAAAACAAAAATCTCGTGGAGGGCTTGTCTTTTTTCTTCTCTTTTGGCGCCTCTGGTTTCTTAAGAGGTGCTATACAACTCGCATGCGTAGTCCTTATACACGAGCAACTTCTACAGATTTTCAATGCTTTACATACGCTCTACCGTCTATATTTACGAGACGTGATACCCGCGGAGCCCTCACCCTTGTGATGAGCGAGGCAGAAAGCACCAAAGAATGAACGATTACAGTCTGTGCAATACTCAGGCTGAGAGTCTCTATTGCCGTTGCAATAAGTGGATTTACATGGAGCACATTGATAGCTACAGCGATGCTCGAGTACTCGAATATACTTGGAATTACACTGTGTGCAGAACCTGCGACTACCTATCGCACCAGCGAGATTTAATATTGGCTGGTAGTGATGAGAGCGTTCGTAATAGAGAATAAAGAGTGTATGATTAATTTCACCTATTGCAGAGAGTACGGATTTTCACCCATCGTACAGAGCCGGAACGCGTTTTCGGAAGGTGAGAAATTCATAAACAACAATCGCTATACCCTCGTGAACCAAGTACTCCTGAAAGAGCTGAATCTCGCACACACCGTCCCTCTAGAAGGTGTCTTTACCCCTGTATCACGCGTGAGCTCTACCGCTGCGGTATATTGCGCTCCTCGAAGCCCGTTCTGAATTTCACACCATCGTCTGTGTAGCTCGTCCGTTCGAATTTGACTGCGTTCGGTATGCGCTCGGGCTGTGACAAAGGATCGTTGTAGACACAAATTATCGCAATAACTTATGCGTAAAATTGACTGTTTTGCTATAGACTCTTGTGTAAGCCTGGTGCCCACACCGGCGTTTTCGACGCCTCGTACTATACATGTCGTCATTCCCCATGTACCAGCGCCTATTCGAAATTCGCGCGCGCTCTGAGTTACATTATTAATTAGTCGCCATATATCATCAAAAATGATGTCACGAGCTGGTCGAAATGATAACCATACAGGTCCTTGCGCCAAAGACGGCACGCTCAGAGTCATACCTACATAATCATGTCCATCGCACCATTCTGTATGACGTGTGAGAACATCTCGTACAACGCCCTCGAACTAAGTCAGATGATCAATACCGTCCGCTGGCTGACGAAAATAAAAATCTGTCTCCCGACCCTACATCCTACAGTGTGGAAAATATCGGCTCTGCTCATTGTCGATAACGAAGCGTTCACCAGGGGGCAAAATATCACCTCCCCGTATAGCAGTCCTTCCATCGCCAGTCTGTCCACCTGCAAGTACAATTAAACCATTTATTGGAATTTTGATTCAATTAATTTCATTTAATTCAAATCATTTAAATTTTTTGTTTGTTGCTAGCTATATACTATGCATATAAATTGTGTAACGTAAGAATGAGGAACTTATATTTGCTTCTAGTCCTCGAATCCCTCGACTGAACCCTTGAACCGCCGACGCATTTCGTAAACCAACTCGATTCTCGGCGGTCTCGTCACAGTGAATCGTGCAAAGCGAAAAACGTTTTGGTCCGACTCGTACCCTGTTTTTTCGTTTTTACTATTATTATCCCCGTAATTTTTTTATTTATGTCAGCGTAATCGTATTATTAAAAGCTTACCTGAATCTACCTGGTCGTCCTCCTCGTCCTCGTCGTCATCGTCCTTCTTCTGCTCTACCTCCTCCTCCTCTCCCCGTTCTTCTTCTTCTTCTTCTTCTTCTTCTACTTCGACTTCTTCTTCTTCTTATTCCTCGTTGTTTGTATTGCTATTGGTATCACCGCTTGAACTGTATTGTCGCGATGAACCTGCGACGGCTCTATCTGGTTCTTTCGCAGGACCGACCTTGAAAAGACCGTTTGTTCGTTTATACCTGCAGAACGGCTCGGTAAAATGTATCCGACGATTCCCTCCGATGCTGTCACCATCGTTGTCCCTGCTATGATCATCTGAATCGGTTCTACCCTCCTCAACGAAATCATATGTGTCGGATCCCATTTCTTCTTTTTCATACCGTTGAACTATATAAAAATCTTGTGAAATAATGGAAATGAAATAAAAGTAATTAACGCAGTATATTACTTACGTCTTTCAATGAGTATAGGCTGCAAAGCAGGCTCATTCAGCCAACCGCGTCGATGCATAACACGCACCACCGAATCAATAATTATTTTATTATCAAACAATCCAATATTATGCGCGTCAACTAAATCGCGCTGATAACACTCGCATAGCATACCGCGAATTTTACGAACAACCACTTGTGTCGGAAGTTCCCATAGGGTGATCTGTAAATCTCTTCTCCCCCATTGCGAACTCAACGACGGTCTACGCGTCAATATAAACTCTATCAATTTTTTTATCAATGAGCGCTCAACCAATCTGACCATGATTGTGCTGTTAGAGTAGTTGTAACCACAGCAAATCAGACAATTAACTAGACATTTTTCAAAGCGGCGCGCTTTTATATATATTGTTTTAATACGCTCTTTCTCTCTTTCTCTCTCTGCATATACTGCAGCGATGTAATGAATACGACTAACCAAGACGATGACCGCACACGATCACTTTACAAAAGCAAGTCGTAAGGAAATATTTAGCGATGGTGATGTAAACGTCAGGCCCGTCATGTACTAACTTATCGAGTTTCGCTGATGAATGTCATATTGTTTTCATCTAATTTCAAGGCGCTCGGCCATGAGAAAAATCATCAAATTTCATCGACGAATATTATTATCTGTATGTCAAGGTATGCGTATGCACATACGTGTGCGAGAGTATGCAAGAGCTTTGGGATATATTTGTTGCTGCTGTTACTATGCTGCTGAGGAGAATGCGACTAATATCAAAGCATATTGGTGAGCAATCTTCAGTCGTATCATTTGCAGTATCAAAAGAAGAGGCGATGCAATTAGATGGTAGGGGTAATCTGTATAAAACGGAGTATGAATACCACTGACGATTCATTCGAAAAGTAACAGTTTACAAGAAAGCAATAAAAATGGCAAATAACGATGCTACGTCTCACACGATATCGCCATATATAGTTAACCCCGTTATGTACGGTTTAACTAAATCATTTGATAAAATAATCGTCGCCGGGCTCGAGTTGAACTCTACGTGTCTTACACCAGTGGTGAAAATATTGTCGAATACTTTTACCGGAATTGCACTTCGTGCGGACGAGTAGCGAGTGTTTAATAGTGATTTTTCTAGAGTACAACGATATTTCGAAGCTCATGGGGCTGATGCCGAGAAAATGTGTGATACCCGCATACAGCACAAAGCACATTACACACTTTTAGCTTCATGTTACCAGCACAGAGCAGTCTTATTTGGTAAAATAAGCGGTAGTGCAAATGAGGAATATGAGAATTAAGAGGAATCTGGAGAATCGAAACGAAAACGCTTCCGAAAATACTTTCCAAACATTGTTCTTCAGCGGCCGACATTTGATATGCTCGTCGAAATAAGTAGAAGAATTGATATTCATATGCGAGCTCTGAAGAGCAAAAGTGAAACGATTCAGCGGTGTATGAACGAGGTGGTATCATATTCTCGTGAAAAAACAGTTGTCAGTGAACGACAGCTGTGGTAATGAGTACATAATTTTATTCATTTTCCAAGTCTGTGTACACCTTTGCTCCATCCTGCTCTCATCTCTACTCTTCCTTGTTCACCAGAGTACCCACACCATCTCACTTTACCATGTCCACGTTACCGACACTGGTTAAGCAAAGTGGGTAGCGCGGCGGCGGACAAGTGGGGTGGCGGGGGTAGCCGTGCGGTGGGGAAGGAGTGGGATGGAGCAAAGGTATACACATTGTACTGCTGTAAAATAACCAGACCAAAGATGTAGGTAGAGAAAGTTGTTATTTAATCTACCATCTACTAGCAAACTACAAAAATATATATAAAAAGTTGCACAAATAAATTTAGAGTGAAGTTGTTAAGATACACATACAATTATATTAATTGTGTGCCGAATACTGTGAGGTGAAACGTGGTGCACAAATGAGATTTCTTTACCTAACCAACATTAAATTTAGATAAATTATGCAGGTGCATGTTTACCGAGTTTTTTGAGTCCAGTTGAGCACGTATTCGTTGAGTAGATCCGAAGTGAGAGGACAGGAAGTTGCTGTTCAAGTGGTTTTCACTCGTCTTATTTTTCAAGATGGCTGAGTAGAGAGACAGCCTCTCGCTTGAGTAGCATGCCTCCGAGGGGCTGCCTCGGCTATCTTCGCGACAGCCGAGCGCAGCACATCACCTCGTAGCAGCAGGTCGACGCACGGCGAATATTGATCTCCGTGCGTCAGCTGTGTTGTGCTGCGAAATAATTAGTTTTACATTATTTCACAATTGTTCCTTCTTCGCGTGAGACCACTCGTCGAAGTAGAAAAAATGTGCTAACGTAAGCAACGAGCTGCGATCGATGACCGCTACGTGCTCGAGCTACGACGTACTGGAATTTGTAATCCATGTTTATTGTGAAATTCATTGCGATATTCGATTTCGGTCAAAGGAGTGAATAACTGCTTTACCGAAATCAGTCTAAATTTTAACATCAACCCGAACGGTTGATCGCGGGTCATACTCGCCCGAAATATTAAATTCTATTAGTAGATTCAAACGCGAGGTTGGTTCCTCGTACGGGGTTGAAACCACAATTTATTGTAATATACTTTTATTGACTTTTAAATAGACAACGGAAAGTTACCGTTGCCTATAATAAATACTTCCATTTTACATAAATTCACGTTTACACGAAGTACTCGATCCCAAAATAATAACTTTTTAATATTATACCGATTACCGAGTTATCCAATTACGTAGTACCGGCATAATAGCTGATTTTCCAACGATATGAAAATAAAGTTTCATTTTTTTTGTCAATTAAAATTGCAAACGAGTTTTACGATGAATTGTTAAACGTTGAAGCGTTTTTAAGCATAGCCTTACCCGATGAATACCGCTGAGAGGTTTCTCGGCCGGATTTTGTACATCATGTAGCCCTGAAAAGGGCTGACATTTGAGTCAAGCCTACTTCTTAGTTGAGGTGTTCCGTTTTAAATTTCTTCGTAAAGATTGATGCATTGCCCCTCTTTCCACAAGAAAACTTCGAATACCGTTATAAGCCTGTTCAAAGACGAAAAACGTAACATGACTCCGAGTAAAATTACTGATTTTTTATCGAAAAATAAAAAATAAGGGGTTTTCATTAAATAAACAAAAGTTAGGTCTTAATAGGCCTAGCTGAGGCCCCGGACCTGAAAACTGATATGCTTATATGATGTCTCCCTGCATGAACAACAACTTTTGTCTGAAACATTTTTCAATGAAATTCTTAGTTTTCGATATATTTGAGCATATTTTTAAAAATGGGACAGACTGTACATGAAAACCTTCTTGTTAAGCGGCCACAACCAGTACTTGTTATAAACTACCGATACTGGTTTATAACTTTATGATAATACTATCGATATAAATGTCGCAATGATCTTTAAAAAGCTGTAAATTAAAACTTTTTTTTCAGCCGACTAATGGCCTTAAAACGGATGGGAATCGTTGAAAATTATGAACATATACGAGCAATGACGATAATCATAGTTGGAGTTGGCGGCGTTGGCAGCGTCACGGCTGAAATGTTGACTAGATGTGGCATTGGAAAGGTACCAGAGAATAACTATTACAAACACCGACATCATGTAAAGTATCTACAGTATCGTGTTCGGTCATAAATGGCACTGTTAGAAAATCGTTTGATCGGCGAGAGGGTCTTCTCAACCCGTGAAAAACCAAGTATGTCAACTAGAATCAAGTACGATGGACGCGAAGACATTTTTTTCTGGGCTGGCGCAGAGACGGAGTGGAAATGAATTGACTGTCGAGAAACCTAAAAAATCACAAAATAGGAAGTTATATGAAAACACGTTCCTTAATATTGAGGCCTTGCATACGTCCAGCAGTGCCTAAAACGCGCTAAAAAAAACTGTTTTTAGAAGAGATAGCAATAGAAATTAATAACAATAATTTTTACACATTGTTTATTAGTATTTAAACTTTTAAAAAAAAATGGAATAAATTATTTTTATTAATAAACAATGTGTAAAAATTATTTTTATTAATTTCTATTGCTATCTTTTCTAAAAACAGTTTTTCCTTTAGCGCGTTTTAGGCACTGCTGGACGTATGTAAGGCCTTAACTAGTTTTCTTCGAGAACGTCTGCAGGTAAGTAGTATGTGTACCAGTTTGCTCTATAACACTTCTAACTCAACTCCTTCCCCCACCATGCTGCTACGAACCACATTACTTTTGTTCAATTAGACAGGGTGCGCTTTAGTTAAGGATGAGCGCTATAGGCATCTGATATATTTAAAAAGTTTGTACCAGAAGGGCGAGAGTAAACGGGTACTTTAAAGACATGGCCTCTCGTCTGCTTCACGTCTGTAGGTATGCAACTCTGAGCAACATACCAGCAGAGAGAGAGCTATCATGATTGGGAGGAGAGGGAACCCTATGTATGTGTACAAAAGTATAGTAGTGTGAATGTATGATCAGCAGTTTGAAATATGCGGCTACGCATCGGCCATATCCCAGGAAATTAGGAGAAATGAAATTCGTTTTTTACGTATCGGACTAATGTGCAGATTATTTTCAGAAAAAGTATATTTAACACTTTGCCGGCCGCTGTCACGTTGGCGTGACTTTTGCTCGCCAACGGTTATCGGCCGGGGTCACATACGCGTGACACCGGCTCAGCGCAGCGTCAATGTTTCCACTATGCTTCTGTTTTAACTGCTCCGATTGTCTTTTGTTGACATTTTTAAAGCAGATGCTTGTTCTGTTAGTCTCAGATAGTCTTTCACAGCCTTCGCATCTTGAAAGTTTAGATTTACTCAGAGTGATAAATCTAAGCGACAATGTAATTGACCAAGTATGATGGAAAATTTCTGGCATTTCGGAACCCGGTTAGAGTCAGCGCCACCTAGATCCCTGCGTTATCGATCTCAGAAAGATCTCTAACAATCGAATCCTTAATTATTTTTTTGTCAACTTTGCTTGCCTCACCCATTCATTAAGAATTAATGAGGCAACCAGACCTGACGATTTTTAACTTCCAAAGAAATCGTGAAAAAATATTGCCACAGCCCGGGTTCGAACCGAGAACTCCAGAATTCTAGCCTGGTACGTTACCAATTACGCCACCGTGGCTCTAGCAACATTAATTCACGATCTCTATTTTTAATGTCACGTAGTACACCTTTGTTTTGTAGATTAATTAATTAATCATTTTGTATGCGGTCATACGTTTCTTCAGAGTGATAAATCTAAGCGACAATGTAATTGACCAAGTATGATGGAAAATTTCTGGCAGTTCGCAACCCGGTTAGAGTCAGCGCCACTTAGATCCCTGCATTATCGATCTCAGAAAGATCTCTAACAATCGAATCCTTAATTATTTTTTTGTCAACTCTGCTTGCCTCACTCATTCATTAAGAATTAATGAAGCAACCAGACCTGACGATTTTTAACTTCTAAAGGAATCGTGAAAAAATATAGCCACAGCCCCGATCTACGATTGGCTAAAGCTAAAGCTGCCAACTAAGGGATTTTAGCAAACGCAGTTGCTTACTGCTTTACTAAGGGCAGAATTAAATTAGATTCAACTGAGAATGGTTGGTTCCTCGTGAAATACCCGAAACAACGTATTATTGTACATTCTTACATTGACTTTTACATAGACAACGCAAAGTTACTGTTGCCTATAATAAATACTTCCTTTTATATAAATTCGCGTTTTCATCGATAACTCGAAATCCATCTCCTTATCGGCAAATGATCCCAAAAAATAATAACTTTTTAATATTATACTGAATACCGACTAATCCAATTACCCGGTACCGGCATAACATTTGGTGGCAGCGGTGGGATCTGCTGAAGTTAAGTGATACGTGATTTATTTGGACAAAGTAAATAAGAGTGACTCTGAAGTGACGACTACGACTCGTGCAAAGGACGCCAGTGTAGTTCGTGAAAACCTGAATAAGCTAACGCGAAGGCGTGAAGTGTACGTCGGTGCGGTCTGACATATCAGTCAACCGTTTAAAATCCCGATTGACGGTGTTACGTCAAATCGCGGAAAAACGCACAAAGTGTGCAACCGAGTACGCGAAGCAGCTACTCGAGAAGAAGCCGTCGTGCAACCATTGGCGACGCACTAAGGACGAACCCAGGAACCAACGAAGAAGCGGGCCAACAGCATCAAGAAAGACGTCAAGGACCATCAACAGAAAGGAGCTGCAGGACACCAAGTCGACAGCACCCGAGAACATCGCCATGAAGAGGACCATCTACCAGATCATCTTTCTGTAAGTGGCGGTTACGTTATACTAATACATATTGCCGATATAAACCAGAGCCAGTTAGGACAGGTATTTGAAAAATTTCGAAATATATATATTCCACTAGAGAGATTTCTTTTGAGATGTTGTGGGTATATTTTAGAGTTTTGTTCGCCGCGAATTTAGCAACATGCCGATATTTACGGAAGCGAAACCGAAACGCAGAGTCAATTCGTTAGGAACTACGATGCCAGGCGAAGGGGTGGACTCCGCAGCCGGATTAGCCGCTGCCGTAGAGGAAATCGTGTACGAAGCGCGCAGGGCGTTAACAGAGCTTTCGCCGCCCGGTCGAATCCCCGCCGACAGGCAAGAGGTCGTCGCAGGCCGACTGGACGCCGAGTTCGGCGTAAACCCACTCAGGGGTGCGGCGTTTCGCGATAACAGTAGTATAGGTAGCGACGTGTTCAATATGGCTACTGCGAACGAATGCCTGAACGCCTAGACGAGGACATGGACGAGCGGGAATTTGAAAGCATGCAAACGATAGATCGCGTAGGTTTCCCGACAGCTACCGGTACGACAGCACGGTCCGTGACTTCAAGAGTACGAGATCGGTTAGAGGCGATCGACCGGAGCCACCGTGATTTGGTAAGAGCTCGACGGCAGTGCAAAAGGCTGCAGCGCGAGCATGAGCAAAGTCGATCGCGAACTCCAGGGGGTTGAAACACCGTCAGCAAGACGAAACTTGGCGGATACGTTAAACGAGGTAGGTGCGGACGAATACGAGCTCATCCGCTTCCTAAGAGAACAAATAGCTGAGTTCCAGCAACGGTTAAGAGGAGCAGGGATGGAAGCCCATCCGCCCCCCGTACAGCCCCCGAGACGCACGCGGTTCGAGGAGACGCTGAGGCCCTCAAATATGCTCAGCCTCAGCCTCGGAATAAAAATGGTGAAAACGTTCGACGGCAAAGACGCAAAGGCATTGCTGCTCTTCTTAAAGTCCTGCGAGACGATTTTTCGCAGGGTAGCCTGCATGACATCCTCCTCGAATGAATCGTCATGAGCAAATTAGAAGGTGCAGCAGCAAGACGACTGCAGCACAAAACCATCAGTACCATGGTGCAACTCAGGAGCGAGTTGGAAGCGTTGTACGGACAACGGAAGTCCCTGGCTGCGTTGCAAATGGAGTTTAGCTCCCTCCGGTACGGACAGAACGAAGACATCGCCGAAATACTCTGCGAACCGTTGGAAACAGAGGATCAAAAGATCACCGTCGAAAGTGTCACCCGACGAAGCGCACAGGCCAATTTCGAAAACACCCTGCATTACCAAACTCTGCATGACTCTGTGGCAGGGGCCATAGAGATAACCAATATGGTGCAGCCAAAGGGAGGGGTAGGTGGAGCACTAAGCTACCCCAGAAGGTCCCTAAACGCACCATCCCGGCACGGAGAAAATTGTTTCACCTGCGGAAAAGCTGGACACATGACTCGTGACTGCACCCGGAAATCGGAAAGAGTGAAATTGCCAATGCCTAGCGAAAACAAATCCATACACAACGTAGACGTCGTATGCAATTACTGTCAGAAGAAGGGCCACGTGTGGAAGGACTGCAGAAAGAGACTGTCGCGAAACAAGAGCGAGCCAGCTCAGACGTCACAGCAGCCCGAACGTCAGAAGGACTTAGGGGACAAGATGAAAAAAACAACTGTAACAGCAGGAACTAGTCGAGTGAATACAGGCATCCGCCTACTGGGAACGATGAGACTGAATACTCTAACAGCCCAGCAAAGACCTGCATCCCAGCTAAAGAAAACGACTCTACAACTACTACAGGTAACGTTGCCGGCGTCAAGTGCCACTGCGAGCGACTTCGATATCATCGCACCGTTGGCCGTGACCGGGGTACTCACCCTTAAGGCAGACACCGGAGCGCAATGCAGCATTATCAAAGAAGACTGTCTCGAACCAGAGACCATGGTAAAGGACTGCACAGTCGAGCTGCAAGGGGTGGCGGGCGAAAAATTTACTCCACTAGGAATCGCCAAAATCGTGCTCGAGACACCGGCTCTAAATGTAGAGCATTGGTTTTACATTGTTCCGAACACCGTGCCACTGAGCGTCAACGGACTGCTCAGAATGGACTTCATTAAACGTCATAAGTGTTACGTCCAAGTAACATGAGAAATTGCCCTGTTTTAGACCTTAGCTACGGCTAATTAGTCTGGGATACGGGCTCGGTGATTTGATCGTTAAAAATTTGAATTTTCGTAGGGGTTTGAAAATGATAAAAAAAATGTAAATTGTGAGTTCCTGTTCGACAACCGGGAGTTCGAGTGAAAGGAAAAGAGGTGTTCGCGGTGGTCCGCGCAACACCTTTATTTTGGGGGAGGATAGGAATTCGCGGTGGTCCGCGCAATTCCCTGGTTAATATTTGAAAGGAAATAGAGTCCGCGGCGGTCTGCGCGACATTATAGTGAAAGGGAGAGAAGGTGGTTAGAGTTCGCGGCGGTCCGCGCAACTCTAGATAATCTCGAAGACTGAATTTAAACTTACTCTTTACTAGAGATTCGAAAAATAGCGGAGAGCTGTACAAGGTTTCAGCTTATTCCGGTGTCGTTGAATATTTTACAAGAACTGATTTTTAGAGCACAATTCCGCTCTTTTTTACTAGTGTTGATGCTATCCTTGTCTAAAATTAGGGGTTGGAGAGGGCAAGTTCTTTGGCATCTCATTGGCTTGAATTTACCGTCTTCCCTTTCCTAATTTTCCAGATAGTTGGGGAGAATAGCTCTTATCTCTATACGTTCAAGGTCCATGTCATCCGCCTTCCGTTAGCTCTAGCACCAGGGCCACCACTCAGGGTGTGCTCTGGTATCCGTAGGGTAGTCGAATGCTAGGCGCAGTGTGGTGGAGTTACGGGGACGTAACATAAGGCAGATATCTTGCACGGCGAAATGCTTAAACTGTACGGACACTGCATGCCGGTCTTGGATGGATCAGTCAAGATGACCCTGCCGCCACGCAGTGAGACCGTCGCGTATGCCGCGACCAAGAATAAATTTATCGGACAGCTCTCCAAAATGGAACTCGGAAACGGAGTAATAATGGGAGCCTGCATCACGCCGCCGCACGGTAGTAGCTGTGCAGTAAGTTTCATAAACACCACAGAGAAGGCTGTTGAGGTACAGGGTGCGCCATCTCAATCTGGTCGATGGAAGTTCTGAATAACTCTGACAGATTTTAACCGACCAGCGTCGTACAACACGTTTCGTATAGGTTATTTCAGTACAATTTCAACCATGTATCGCTATACGCCGAAAGAACGCGCCGAAATAGTTTCGCTTTACATTGAAAATAATCGTTCAGTTGTGTCAACTCAGCGTGCGTATCGTAAAAAATATCGCGGACGTTCTGCGCCCAAAGGCGACACTATCCGTCATTTAGCTTCAAATTTCATGGAGCACGGGTCTGTAGCGAATCTCCAACATCAAGCTCGACCGCGTGCAGGTCGTTTAAATGAAAATATCGAAGCTGTTCGACAGAGTGTTGCAGAAAATCCAAATGTCTCATACCGCCGCCGGTCTCAGCAATTAAACATCAGTGGAACCACTTTGAGAAGAATTTTAAAGCAAGATCTTCACATGTTTCCGTACAAAGTGCAGTTGACTCAAAGATTATTGGAAACTGACAAGCCGCGACGCTTGGCTTACGCTAATAACGTTAGTCGAATGAAGGAAGCTGAGCCGGATTTTTGGGAGCGAATTCTGATGACCGACGAGGCTCATTTCACCCTCTCTGGCGCTGTCAACAAACAAAACTGTCGCATGTGGGGCACCGATAATCCTCATATTATTCACGAAACTCCATTGCACGATGAGAAAGTGACAGTTTGGGCCGGTGTTTGCTCAAAAACCACCATTGGACCATTTTTCTTCAGAGCTGGTGAAACTGTCAATGGGGATCGATATCGGTGGATGTTGGCACACTTTGTTTTACCACAAATGCGTGAAAAAGGTGTTATGCCGGTACCGAGTAATTGGATTATTCGGTAGTCGGTATAATATTAAAAGTTATTATTTTTTGGGATCGTTTGCCGATAAGGAGATGGATCTCGAGTAAAAGATGGAAACGCGATTTTATATAAAAGGAAGTATTTATTATAAGCAACGGTAACTTTCCGTTGCCTATTTATATATCAAAGTAAGAAGTACAATAATGCGTTGTTTCGAGTATTAAACGAGGAACCAACCGTTCTCTTTTCAATCTAATTTAATACTGTCTTTTCGTAAAGCAGTTGCTAACTGTCTTAACGAAAATCCCTTAATTCGCAATTTTAGGGTTAGCCTTTCGCCCGAACGCCGAGCGAAGTCGCTCATGCTGCGTCAGCGTTCTTGGGGTCGTTCATACGATCGGGCATTGGACTTCGTTTCTTGTCTTGAACGAATTCCAATGTTTCGTTACTATGGAATATTCCCGAATATACTAAATACGGAGTGGAATATTCCGCGGCACAACATCCCTCCCCCCTTAAAAGGAAAAATTTTTTCTTTAAAAAATTTTTTCTTCGATTGGTTTCTCGTATTTCCTCTTACAATTTTACTGTTTGATGTTATATAATAATACAATAAAATGTTTTATTTTTTCATTCGTTGACGATGAAGTTTTTCCTCCGCTTCTTATCGTCTTTCGTGCCGAGCGAGTCGTTCTCGGTTGAGGGGACGGGTGCATAACCTGGCCAGCTCGGATCGCGGTTGCTCTTCTGGCTGTTGTCGTCCGATCGGCTCGAGGTTGATGTTTACCTTGGCTGTTGCCGGGGTCGTTGCCTCGCTTGTCCTTGTTGGTGTTCGGTTTCGTTGATACCTATAACATTTAAACAGAACATAGCCAACCAAGGCTATCGGTGCTACTGCACCCAGTGAGTAGAAACTCATATTGTGGATGTGTTGCATCCCGTCTCCGTCTGTATTGACGCCGTCCATGATTTGGTCGGCTCGAGCTCCGAGCTTTTAAAGCTCTTCCGGGTCTCGCAGCACGCTCTGTAATGGACTTGTCCTCTCAGTCTGCTTAGGGGGTGCCTGACCTTCAATTTCCGTTAATTTTAAATTAAACGATGGAAGGTAGTTTTCCCTGATGACCTGCGACGTTCGCCCGATGGTTCTGATACTGAAATCTCGGGCGGTTACTATACATATGCCTATCAATGCCAGTATTCCCGAATTGCTCAGTATTTCGTGTTGAGTGGGATTTTTTCCACAATTTATTCCTACTGGTTCGGGGGTTGGCGCGACGTATAGCCATCGCCCTTGCTGTTGCATTGGGACGACGAAGCGATGGGTTATTTTGATGACCCTTTTTGCACAATTTTTGCCGTTATCGGTGTCCATTTTTGCGTAGATAAGGACCTCGCAGGGTGCGTCGTTCGTAATCGGAATTGTAGGGTGTGTTGGAGGGCAAATGTATGATTTGTCCAGTACCTAACAAATTTTTACGTCGTCGGCTGTCATCCTGAGGTATCTGCGATTTTCGATATCTATGACTACGCGATTCTCGGTCGTGTCGATGTAGTAGTGTCTACCATTGTCCGCTCGCATGGGTATAGGATATACTTTCTGTATGCTATACTGTTGCTGCCCGATCAGCGGTATATCCAGCATGAGTACTACCGCGTTGCCTTCGCTGTAGGCCCTGGTATCTGCCAGTCGCATAAGTGTTGACGCTTGGTCGTGTGCTATGGCGACTGGGAAACTACTGCCTGGCGGTAGGTGTGGTAGTGCTTCGACGAGGTGCTTGACGAGTGTGCGTGGTGGCAAGGACGTTGCGCTGGCCTTACCACTAGCTATATCGTCCACTAGCCACACTAGCTCCTGTACGTCGCTTAGTAATGCTTCGACTGCAATACTTATTGCGTTGAGCGTCTCGTCTAAGTGTTGGCGTCTCTTCAAGTAGTATATGTCGCTGTTGAGCGTGTGGTTTACAAGCTGCATTTGGGCCAGCAGCGTCTGTTCGTTAGCCTGTATATGATGTGCGCTTTCATTGAATAGGCTGAGCGTGGTTTTTATGATCTGGACTTGGTTTTTCAGCCCTTCCTTCAGGGTCTGTTGGGACGCCTTAAGATTCGTTATTTCTTCATGTAGCTCCCGTGCGTCGGCGGCGTCCATGTTTCCGGTGATGGCCTTTATTATGCTTCCTAGGCCGTCTATCAACCCTCTGCGCTCTCTGAAGGGGCGCGTCCCGAGGAGGTCGAATATGGTCAATACCCCCATCTCTATCCTTTTCTTCATTCGTAGAACGGAGTCGTCTAGGATGGGGCATTTGTCGTTGATCCGAGTTTCGCCTTCGCACAGTTCGGTGAGGCGTTGTAGATTTTCGCTGATTTCCACTTCTCGCTGCATTAGAGCGGCGAGGTCCAACCTGATAATCAACCGCCACGTCGATTGGATTATCTTGAGGCTTCCGATGTCTTCGTAGTAGATTCCCGGGTTGCTGGTAAACGTGCTGACGATGTAGTCCGGGGGACACTGCGTGGCTTTTGTTAGTCCACCTTTTGCTGCTATCAGCCTGTAATGAGGTAGGAGAAAAACGTGAGAATGCTTACTGCGTTTGTTCTCCTTCTTTCCTAGAGCGGTCTCGCGGGTTTCGATGTGCGAGGGCTCTTTGGCTCATTCTTACTCTAACCGTCCGCTCTACCGCTTCGTTCTTAACTATGGCCTTTCTGATGAAAGACGCGGTGAATGGCGTTCTGATCTGCCGTGAAGGCGACCTCACGCCCGGGCTGCTGCGGAGTGAGGTAAGCATTTTATTTTGGCCGGGAAAAGTCTTTTCTTTTCCTTTTCCTCCTTTTGATTCGTTATTTTGTTCCAGGAAGCGTATTTCCCGAGCGTTCCGGCTCGGCTTCGCCCGGGTTGAGAGATTACTTTTATCGCTCGGGCGCTGAGGGTTCGTCGCCGTCGGGAGGCCGGCCGCCAACGAGTCGACGCTCTATGGGGCGACGGCCACTACGCCGACGAGGATTTCCCCGAGGGCGCTCTCGGGCTCGGACGTCTCTTCAAACAGGATGCACCTAAAGATCGCTATCCCTGCCCGTTTTGTAGGCGGGTTTTTTAATAAATGAACCAAGTTTTCTGCCGTACTTTGTTTGTCATTGAAGTTCCTTACCTTGCGCTTCGAGAAGCTCCCTACCCACATTTATTTAGTTTTATTAATTCTTTATTATTAATTATGAATTCGAGGCCTCTTGGTTCGGCCGTGCTATGCACCGTAATTTGCTAGCGCATCCTGGACGGTAAGTATACATCTTTTCTTTGATGCGTTCCTGGTAGCGGTCCTATTTTGCCGACCGTTACTTTCTCGATGGACTTCGATGGGGTGTCGATTACCCTCATCGGCACTCATTCCCTTTTCCTTCAATTATTTTCAGGCGGTCATCGGCAGTAGGAGTGGCTACGCCACTGTGGCAGTCGCTATACTCTTTTATAACGCTGTCTTCGTCTGCGCTGCTGGAAGTTCGTGGGCTACGGGCCCCGCCGTGCCTCGCTTCCTCAGCAGGCCTTTGCGGTACTCTGTCCGCAGTTTCTTCGCTCGGTGTGCCCACCGGTGGCTCCGCCGTTGGGTCGCTCTCTCTCTCTCGAGCGGCCTTGCAACGTTTGCCTTTCGCGGCCTTCCGCGCTTCGCGGGTCCGCCATGCTGTGCTGGGCCCGCTCCATCCTTGTTAGCGGTGCTCGCAGTCCTACCAGTGGCTTGCGTTGCTTGCTTGCGTGGTCTGCCCCTTCCCCGACCGCACGGCTTTTCGGCGGGGCTGTGGGGTTCAGTAGAGCGTTCTGCAGGCACGCTGCGAATCTCTCTGTCCTCTTCTGGCGCATTGGCCAGAGCGGCCTCTCTCTCTGCCGCGTTGCTAGGCTGGCCCGGGGTATTCTCGGCTCTCCGCTTTGTGCGGCTGTCCGTACCCCGGCGCTTACTGTCCTCGTCTCTCTCGCGGGCGGGCTCGATCTCTCGCTCCAGCGAGCTACTATGGCTATACGGGGTATCTTCGGCCGTCCGCTTTGTGCGGTCATTCGTTGTGCCGAGTTGCCCCATGGTGCCGTCCTTTTCCGATCCACGGATTTCATTCTCTGCTCTCGCTTGGAGGACTTCGCGTGGTCGCGTATATGCGACTCGGAGCGTCCTCATCTTTTTTTCTTTTTTCGGCTTTATTCATTTTACCGAACCCATGCCCCGATTTTACTTTCTTTCCAGGCAAGGGTTGCAATTCTTGGTCCTTCGATCTGACCCTAAAGGGTGTGCGATACTGCACCTCGTACGTGTGCGGTCGCTCGTTCCCTTGTAGATAGAATACACGCTTGTATTCGCACATTATTCCGGCGCGAGCTGCTTGCTTTTCGCTGCCGGGGGGAACCAAGTCGGGCTTCCGTCGTTGCTGCGCGAAGCGTTTGGCCCCCGTGCTCGTTGAGCGTACGCGTAGTGCCTTGACCTGCCGGCTCCGTACGGCCTTCGCTATCTCCGATGGCTCGAGTGTCGCCGACGGCTGTTGTACTTCTCCGTCGTTTTTATAACCATATAAACTCACTTTATTAGGTTTTGACGGTGTGACACGGAATCTCGCTACTTTTCCTCGGCTGATTCCGCTCCTCATAGGTAGTCCGACAGATTTATTCTCCTTGGCGGCATCCGTGTTAGACCCGTTTCCGTAAAGAGAATTTGTCTTCGTAAGCAGGCCTATGTATTTGCACGTGGCTGCAGTTCTACCGCGTGGTGACGAATTTATCCTCGTCGCGCCGTCCCGTAGCGGCATGCAGTGCCCATACAACTTGAGCATCTCGCCATGCAGGATATCCGCTTTATGCTGCTTGATAAAGTCCATGCCAAGTAATCCGTTGACCTTCAACGGCACATTGTTCGGAACGATGTAGAACCAATGCTCTACATTTAGAGCCGGTGTCTCGAGTACAATTTTAGCTATCCCGAGGGGGGTGAATCTTTCGCCCGCTACCCCCTGTAATTCCACGGAGCACCTGCTCACCATGGTCTCGGGCTTGAGACAGCCTTCCTCGATTATGCTGCTCTGCGCTCCGGTGCCGGCTTTGAGGGTGAGTACCCCGGTTGTGGCCAACGGTGCAATTATATCGAAGTCGCTGGCGGTGGCACTCGACGCCGGCAGCGTTACTTGTAGAAGCTGCAGCGTTGTTTTCTTCTGCTTGCACGCAGGTTTCTGCTGGGCCGCGAGCGTGTTTATCCTCATGGTTCCCAGCGGGCTGGCATCGGTCTTCGATCGACTTGCACTTGCATTTACCGTGGACCGTTCATTCTTGCCCCCTGAGTCCCTTGGACGTTGGGGATGCTGTGAAGACTGGGCAGGATCGCTTTTGTTCTGCGACAATCTTTTCCTGCAGTCTTTCCACATTTGGCCTCTTTTTTGGCAATAGTTGCACACGACGTCAACGTTGTGAATGGATGTATTCTCGCTGGGCATCGGTAGGCTTACTCTTCCCGATCTGCGGGTGCAGTCTCGAGCCACGTGCCCTGGTTTCCCGCAGGTGAAACAGTTCTCGTTCTGCTGGGATGGTGCACCTTGGGACCTTCTGGGGTGGCTTAATACTCCACCTACCCCTCCCTTTGGCTGTACCATGTTGGTTATCTCTATGGCCCCTGCCACAGAGTCATGCAGCGTTTGGTAATTTCTAGCACGCACCAGCACTTGCACCTGGCCGTGCAGGCCGTTTTCGAAGTTGGCCTGTGCGCTTCGTCGGGTGACGCTCTCGACGGTGATCCTCTGATCCTCTGTTTGCAATGGCTCGCAGAGTATTTCGGCGATGTCTACCGTGATCCTCTCCGTCCTTGCCGCGTAGGCGGCGATGTCCTCGTTCTGTCCCTGCCGGAGGGAGCTGAACTCCATTTGCAGCGCGGCCAGGGACTTCCGTTGTCCGTACAACGCTTCCAACTCGCTCCTGAGTTGCGCCATGGTGCTGATGGTTTTGTGCTGCAGTTGTCTTGCTGCTGCACCCTCTAGCTTACTCATAACGATCAACTCCAGTAGGGTGTCATGCTCCTCTTCTGCTACCCTGCGGAATATCGTCTCGCAGGACTTTAAGAAGAGCGGCAAAGCCTTCGAGTCCTTGCCGTCGAACGTTTTTACCATTTTTATTCCGAGGCTGAGGCTGAGTATATTTGAGGGCCTCTGCGTCTCTTCGAACCGCGTGCGTCTCGGGGGCAGTGCGGGGGGCGGGATGTCCTCCATCCCTGCTCCTCCTAGCCGTCGCTGGAGCTCGGCAATTTGCTCTCTTAAGGAGTGGATGAGCTCGTACTCGTCCGCACCAACCTCGTTCAGCGTGTCGGCCAAATTCCGTCTTGCCGACGGCGTTTCTGCCTCCCTGAGTTCGCGATCAAGTTCGCGTTGGCCTCGATCGTGCTCGCGCTGCAGTCTTTCATACTGGCGTCGCGCTCTTTCCATGTCGCGTTGGCTTCGGTCGACCGCCTCCAACCGATCGCGTACTCTCGCTGGTACCGACCGGGCTGTCGTACCGGTAGCTGCTGAAAAACCCACACGATCTATGGTTCGCATGTTTTCTATTTCTCGCTCGACCATGTCCTCGGTGATGCGTTCAGGCGTTTGCTCGCCAGTGGCCATATTAAGCAAGTCGTCGCTAACGTTGCTGTCATGATCCCCGAATGACGCACCCCTACGTGGGTTTACGCCAAACTGGGCCGTCAGTCTGTCCGCCAGGGCCCCTTGTCTGGACGAAAGGATTCGCCCCGACGGCGACAGCTCGAATAGCGCCCTGCGCGCTTCGTAAACTATGTCCCCTACGACTGCGGCTAATCCAGCTGTGGGGTCTACCTCTTCGCCGGGCAACGTCGTCTCTAACGAATTGCCCCTGCGTTTCGGTTTCGCATCCTTAAATATAGGCATGTTGCTAGCTTCGCGGTATTTTTATTTTGAAAATTTCTAAATATTTTTTTTTTTTTTTTCCGACTGGCTTCGATTTTTATCGGCAATATGTACTAATAACGTAACCGCCACTTACAGTATGATGATCTGGAAGGCGGTCCTTTCCATTGCGATGTCCTCGGGTGCTGTTCCTTCGGTGCTGTAGACCCGTTGTCTCTTAGCTTTCCTCGAAGGTTGGTCCAGTTGTCCTCCCTGGTACCGTTGACCCGTTCCGTTGTTGGTTCTTTAGCACGTCGCCAATGGTTGCACGACGGCTTCTCCTCGAGTAGCTGCTTCGCGTACTCGGTTGCACACTTTGTGCGTTTTTCCACGACTTGACGTAACACCGTCAATCGGGATTTTGAACGGTTGACCGATGTCACACCGCACCGACGTTCACTTCGCGTCTTCGCGTCAGATTAGTCGGGTTTTTACGAGCTACACTGGTGTCCTTGCACGAGTCGTAGTCGTCACTTCAGAGTATTCTCAACTTTGTCCAAAACACTTTTGTCCTAATAAATCACGAATCACTTAACTTCGGCGAATCCCACCGCTGCCACCACATGTTATGCCGGTACCGAGTAATTGGATTATTCGGTAGTCGGTATAATATTAAAAGTTATCAGGAGTACAAACTGAAAATGCGGGATTTTTTTCTATTTTTGAACGTTTATTCTGAAAAAATGGTAACAAATGAATTATTCAAAGTATTGTCCATCGCTAGCCACAACTTTTTCCCATCTTTCTGGCAATTTACGGATACCGTCGCGAAAAAATTCGGCCGGCTTGGCTGCTATCCAGTCATCGACCCATTTTTGGGCTTCTTCGTAAGAATGGAAGCGCTGGTCAGCTAGGCCATGTGTCATCGATCGGAAAAGGTGGTAATCGGAAGGAGCAATATCTGGGCTATACGGCGGGTGGGGTAAGACTTCCCATTTCAGCGTTTGTAGGTATGTTTTGACCGGCGCTTCAACATGTGTCCGAGCGTTGTCATGTTGCAAAATTACTTTGTCGTGTCTTTGCTCGTATTGTGGCCGTTTTTCTTTGAGTGCGCGGCTCAAACGCATCAATTGAGTTCGGTATAGTGCTCCTGTGATGGTTTCGTTCGATTTCAATAGCTCATAATACACCACACCCAGCTGGTCCCACCAAATACAGAGCATGAACTTGGCGCCGTGAATATTTGGTTTGGCCGTCGATGATGATGCATGGCCGGGGTAACCATATGATTTTTTGCGCTTCGGGTTATCGTAATGGATCCACTTTTCATCACCAGTGACAATGCGATGCAAAAAACCCTTCCGTTTTTGCCGTTCGAGCAGCAGTTCGCATGCAAAAAAACGGCGCTCGACGTCTCTCGGCTTCAGCTCATACGGCACCCAATGTCCTTGCTTTTGGATCATTCCGAGGGCTTTTATACGATGGGAAATGGCTTGTTGTGTCACTCCCAATGAATCTGCGAGCTCTTGTTGAGTTTGACACGAGTCTTCATTGAGTATTGCCTCCAATTCAGCATTCTCAAACTTTTTCACTTGGCCCGGCCGCTCTTTGTCCTCAACGTCAAAATCACCACTTCTAAACCGCACAAACCATCTCTCGCACGTTGAAACCGATGGAACATGACTCGGATAAGCCTCGGAGACCAATCGATGTGCTTCAGCAGCACTTTTCTTCAAATTAAAGAAGTAAATTAAAACTTCCCGCAAATGCTGTTTTGTTGGCACGAAACTCGACATATTGAGAGCTCAAAAAACTATGAATTTGACACTGCGACAAATTGACACATACTGAAAATTAAAGCTATAAGACGTAGCTTTGACATGAACATAGTCACAGTACTGCCTGATGCGTATAGCGTTAGTAACGCCATCTGTTATCAAACCCGCATTTTCAATTTGTACCCCTGATATTATTTTTTGGGATCGTTTGCCGATAAGGAGATGGATCTCGAGTAAAAGATGGAAACGCGAATTTATATAAAAGGAAGTATTTATTATAAGCAACGGTAACTTTCCGTTGCCTATTTATATATCAAAGTAAGAAGTACAATAATGCGTTGTTTCGAGTATTAAACGAGGAACCAACCGTTCTCTTTTCAATCTAATTTAATACTGTCTTTTCGTAAAGCAGTTGCTAACTGTCTTAACGAAAATCCCTTAATTCGCAATTTTAGCGTTAGCCTTTCGCCCGAACGCCGAGCGAAGTCGCTCATGCTGCGTCAGCGTTCTTGGGGTCGTTCATACGATCGGGCATTGGACTTCGTTTCTTGTCTTGAACGAATTCCAATGTTTCGTTACTATGGAATATTCCCGAATATACTAAATACGGAGTGGAATATTCCGCGGCACAACAAAGGTCTTAAGGAATTTTGGTTGCAACAAGATGGTGCGACATGTCACACTGCGCGCTCAACAATGGACTATTTGCGTCGGAAGTTCCCAGGACGTGTGATCAAAGAAAGGTGATATTGACTGGCCACTAAGTTCGCCGGATTTGACTGCACCGGACTTCTTCTTGTGGGGATTTTTGAAAAGTAAAGTCTATGCCAACAAGCCGAAGACCATAGAGGAGCTAAAAAACAACATTCGAGCCGAAATCGCAGCGATATCGCCCGAGACGCTGGAAAATGCCGAAAAAAGAGCTCATTTTTGTCTCAGTAATAAAGGCGGACATTTGATCGATGTGGTTTTTGGAAACTAATCAAAATAAATTGTAATGAATCAAATTTAATAAAAAAATACGACTTTGTGAAATCTGTTGAAAATTCTCTAAGTTATTCAATACTTCCATCGACCAGATTGAGATGGCGCACCCTGTACAACGCCCCGTGGAGGAACTCGAGCGGCTGGAGATAACGGCAGTGGGTCACGGTCCCAAGACTGCGACGCCCGAAGTATGCAGCATCAGCGCGGAGCTTGGGGCCGACCGCCTCGCGCAACTAGCTCAAGAGCTCGACTTAGAACATCTCAATAAAGATGACCGCGAAGCGCTTGTCGAGATTATAAGCGAGTACGAACATGTATTCCATCTGCCAGGGGACAAGCTGCTATGCACGACCATAGTGGAGCACGTGATTCCCCTTAAGGAAGGGGCTCAGCCCATTAACGTGCACTCATATAGGCTGCCGGAAACCCACAAAAAGGAAGTGGAGAGGCAGACCAGCGAAATGCTTACAGAGGGCATTGTCCAGCCCAGCAGAAGTTAGTGGAACGCGCCGGTGTTGGTTGTGTAAAGAAATCCGACGCCGCCGGAGTAAGGAAAATGAGAGTAGTGGTGGATTTTCGAAAGTTAAACGAAGCCACCATCGGGGATTCGTACCCACTGTCCAACATCACAGAGATACTAGACCAGCTGGGACGAGCCCGATATTATACAACCCCGGACATTGCCTCGGGATTTCATCAAGTTCCGATGGCGCAGCAAGATAAGGAGAAAACTGCATTTTCCACTCCGCAGGGTCATTTCTAATATAACCGCATGCCATTTGGACTTGAGAACGTGCCGCCGACCTTCCAGAGGCTAATGAACTCCGCGTTGGCAGGACTGCAGGGAGTTAAATGCTACGTGTACCTCGACGACATCGTGATACATGGAAAAACCTTCCAGGAACATAACGACAGGCTGCGGGAGGTGCTACTGCGGTTGAGAGAGGCAAAATTGCCGTGCAACCTAGCAAGTACCAATTCCTGCGAAAGGAAACGCAGTACCTCGGTCACATTATTTCCGATGAGGGAGTGCGTGCGGATCCCCAGAAACTAGAAGCGGTAAGGGAATTCCCGGTGTCGAGAGACGTAAAAGGAGTTCAATCCTTCCTCGGACTAGCCGGTTATTACCGGAAATTCATTAAAGATTTTTCGAAAACCGCTAAGCCACTCACAGAATTAACCCAGAAAAGGGTTAAATTCGAGTGGACAGCAGTAAGGGATGCCGCATTCGAAGAACTGAAGACGGCACTTACTATGGCACTAATATTGCAGTATCCGGACTTCGAAAAGCCGTTCGTCGTAACAACAGACGCATCAGATCGGGCGCTCGGCGCGATACTTTCGCAAGGCAAGATCGGGGACGATTTACCCATGTACTATGCAAGCCGCACCATGACTAAAGCCGAGCTGAATTATACGACTACTAAAAAGGAATTACTCGCGATAGTATGGGCCCTAGCTCAATTCCGGCCATATATTTATGGTATCCGTTTCACGGTAGTGACGGACCACTAACCGCTCACCTGGCTTCGGAGTAAAGGACCCAGGTTCGAGATTGATGCGTTGAAAAATTAAATTGGCGGAACGTGAGTTTAACTTAGAGTACGAGGCAGGAAAGCGCAACACGAATGCAGATGCGTTAAGTCGAATATGCCTTACTACGAGGGCCCAAGCGAGAGCAAAAAACGAAGTCCGTGAGTCGGAAGAGGACAGCACGACGGGGCAAGTAGGCACAACGAACGACCGCACAAAGCGGACAGCCGAAGATACCCCGTGTAGCCATGGTAGCTCGCTGGAGCGAGAGGTCGAGCTCGCCCGCGAGATAAAAGAGGACAGCAAGCGCCCGAGTACGAACAGCCGCACAAAGCGGAGAGCCGAGAATACAGCGGGCCAACACAGCAACGCTGCAGAGAGAGAAAGAGGCCGCGCCGGCCAATTTGCCAGAAGAAGATGGAGAGATCCGCAGCGTGGATGCAGGTTGCTATACTGATCCCCACACCCCCGCCGCGAAGCCGAGCGGTCGGGGAAGGGGCAGACCATGCAAGCTAGTACAGACAGGCACGAGTAAGTTTGCGAGCATTGCCGAAAGGGACAGAGCGAGCGCAGCAACGGCGGAGCTACTGGTGGGCACACCGAGCAAGGAAATTGCGGGCCAAAAGCCGCACGAGCCTGCTGAGGAAGCGAGGCAAAGCGGGGGCCGCAGCCCACGAACCTCCAGCAGCACAGAAGAAGACAGCGTTATGAAAGAGCGCAGCGACTGCCGCAGTGGCGTAGCCACTTCCTCCTTTGAAGATCGCCTAAAAATCATAAAAGAATATCACGACACCCCCATAGGAGGGCATCAGGGTATCAGGCGTACGTTGCACCGGATCCGGACCAAATACGACTGGCCCGGCATAAAAAGGGATTTGGAAAAATACATAACATCCTGCGAATCCTGCCAAAAGAATAAAATCAGGAAGAAGGAACGAATGCCGATGGTGGTAACGGACACTCCATCGAGGTGATTTAAAAAAGTCGCGGTCGACATCGTCGGACCGCTACCGGAAAGCGCTTCCGGGAAAAAATACATACTCACGTTCCAGGACGCGCTTGCCAAATACAGTGCAGCGATCCCCCTTCCGAACTAAGAGGCTTCGACAGTAGCAAGGGCGCTCCTTGAAGAATTAATTTGCCGGCACGGACCGCCGGAAACAATACTGTCAGACCAGGGCACCAATTTCTTCAGTGCAACCTTCAAGGAAATGTGTCGACTGCTGAGAATAAAGAAAATCCAGACAACGGCCTACCATCCAGAATCGAATGGCGCCTTGAAAAGGTCGCACCGCACTCTCGCAGAATACCAGAAAAATTACATAAGAGAGGATCAAGGAGACTAGGACGAGTGGCTGCTGTACGCAATGTTTACGTACAACACCAATCCGCATGCGGGGACCGGAATATCACGCCACGTGTTGGTGTATGGACGCGAGGCTGGGTTGTCGACCGCCGTGAAACAGGAGCCCCGTGGCACCTATGTATATGATGATTACATCCAAGAACTACGATAGAGACTAGGCGCCGCATGGACTGTAGCGCGCGACAACCTAGAAGGCGCGAAAAAACGATCAAAAGAAACATATGGCAATAGCGCACAGGCGCAGCAGTACCGCGTAGGCGAATGTGTACTCCTCTGAGATGAGACGGTGCGCAGAGGGCGGTCGGCAAAGCTGACCCTTAAGTGGACGGGACCCCACGAGATAGTAGAGGCGAGGCCCCCCGTCAACTACGTCATCCAGAAGGGACGGAAAACTCAGGCGGTACATGCCAACCGCCTGAAGCTATTTATAGATCATTAAAAGCTAAATAAAAACTAAATAAATGTGGGTGAGGAGCTCCACGGAGCGCAAGGTAGGAACTCCAATAATCAACGAAGTAAAATAAAACTTGTTTAATTTATAAGAAACATAAAATATAAAATTGTTTTTGAAAGAAGATTTAAAAAACATAAATTTGAAAGTAGAAATTAATTAATCGTAAACGGTCCCGCCTGCGGGACAAATGCCGGGGGCCCCTTCGGGGCCAGGCGTCGTAACCCGATGAAATCGGGATAAGGCTCCTCGTCCTCGAGCCAGGGCTCCAGGCCCCACAAGCATTTAACGGCTATGCGGTTGTCTCGGCGGCGGCTAAGTATGGCCGAGCGCGCCAGGAACTCATTAGAAAGCCATTGCCGACTTCTCCCCGGCACGACTACCGTGGAGCGGGAGCTCCACGAAGAAATAACGCAACTTAGGACTTCCCACCAGACCCTGAAGGAAGGGCTGAAAAATCAAATCCAAATCATAACAACCACGCTCAGCCTATTTAACGAAAGCGCGCATCACATACAGGCTAACGAACAGACCCTGCTGGCCCTGATGCAGCATATCAACCGCACGTTCAACGGCGACATAGACTACAAAAAGAGACGCCAACACATGGACGAGACGCTCAACGCGATAAGTATTGCGGTCGATGCATTACTCAGCGATGTACAGGAGCTAGTGTGGCTGGTGGACGATATAGCTATCGGTAAGGCCCGAGCAACGTCCCTGCCGCCACGCACACTCGCTAGGCACCTCGTAGAATCACTAACAACACCTACCGTCAGGCAGTAGCTTCCCGGTCGCAATAGCACACGGCCAAGTGTGACACTCATGCGACTGGCAGATACCAGGGCTTACAGCGAAGGCAACGCAGTGGTGCTCGTGCTGGATATACCGCTGAGCGGGCAGCATCAATATAGTATGCAAAAAGTATATCCTATACCCATGCGAGCTGACAACGGCAGGCACTACTACATAGACGCGACCGAGACCCACTTGGTAATAGATATAGAGAATCGCAAGTACCTAAGAATGACGTCCGATGACATAAAAATTTGCAAGGTACTGGGCAAGTCATACATTTGCCCACCAACACACCCTACTATTCAGGTCACAAACGACGCACTCTGCGAAGTTCTAATATATGCGAAAATGAACACCGGTAACGGGAAAAAATGCGCGAAAAGGGTTATCAAAATCACCCATCCCCTAATCATTCCAATGCAATAGCAAGGACGATGGTTATACGTCGCGCCAACCCCGGTTCCCGTAGGAATAAATTGTGGAAAAAATCCCACTCGGCACGAAATACTAAATAATTCGGGAATACTGGCTTCGGTAGGCGTATATATAGTAACTGCTCGGGATTTCAGCATCAAAACTATTGGGCGAACGTCGCAGATCATACGGGAAAACTACCCTCCGTCGTTTAATTTGATATTAACGGAGATCGAAGCTCAGGCGCCCCCGACGCAGACTGAGAGGACCATCCCACTACAGAGCGTGCTGCGAGACCCTGAAGAGCTTCGGAAGCTTGGAGCTCGAGCCTACCACATCATGGAAACCCTCAATACCGCCGGAGACGAGATGCAGCACATCGACAACCTTAGCTTTTACTTGGTTGCTATAGCACTGATAAGCCTTGGTTGGCTACGTTCTGTATAAATGTTACAGGCACCAGAGAAACAGAACAATAACGAGAATGAGCGAGGCAACAACCCCGGCAGCCGCCGAGGTAACCATCAACCTCGAGCCACTGGGACGACAACAGCCAGTGGAACGACTGCGAACCGAGCTGGCCAGGATATGCAATCGTCCCCCCAACCAAGAACGACTCGCTCGGCCCAAGCGACATTAACAAACAAAAAATGTAACATTTTACGTACTATTACACATATATTATATATTATATATCGAACCGTAAAATTGTATTAAAATTTTAAGGTACGGGAAACCAACTGAAGAAAAAATTTTCTTTTGAAAAGTTTTCCTTTTAAGGGGGGCGGGATGTTGTGTCGCGGAATATTCCTCTTCGCGTATATAGGAATATTCCTTAGCGAATACAGCTAGAGATGGAATTCTGAAAGATAGCTGCCATACAAGACAGGATGCTAGGTAGACGCCGACGCAGCATGATGCGACTCGCGACGCGATCTACGATTGTCTAAAGCTAAAGCTGCCAACTAAGGAATTTTAGCAAATGCAGCTGCTAACTGCTAGACAGAAATAAATTAGATTCAACTGAGAACGATTGGTTCATCGTGAAATACTCGAAGCAACGTATTATTATACATTCTTACATTGACTTTTAAATAGAAAACGGAAAGTTTCCTTTGCCTATAATAAATACTTCCGTTTATATCAGGGGTACAAATTGAAAATGCGGGTTTGATAACAGATGGCGTTACTAACGCTATACGCATCAGGCAGTACTGTGACTATGTTCATGTCAAAGCTACGTCTTATAGCTTTAATTTTCCGTATGTGTCAATTTGTCGCAGTGTCAAATTCATAGTTTTTTTGAGCTCTCAATATGTCGAGTTTCGTGCCAACAAAACAGCATTTGCGGGAAGTTTTAATTTACTTCTTTAATTTGAAGAAAAGTGCTGCTGAAGCACATCGATTGGTCTCCGAGGCTTATCCGAGTCATGTTCCATCGGTTTCAACGTGCGAGAGATGGTTTGTGCGGTTTAGAAGTGGTGATTTTGACGTTGAGGACAAAGAGCGGCCGGGCCAAGTGAAAAAGTTTGAGAATGCTGAATTGGAGGCAATACTCAATGAAGACTCGTGTCAAACTCAACAAGAGCTCGCAGATTCATTGGGAGTGACACAACAAGCCATTTCCCATCGTATAAAAGCCCTCGGAATGATCCAAAAGCAAGGACATTGGGTGCCGTATGAGCTGAAGCCGAGAGACGTCGAGCGCCGTTTTTTTGCATGCGAACTGCTGCTCGAACGGCAAAAACGGAAGGGTTTTTTGCATCGCATTGTCACTGGTGATGAAAAGTGGATCCATTACGATAACCCGAAGCGCAAAAAATCATATGGTTACCCCGGCCATGCATCATCATCGACGGCCAAACCAAATATTCACGGCGCCAAGCTCATGCTCTGTATTTGGTGGGACCAGCTGGGTGTGGTGTATTATGAGCTATTGAAATCGAACGAAACCATCACAGGAGCACTATACCGAACTCAATTGATGCGTTTGAGCCGCGCACTCAAAGAAAAACGGCCACAATACGAGCAAAGACACGACAAAGTAATTTTGCAACATGACAACGCTCGGCCACATGTTGCAGCGCCGGTCAAAACATACCTACAAACGCTGAAATGGGAAGTCTTACCCCACCCGCCGTATAGCCCAGATATTGCTCCTTCCGATTACCACCTTTTCCGATCGATGACACATGGCCTAGCTGACCAGCGCTTCCATTCTTACGAAGAAGCCCAAAAATGGGTCGATGACTGGATAGCAGCCAAGCCGGCCGAATTTTTTCGCGACGGTATCCGTAAATTGCCAGAAAGATGGGAAAAAGTTGTGGCTAGCGATGGACAATACTTTGAATAATTCATTTGTTACCATTTTTTCAGAATAAACGTTCAAAAATAGAAAAAAATCCCGCATTTTCAATTTGTACTCCTGATCTAAATTCACGTTTTCATCGATAACTCGAGATCCATCTCCTTATCGTCAAACGATCCCAAAAAATAATAACTTTTTAATTTTATACCGACTACCGAATAATCCAATTACCCGGTACCGGCATAACATATTATATATCAGTTACCAGAGCAACTCTAATGATGTCCAAGATATTTGAAGTTCCATAACAACACTCCGATAAATGCAACTAATAGTGATTAGTCATGTATGTTGAAGTTAGTGGTACTGTCATCATTGATTAAAAAAAACCACCACCCAGTAAATTTACCATTTGTTGGTCAACACATATTAAATTTCCTAATAAATGGCAGGTATTAAAATCAATTTAAAAAATTTGTATTCACAGTTAAGAAGAAAATTCCCATTGTTGTAGGTAATAATCACCACTGATTTAAATTTCAAAAATAAGGAATTTCAAAAGCGAAAAATTATTTCTCCCTCGGATTCTTGCGCACATCATTTTGGCAGAATCGAACGGACTCAGCCGAATAAGTAGCTAGATATTTACAGGTAACCGTATGAAAAGTGACTAACAAGGAAGATAGTTTGGTGTCCCCCTCCGATTCTAATGAAACTTACGTATGTTGTAGAGCATCGAAAACTGAAAGACACGTATTTTTTTTTATCGACGGAAAAACATTTCTAAGGGGTGAAATCGCCCTTCAAAGTTAGGCATGTTGAGGGGTGATTATGCAGTTTCACCCAGAAGGCGTCAACCGATTTTAATGAAACAAAAACCAAAATACTCCTCATCAAAGACAATAAAAATTCCACGTGAAGTTGAAGAAAAAAATTCATTTGCAGGGGTGAACCACCCCCTGATTTTTTAATTTTCCACCCTACACAAAAAACTAACCAATCAAATTGAACAGAACATGGACCGTTTGCAAGGGCAATTTAAAATAAAGTTGACGTATTTTTGCACATTCACAGGGAAATGAGTTTACGGGGGTAAACTACCCCTTATCTATTAGTACGTATATTCATGCATACATTCTTGTTTCTCATTATTTAAATGTCCGAAATGATTAAAAACATTCCTGTTAGCTAAAGTCAACGGAGGTCACTTCGCATAATGCTTTATTTATTATTAAGGGGGTTGGCTGGATAGTATAGCTGTGAGTTGTAGAAGATACGGATTCTATTACACATTCCACTTGTTTTGTTCCTTCAATCGTCAGAGTCCTGCCAGAGTGGAATCCCAGTTGAAAAACGCTCTGATCTGAATTATATATGTTTTCCGCTCCATATTTTTGAATATATGGTTTAATTTCATTCACGAAGTTTTCTGCATTCATCCTTAAAACTCGTTCGTCTTCTATAGTCTTTCGTGTTACGAATTTATTAATTTTCCTGGACACAATACGATGTGATTTCTTGAGCTTCCAAAGCCAATCACAAGAAGCTTTAAAACAGTGCATCAACTGGTACAAGCCAGAAAATATCAACTAATTGTCATTACTCATCAGGTATTTCTTTTCACTATTTTTATACGCAATTAATAAAGATTGATTTTATACTGTTTAACCGTGTGCATTAAATTACAATAGACTTGCACTGGTCACTTTGCTCTCCGATCACTGAATTGAGATAATCATTCGACATATTATTACTCAATTAACATTAGATCATTGCTCAGAGTATTACAACTCATCGACATCAGTCATCTTGACTCAGTCTGACCAGTCGACCACTCGACGCACTCATCAATTTATTCTCAATTTTGTTGGTTATTTATCTCAGATAAATTCTGTAACGGTATTTATCGTTAACATTACCCTGAAAGTCTTTTAGTTCGGACTCGAGCAGGGAGGAAAGTAATATAGGCTTCAGTAATAGGTAAAAGTACGGTTTATTCGAGAAAACATAGTTTAAATTATGCGATACATAAATAGAAAAATAATATAAGTTCAATTGACGATCTCGATCCCTTTTTCCTGGTATTCTGGTTACCACGCCCCTTACAATAAGTTATTCCCGGGCTCTTGAATGCTTTTATAATCGTGTACGCTGGAGAATTTAAAGAATGTTTGATAATACGATTTGCTTTATAATGAAAAGATGAGCGTCGGTCGATAATTTTTTTTACCCGCCGCGTTCACTAGGTAAGATTTTTGAGCTTGCGTAATGTTGGTTAGTAGCCGGCAGTTGCTCGTAGAACTCGGACTAGCCTCGGATCTTTACAAAGTTAATCGATATTCGCTTCCTACGACACGGGACCGTTGGTGGGAGTGGAGCTCCCGCCTGGTTTCCTCGTGAAGACCTCCTCGCTCGCCCACCTGATCGCCGCTGCAGTCCGGCGTCAGTGAGATGCACTCGGAGTGCATGCGCCGAGGTTCAACATCTCAGAACCGTACCTTGTTAAATTTAATCGAATCCCATATTTCCTTGAGCTACAGTAACTGATTATAATTATTTCCTTTTCTCCCTATGACATCGTGTTATATTTTATATTCGTTATTTAAATGCGTGTAGACTATTGATTTTGTTTGAGAGCATCGTCTGTTGGATCGTTTATCCTCGGCTACCAGAGTGAGCCCGCTTTGTTGATGTTTTGGTTGATCCGCAGTACGTTGGACTCTAGCGCAGCATAGGCTCAGCTGCTACCCATTTAGTGCGGGTCTGACGTTACAGCTGAGCTCTGCGTGTACCAGTGCGGCTGCAACTAGCGATGACTCATTTGGGGCTTCCTTCCTGGTAGCTGGACTTTTGCCTTGGCAGGATCTGCGAACAAAAATGTTCCCCGGAAGCCCAATTTCTAGTCTATTTATACCAGTATCCCCTCTGTTCGTCCTATGCTTTTGATATCACTATAGCTGGTGGCGGTTCTTTAGCCCATTTCCTGTAGCACATCGATAGGCTTAGTCCTTTTTAAAATTCGTCGTTGGTCTTTAATTCTCTACTTGTGCTTTTTGAAACGAGTAACGGGACTTGACCTCCGACGTGCCTGCTTACATGGTGTGAGTGACACGTGGTAGCGGTGCCTCGATGTGTGCACCGTGCATTATTAGAAGACCAGTACAATACAATTCATTAACGTTTGCATACATTTCCTAGTCCATTAAGCCGGATAATTTAATTACAAGCATTTTCATACAACGCGGAATATGATAATGTCCTTGAAGTCGATGCCTCTCGGCAGGTAATGGTGATGTTTACCGGATAAGCGAAAAAATGTGCTGATGTCGGAATAAAATTGTCTCGTGTTAAGAGACGTAGAAGCGTCTTTGTGAGTTTTTAATCAGTCGAACTTAAGCTTCTGTACAGATTAGATGTAAAAATGGATATCGTTGTGGATATACAGGGAATGCGTCGTTAAGACTCGGAATTTATTCCGAAAAAAATTACCGTGGTAGCAATGGATAGACCGCACTCTGCTCATCGGATCGTCACATAATGAGCGATTATAAGCACAGCGCAAAGCGGTACGCACGTGCAAAACCGCTGTCGTTGCATTCAAAGCGCTGGACACCTAGTTATGATTCAGAGGGGTTTGTTATCTTCAAGCCCCGTGTAACCCGCCATCAGAATCCTGAGCATTCGCCCTGTCTTTAACTTCGTAATCGTGCAGTCTAAAACGTATTTTTTTCGCGATGTATTATCGTTAAGACGGTAGCGTTCTGGTTGTGACCTTTTGGTGTGCAGTGTTGTATATCGATCTGGATATGGTGATTCCCCGGCGTACGTCGGATATGTGGGGCGCATATAAAAGAAAGATTTCTCCATCGTACCTTTCATGAATCGGACCGTGAGGGTTTTAGCATCGCCCTCGAGAATATTTATGTGGCTATGAGGTGCGTGGTTGTGCATCATGGGCGTGCGGACCGCTGTGAGCTGATCCATGCAGATGCTGACGGATACTCGGAAGTACTCCTGATCGACCAGGGGTACTCGATATTCGTAAACTGGGATCGTCTCTATTATCCTGAAACTGTCAGATCAATGATATCGGCGTTGTGCATAGGGTGTCGTCTGCATGGACTGGAAAGTGTAGACTACTCTGGCTTGATACCACTCCTTGAGTTGGTGCGTAGTTCTACCGTATCATTGCTCGGGGTGGTGGTGAGAAGCGAGAGCCGCACGCCCAGCGTGCGACTAACGCCAAAAGATCATGTGGATGTGGGGGCCATGTGCTCGGGGTCCTGGGCACCGAAATAGACATTGGCTATGATGGTGGCGACGTGGACGAGGACTTCAAGGACCCCGAGCTTTGTGAAGCGGACGATGCTCAGCTGCGAGAGTGCGTGCGCGTGTGTGTGGGATAGTGAGAGAGACAGGAGTTTTAAATCGCCGTAAAAGGAAGGTGGACGTCAACAACAGCTGAGGTGGTGAGTACCTAATTTTATTTCTTTTTCGAAGTATGTGTACACCTTTGCTCCATCCTGCTCTCATCTCTACCCTTCCTTGTCCACCAGAGTACCCACACCACCTCACTTTGCCATCTCCACGTTACCGACGCTGGTTAGGCAGAGTGGGTGGCGCGGCGGCGGAAATGTGGGGAGGTGGGGGAAGGAGTGGGATGGAGAAAAGGTGTACACATACTACTTGCGTGAACTGCTGACCTTCATCGTGGTACACGGCCATGGCAGCCATACACCAAATGAATGATTATTCGACGATGAGGTCCACGATGCGAAATCCCTCATCATAGAGCGCCTCTAGGATGACAATATTTATGACAACGAGGGAATTTGGTAGTCGGTGAATCACGAGAAGAATAATTAAGTGTGCGTGTGCGTGTGTGGGTGACAACCACGAGTATGCAATCAACTATGAATAAGTAGAAGTATGGAATAACGGGAGAATTAATTAAGTCATCGTCGCAGCCACAGCTTACTCTCCTTACGTCCGCCGCTTACGCAACACTTCCAACTTAAGTAAGTCAATAACGGTGTTTGAAAAAATAATATTTCAATAATTTAAAACAATAACAACACCTGGGGACATATAAACATTTTAATAATTTTTCAATAATTGGTAAAGTAGTGGGGGTAAAACATTTTGAATTCCGCAAAATTCGAAATAAAACCTCTAATAATTTCAATTATATAAATAATAATAAGTAAGTGATGTATTACAAAGACTACTACCTGCTTTTATCTGGAACCTCTTGCCTTCACACTACCGACAGAGCTTTCGGTGAGCCGGAGAAGTAGTAAGAATTTAATGGGTAATTGAGGGATTTTTACTTTGTGGGTTGCTCTGGTGTATACTCATTTATCTACACACAAGCGCAAGCAGATAAAGCAGCGGGTAAGTGGGTCAAGCAGAATAATTTTACCGATCCCGACTCTTCTGTCCCGATCGAGACTGCGAAATGGATTCACCATTGTGACAATGACGATTGGAGGTGCCTCCGTGGTAAATCCATCTTCCAGTTTCGATCGGAACCAGAGCAGCACTACTATAAATATTAATTTAAGGAACCCTCTCTGGTTGCCGTGCCCGATACATACAGAAGTTGCAGTACGTGTTGAGTCTCGCATCCTTCGTTTCGCAGTCATGCGTACTGACCCACAAAGTCCCTTCACGGTATTCGAGATAAATTATCAATTTTCATAATTTCGGCAATGATATCGTGAAAATAAATCGCTAAAACTAACAATGTCGCCGAGTCTGCCTGTTACAGCGTAGATCGGCGATCTTCAAACCTCGAAGCAGGCCCTAGTGTTTTGGCCGTCATAGTGACGGGCTGATCCGGGCATCAATACAATGCTTGAACCGCAGCTCGCTGTTCAGCCCTGCGTGCAACGAATGCCCATACTAAATCCAGGAAACAACCATTTCTCTTCCGGCCAACTGACAAATCTACTCTGTATTAGGATGGGCTTGACTGGGGCTGTCGAAAGAGCAGCAGTACGATTCCGTGATTAGAGTCCCAGTGAACGGAACTGGTGGACAACTACGCGTACCTCAAGAATAGCGTGTATCATTTAACTCAGGGCCGTGGCAGAAAATGGGGTAGCAATTATCATGGTATACAAAGAGCAAGCAAGCCACAGTAATTTTTTGAGCTGTTGCGTAATCCATGCGATCAATTGTTAAGAGCATCCCGAGTCTCCAACTGGTGAATGCTGCTAAATTGAAATGACCACGTGGCATGCTAAACGCAACTTTATAGCGGTTACAGACTCACTGCTAAGTACAGCACCACCGAGTGAGTAAACATCACGGATGCCAACAACAGATGTCTATGTACAGCACGCGACGTAGCTGAGATGTGATTTTACATTATCCACCAACTTAGGCGCTTTATAAAAACAATAGGTAGACAGACGAATAAGTTTATCAGAGTCCTAAATTAAATAACTTTAGTCAGATGAATAGTAAGTTTTATACGGCAGCACCAGAGTCACCTCAAGAATATAGCAGAAGTATTTGAATAAAATATCACCCGGAGTAATCCGTTTGCGTAGAATTAGAATACGCGTCTGAACGATGAGCCACGATCTATAAATTAAATTCTACCAAGTTCAGTGCAAAGCTCCACGCAGCAACAACATGATCACCGCGTTAATTAAAAATCAATCATTTTATGTATCCAAATCAGAAAAATCCGATTACTGATGTTTTGAAACCCGTTGTAGTCAAGTTGAGTGTAGAAAAAGTACGATTTTGCTTCTTCATAGAGGAAGCTTTGCGATGACGAAAAATTTTGTTTTCCAGTTTTCAATGTCAACGTGTTCAAAATGTCCCAAAACTTCGAAAAATCATAATTAGATAAAATGTCCGTGTTTGTGTGTTGCGAGGTCCATACTGTTACCAACAATAATAGAAAGATTGCAGGACCATAGCTCAAGCGGTAGAAAAATAGCACAGTAGGAACAGAAACGAGAAGACCGTGAAATATGAGAGACACGAGTCGACGGCCGTTGAATCCCAAGCACAGAAGAGAAACGGAGACAGAAGGTTCGGAAATACCTGAGCGTTCGAGTTAGTACAGGCGTACCGAGGTTTGCGGGCACTAGGCCATCGCACCCGTGTATGAAAAAGTAGCTACGTCACATCTCTGCTCCCTCGCTGACATAAACAGCAGATCAGCGACCAGCTGGCCTTGCTGGCCGGCGAGGGGAAGACGGGTATCGCGGCGACGGCTAGCTACGAAATGAGGAAATGCGTTAGATTTAAAAATAAGAGCTAATGATGACGTAGGGCAGAACGGAGCGAGGGGACGGCTATAAGAGAGCCTGCGCGGGAGGGAGAGCTCTTTTAGGTTTTTTGGCACGAGTGCGGAAGGAAAGAAAATAAATAACATTCCGAATAATAATTAAAAATTCAAAGTCATTTCTTTTCTCCTCACCTTGTATCAAAGTCTTGTGAGTACATAAGAAAAGTGTGTGCAAGTGCGTGAAAAAACGAAGATCAGCTAACGAGAAAGGACAGGCGAGTTATCGAAATAAAATAAAAACATGATTAGTGAGATATCACTTAATTCAAGAATAATTTAGAGATAAACAGGTTAAAGTGAAGAGACAAAAATAGCGTAGAATAAACTGAATAGGATAGAGCATCTAGTATTAAGAAAATAGAATTAAGCAATTAGAACTAAGTATAGAAAATAAATCGTTTAGGATTAGCTTAGCGATACCGCAGAAAATTAAAATTAGGTCATTTAGTATTTAAATCGATAGGCGAAACCAGCATATCGCAAGTGAAAGTGCGAGTGAGAACGCCAAACGTTGAATCGTATGTGAGCTAGAGAGAGACAGAGGTCCGAGCGAAACATCGGTTCGAAGAGCGAGATAAGTACGACTGGCGGTGTTTGTTATTTTTGTTTGGGAAAATTATTAAAATCAAGCCCGTTGTGGTGTCGCGGAATATTCCTCTTCACGTATTCTCAGGAATATTCCTTAGCGGACACAGCTAAAGATGGAATTCTGAAAGATAGCTGTCATACAAGACAGGATGCGAAGTAGACACCGACGCAGCATGAGACGATTCGCGAGGCGATCTACGATTGTCTAAAGCTAAAGCTGCCAACTAAGGGATTTTAGCAAACGCAGTTTCTAACTGCTTTACTAAAATCAGAATTAATTTAGACTCAACAAAGAACGTTTGGTTCCTGGTGAAATTCTCGAAACAGCGTATTATTGTACTTCTTACTTTGACAATTAAATAGACAACGGAAAGTTACCGTTGCCTATGATAAATACTTCCTTTTATATAAATTCGCGTTTTCATCTTTTACTCGAGATTCATCTCCTTATCGGCAAACGATCCCAAAAAATAATAACTTTTTAATCTTATACCGAATACCGAATAATCTAATTACCCGGTACCGGCATAACATTTGGTGGCAGCGGTGGGATCCGCTGAAGTTAAGTGATATGTGATTTATTTGGACAAAAAGTGTTTTGGACAAAGTTAAGAATACTCTGAAGTGACGACTACGACTCTTGCAAAGGACGCCAGTGTAGTTCGTGAAAACCCGAATAAGCTAACGCGAAGACGCGAAGTGTACGTTCGTGCGGTGTGACGTATCGGACAACCGTTTAAAATCTCGATTGACGGTGTTACGTCAAGTCGCGGAAAACCGCACAAAGTGTGCAACCAAGTACGCGAAACAGCTACTTGAGTAGAAGCCGTCGCACAACCATTGGCGACGCACTAAGGACGAACCCAGGAACCAACGAAGAAACGGGTCAACAGCGTCAAGGAAGGCGTCAAGGACCATCAACAGAAAGGAGCTGCAGGACATCAAGTCGGCAACACCTTAGAACATCACCATGGAAAGGACCGTCTACCAGATCATCTTTCTGTAAGTGGCGGTTATATTATACTTATACATATAGCCGATAAACCAAAGCCAGTTAGGACAGATAATTGATATTTCTGTCGAAATTTCGTGAGTATATTTTAGAGTTTTGTTCGCCGCGAAATTAGCAACATGCCGATATTTAGGGGAGCGATACCGAAACGTAGAGTCAATTCATTAGGAACTGCGATACCCGGCGAAGGGGTAGACTCCGCAGCTGGATTAGCTGCCGCCGTAGGGGAAATCGTATACGAAGCGCGCAGGGCGTTAACAGGGCTCTCGCCGTCGGGTCGAATCCCCACCGACAGGCAAGAAGCCGTCGCAGGCCGACTGGACGCCGAGTTCGGCGTAAACCCACTCAGGGGCACGGCATTTCGCGATAACAGTAGTATAGGTAGCGACGACGCGTTCAATATGGCTACTGGCGAACGAACGCTTGAACACCTAGACGAGGACATGCATGAGCGGGAACTCGAAAGCATGCAAACGATTGATCGCGTAGGTTCCCGACAGCTACCGGTTCGACGGCACGATCGGTGACTTCAAGAGTACAAGATCGGTTAGAGGCGATCGACCGGTGCCACCGTGATTTGGTAAGAGCTCGTCGGCAGTGCGAAAGGCTGCAGTGCGAGCATGAGCAAAGACAATGCGAACTCCAGGGGGTTGTAACACCGTCAGCAAGACGAAACTTGGCGGATACGTTAAACGAGGTGGGTGCGGACGATTACGAGCTCATCCACTCCCTAAGAGAACAAATAGCTGAGCTCCAGCAACGGTTAGGAGGAGCAGGGATGAAAGGCCATCCGCCCCCCGTACGGTCGCCGAGACGCACGCGGTTCGAGGAGACGCAGTGGCCCTCAAATATGGTCAGCCTCAGTCTCGGAATAAAAATGGTAAAAATGTTCGACGGCAAGGATTCGAAGGCATTGCCGCTCTTCTTAAAGTCCTGCGAGACGATATTCCGCAGGGTAGCAGAGGAGGAGCATGACACCCTCCTCGAGTTGATCGTCATGAGCAAATTAGAAGGTGCAGCAGCAAGACAACTGCAGCACAAAACCATCAGTACTATGGCGCAACTCAGGAGCGAGCTGGAAGCGTTGTACGGACAAAGGAAGTCCCTGGCTGCATTGCAAATGGAGTTCAGCTCCCTCCGGCAGGAACAGAACGAAGACATCGCCGCCTACGCGGCAAGAACGGAGAGAATCACGGTAGACATCGCCGAAATACTCTGCGAACCGTTGAAAACAGAGGATCAGAGGATCACCGTCGAGAGTGTCACCCGACGAAGCGCACAGGCCAACTTCGAAAACGGCCTGCACGGCCAGGTGCAAGTGCTGGTACGTGCGAGAAATTACCAAACTCTGCATGACTCTGTGGCAGGGGCCATAGAGATAACCAACATGGTGCAGCCAAAGGAGGGGCTGGCGGAGCACTAAGCCACCCCAGAAGGTCCCTAGGCGCACCATCCCGACAGGGAGAAAATTGTTTCACCTGCGAAAAAGCTGGACAAAAAGAGAACAAGTCCATACACAACGTCGACATCGTGTGCAACTACTGCCAGAAGAAGGGCCACGTGTGGAGGGACTGCAGAAAGAGGTTGTCGCTAAACGAGAGCGAACCCGCTCGGACGTCACAGCAGCCCCAACGTCAAAAGGACTCGGAGGATAAGGCGAAAAAAACAACAGTAACGACGGGTACCGGCCGAAATAGTACGGACACCCGTCCGCCGGCAACGATGAGGCTGAACACACTAACAGCCCAGCAAAAGCCCGCACGCAAGTAACAAATGCTACAAGTAACGTTGCCGGTGTCGAGTGCCACCGCCAGTGACTTCCATATTATTGCATCGCTGGCGCTGACCGGGGTACTCACCCTCAAGGCAGACACCGGAGCCCAATGCAGCATCATTAAAGAAGACTGTCTCAAACCTGAGACTATGGTGAAAGACTGCAAAGTGGAACTGCTAGGGGTGGCAAGCGAAAAATTTACTCCTCTAAGAATCGCGAAAATCACGCTCGAATCGCCGGCTTTAAATGTAGAGCATTGGTTTCACATCGTTCCGAGCGCCGTGCCACTGACAAGGAAAGGTACTTTGGTGTCCCCCTTCGATTTTAATGCAACTCACGTATGTTGTAGAGCATCAAAAACTAAAAGACACGTATTTTTTTTTATCGGCGGAAAAACATTTTTAAGGGGTGAAATCGCCCTCCAAAGTTAGGGGTGATTATGTAGTTTCACCCCTGAAAATGAATTTTTTTCTTCAACTTCACGTGGAATTTTTATTGTCTTCAATGAGGAGTATTTTGGTTTTTGTTTTATTAAAATCGGTTGACGCCTTCTGGGTGAAACTGCAAAATCACCCCTCGACATGCTATTGTTGAAGGGCGATTTCACCCCTTAAAAATGTTTTTCCGCCGATAAAAAAAAATACGTGTCTTTTAGTTTTCGATGCTCTACAACATACGTGAGTTGCATTAAAATCGGAGGGGGACACCAAAGTACCTTTCCTTGTGAGGGTCAACGGACGGCTCGGAATGGACTTCATTAAACATCACAAAGCAGATATCTTGCACGGCGAAATGATTAAACTATACGGACATTGCATGCCGCTTTTAGATGGATCGGTGAAGATGGCCCTGCCGCCGCGCAGCGAGACCGTCGCTTACGCCGCGACCAAGAGCAAATTTATCGGACTGCTCTCTAAAATGGAACTCGGAAACGGAGTCATTATGGGAACCTGCATCACGCCGCTGCACGGTAGTAGCTGTGCAGTCAGTCTGATAAACACCACAGAGAAGGCTGTTGAGGTACAACGCCCGGTGGTGGAACTCGAGCCCCTAGAGATAACGGCAGTGGGTCACGGTCCCGAGGCCGCGACGCCCGAAGCATGCACCGTCAACGCGGAGCGAGGGGCCGACCGCCTCGCGCGACCAGCTCGAGAGCTCGACACAGAAAATCTCAAAAAAGACGAGCGCGAAGCGCTCGACGAGATTACAAGGGGGTACGAAGACGTATTCCACCTGCCATGGGATAAGCTGCCATGCACGCCGATGGTGGAGCACGTAATTCCCCTTAAGGAAGGGGCACAGCCCATTAAGGTGCACCTATATAGACTGCCGGAAACCCACAAAAGGGAAGTGGAAAGGCAGACCTGCGAAATGCTAACAGAAGGCATTATCCAGCCCAGCAGAAGTCAGTGGAACGCGCCACTGTTGGTTGTGGCAAAGAAACCAGACGCCGCTGGAGTAAGGAAGATGAAAGTAGTCGTGGATTTTCGTAAGCTAAACGAAGCCACCATCGAGGACTCGTACCCACTGCTGAACATCACGGAGATATTGGACCAGCTGGGACGAGCACGATATTATACGACCTTGGACCTCGCCTCGGGATTTCACCAAATTCCGATGGCGCAGCAAGATAAGGAGAAAACTGCGTTTTCCACTCCGCAAGGCCATTTCGAATATAACCGCATGCCATTTGGACTCAAGAACGCGCCACCGACCTTCCAGAGGCTGATGAACTCGGCGTTAGCGGGACTGTAAGGAGTTAAATGCTATGTGTACCTAGACGACATAGTAATACACGGAAAGACCTTGAAGGAACACAACGACAGGCTGCGAGAGGTACTGCAGCGGCTAAGAAAGACCAAATTGGCCGTGCTACCCAGCAAGTGCCAATTCCTGCGAAAGGAAACGCAGTACCTCGGCCACATAATTTCCGAAGAGGGAGTGCGAGCGGATCCCCAGAAACTAGAAGCGGTAGAGGAATTCTCGGTGCCGAGGGATGTAAAAGGACTTCAATCCTTTCTCGGACTGGCCGGTTATTACCGAAAATTCATCAAAGATTTCTCGAAAACCGCTAAGCCGCTCTCGGAAATAACCCAGAAAGGGGTTAAATTCGAGTGGACCGCTGTAAGGGATGCCGCATTCGAAGAACTGAAGACGGCACTTACCACGGCGCCGATATTGCAGTATCCGGATTTCGAAAAGCCGTTTGTCGTGACAACAGACGCATCAGATCGGGCTCTCGGCGCAATACTTTTGCAAGGCAAGTTCGGGGACGATTTGCCCATATGCTACGTGAGCCGCACCATGTCGAAGGCTGAGCTGAATTACACTACTACGGAAAAGGAATTACTCGCAATAGTTTGGGCTCTCGCTCAATTTCGGCCATACATCTATGGTACTCGCTTCAGAGTAGTGACAGACCACCAACCGCTCACCTGGTTGTTCGGAGTAAAAGACCTAGGATCGAGACTAATGAGGTGGAAGATAAACTTGGCAAAGCATGAGTTTGACGTCGAATATAAAGAGGAAAACGAAATACAAATGCAGATGCACTAAGCCGAATATTCCTCAAAACAAGGGCCCAAGCGAGAGCGAAGAACGAAGTCCGTGTGTCGAAAGAAGACAGCAAGCCGAGGCAAGTAGGCACAACGAATGACCGCACAAAGCGGACAGCCGAAGATACCCCGTATAGCCATGGTAGCTCGCTGGAGCGAGAGATCGAGCCCGCCTGCGAGAAAGACGAGGACAGCAAGCGCCGGAGTACGGACAGCCGCACAAAGCGGAAAGCCAAGAATACAGCGGGCCAGCCGAGCAACGCGACAGAGAGAGAGGCCGCGCCGGCCAACGCGCCAGAAGAAGATGGAGAGATCCGCTTTGTGGACGCAGATCGCTCTACTGAGCCCCATAGCCCTGCCGCGAGTCCGAGCGGTCGGGGAAGAGGCAGACCACGCAAGCTAGTGCAGAAAGGCACGAGTAAGACTGCGAGCACCGCTGACAATGACGGAGCGGTCCCAGCACAGCATGGCGGACCCGCGAAGCGCGGAAGGCTGCGAAAAGCAAACGTTGCAAGGCCGCTGAGACAGAGAGCGACCCAACGGCGGAGCTACTGGTGGGCACACCGAGCAAGGAAATTGCGGGCCAAAAGCCGCACGAGCCTGCTGAGGAAGCGAGGCAAAGCGGGGGCCGCAGCCCACGAACCTCCAGCAGCACAGAAGAAGACAGCGTTATGAAAGAGCGCAGCGACTGCCGCAGTGGCGTAGCCACTTCCTCCTTTGAAAACCGCCTGAAAATCATAAAAGAATACCACGACACCCTCATAGGAGGGCATCAGGGTATCAGGCGTACGTTGCATCGGATCCGGACCAAATACGATTGGCCCGGCATAAGAAGGGATTTGGAAAAATACATAACATCCTGCGACTCTTGACAAAAGAATAAAATCGGGAAAAAGGAACGAGTGCCGATGGTGGTAACGGACACCCCATCAAGGTCATTTGAAAAAGTCGCGGTCGACATCGTAGGACCGTTACCGGAAAGCGCTTCCGGGAAAAAATATATACTCACATTTCAGAACGCACTTACCAAATAAAGACCGGTATAGGAATAGGTACGACCACGGAGCACAGGAACAGGAGTACCGCGTCGGCGAACGCGTGCTCCTCCGTGACGAGACGGTGCACAGGGGGCGGTCAACCAAGCTGACCCCCTATTGGACGGGACCCCACGAAATAATGGAGGCAAGGCCCCCCGTCAACTACGTCGTCCAGAAGGGACGCAAAACTCAGGTGGTACATGCCAACCGCCTGAAGCTATTTATAGACCATTAACGAAACTAAATAAATGTGGGTGAGGAGCTCCCGGAGCGCAAGGTGAGGAGATTCAATAAAGCTGAAAAACTTTTGAAGATAGAAAATATAATCCTCCATCGATCAATATCCAAACGATACATTTTTATAATTATATATAATATTATTTTATTAGAAAAAAATTAATTAAATAAAAACGGTCCCGCACGCGGGACAAGTGGAGAGCGGCCCCTCAGCAAATAGCCGGCGCATCCCGATGAAATCAAAATAGGGCACCTCGTCCCCGAGCCAAGGCCCCAGGCCCCACAAGCAGTAAATAGCACGGCGATTGTCGCGGCGGCGGCTACGTATAGCCGCGCGCGCGAGAAACTCGTTCCAAAGCCACCGGCGACTCGGCCCTGGTACAACGACCAGGCAACTATGAAAAGAGAAAAGAAGAATTTTATAGAAAAAGGTACTAACATTAAAAACCCAAGGAGGTAAGGAGAATACTTACTATCAGCTCCAACACCTCGGCAGACAATACCCTCTCAGTACACACAACTGCTCCGTGAGCTCCGGAGACGTTGAACAAGATCGTAGAAGACATGTTTGCTGCTAGGTTGTTATTTGAAGAATGAGCTAAAGAGCCCTCGCCCAACGAAACCCACGAGACTGCAACAAAAGAGGGAGAACTCACGCTTTTCTCCCCTCGTCTGATTGCAGATTAATCTTAGCAAGGTGTGGACAAACCACAGCCACACCGCATACGGCCGACTACGTCGTCAGCACTTTTGCCAGCACTCCGGGCATCTACTACGAGAACATAGGGAGCCTTACGATAATTCAATCGACGTGGCGACTGATAATCAGGCTGGACCTCGCTGCACTACTGCACCGAGAAGGAGAGATAAGCAAAAGCCTACAACGTCTGACGGAGCTGTGCGAAAGCGAAACTCGCGTTAATCAACGATATATGCCCCGTCATAAGCGACTCAGTTCTGAGAATGAAGAGAAGAATAGAGACAGGGATACTGACCATATTCGACCTCCTCGGGACGCGCCCCGTCAGAGAGCGCCGAGGATTGGTAGACGGCCTTGGAAGCATAATCAAGGCCATCACGGGAAACATGGATGCCGCCGACGCAAAGGAACTACATGAAGAGATAACGCGCCTGGAGGCGTCACACCAGACCCTGAAGGAAGGGCTAAAAAATCAAATACAGGTCATAAAAACCACGCTCAGCCTATTTAATGAAAGCGCGCAGCACATACAGGCTAACGAACAGACCCTGCTGTCCCCGATGCAGCATATCAACCGCACGCTCAACGGCGAAGTATACTACGTAGAGAGACGCCAACACTTGGACGAGATCCTCAACGCGATAAGTATTGCGGTCGAAGCATTACTCAGCGACGTACAGGAGCTAGTGTGGCTGGTGGACGATATAGCTATCGGTAAGGCCCGAGCAACGTCCCTGCCGCCACGCACACTCGCTAGGCACCTCGTAGAAGCACTACCACACCTACCGTCGGGCAGTAGTTTTCTAGTCGCAATAGTACAGGACCAAGTGTCAACACTTATGCGACTGGCAGATACCAGGGCTTACAGCGAAGGCAACGCAGTGGTACTTGTGCCGGATATACCGCTGATCGGACAGCAACTATATAGTATGCAAAAAGTATATCCTATACCCATCCGAGCGGACAACGGCAGGCACTACCACAGAGAAGCGACCGAGACCCACTTGGTAATAGATATAGAGAATCGCAAGTACCTAAGGATGACATCCGATGACGTAAAAATTTGCAAGGTACTGGGCAAATCCTACATTCGCCTACCAACACACCCTACTATTCCGGTCACAAACGACGCGCCCTGCGAAGTCCTAATCTATGCGAAAATGGACACCGGTTACGGAAAAAATTGCTCGAAAAGGGTTATCAAAATCACCCATCCCTTAATCGTTCCAATGCAACAGCAAGGACGATGGTTATACGTCGCGTCAACCCCGGTTCCCGTAGGAATTAATTGTGGGAAAAATCCCACTCAGCACGAAATACTAAATAATTCGGGAATACTGGCTTTGGTAGGCGTATGTATAGTAACCGCCCGAGATTTCAGCATCAAAACCATCAGGCGAACATTGCAGATCATACGGGAAAACTACCTTCCGTCGTTTAATTTGACATTAACGGAGATCGAAGCTCGGGCTCCCCCGACGCAGAGCGAGAGGACCATCCCACTACAGAGCGTGCTGCGAGATCCCGAAGAGCTTCGGAAGCTCGAAGCTCGACCCGACCCAATCATGGACAACCTCAATACTGCCGGAGACGGGATGCAACACATCCACAATCTGAGTTTCTACTCCTTGGGCGCTATAGCGCCGATAGCCTTGGTTCGCTACGTTCTGCTTAAATGTTACAGGTACAAAATAAACAGAACACCACCGAGCACTAGAGAAGCAATAACCCCGGCAGCCGCCGAGGTAACTGTCAACCTCGAGCCTCTCGGACGACAACAGCTAAAGGGAACAACTGCGAACCGAGCTGGCCAGGTTATGCAATCGTCCCCCCAACCGAGAACGACTTGCTCGACTTGAACGACACTAACAAACAAAAATGAAACATTTTACGTACTATTACGCATATATTAAATATCATATATCGAACCGTAAAATTGTATTAAAATTGTAAGGTACGGGAAACCAACTGAAGAAAAAATTTTTTTTGAAAATTTTTCCTAATAAGGGCGGAGGGATGTTGTGTCGCGGAATATTCCTCTTCACGTATTCTCAGGAATATTCCTTAGCGGACACAGCTAGAGATGGAATTCTGAAAGATAGCTGTCATACAAGACAGGATGCGAAGTAGACGCCGACGCAGCATGAGGCGACTTGCGAGGCGATCTACGATTGGTTAAAGCTAAAGCTGCCAACTAAGGGATTTTAGCAAACGCAGTTGCTAACTGCTTTACTAAAATCAGAATTAATTTAGACTTAACAAAGAACGGTTGGTTCCTCGTGAAATTCTCTCAACAACGTTTTATTGTACTCCTTACTTTGACAATTAAATAGACAACGGAAAGTTACCGTTGCCTATAATAAATACTTCCTTTTTTATAAATTCGCGTTTTCATCTTTTACTCGAGATTCATCTCCTTATCGGCAAACGATCCCAAAAAATAATAACTTTTTTATATTATACCGAATACCGAATAATTTAATTACCCGGTACCGGCATAACACCGTCGCGAAATAAACATGTCGGAATCTAGAGGACCCCGATCAGGACGTAGGAGCAACTCGCCAGAGACGACGTTGCCTGGCGCAGGGGTAGATCCCACAGCCGGATTAGCTGCGGCTGTAGGGGACATCGTTTATGAAGCGCGCAGGGCGCTATTCGAGCTCTCGCCGTCGAGTCGAATCCCCTCGACCAGACAAGAGGCCCTTGCAGACTGTCTGACGGCATAGTTTGCCGTAAACTCACGTAGGCGTGCGTCGTTCGGGGATTTCGACAGCGACGATAGCGACGACGCTTTCAATATGACTTTTTTTTTTAATAAACTGACGAGCGGACGCCCGAGCCTGTCACTGAAAACATGGTTGATCACGAAATAGAGAACATGCGAACTATAGATGGAGTATGTTTCTCTGCAGCTACCGGTACGACAGCCCGGTCGGTACCAGCAAGAGTACGAGATCGGATGGCGGCGGTCGACCGGAGCCACCGTAAAATGGAACGAGTTCGAAGACAGTATGAAAGGCTGTAGCGCGAGCACGATCGAGGCCAACGCGAACTCGATCGCGAACTCAGGGAGGCCGAAACACCGTCGGCAAGACAGAACTTGGCGGACACGCTCAACGAGGTAGGTGCGGACAAGTTGAAAGACAGTATGAAAGGCTGCAGCGCGAGCATGATCGAGGCCAACGCAAACTCGATCGCGAACTCAGGGAGGTCGGAACACCGTCGCCAAGACGGAACTTGGCGGACACGCTCAACGAGGTCGGTGCGGACGAGTTCGAACTCATCCGGTGCTTACGGGAGCAGAATGCCGAATTGCTGCGGAGGCTGGAAGGTACTGTGTTGGAAGAGCACCCGATACCACGTCCGCGGTCGAGGCAAACGCGATTCGAGGAGCCGGAGTACCCTGCTGTGGATCCTGTGTTCCAAAGGGAGGAACCGTGGGTACCAGAAACCCGGGGTCGGACGCTCGACCTGGGGCTGGCCTTGAAAAATATAAAGCGCTTCGACGGCAGCAACGCTGACGAGCGAGACGCCTTTATACAGTCCTGTAAAACCGTCTTCACGCGAGCTGCGCCCGGTGATCACGAGATCCTGCTGGAATTGGTACTGAGCAGCAAGCTCGAAGGTAGGGCCGCCAGAGAAATGAAACACAAAGTCATCCTCTCGGTAGCGCAGCTTAAGACCGAACTGGAGGCCCTGTACGGGAAGCGAAAGTCGCTACCCGCATCACAGGTGGAATTCAATTCCCTCCGGCAGGCCCAGGGCGAGGATATCGCGGTATACGCGGCCAGGACAGAGCGTATTACCGTGGACATAATAGAAAATATACGATGTTGGAAATGCGCATCATTGAGAAAATAAGACGGAAGAGCGCCCAGGCCAACTTTGAAAATGGACTGCATGGGCAGGTTCAAATTCTGGTGAGATCTCGTAACTACACCACTCTCCACGAGTCGGTAACCGGAGCCATCGAAATCACCAACATGGTGCAGCCAAAGGGAGGGGTAGGTGGAGCATTAAGCCACCCCAGAAGGTCCCAAGGTGCACCATCCCGGCAGAGCGAGAATTGTTTCACCTGCGGGAAACCAGGGCACGTGGCTCGGTACTGCACCCGCAGATCGGGAAGAGTGAGCCTACCGATGCCCAGCGAGAATACATCCACTCACACCGTTGACGTTGCGTGCAACTATTGCCAAAAAAAGGGCCACACGTGGAAAGACTGCAGGAAAATATTGTCGCAAAACAAGAGCGAGCCTGCCTAGTCTTCACAGCATCCCCAACGTCCAAGGGACTCAGGGGGCAAGAGTGAAAGGTTCACGGTGAATGCAGGTGCAAGTCGATCGAATACCGATGCCAGCCCGCTGGGAACGATGAGAATAATTACACTCACGGCCCAGCAAGACCCGCGCGCAGGAGGAAAACCACGCAGCAGTTATTGCAGGTAACGCTGCCGGCGTCCAGCGCTACGGCCAGCGACTTTGACATCGTCGCATCGTTGGCCGTGACCGGGGTACTCACCCTTAAAGCAGACACCGGGGCCCAGTGCAGTATACTGAAGGAGGGATGCCTCAAGCCCGAGACCATGATGAGCAGGTGCTCCGTGGCGCTGCAGGGTGTGGCAGGTGAAAAATTCACCCCCCTCGGTTTAGCAAAAATTGTGCTGGAAACACCGGCTCTAAATGTGGAACATTGGTTCTACATAGTCCCGAATAATATGCCGCTAGGGGTCAATGGGCTGCTAGGAATGGTCTTGATCAAGTAGCATAAAGTGGATATCCTGCATGGCGAGATGCTTAAGTTATATGGGCACTGCATGCCGCTACGGGACAACGCGACGAGGATATATTTGTCACCACGCAGTGGAACTGCTGCTACGTGCAAATACATAGGCCCGCTTACAAAGATAAATCTTCCTTCCGGAAACGGGTCTAACATGCATGCCGCCAAGGAGAATAAATTTGTCGGATTACGTATAAGGAGCGGAATCAGCGGAGGCAAAGTTGCGATATTCCGTGTCACACAGTCAAAAACCAATAGAGTGTGTTTAAATGTTGCTAAACACGACGGGGAAGTGCAACAGCTGACGGCAACACTCGTGTCGTCGGATATAGCAAAGGCCGTACGTAGCCGATAGGTCAAGACACTGCGCGAAAGCTCAGAGAGCGCGGGGAAGAAGGCCAAACGTTTTGCGCAGCAACAACGGAAGCCCGGCTTGGTGCCCCCCAGCAGTGAAAAGCAAGCAGCTCGTGCAGGAATAATGTTGAATACAACGGTGTATTCCATCTACGAAGGAACAAGCGACAGCGCACGCACGAGGTGCAGTATCGCGCACCCTTCAAGGTTGGATCGAAGGACCTAGGATCGCAACCCTTGCCTGGGAAGACTGTAAAATCGGGGCATGGGTCCGGTAAAATACAGAAAGCCGGAAAAAGAAATATAGATACAGATGCTCTGAGTCGCATATATGCGACCACACGAGCCCAAGTGGGACAGGAAAGAAAGTCCCATAAGGAAGAGAATGATAGCGCAATCGGGTATACGAACAGCCGCACAAAGCGGAGAGTCGAAGATACCCAAGGCGACCACGATAACTCGTCTAAGCGAGAGGCTAAACTCGCCAGAGAGAAGGAGAAGTTGAGAGTCCGACAGACAAAATGCTAGCGGAAGGAATAGTCCAGCCCAGCAGGAGTCGATGGAACGCGTCGCTGTTGGTCGTGGCTAAGAAACCCGATGCCGCCGGAGTGAGGAAAATACGCGTAGTGGTGGACTTTCGGCAGTTGATCGAAGATGTTGAATTGATTGTTGATGCGAAATCTGTAAATTATAGGACGGATATAGATAATTTAAGTGTTATTTACAATTCAGTAATCTAAATAAAAAAATTTAACAAGCATCTACAAAATTATACTGACAATATTTATTTGAGACAGTACAGAATAATGTTTTCATAGCATCAGTTATATATGATATCGTAATGTCATTAATATAATATCAGAATATATAACGGTCTTTGTTTGTCTTTTGAAGGTGTCTCCTCAGTTAGTTCTCGTCTGGTGAGTTATAAACATGTAGCCATTAGGAATTTCACGGTTTGATTTAACCCTAATCAAAGAAAATTCACTTTTATTGCAAAGTTTTAATTAATATTTAAGATCGTTGTTTGCTAAGATGAATGGTAATTATCTTTTATGAGAATAACTAAAATCTATTATTAATGTTATTAACTTTATTAATTTTAATATTATGATTAGTAATAATTTAATGATATTTTGACTTAACTACATCACAAAAAAATAGTATAATTTAATTTTGACATTCACCAATAAATTTGACACTTGCCTACCAACGGTGTGAAAAAATTTCACTTAATTGACGTAACAAATACCACTCATTTACAAAAATGACAATTGATGGTCTGTCATAATTATGAGTTTTAAAATAAAAAGATAAATCATTTGTAATAAATGTTAAATGACTCAGAGGACTAATTGGAAAAATCGAACTATAGACACAGGTTTGTTTTTGTCTTACTTATTAATATGTTTTATTTATTGTAATTATAAGTACCTTTTAAGTTAGAATGCATAATTCATATTCGAAAGATTAATGTTGTAATATCAAACTGGTATCACGTTCTTTGTTTTCAATGTTGACATATTATGTGTTATGAATTTACAGTTTCAATTAAAAATAAAATTTCTGAGGATGGTCTGCAATTTAAACCGAAGCATAAATACGAGTTTTATTGCTCCTAATAGTCATGGAGATAGACGACGCATAGCCGCACACGTAAATACCATGTATAAATGGTATAGATCAGGGGTCTCCAAACTACGGCCCGAGGGCCACATTCGGCCCGCGGACAGATTTTGGACTATTTCCCTTTTTACCACCGGCAACAATGATAATATGGTTTTGGCCCTCGGAACTTACTGGAGTAATCAGTATGGCCCTAAGGCTGGAAAGTTTGGAGACCCCTGGTATAGATAAATGTAGGGATTAAAGTAGGTTCGACTTGTTGAGAAAATATATTTATTGAATTTAAAAGTGAACGATTAACATGAGCTTATGATTTTCTTTTTACGATCCGGGCACGACACACGCTTTTCTTTTGTAATCCAGCGACTGACTGATCTTCTTGAAATTCGTCAACGACTTCGATCCACTCACTCATCTCCACTCTCTTGTTCCACTCGCACACGCACACACTCATAGTCTCTCTCATACACCTCGCATTCCCACAACCGGCCGTCCTGATAAGTAGTATCGTCCTCGATACTTTATATTCAATGCAAATCTTTGTCTTAAGATAATCGTCAGAGGTAACATCAATTAAATTAACATAGACTCTCGTCATTAACAGAAAATATATCGAAAATACATTATAATCGATTAGATGATGAAAACTTAGCGCGTTCTTCTCTCATCTTTACTCGCTGTCATTACTGACACTGTCATTCTCACTTTGATACTCGCTGTCTTCTAACTGTGTCCATGGTTTCATATGATCGGCTCCAGAGTTTGTTTTCGGCGATCCTTCGTGATCATCTATTTTTTCGACAACATAACGGTCGTTTCATAATACTCTCACAATTTTATATGGTCCAAGAAAGGGTGTACGAAGCTTTCATCCGGGAACGAATTTAGTCCTTCTAATCGCCACCAAATCATCGATTTTGTACAGCGTGAATTTTTTACGTTTCTGATTGAAATTTCGCCGATTCTCCTGCTCCAACTGCAATATATTTTTCTTCGCATCTGACCTCAATTCACAACGTGCGTCTTCGTATGTTTGGACCATTTCTCTCTCAATCGGTATCTTCAACGTAAGGTCATCTTAGAGCTTCATTTTTGTGCCAATTAGGACTTCGAATGCGGTATTTCCAATGGAACGGTGGTACGTTGATTGATGAATCGTTGCACTTCATCGACGTGTTTGTACCATTCCCCTGGCTTGTCGATGGACAATTTTCTCAGCACAGGAATCATCGATCTATTCACCCTCCCCACCTGTCCGTTTGCCCTTGGAATACCGGCCGTGATCAGCATGTGTGTTATATCTCTTTGTTTGCAGAATGTTCTAAAATATTCGGACGTGAATGCGGTGCCTCTGTCCGAAACTATGCGTCTTGGATCTCCGAATACAATAAATTGTCGATTCAAACATTTCAGGGTTTCCTCCGTCGTTGCAGTTTTCGTCGGGTACAGCCAAGTAAACTTGGTAAATGCATCTATAACAGCAAAAATGTATTTATAATTCTTACTCGTAGAAGGCAAAGGCCCTAAATGGTCAAGATGATACGTGTCGAGAGGGGTCTCCCCCTTATCAATAGGATTTAGAAATCCTTCAGCTTTGCCAGCTTTCTTTTCTGCCAAGATGCATTCGACGCAATTTGCGATACATCGTTGAATCTTTTCTTTCATTTTGGGAAACCAAAACTCTTGTCGCATAGCGTATTCTGTCTTGGCTACTCCAAAATGTCCTCTCTCATGGAAATGTCGAATCGTCGAGTTCGGCATGGCCTTGGGAACAACTAACTGTTCCATTCCATTTTCTATTCTATATAGAAGTCCTCGATTCTTTAGTACAAAGTCTTTTCTCGTCATCTTTGCGGCGTCGTCGATTTTAACTCGGAGTCGCTTGTTTGTGCCTGTTTGATTTTTTCATGTAAACCGTCTCGGCTTCCCTGCACACAATATATAGTAGCAGGATTTCGGCTTAAAGCATCTACGTGCTTCATGGAACTTCCGGAACGATGTTCGATGTTATATTGATATTCTTCCAACTGCAAGGCCCAATGAGAGACTCGGATGCACATGTTCTTCTTCTTGACGGTTGATACGAAGGCTTGACAATCCGTGACAATCTTAAAAGGTATCCCCAGTAGATACACTCTGAACTTCTTAAGTGCCTTGATGATTGCCATCACTTCCAGCTCATAGCTAGTAGATTTCTGCTCTGCCGCATTTGTCTTCTAGCTGGCGTAATATACTGGATGGAGTGACCCATCTTTACTGCTCTTCTGGAGCAATATTGCGCCTAGTCCTTCGATGCAAGCATCTGTGTGTAATTCTGTTTCCGCATCTGGGTACAGTCTGATAACAGGTTTTTCAACTAGTACTCTCTTTAAGGCCTCATACGCTTCCTGTTGTTTCGGTTCGAATTTGAATTTGACATGCTTCTTCGTCAGTTAGGATAATGCTCTCGCAATGCAATCATTGGGATAAATTTTCTAAAATATCCCGTCAAACCCAGAAAACTTTGGATCTTCTTAATCGTTGTAGGCGGAGGGAAATCCGTAACGGCTTTTATCTTTCTCGGCGATGGCTGGATTCTTCCAGATTCGACAATGTATCCTAGATATTCGACTTTCTTTACCAAAAATTCCCATTTCCTCCCATTGATGTTGAGTCCATATTCCTTCTCTTTTGACAAAACCGTTTTTATTGTCTTTAAGTTTTCCTCTTCAGACTTGCTGGGCACTATCAGATCGTCGAGATAGGCTAATAATGTGCCGTCGTTGATGAGATCTTGAAAAACAGCTCGGATATGCCTCTGAAAAACTGAGGGTGAATCGCACAGTCCGAAGGGTACTTGTAAAAATTCGTATTGCCCATCAGGCATAATGAATGAGGTATATTTGATACTTGGCTCGTCGACGGATACGTGAAAAAACTTATTCTTGAGATCAAGTGTGGTATAAATCGTAGCATCCTGTAGTCGATTCAACTGATCCTCAATAAGTGGTAGCGGAAAACGGTCTCTGGTAATCTTGCGATTTAGCATTCTGTAGTCGACACATAGTCTGGGTTCGCCGTTCTTCTTTTTGACTAATACGATTGGGCTGGCGTACTCTGATGAGCTTGCTCTAATTATGCCACTCTCGATCTAATCGCCAATTATTTTGTTGACGACGTTATTTTGCAGCAAGGGCAAACGTCTTGGTTGTTGGTATACAGGGATGTCGTCTTCAAGCAGAATTTGCATCTTTTGTCCAGTGTCTTTTGTTTTCATTGGTTCGTAGACTTCGATAATCTGTCTAAGTCCTTGTCGAATGCTTTTGTCCGTAATGTGCGAGATGTTAACATCATACGTCTCCTGCGCAGTATTGATATTCAGTAATTCGCACCAACATGGATCGTTGCTTTCCGCAGGCAGATGTACTTCTTCTTCCTCTGACAATTCCGGTTCGATCCTCCTCAAAACCATTTTTCGTCCTTTCAAACTGATTTCCGCGTAATCCGACAACTCTCTTCCAATTATCAAGTCATGTCGTGTTAGATGATCATGGATTACGTCAAAGTCAAAATTGAACTTGAGGCTGTCAATCGTCACCCTGTCATTGAATCGTCCGAGTGTATACTGGATCTTTGAGCCAATTCCTTCGAATTGTCTTGGAGCTCCGGTTAGCTCAGGTGTTCCCAACTGCTTGTATAATCTATAACTTATTAGGTGTAAATCACTCCCAGGATCGATAATTCCGGTGACTTGCTTACCAAGTAACTCCATCGTTTTATAGGTTTTCTTGTCAGTTTCCTCAACAGCATTAACAGTAAGTTTAGGTCTCTGTGCATCATTATTCATCTTGCAACAATCGCTAGAGATATATCCAAACTCACCACACTTGAAGCATTTTTTTCCTTTCGATTTAAATGGGTATTCCCCGCGCCGATGTATTTTATCTCCACAGTTGAAACAGCGTTCTACTTTATCACCGTTGCGATGTTCCGTTGTCTTCTTCGACTTATCAACAGCGTGATGATTAGGTACCTGCCATTGTTTAATACTATTTATTTTTTGTGTTTCATAGTGTTTGAAGCGTTTCCTTAAATCTTTGATCGAGTGCGCACCGTAGAGGACCGATTTATTTACCTCCAAGTCAATTATACCATCAATTATATGTTGTATCTGTGCTTCGATCTCAACGTCTGTATGCTTAGCGCTTTGAAGCATTCTATACGTGTATGCTTCAAAGGTTTCGTCATTTTTTTCTTTGTTGTGCTCAGCTTCTCATGTACCTCCCTACTGTTTATCGTTTGGCTAAATTCCTTCAAGAGTCTTGCTTTAAATTTCTTCCAGGTCATTGTCGTTTTCATTTCAAATCGAGTAAATAGCTTGGCTGAGCCAGTTAATAATCTCTGGGCGTAAACAAATTTTTCGATATCGCTCCAATAACAAATCGTGGCAACATTCTCGAAATCATGAAACCAGTTTATAATATTCTCACAACCGTCACCGCTGAATTTCTCTAAAGTTTCTTCTACATCTTTAAATCGCAAAGTTACTTGTTTACGTGTGCTCTGATCACCTTCTGGGGACTTCGTTCGTCGTGTTTCTCTATTGTGAATTCGTCGTCGCCTTCTTCTTTCCCATTCGTCGTCCTCGTCGCTCGAATCTGTAGCGTCATCACTATCTTCGCTTAATGCGTCTTTCAGCCTTAAACGCAGCGTCACTTTATCTCCGGTTGTCTTGAGACCCATTTTCTTCAATAGTCCTATTAGCTCTTCTTTCTTCATCTTATCGATTTCCAATGCTTCCTTTATTTCGTCTTCATCTTCGGTTGTTTCGTCATCATCTTTTTCTTCACTCGTACTCGAGTCGTCTTTATGTTTTTCATCTTTTCCAGCATCTTTCATACCTCGTTTGGGAATACTCTTCGTTTAATTTTTCGTCTTCATTCCTAAACATCTTTTATCAGTTGACTTCTTTTTTATTGTTTTCTTTGGACCGTTGCGTATTTGCTCGTCATCGTCGTGTGACGTGGATACACCCGTCAATACAGACCGCAGTCGCTCCAACAACACTGTTTTTGCACTGTTGACCGGTAAACCCTATGCTTCCAGTCTCGTCCTCAATTGCTCTACCATCTGTTTGTTGAGCTCGCCATTCGCAATCTCGTCCCTTCTTTCCATCGTTGTCTTTTTTTTTTGTTTTTGTTATATTTCTCAATTAAAAGGATGAAATGTCGAACCAAATCCCGGTTGAGCCCCCAATATTTGTAGGGATTAAAGTAGGTTCGACTTGTTAAGAAAATATATTTATTGAATTTAAAAGAGAACGATTAACATGAGCTTATGATTTTCTTTTTACGATCCGGGCACGACACACGCTTTTCTTTTGTAATCCAGCGACTGACTGCGATATATACCAGGTGTACAAGTATGAAATGCGGATTTCAGACAACGGATAGCGCACAAATGCCGTTTGTGCTATAAAGATATGACATTGCGTCATTTTATTGTGTCATCAACAAGTGTCAGACGCGCATGAGTGATAAATTGGAAAAGTGTGTGCATAGTGTTGTGTTGATATGTTCAATATGTCGAAATTTATACCGAACAAAGAGCATTCGCGGACAGCATTCATTTTTTGTTTTCATTTGAAAAAAACTGCTGCCGAATCATACCGATTACTTCGAGATGCTTATGGTGAATATGCTCCATTGCAAGATACGTGTGAACGATGGTTTCGGCGTTTCGAAGGTGGTGACATCAATGTTGCAGACAAGGAACGTTGAAAGCCGCCAAAAAAATACGAAGATGTGGAATTGCAAGCATTATTGGACGAAGATGATTCGCAAACACAAAAACAACTCGCCGAGCAAATTGGGCGTTAGTCAACAAGCTGTTTCCAATCGGCTACGAGAGATGGGAAAGTTTCAGACGACCGGTAGATGGGTATCACATGAGTTGAACGACAGGCAAATGGAAAAGCACAAAAACACATCAGACATTTTTCTCGCTCGGTACAAAAGGAAGTCGTTTTTGCTTCGTATAGTTACAGGGCATGAAAAATGGATTTATTTTGAGAATCCTAAGCGTAAAAAATCATGGGTAGACCCAGGCGCAGAGTGCCGAAAAAGGCAACACAAAGTCATTTTTCTTCATGACAATGCTTCATCACATACGGCAAAACCGGTTCGCGATACGCTGGAAGCACTCAGCTGGGAAGTTGTACCCCATGCGGCTAACTCACCAGGCTTAGCTCCTTCCGATTACCACTCGTTTGCATCGATAGGTCACGGACTTGCTGAGCAGCGCTTTGGTTCGTACGAAGATGTGAAAAAATGGCTCGATGAATGGTTCGCAGCAAAAGGGGACGATTTTCCCCTTTTTCCTGGCGTGGCATTTACAAATTGCCCGAAAAATGGGAAAAATGTATAACAAGCAATGGAGCATAATTTTGAATAAAGCACTTCTTATCATTCTTTCGAATTTAACATGTTTTTTTAGAAAAAAACATCCGCATTTCATACTTGTACACCTGGTAGATATAGAGTACGGTAAATCCGTAGGCTAAGAATAATAATGGACCACGCTTACGTCTAAATTATCGATGACGAGGCCGCTATAAAAACACCCTTTTTTACCTTCGGTAGAAATAATATTGGGTCTGGGAAAAAGTTCGTGGCGTTTTTTTTTTTAGTAAAATTCAACTGGTTTTCTTATAGTGTGAAAATTAATTTATTCAAACCAAATATGCTCCATTATTATCGACAATGCTTCCCCATTTTTCGGGTAGAGCCATGATGCCATCGGTGAAGAACTTCTGTGGTTTCTGGTTGAAAAACTGAATCAAGTGGTTTTCACACGCTTCTTTTGGAAGCAAGTTAATTCTATTGAGAGAGTTCTGCATAGATCGGAATAAGTGATAGTCAGAGGGTGCTATGTCTGGACTATACGGTGGATGCATCAAAACTTCCCAACTAAGCTCTCGCAATTTTTGACGGGTCATCGAAGAAGTGTGTGGTCGGGCGTTGTCATGATGGAAGACAACACCTTTCCTATTAATCAATTCAGGCCGTTTTCTTTCAATTGCTTGGCGTAATCTCTCTAGTTGTCCACAGTAGAGTTGAGAATCAATCGTCTGACCAACTGGACGTAGCTCATGGTGGACGATTCCCTTCCAGTCCCACGACACACAGCATCACCTCTTCCGCCGTCGATCCTGGCTTCGCGAACGCTTGTGACGGCTCACCATCCCTTGTCCACGATCTTTGACGCTTCCGATTGTCGTACGTGATCCATTTTTCATCACCGGTTATAACACGTTTCAGAAATGGCTCAATTTCATTGCGTTTTAGCAGCGCATCGCAGATGTTAATTCGGTCTATCATGTTTTTCGCGCTTAACTCATGAGGAACCCTTACATCAAGCTACTTTTTGTAGCCAGCTTTGTGTAAATGGTTCAAAACAGTTTTGTGGTCAATGCTTAGCTCCATACCAATGTCGACACTGCTGATATGCTTATCTTGCTGGACTTTTCTAAGAATTTCATTAGCTTTTTTAGTGATTGGACGACCAGAGCGTGACTCATCTTTCACATCAAAATTACCAGAACGAAAGCGACCGAACCATTTCCGCGCAGCAGATTTGATTAAGTACCTTCACCGTACACAGCACAAATTTTTTCACAAGCCTGCGCAGCGTTCTTCCGTTTGTCGTAATAATATTGCAAAATATAGCGCAATTTTTCATTACTTTTCTCCGTTGTCAAACGCAAACATCTTTCCAACCACTGCACCAATTTCGATGTTTATACACTCAAAGTAACGCTCGAAGTGTCACCTTTCCAACGAGCGTTCAGTGGTGTCGCTGCGATCTGTGTTTCCTGATTTATTTGCAATTCTTGCCATCTATCGGGAAAAACGCCACGAACTTTTTCCCAGTACCAATACTTTCATAATACTAGAGAAAATATTTTATTAATTTAAAATCTCCTTTTTCGCAGACACGATTATATAGGCGTGCCTGATTCTAAATTCATAATTATTAATGATATTCTATTTTTTTATTTGTAATGCACAATTATTTATTACATCTTGTTGAGTAAGCCCTACTTTTACCCAATACTGAAGCTTGTACTAACTTTCTCCCTGCTCGAGTCCGAACTAAAACCTTTTCAGGGTAATGTTAACGCTAAACACCGTTACAATTCTTAACGTGATAACTTACGATTCGGTAAAAACCGAAAAACGAAATCGTCTGGGTGGACTAGTCCAAAAACGGCAGAACGAAATGAAATTCAATTTTTTCTAGATTCCTTCCCTATACTTGAAACAAATTCCGAATGGTTCTAAATCGAAATTAAAACCGAGAAAACGGAAATTAAAACGAAAAATATTCTTAAATCCGAACTGAATTTAGACTGTTCAACTTCTAAATACTCATTCTGAATTTTAGCTGGCTTTACAGGGTGGAGTTTCTCCGCAGTGGGAGCCTTTTTACCTTTCCAGTTTCGATCGCGACTGTTCGACCGCTTGACATTGTCTGCCCTGTCTAAACTCTACTGATTAACTGCTAATTGCCTTTTCGGGCATTTTCCCGTTCTTATATACTAGGTCCTGTATGGTCTAATTTTCTATGCGAGGAGGTCCTTAGAATTATAATAGCTGCGAGCCTCGGACCTCAGCGCACGTAGCCGATACAAGTTCATTTCTGACCAAAGTCTCGCTGATTCCGCTCCGAGTCCTTCGGGGTGAGATGGGATGTGCCATGTAAAATCATTATATTCCGTCAAGAACTGCTGTCTTGATTCTGATCCGAGTTGCTCGGGCTGAGATGAGACAAATCGCGTGGTGGTGAGGAGACAGGTTGCTCGACATAAAATGAGACAAGTTGCGAGATGGTGAGGAGGCAGGTTGCTCGAGTTGTCATAAAACATGCCACGTAAAATGAATCCGTTTCGTTAAGAATTGCGGCCCGAAGTGCCTCGGACATCGGTGAAATCAATATTCTTCTCTGATTATATAACCGAGTGGTATCTTCTCACTAGTATTACTCTCTTTCTTTTTTGTTATAGACTATGAATTATTATTTGTATTTCAATTCATACTCAGAGTTTACTTGAACACTTATTAATTAATGTGTAAAAAGATTTTATTGAATCAGCATCTCTCGATAATTTTTTGTAACGCCGGTAACATGTAATAGGATATTGTTATGCCGGTACCGCGTAATTGGATTATTCGGTATTCGGTATAATATAAAAAAGTTATTAATTTTTGGGATCGTTTGCCGATTAGGAGATGGATCTCCAGTAATAGATGAAAACGCGAATTTATATAAAAGAAGTGTTTATTATAGGCAACGGTAACTTTCCGTTGTCTATTTAAATGTCAATGTAAGAATGTACAATAATACGTTGTTTCGAGTATTTCACGAGGAACCAACCGTTCTCTGTTAAGTCTAATTTAATACTGATTTTAGTAAAGCAGTTAGCAACTGCGTTTGCTAAAATCCCTTAGTCGGCAGCTTTAGCTTTAGCCAATCGTAGATCGCCTCGCGAATCGCCTCATGCTGCGTCGGCGCCTACCTCGCATCCTGTCTGGTATGACAGCTATCTTTCAGAATTCCATCTCTAGCTGTGTCTGCTAAGGAATATTCCTGAGAATACGTGAAGAGGAATATTCCGCGACACAACAACATTACTGTCGTCGGTATAATATTTAAAAAGTTAATGTTTGGGATCTTTCGCCGATACTATAAAAGTGTCAATTCGACGTTTATCGTGAAAAACGGCTACTTTCCGTTATTTATTATAGTTACGATATTTCGTGCAATTAAAGCAATTAAATACGATTTCGGAATTTTAGAGTTTCTGACGAAGAACCGACTTATCGTGTTCGAACCTGATTTTAGACTGATTTCGACCAAGTGGCTATTAACCACCTTTGGTGAAATTGATTACAGATTAATGATTGAGTACGAGTTGCATCACTTCGTACATCAGCACATTCTGTCTCTTTTCCGGCTCTACTTCTGGAGCACCCTACTTACCTACTCGCGACCGAGCGAAGGAGGAATTAAGTTGCAACAAATATGGTATTTGACGATTAATCTGTAGCATAATACTTTATTCAAATCTCTTAGGTTGGATATCGTTGGTGACTAGTTTAGGATACGATAGATATCGGTGTGACAAGTTTTTACTCGATTATTAAACCCGTTTATAAGCAATAATTCTTTTTATTAATTTTAAGGAAATGCATTCGATATGTATTGAAACGTTTCCCGATTTTGTGCTTTCCATCACTTTATTTATTTTTGCTTGGTGTCATGTTTATGCGCGTATATGCTAGTCGGTCTCGGCCAAATTCGCGTAGTTTGCATTTTAGGTTTTGATTTTGCATACGTCCGTAGTGTACGCGCGTTTTATCACCCTTTCATCATTGGTCTATTTGTTTTTTAGGGCAATTCTTTAATTTGTATTGTACTTAAGGTACTTAATGATTGTACTGTACTGAATTTGGAGGAATTGGGCCTAGATTGGTGGGTGGGTGGTATGGTTAATGCCGGTTGATTTAGCGTGTTTGTTGCGCGTAGTCTCTTATTCTTACGTATGTGGAATAATTTCCAGTTCGATTGGGGCCTGATTTTAATATTCGTACGACGATCTGATAACGTACGTACGGAGCTCAACACTCAATTGATAAAAAAAAGGGTGCGTGGAACGCCACGCGTTAGAAGTGAAACTTCTTAGGTTAGAGATGAATTTCATTTTATGCATCGCTTGTTGTATTTGTTGTCGATTATTGCTTATTTTTAGGATTAGGATATGGTTATGCCGGATTGAATTAATGAAAATCGCTCTTGATTATATTCAGTTTTTTAAAATGTTATTACTCAATTTCCATTAAATCAAAATCTAATACAGAAATAATGGGTTTATGAAAGCTGAAGTAAAATACAAATAATTTCGACTATAAATTTTCTAAATAACGAGGGAATACTGCGTCGATGGTAGTGCCTGATCAGGTTGTAGACTGAGTTCCGTCAGTGTTCAATTGTAAGTTGAATTTGTCATTCAAAAATTTTACCAAAGGTTCAGCTTCGTCTGAGTTGAAGTTGATGTTGAAATCACCACCCATAATCATTGGGATTTTATCGTAATCTTCTTTCAACAGCGCTGGACCTTCAATAATAATGTCGGGATGGTATTCCGAGCAAGAGCATTCCGACATGTATGGCACCCTCTCACATCTCCAATGATGATGGCTGGAAACGCACTACGTAGTAATTCCTCATGCTTAGGATTAACGGGTTTCACATCATTCTCGAACCATATACGATCACATACGGAACACACTGTACCTAACGGATTGTTGAAAATTTGTTTATGAAATTCATCATGAGCAGTTCGAAATGATTGAAATTTTGTGTAGGCCCGGTTAGGTCTATTTCCAGATGTTGATGGCTCCACTGTATCAGGTTCATTCCGTTGATCTCTCATACCACGTGTATTTTCACTCGTAGACGCTACTCCTGAGTCAGTGGCGTTTAAATCCTCTGTATCACTTACTGTAGCGTCACCCATCGACGCATCTAGTATATATTTGAAGTCGATGGGAAGTTATGTTGTCTACCGTTTTCTTTTAACGCCTTCCGCCTGGCCCGATACTCTCTGTCTCTTTCTGCACGAGTTTTTGGCGCTTTTTTGAATGGTTTATTTGCTTTTTGTCGTTGCCTAAAGGCTTGCATTTTTTCCGCACTTGTCTTTTTCATAATTTCACTTATTCTTTATTTCACTTATCTCAAAACGGAAATTATTAACCGATGAAAATTCATGCGTATTTAGTCTAATACGCAAGCGTCTACTAGTTCCTTACGCTACGTACTAACACAGTACGCCAGGCGCATGCGCATAGAGTGTGTCTGCTGTATGCAAAGAAGAGAGTAGAAATGATTCTCTCTCTCTCTTTCTACGCAACTGCTAGTTGGGCTCAGAGAAAAGGGACCTATGGCACGTATACACACACTACACACTGCACATGTGCGTAGAGTATGTATGATGAAGTGGGAGAGTCACTTCTACTATCTCTGTCGAGAGAGGGTAGTAGCGACGCTTCCACTCATTCCTCTCAGCTGCCTGCTAGAAGGGAAGGGCTTCCCCTCACGGGGTCACTCATTTTCGTCGTCCAGTTTGAACGAATTTACTGCCCTACCGCGCCTAAAGAAGTTTCACTTAAAAAAAAGCTATCGCGACTGCTTTTACGCGATTTTCTAATGTTACGTATGCGGAATCACTTTCGGTTTGCATTGGGACTGATTTTAATATTCGTATATATAATAATATATACGACGATCTAGTATCGTGCGTACGGAGCTTAACACTTAATTGGTAATAATAGGGTTGTCGCGCCTGCTTTTACGCGATTTCTTAATATTACGTATACGGAATTGCTTCCGCTTTGTTTTGGGACTGATTTGAATATTCGCACGACGATCTGGTATCGTGCGTGCAGAACTCAACACTCAATTCATAATAAAAAGGTTCACGCGCCTTGTTTGAGAATGCTCGAACGTTCTGCCAGGCGTAGCGAGACTGCGCACTGCAGGCTAGCAAGGGCAACTGCTTGCTGTTGCCACTCAGCGGCAGCACCACGCAGGAGCTGTAGATCCTACACTAGGTCAGCGTGTCAAGCTACAGGTCGCTGCGCGCAAGCGCACTACGACCGCTTGGCGAGAAAACGGCTGCTTCGTATTACGCAGCCATCTTGCGTTTTGCCCTCGTACAGCTCTCACCGTCATCGAGTTTCGTGCGTTCTCTCGACGATTAAGTGCATCGAAATCAGACTCACCGATCTACTCAGCCGACCTACAGTCTTATCAAACTCTTCGGCCATATCAGCATTGATATATTGACGTCGGCACACCGGTACAGCATCATTCGACTCAACGTGTCGTGCACCAGGCATCAGCTCCACCGCGGGGCCCGATCGCGACAGCACGTCTCATCACTTGCACACGATTAATACAATCGTGTGCGGTAATTAGCTCACCACATTTCATTTTCACTTTATTCTATCTTTTCTGTGCTCATTTTAATATATTATTTGCTATATTTTACTTGCTTATTTGTATTCGTGTCTGCTGCACTTGACAGGTGGAGCAATAAATGCTATTATAATTAACATCAGTGTACTGCGTTTTAATTCAACCTGCAATATTTTACAGTCCACCACCTCTCCGACAACTGAATTCTCGAACACCCCTGCTTTTGCGCGATTTCTTAATATTACGTATGCGGGATAATTCCCGATTTATTCTATATGTGAAGTTACTATTCGCATGGTGAACTGATGTCACCCATACGGAGCTTAAAACTCATTTTTGATACTACAAGGTTCTCGCTATCCTTTAGGATTACGAGTCGATTATCCTGCCTCGTCTAGCCGCTTTTGCTTATCCTCATACGTGGCTTTCCATGGTATTTTCGTAAGATATACCGGTCGGCCTTAGTATAATCATCGGACGATGGCTTGCTATTAATGGTATGTCCAACGCTTTCTATAATGTGTGACTTATTTGTATACTTAGCTTTTTGGGTGTTCCGCCTCCTTGGGCGTGGTATCACCTGCCGAGGTATCAGTGCCTAACAGGGGGTAGTTGGCCACTGGCCCTTGCGTGGTCCCACCCACACGTCGAGCGCGCGCGGTCCAGCAAGCCGGGATGCAACTACCTAGGTCTTGCGACACACGAACTGTTTCACCTCCCAACAAACGAGTAGCCGCTGCGCTATGCGTGGGGACCCGTTAGTGGGAGATGCCCTGACGCTGTGGATAGAGATGGCCAAGCGCAATGCAGGAGAGCCTTACTACTCACAGGGTTTATCTATTTAGTTCGTTCAATCAACCGACGGTCAAGCGCAACGCAGGGGAATCGATTTATCGAAAGAACACTATTTTCTGACAATTTATTTCCAAAACGATCAGACTTAAAATAAAAATAAAAGAGTGGATTGGCTGTCGAGCAGCACTTCGTCTTGCAGAATGGAATTCAACAAGAGCCCTGAGGCTGGTCTTGCCGTGGTTTATATACTTTTGTCGATGGGCCCCGAGGGGGTGTTTTTGGGGTATAGCACGTGATGTTTGTCACACCTCAATCACTGGGTGAGAGCGGTGCGGGGTGGTGTGTAGGTGTCCCGTTATGTCTTCATTTGGTCAGTTTTTGCTTTCCTGGGGTTTGAACCGAGGTTTTAGCGAAGTTGAGTTTCTTGATTCCATGTTAGTTCCCTACCTGCTGTAGGTTCAATCTTTCTTTGAAGGTTTTTTGTTGTAGTTTTACTGTTTTTTTTTACTTCTTTTGTTTGACGTCGGTTTTGACTTCCTTGTGAGGTTCGGTTCGCCTTGAGTTTTTGATTAATTTTCCTTGAACCTACGTTTTATCGAGTTTTTTTAAGTGTTCCTCGTTCGTTTTCCGATCTTCTCCTTTTTTGACGGGTTTTAGGTGTGGGTGGTGTTCCGAGGATTATTTATTTATTTGGTTTGTCAAAAGATTGTCTTTGCTTAAGCGATTTTTCTGGTTTTAATGTTTATTTGTTGAGTGGGGGTAGTTAGTGGAGACTCATGTGATGGTACCCTTTATCTTTTGTCGCTTGAGTCTGTGGAACCTCGAGGGTTCCACAAGTTTCTTTTGTCTTTCCTCGTGGTGCGGCGGTCTTGGCGCATTGGGTTGTTCCTTTAGTGTAGCCTATTGGGTAGGTAGGGCCTACTGCGCTAGGTATTTGCATGGCGAGGTGTGTGGTCTTCCGGGCAGTTCCGCCTAATCTTTGCGTAGGGAAGGGGGCTACTGCGCTCGGGTCCGCTAGGCGCGTCGTGGGGCCTCGTTAGCCGCACTGCCTTCTTTCTTGCTTGCTTCCTTCGAGGGGTACTCTCGTGTACTGTGCTTGCGTCTCGAGTGTGGTTTTAGCGAGAAGGTGGGGCCTGCTATGCTATGTGACCGCTCAGCGGTTGTGTGGTCTTACCGAGCGGTCCTGCCTGCTGCTCTATCCCATCCTTCTTAGGGTGGGTACTTGTGTTTGCTCGCGTGTATTTACTGACTCTGTCTGGTTTCCTGGTCCGGCGGGCGCCTATTCGCAACTTGTTTATTGGTTGCTTTGTAACAATTTAATCACTTTAGTGATTTTTGTTCACTGGGCTCTATCTCTTTATTATATTTTAGTGTGTCTTTTTCTTTTGTTCGTGTTTGCATGATTTAGATGTTTTTGGTTGATTAGTATTTTACTTCTTTGTCGTGGGGCTGATCCCCTTCTTTCGTAGCGGATTGCTCTAATTGCGTTCCGTTACAGTTGTTATGCCGGCACCGCGTTATTGGATAACTCGGTAATCGGTATAATATTAAAAAGTTATTATTTTGGGATCGTTTACCCATTAGGAGTAGAAACTCGAGTAATTCGTGTAGACGTGAATTTATGTAAAAAATGGAAATGTTTATTATAAGCAACGGCTACTCGTACTTCCCGTTGTCTATTTAAAAGTAAAAAGAGTTTAATACAATAAAATGTGGTTACAAGCCCGTACGAGGAACCAACCTCTCGCGTCTGAATCTACCGTCAGAATTCCCTATTTTGGGCGAGTCCGACCCGCGATCAACCGTTCAGGTTGATGTTAAACTTTAGACTGATTTCATAATCATCTCGGCTTGCAAATTCCAACAAGTCGTAGCTCGAGCTCATTGCAGTAATTGCGGGCAGCTCGACGCTTACGTTTGCACATTTTTCTACTTTGGTGAGTGGGCCTCACGCAAAGGAGTACAATGGCGAAATAATTAGAATTAGTTCGCGGCACAACACAGTATATATTTGTAACTATACATTCTTTCGAGGGATTACTCCTCACTTCGACGGCACGTGTCGGGATAGAGAGAGGTGAGAGAGAGGGAAAGCGCCTCGGACGGGAAGCGAAGTGTCGAGGGGTTCGGGTATCGCCGTGCTGTAGATCCAAGTCCGTTCTGCTGCCCCCTTTATGACTAATACAGAATGCGGTTCCTGAATAATATTTAAGCTTGTTTCAAATCTCAATATTGTGTAATGTGTAGTAGCTTATGTATCTGCCAAAGTAACTAAATACAATATTAATTATTTTTATATTCTTTTACTATTGAATTCATATTTTAATGGTTCTAACTATTTAGTTCAATAATATAATGGCTTTAATTTTCATAAATGTTCAGTTTTCATAATCATAGTGATTTCTTGTATTCATTTAGATACATTTTTTTCTGAATTCTTATCATAGTTTAAGATTTTATTTGGTTGTAATTAGTTGTGTGTCCAAATTATTGTATTGTAATGTGTTCTGAGATTATTACTCTTGCAGCGGATCACAAAGTTTGCGTTTATAAATACGCATTATTTTAACGGAACACTTCTCGTTTTATGGTGTAAACAGAGAGAGGGGAGGGACGACGGACACCGGCTTAGATGTAAGGTTGAGCATTGAGGGATACATTCTCTCACCAACAACTGCTACCGTATCTTCGTGCCGCCTTTAGCGTCGCTCCGGTAACGAATATGCGACCTCTTTCTTATTTTCGTCCTATTTCAACTCTGGTTATCCCTATGATATTATTGCTTAGGTTTCATATCAAAATTGCGTTTGAATGTTTTATTCCTTTTAAACTATTAATTATCTAATATATACAGGGTGCGCCATCTTTTATGCCAATATGTAAACATTAAATAACTTTGACATTTATCAACCGATTGACTTGAGTAGACATGTTTTAAAAACGTCAATTCAGTACAATTTTAACCATGAATCGCTTCACACCGAAACAACGCGCTGAAATAGTGACGCTGTACATTAAAAATAGTCGTTCAGTTGTGTTAACTCAACGTGCATATCGTCGAAAATATCGTGGCCAACAAGCACCGTCTGACAACACTATTCGTCGTTTGGTGACGAATTTTGTTGAGCACGGGACATTGGGAGATCCTCCACGTACCGTTCATCAACACCCAAGACGTTCCAATGAACTGGTTGAAGCGGTAAGAGAGAGTGTTGCCGAGAACCCACATGTGTCGTATCGTCACAGCGCTCAGCGTTTTGGCGTCAGTGGAACCACTTTAGGCGCATTTTAAAGGATGGTTTGCATTTATTTCCGTATGAAGTGCAATTGACTCAAAGAATATTGCCGACAAACCGTCCACGTCGCTTGGAATACGGCCAAAAATCGCTCGAATGGTTGACACTGAACCTGATTTTTGGCAGCAAATTTTGATGACCGACGAGGCCCATTTCATACTCACTGGCGCCGTTAACAAGCAAAATTGCGGCATTTGTGGAACGGAGAATCCGCACGAGATCCATGAAACACTATCGCATGACCAAAAAGTGACTATTTGGACCGGCGTTGCGCCAAAACCATCATTGGACCATTTTTCTTCAGAGAAGGTAAAACAGTCGATGGGAATCGATATCGGAGGATATTGGCTCATGATGTCTGCCCTCAATTGTGTGAAAAAGGTCTGGACGGTTACTCGTTTCAACAAGACGGTGCGCCATGCCACACTGCAAATCAAACAATGCAGTTTCTGTAACGAAAATTCCCTGGACGTGTGATGTCAAGAAATGTCGACATTGGCTAGTCACCCAGATCTGTGGGGTTATTTGAAAAGCAAAGTGTACGCGAACAAGCCTCAGACCATTGGTGAGCTCAAGGCAAACATTCGTGCGAAATCATCGCTATACCGACCGAGATGCTCGAAAAAGTAATGGAAAACGCAGCAAAAAGGGCACATTTTATTGGCTTTGGCCATTAAAGGCGGCCACTTGATTGATGTTGTATTCAAAAACTAGTTCAAATAAATTGTAAAGGACAAAATTAAATAAAAATACCTCATATATGGAAATCGGTTGTTTTTTAAAAACTTATTCAATGTTTACTTACCGATATAAAAGATGGCGCACCCTGTATATATATATTTTCTCGTGACCTGAATATTTACTTCGTAAAGAATCTAAATCTCTGTTACAGTTGTGTTTCAATTGTTATTCATCTTTTCAGAAATTTCGAAAAGCTGCCTTTTGGCTTTTAGTGTTCTGAAGTCAAAAAGAAATTCCAATTTTTCATCATCACAATTAATAGGACAGACGTCCTTTTGTAATTCTGAATATCAATTTTTCGTTTATTGCAGCGTTCGTCATCCCATATTCTTCGTTGCCTTTGGAGTTTGCTTACTTTTGTGGCCAATACATAGTACGCGACAGGAAGAAAGGAGCGAGCACCCGACAGTCATTAGCCGAACATGTGAATATGTTAAAGACTTCGGTGACTCTCGGCGCTAGTGATATCCACTCGGCATTAGAGACTTTTTATAAGAGATCCTTCAGGCCCTCTACACTGATCATTAGGGCGGTGGCCGTGCCCTGCCAACTGTTCGTTTGTTTCCGTAGTTTTTAAGTATGCGGCTATACGTCGGCTATCTCCATGACCATTAGGAACAATAAAACTCGTATTTACGTTTCGGTCCTAATTGCAGACCATCTTCAGAAATTTTATTTTTAATTGAAACTGTAAATTCATAAACATAATATCAGGAGTACAAATTGAAAATGCGGGATTTTTTTCTATTTTTGAACGTTTATTCTGAAAAAATGGTAACAAATGAATTATTCAAAGTATTGTCCATCGCTAGCCACAACTTTTTCCCATCTTTCTGGCAATTTACGGATACCGTCGCGAAAAAATTCGGCCGGCTTGGCTGCTATCCAGTCATCGACCCATTTTTGGGCTTCTTCGTAAGAATGGAAGCGCTGGTCAGCTAGGCCATGTGTCATCGATCGGAAAAGGTGGTAATCGGAAGGAGCAATATCTGGGCTATACGGCGGGTGGGGTAAGACTTCCCATTTCAGCGTTTGTAGGTATGTTTTGACCGGCGCTGCAACATGTGGCCGAGCGTTGTCATGTTGCAAAATTACTTTGTCGTGTCTTTGCTCGTATTGTGGCCGTTTTTCTTTGAGTGCGCGGCTCAAACGCATCAATTGAGTTCGGTATAGTGCTCCTGTGATGGTTTCGTTCGATTTCAATAGCTCATAATACACCACACCCAGCTGGTCCCACCAAATACAGAGCATGAGCTTGGCGCCGTGAATATTTGGTTTGGCCGTCGATGATGATGCATGGCCGGGGTAACCATATGATTTTTTGCGCTTCGGGTTATCGTAATGGATCCACTTTTCATCACCAGTGACAATGCGATGCAAAAAACCCTTCCGTTTTTGCCGTTCGAGCAGCAGTTCGCATGCAAAAAAACGGCGCTCGACGTCTCTCGGCTTCAGCTCATACGGCACCCAATGTCCTTGCTTTTGGATCATTCCGAGGGCTTTTATACGATGGGAAATGGCTTGTTGTGTCACTCCCAATGAATCTGCGAGCTCTTGTTGAGTTTGACACGAGTCTTCATTGAGTATTGCCTCCAATTCAGCATTCTCAAACTTTTTCACTTGGCCCGGCCGCTCTTTGTCCTCAACGTCAAAATCACCACTTCTAAACCGCACAAACCATCTCTCGCACGTTGAAACCGATGGAACATGACTCGGATAAGCCTCGGAGACCAATCGATGTGCTTCAGCAGCACTTTTCTTCAAATTAAAGAAGTAAATTAAAACTTCCCGCAAATGCTGTTTTGTTGGCACGAAACTTGACATATTGAGAGCTCAAAAAAACTATGAATTTGACACTGCGACAAATTGACACATACTGAAAATTAAAGCTATAAGACGTAGCTTTGACATGAACATAGTCACAGTACTGCCTGATGCGTATAGCGTTAGTAACGCCATCTGTTATCAAACCCGCATTTTCAATTTGTACCCCTGATATGTCAAAACTAAAACTAACAAAGGTGATATAAGTTTGATATTACGACATTTATCTTTAGTATATGAATTGTGCATTTTAACCTAGAAAGTAGTTATAATAACAGTAAACAAAACATATTAATAACATTGACAAAAACCAACCTGTGTGTGTAGTTTAATTTTTCTGAATTAGTCCTCTGAGTCACTTAACATTCATTTTAAATGATTTATAATTTTATTTTAAAACCCATAATTATGACAAATCATCAATTGTCATTTTTGTAAATGAGTGGTATTTGTTAAATCAGTTAAGAAGTGAAATTTTTCACAACGTTGGTAGGCAAGTGTCAAATCTATTCCTTCCACTTCCTCTTCGGTGCGTGTCCGAGGTGCCTTAGCCACTATTTCTCTCAATTTTAGGACGTACGGGGGAAGATAATTTTTCACGATGACATGAGATGTTTGCCCTGTTGTTTTCATGCTGAAATCTGGGGTGGTTACAATACATACGCCTCTCAAAGCCAGTATTCCGGTTATTTGTGTCCATTTTCGCGTATTTTGGGACTTCGGAGGGTGCGTCGTTTGTAACCGACATGGTATCGACGTGTGTCGACGGTCAAATGTAAGATTTGCTCAGTACCTCGCAATTTTTAAAGTCATCGGCTGTCATCCTCACGCATTTACGATTCTCGGGGTCAATGACTACGTGACTCCCAGTCGTGTCCACGTATGTTAGTAGTACCCGCCGTTGCTTGCTCGCGTATGCATAGGGTACATTTTGTATACTGTACTGTTGCTGCCCGATCAGCAGTATGTCGAGTACGAGTATAATTGCGTTACCTTCGCTGTAGGCCTTAAGGTCAGCCAGTCGCATAAGTGCTGACGCTTGGCTGTGCTCTATTCAGCTTTGGGACTAGGTTGTTTACGTGTACCCTCTTCCTCATTCTGAGGCTTAACCAGTCCAATATAATATTTTTTTCATAAATATTAATATTGTCTTGTAATATGGAAATATTTTGGCATATTTCACTGTCATTTGCGGAAATCGAATTACCAATTAGCATGTGTATGTCAACCGAATAGAGTGTGCACATTGACTTATTTTTCCAAAATTGAGTATGCTATTACAGGCTTTATTTCTTCAATTTACTCTATATAGTCTTTTTACACTCTACGCTGAACACTATCCTGTGTCAGTATTAATATGCCATAAATTTTTCGAGGTGCCAGAGGTGCCGAGGTCCAGAGTCCCCTCTGGATTGCGTAATGAAAGTGCAATTTCTTTTCAATTCTTTCGTTCAATATATTTAGCATTTTGTCTGTCCGCCTCTCCACTTCTTTTTCTCGTGGGCGAGTTTAGCCTCTCGCATCGACGAGTTAGCGTGTTTGCCTTGGGTATCTTTGACTCCCCGCGTTGTGCGGCTCTTTGTATACCCGATTGCGCTATCTTTCTCTTTCTTGTGGGACTTTCTTTCCTGTTCCACTTGGGCTCGTGTGGTCGCGTATATGCAACGCAGAGCATCTGCATCAGGATTTCTTTTTCCGGCTTTCTGTATTTTACCGGATCCATGCCCCGATTTTACGGTCTTCCCAGGCAAGGGTTGCGATCCTAGGTCCTTCGATCCGACCTTAAAGGGTGCGCGACGCGGCACCTCGTGCGTGCGCTGTCGCTTGTTCCCTCGTAGATGGAATACACCCTTGTATTCGCACATTATTCTTGCGTGAGCTGCTTGCTTTTCACTGCTGGGGGGCACCAAGTCGGGCTTCCGTTGTTGCTGCGCAAAGCGTTTGGCCTTCTTCCCCGCGCTCTCTGAGCTTTCGCGCAGTGTCTTGACCTGTCGGCTACGTACGGCCTTTGCTATCTCCGACGACTCGAGTGTCGCCGTCGGCTGTTGCACTTCCCCGTCGTGTTTAGCAACATTTAAACTCACTCTATTGGTTTTTGACGGTGTGACACGGAATCTCGCTACTTTGCCTCGGCTGATTCCGCTCCTTATACGTAATCCGACAAATTTATTCTCCTTGGCGGCATCCATGTTAGACCCGTTTCCGGAAGGAAGATTTATCTTTGTAGCAGGCCTATGTATTTTCACGTAGCGGCAGTTCCACTGCGTGGTGACGAATATATAATCGTCGCGCCGTCCCGTAGCGGCAGGCAGTGCCCATACAACTTGACCATCTCGCCATGCAGGATATCCGCTTTATGCCGCTTGATAAAGTAGTCCATGCCAAGTAGTCCGTTGACCTTCAACGGCACATTGTTCGGAACGATGTAGAAACAATACTCTACATTTAAAGCCGGTATCTCGAGCACAATTTTAGCTATCCCGAGGGCGGTGAGTTTTTCGCCTGCCATCCCCTGTAGCTCTACGGTGCAGTCGTTCACCATGGTCTCCGGTTTGAGACAGCCTTCCTTGATTATGCTGCACTGCGCTCCGGTGTCCGCCTTGAGGGTGAGTACCCCGGTCGTGGCCAACGGTGCATCGATATTGAAGTCGCTGGCGGTGGCACTCGACGCCGGTAGTGTTACTTGTAGGAGCCGCAGCGTTGTTTTCTTCTGCTTGCACGCAGGTATCTGCTGGGCAGTTAGCGTATTCAGTCTTAGTGCGCCTAGCGTGTTAACGCCTGCAGTGGCTGGATCTGGCCCCGCGGTTACCGTATTTCTTGCATCTTTGTAGCCTGCATTTCTTGGCTGTCGGGGCGTCTGCGTCGGCTCGCTTTTATTCTGCGACAGTCTCTTCCGGCAGTTCTTCTACATGTGGCTTTTCTTCTGGCAGTAATTGCAGGTTATTTCCACGTTGTGGATTGACTTGTTCTCACTGGGTACTGGTAGGCTTACTTTCCCGCTTCTAGGGCAAAAAGATAATTGAATAATCGAGCCTTAAATATATTTAGAGAGGGGGAAGCGGAAACCTCGATCGGAAATAAATGCCAAAAATCGATGGCTGATTGGTGAAAGGAATTCCTATAGGTGGCTGTGGTCGAATAGATGGTCTTTGTTGTACAAAACGTTCGGATATCTAGCGAGGGAAATTATCACGCAGAATATTGGAAGTGAAAATGCCAAAAAATAAAGTCATCTAGATCGGAGATGAAGCCAGCCGAGTTGTCTACGATAACGAGTGATATGTTCGTCCCTACGCAGATAAAAAATGAAACGAATAGTACATTTGACTAATTGTTGCAGTTTTGTATCAAATTCGTCATTGTAGACTAAGCAGCAATTGTCTCAGATCGGAAAAATAAGAGAGACAACTAGCACGATTTTGAGTCCGCGAGAAAGCTAGTTTCGATGATATTTCAGTTTGAAAAGAGGAAAATGAATTTGCAGAAAATAGTCATGAAATGAGACCGTCATTATAGGTTACACGTCATTATGACACCAAAGTTCCGTACCCCATTAACAAACGGTAGTATAGTTCCATTAACGTCGATTGGAGCAAGACTATCCACATTTTTCTGATGATGAAATTACTACTACCGAGAATTAGTACCTTTCATTTAATGAGGTTTAATTTCAGACTATTCATAACAGCATAGCGGGCTATAATATTAACATCATGAGCGATTCTTGCGATGCCAGCATCCAATTACAGCATGCGATTGCCCCGCAAGGTACGAGAAAAGCCACTTTAGCACTTGCCTCAAGAACCCAATATTGTGAAATTTGCCAATCAAAATTTGATATAAAACAGTATCGAAAGCCTTACTAAAGTCGAACAAGATTAAAATCGTGAGGCATGTTCATCAACGTTCTGCCTAACATCACGGCATATGCGAAATAGCGCTGATTGTCTACTATAACTTTACCTATAACCAGACTATCGAGAATCAAAGATGTTATTGTCGTTAATAAATTTCGTAATTTGCACATAAACAATTCTTTCAAGAATTGTAAAGGACGAATGAGAGCACGCTTCCATCCTGAAGGAAAATGCGACAATGATAAGGACTCATTGAAAAGAGTCACAAGAAGAGGTCCGATTCTCGGAAAAGCCTTATCGATAGAAAAAAGGGAAATGCCATCAGAACCAGCTGCGTAGGAGATAGATCACGAGCTTGTTATAAGAGATGGCATGAATTCCGGTCACTGCCGTAAACTCAAAAAGCAGTCGATCATTAGTTAGATGTTACTGTGATATTTCTCATGAATTCTTGGTAACTATAAGCTGGAGAGGTCCTGGAGATACTTGCGTAAAATGAATTTAATTTATTTAAAGAAAAGAAATTGAGAGGAGAAGACTGAGTGCGCTTGACAAGGCCAAGGTTCGAGAGTTCTGACCAAAGTTTAGCGGTGTCCGCCATGTTATAGAGTTTTTGAAAATTGTAAGTATTTTTAATCTGTTTCATGTCAACAGAGAGCTCGTCTTGGTATTGTCGATAAATTGCAAACTTAACAGACTGCCTGCGCGCTTAGCTTGTTTCTATATATAGCATTTCGTCGCCTGATTCTATATATACGAGAGTCTGTGAGCCACGGTCGACGCGGTTTAGAAACGCGAAAAGTCTGGACTGGTGGATGGACATCTAGACCTGATGACATAACTTCGCATAAGCACTCAGTTTGACAATCAATATCGTTGTGACAGTAACAAACAGAATTCACGAGGAAGTGTTTAGATACAAGTTTCGTAGAAAGAGTCGTAAGATATGCTGCATTATTAAAATGCTTATAATTTTGGCGAGATATAAAGCATTCAACGGGAGGCAACTTGTTAAACTTGTAGTTTGGTTCTATTAAATCATGAACATAATAAATCATGATCATAAATGGTGCTTGAGACTTAGAGAATGATAACAGTCTTGACGGACTATTAATTATAAAGACATCAAGCTATGAATTCACTGTGGCTGTGTGATACGTTGAAGTAGATTCCACACATGAAGCGATTTTGAATAGACAAAGTCACGCAGAAATGCAGCTCACAGTTCGAGGAGAGCAAGTTACCATTTAGATCGCCGTATATCATTAATAAAGTCATTGAACATTTGCCCTTTCGGTCTACGATACATTTACGGAAATAAAAAGGATTCTGCACTAGAGCAACGAATTTCAAACAGAATTCACCAGATATTCTGGTGCATTAGAAAATAGACTGCAGAGTAGACTAATATCTTTACTCCGAGTGTCATGTACGTAGCATGCTACACCTCCTCGTCGCCCTTCTCTATTGTTCTGAATTAGTAGATAATTATCTACAGGGTGCGGTATCTTTTATGTCGGTATGTAAACATTGAATAACTTTAAAAAAAACAACCGATTGCCGTATATGAGGTATTATTATTTAATTTGGTTACCTTTACAATTTATGTGGACCAGTTTTATTGGCCAAAGCAAAATGTGCCCTTTTTGCTGCGTTTTCCTTTACTTTTTCGAGCATTTCGGGCGGTATAGCGATGATTTCCGCACGAATGTTTGCCTCGAGCTCATCAATAGTCTGAGGCTTGTTGGCGTAAACTTTGCTTTTCAAATAACCCCACAAAAAGAAGTCCGGCGGGGTCAAATCTGGAGATCTGGGTGGCCAGTCAATGTCGCCATTTTTTGACATCACACGCCCAGGGAATTTTCGTTACAGCAACTGCATTGTTTGATTTGCAGTGTGGCATGGCGCACCGTCTTATTGAAACCAGTAACCGTCCAGACCTTTTTCCCACATTTGTGGGCAGACATAATGAGCCAACATCCTCGGATATCGATTCCCATCGATTGTTTTGCCTTCTCTGTTGATTCCCCGTTCCCGAAATGTCGCAATTTTGCTTGTTAATGGCGCCAGTGAGTGTGAAATAGGCCTCGTCGGTCATCAAAATTTGCTTCCAAAAATCAGGTTCAGTGTCAACCATTCGAGCGACTGTTTGGTCGTATTCCAAGCGACGTGGACGGTCTGTCGGCAATATTCTTTGAGTCAATTGCACTTTATACGGAAACAAATGCAAATCATGCTTCAAAATGCACCGCAAAGTGGTTCCACTGACGCCAAAATGCTGAGCGCGGCAACGATACGACACATGTGGGTTCTCGGCAACACTCTTTCTTACCGCTTTAACCAGTTCATTGGAACGTCTTGGGCGTTGATGAACGGCACGTGGACGATCTCCCGTCCCGTGCTCAACGAAATTCGACACCAAACGACGAATAGTGTTGTCAGACGGTGCTTGTTGGCCACGATATTTTCGACGATATGCACGTTGAGTTAACATAACTGAACGACTATTTTCAATGTACAGCGTCACTGTTTCGGCGCGTTGTTTCGGTGTGAAGCGATTCATGGTTAAAATTGTACTGAATTGACGTTTCAAAAACATGTCTACTCAAGTCAATCGGTTGATAAATGTCAAAGTTATTCAATGTTTACTCTAACGTACTGGCCATATAACAACGCTTGATGTACACCTGGAGGCATCGTTACCGCGCGTTACTCACATCGAGTAAGACCGACCTATACGTATCAGCTCATTAGGCGCGGCGCATACTATGAAGCACCGCTACCACGCGTCACTCACACCATGTAGGCCGGCACGTCGGAGACCAAGTCCCGTTACTCGTTTCAAAAAGCCCCAATGGAGAATTAAAGACCAACGACAAATTTCAAAAAGACCAAGGCTATCAGTGGGCTACAGGAGATTGGCTACAGGTCCACCACCAGCTATAGTGATATCAAAAGCATAAGACAAACAGAGGGGATACTGGTATAAAAAGACCGGAAATTTGGCATTCGGGGAACAGTTTTGTTCGCAGGTCCCGCCAACGCAGAAGTCCAGCTACCAGGAAGGAAGACCAAACGAGCCCTCGCTAGCTGCAGCCGCACTGATACACGCAGAGCCCAGCTGTAGCACCGGACACACACTTGATGGCACTTGATGGCATGGGCCATCCAAAACATCAACAAAGTGGACTCGGTCTCTCTGATAGCCGAGAATAGCACGATACAACAAGCTATGCTCTCAAGAACAAAATTAATAGTCTCCACGTATCGAAATACCGGACGTAAAATATCACGATATTAAAGACCTATAAATCACGATAGCGTAGGGAATAAGATAGGGAAATAATTTAAATATAAATCAGAATATCTCAGGGAAAATATAAAAGGCGATAACTTAACAGGACACGGTCCTGATATGTCGAATAGCTGCACATGCATCCAAAGTGCATCCCACTGACGCCGGATCGCATCGGCGGTCAGTCAGTTTACTTGGCCGAAGCCAAGTTTACGAGACAAAGATGATATGATAAACACTAGTTGATAGATGAGCACGAATTGAATCAATGTCTTAGTAACGAATTCGCGTTAAACTCAGCAATTTTTAAATGAGTACAAGGTGTACTGCGAGTGTGGGATTAGCATAGTCTACGTGGCTGCTCGGTTGTGGTAGTCAAATGTGTTTAGCTAGATCAGCGTCGTTGATGATGCTGGTAATAGGATGTTTGTCGAACGCAATTTATGTTTTAGCGTGTCTGCACGTATTTGTACCCCTTCTCTGCAGCTACGGTTTTAACACGGCGGAGTAGATAGTAGACGGAAGCACTTTATTAATGAAGATATTGCCAGGTACATCCATGGTAAAAACACCACTAGCCAGCAGTCCTTTTCTCTGACGTTTCTTAGCGATGATATGGTCACGAACCAACGGATATTTAAAAGACACCATGAGCGATTTGGTGGAAGGAGTCGTTCGTATGATTGAGAATGCTCTCGTACTTTCCTAGGTTGAAATCGTACTTCAAGTACGTCAGCGAGTAACCCAGGAATCCCAAGGGATTCAAAAAAAAATTATGCAGGTGCACTATATTCGCTGTACTTTTCCCCAGAACATCTGCTGGAAGAGTACAGCGACTATACACTGCTCATTTTGTGCATCCTCATTATGTGTTGTATTGTGCTACGCAGTGCTGCCTGCGTAGCTTGTCTCATGCTTGTAGAGCACTCAAACAATATCAATTGCAAGTGCTCTCATTTGTTCACTGCAACCTCACTTCATTAAGCTGCTGAGAGCTTGCTGTGAATTGTTATATCGCCTTACGCACTCATTCTCTCCAGCTTGACGTGCTACGCAGCACTGACTGCTGCACGCGCACCGCTCTCTGCACTCAAGCTCAATCACACTCAGCATACCTTTAATATAATGGTGTGCTGTCTCAAACTCAAAGTGTAAATTCAATTTGTTATTTTATTATAATTTGTTATTCTGTCTAAATTTAATCTATTTTTGCATTTATTCTTTACTTTTATCTTTTTCCAAATTATATTATTTTCTGTGAAATGCGGAAGGCATAATAAACTGCTTTCTCAAATTACCATCTATGTGTCTGGTTTATTATCACCCTGTCGTGAGTGAAGACTCATAATTTTCAATATATTGCAGATCTGTCAAATAACACTATCGGACGGAATCTCAAGTGTGTGAAACGCCATGCCACATTCTCCTGTGCATACAACATACCATGAAGACCATCAGACACACGACCGACATTAGATATCATCTGCGTATAAAATCGAGCTCTATGTATTAGGTGCGCAACTAAGTTCCCGCTGTTTTTTTTTTTATGAAAATGCAACCTTATTGTGAAAAAATGTTTACAAATGAATCATTCAAAATATTGCCCATCGCTAGCGACAACTGTTTCCCATCTTTCTGGCAGAGCTCGAATACCGTCACGGTAGAAATGTTCATCTTTTGAGGCTATCCACGAATCAAGGCATTTTGAGATGTCTTCATATGAGCTGAACTGCTGATTAGCCAGACCATATGCCATCGAACGGAACAAGTAATAATCGGACGGCGCAATATATGGGGAATATGGCCGGTGGGTTAGGACTTCCCATTTGAGCCTTTCTAAGTAGGTTTCAACGGGTTTGGCAACGTGAGGCCGAGCGCTCTCGGCTCAATCGCAGCAATTGAGTTCGATACCGTTCCCCAGTGATGGTTTCGTTTGGTTTCAACAGCTCATAATAAATAACACCGCCCTGGTCCCACCAAATACACAGCAAAATATTCGCAGCGTGAATATTTGTCCGAGCCGACGACGTAGAAGCATGACCGGGCAGTCCCCATGATTTCGTTCTATTTGGGTTGCTGTAATGAATCCATTTTTCATCACCCGATGAAACGGTAACGATGCGATGAAGAAAACCCTTATTTTTTTGTCGCTGGAGCAGTTGTTCACAGGTGAAAAAACGACGCTCAACGTCTCTTGGCTTCAAATGATAAGGAACCCAAGTTCCTTGTTTTTTAATCATTCCCAACGCATGCAATCGCTTGGAAATGGCTTGGTGGGTAACTCCTAATGCTGAAGCAAGCTCTTTTTGCGTTTGTTACGGATCCTCATCGAGCAATGCCTCCAATTCAGCGTCTTCAAAGGTTTTTGGCCTTCGTTCCCGCAAACGGCCGTCAACATCAAAATCACCGTCTTTGAAGCGCCGGAACCAATCACGGCATGTTGTTTGACTTAGAGCAGCATCTCCGTAAACTTTTCGGAGTTCTCGATACGCTTCAGCCGCCGTTTTCTTCGAATGAAAGAAGAAAAGCAACACTTCCGGCAAATGACGATTATTTGGCACAAAATCAGACATTTTCACACAACCAAAAATATATGACGCAAAAACAAAATCACTAATGTGTCAAAGTGGTTTGTTTACCATATATCTAAGCTTGGTTCATGACGTTTTGGTTATGTCCCAATCGACCAGCACTTACTACTGGAGCCATTTCTTGAAAAACAGCGGGAACTTAGTTGCGCACCTAATAGTTTTTGTCGAATCATACTGACAGTCGTCAGCATCAATGGAAACAACTCGTAAGGGGGGTGTTTGCACATCACCTGTAATATAGCTCTCGCAGATATCGGTGTATAAAACATGTAGCCTGGTATAGGACCGGTGAGAGATACAGTCCTCTTCCGAGAATCCTAGTAGCCTTGCGATAGTGGGCGATACGCAAAAGTCCTGGTATCGTAGATCGTCGCATACGCACGCCACTTTGACCTGCCCTCTCGGAAGCGATTTAAAGCGCAGATGACCGGCTACGTGAGGTAACTTATTTATACTCTCCAAAAGAGCGTCTATAGAGTGATATGCACCAGATGGAACTTGGTCTCTATCCGCGCGTCTCCGTGTGAAAAGATTTAAACCCGATAAATCATAATCACCGTCGTCAAAAGATTTCCTACAATAGGAACATGTAAAAATGTCATCGGATAAGCAATTTCCACAAGAGAAACAGACCATTCTCCTTGCAAACGTATCTAGCGCGGTAGTTTTGGTATAAATTTTGTCATCGTATGATCCGGAAAATACTGCATACTACTGTTGCTCGGACGTACGACAAAGGAAGAGCTATCCTTGGTCCTCATATTTAGCAGGGACAGTGATTCCGAGTGTTCTTCCTCTTTGTCCTCTTCTTTTCGTTCGTCTTCTCAGGTGACGGTAAAAAATACCGTCGATAGTCTCATTTGTTTTGCCGTGAATTAACTAATTGTACGTTATTTCGCCATTGTTCCTTCTTCGCGTGAGGCCACACACTGAAGTAGAAAAAATGTGCAAACGTAAGCAATGAGCTGCAAGCAATGAACGCTACGAGCTCGAGCTTGCTGGAATTTGCAAGCGATGTTTATTCTGAAATTCATTGCGACATTCGATTTCGGTCAAATGATTGAATAACTGCTTTGCCGAAATCAGTCAAAAGTATAATATCAACCTGTACGGTTGATCACAGGTCGCACTCGCCCGAAATATCAGATCCTATTAGTAGATTTAAACGAGAGAGGTCAGTTCCTCATAACGGGCTCGAAACAACAGAATTATTGTACATTCTTTTATTGACTTTGAACAGACAACGAAAAGTTGCCGTTGCCTGTAATAAATACCACCATTTTACATAAATTCGCGTTTACACTAATTACTCGAGATCTATCTCCTAATCGGCAAATGATCCCAAAAATAATAACTTTTTAATATTATACCGCGGTACCAGCATAACACTTTATTCAGATCGTGTCAAATACACACGAATGCTTCTCGATTCACTTATATTCGTTGGAATCTTGAATAAGTTGTTACACCAACCACGCCCATATCCATTCACGAATGCTGCTTTAGCTATACTAATACGTACCAAGTCACCGACGCTATATTTACGCTTTTTGTTTTTCTCGCGTCACGCTCGTAACGCCGTGCTAAATTTTTTTGAGTTATAGAGGCATTTTCGAGGGTCACCTTGCCCGGAGGAACACGCGTTCCGCTGTGTCTCGTGTACCTATAATCATATAAAAAATGTTGTAAAACATCGATGTAACGCTTATTTCGCGTGTGTGTAAAGTAACGTCACATTCGCTGTTTTATTGTGCGATTGAAGCGTTCGGCAATCGAGGCTTTTATATCGGGGTTACGAGCAACGCTAAAATCGATATTCTTTTTTTGAGAATTCGCTGAAAGCCAATGCCGATAAATTCTTTGCCTCGATCAGTTTGCAATTGCTGCGGGCGACGATTGTTACTGCGTGCGAATATGCGTGTTAGACCGCGGGCCACGTTTCCGCTCGTTTTGTCACGCAAAGCCTCGACCCACACGTATTTGCTCAACACATCGATAACAACAAGCAGATATGCGTACCCATCGTTGTACGTGGCTATCGAGCGAAGATCAGCTAAATCAGCCTCCCATACATCGTCTATATTACTCACGTTGTACGTACGACGGGGAAATCGTCGTCGCACGAGACGATGCATGTTATATGAATCCTGTGTTTCGAGCCATGGTAAAACATTTTTTCACGCTACTCTTCGATCCACCTGTGCCAAATTTATTGCTCGTGAATAGGAGGCAGGATGAGCGGTGTCATAATAGATTTTTTAAAGCATTTTCATCATTTTAACGATGACCAACCAAATGGATTCTTTTTCTTTTCTGTGTGGGGGATCGACATACACTGGGGTGTCGTTGACTCTCTAATTTTACGATGTTTTGCAATTGTTCGTCCTCTTCTTCTTCCCGCTCCTCCCCATCGATGATCGATTGAGTGTGCGGTCTCAGTCTCGTTGTTGTTGCTACTGTTGCTGATGCTGCTATTACTATTACGCGGTAAAATGAGACGCCGCTGCGTTATCGAGGATGATGTAGGTGTAGGCTCGTGTAGTAACTTGGGATTGCCAATAAATTCGCGTGGTATCTGTGTCGTTCGCAGGAGTTTGGCATAGTGAGATCGACCGATGGGTTTCTCGCGTTTTTTAGCTCGTATAGCATCGTTAACAAGATCAACGATATTGGAATTTGAAATTCTCCTGCCGTCTATGGAAACAACACGATCTCATGTCATTTTTTTACCCACCGCGCTGGGATCCAAATTGCGAAACAACGACATTGATTTAGATAACAATTTTTTTGGTACGCTATTGATAATAAGTGTGTCATTGAGTCGAGATTTAACTTTGTTCATTAAAATGTCGTCGATTTTATTCTCGTGGCTATCGAGTATTGCTATTTTTCGTTTTGACGAATTATCCGGTACTGTATTATCGTACTCAACTGAGTGAAGATAACGCTGTATAACCTGCTGGTACGCTGTCCATTTCTCTCTCGCTCTTGTACGAGTGAGAACTTAGAATTTCACTCAACGCAGAGTCCAGGCGCGATAATGTCGTACCGGTAGTCTGAACGGAGGGCGACGGATCTGTAGTAGTAGTAGTGGTAGTAGCAGTAGTGGCGAGACCCGCGAGACGATGTATGTTATCATAAGGAATAAGCACCATCTTTCTCGCATTTTCCATGGCTCGTGTAGACCAAGACAGGCACAAGAAACAACTTAAAACATCCAACACAGTGCTCGACGATGATCTTTCTCTTACCTTTGCAATTTCCCTTTTTGGCGGCTAGTCGTCGAAGAATTGTTGCGTGCCTCCGAAGATGATTCTTTTGCACGTTGTTCAGACTCACATTTCCCTGTAAAACGTTTAGCTCACACTCGCATATACACCGTACGAGCGCTACATCTGCTTTGTGGAAAATTGCACGTCGTTGCTCTTGCTTGAGATAACACAGCGCTTGTAATATAATTATTTGCTTTTTATCAAAAGGTCTGCGCAACTCCATTACAAGCGCATTACTGGTACATCGCGCGTTGCATGGGGAACCTTCATTGCTTTTTGAGGCACGTAAACGTAATTATATTGGTCATCAAAAAATATACAGGCGCGAAATCGACAATTACCAGGCGTCGATTGTTTTAAGTTGAATAATAGATAGCCGTGCGATGCAGCTGTTGCATCGAAATATACCTCCTGCAAAAATCTCGGATTCTTGGGATGTACCTGGCATGCTAGATGTTGAATTTGCGCGCGATCTCGCGGATTTTTAGACATCGATATAATTAGCGTTTAAGGGTCGCGCTACTCGTGACCCTGATGTAAAAGATTTTGCGTGATGAAGATGACACTAACATTTTTATGATGGCTACCTTTGGTGAAAAGATCGACCACGGTATTGTTCGATGCCTCGCGCATTAACTTGTAAATTACCACAAGTTTTGGCCTTGTATCATTCGAGTAGTCTGCTGCTTGCGGTAAACCCTCACGAAATTCGATTTTATCACCGTACTCTGAATACCCGGACTGCCACATTTAGTAATAAAAAAGTATACGCTCGAACGGGACATCCGTCATTTCCCGCATGTATTTAAAGAATTTTTTGACAAAATATGTTTTACCACAGCCCGTAGGACCGCCATTAGTGTAGTAGTAACCACAGTAAATCAGACAATTAACTATAGATTTTTCAAAGCGGCACGCTTTTATATATATTCTTTTTTTACGGTCTTTCTCTCTTTCTCTCTCTGCATATACTGCAGCGATGTAATGAAAATGACTAATCAAGAAGATGGCTGCAAACGATCACTTTACGGAAGCAAGACCTAGGGAAATATTCATCCATAGTGATGTAAATGTAAGACCCGTCATGTACGAAGTAATCGAGTGTCGCTGATGAATGTCATATTGTTTTCATCTAATTTCAAGACACTCGGCCATGAGGAAAATCATGAAATTTTGTTGACGAATATTATTTAGTTTATTTAGTATGCACATACGTGTGCGAGAGTATGCAAGAGCTTTGGGATATTTGCGTCTGGGAAAAAGTTCGTGGCGTTTTTTTTAGTAAAATTGAACTGGTTTTCTCATAGTGTAAAAATGAATTTATTTAAACCACATATGCTCCATTTTATCAACAATGTTTTGCCATTTTTCAGGTAGAGCCATGATGCCATCTGTTTGAGATTCCGCCTGATGGTGTTTGACAGATCTGCGAATATATCGGAAATTATGAAACTTCACTCAAGACAGGGTGAAAATAAACCAGACACATAGATGGTATTTTGAGAAAGCGGTTTATTATGCCTTCCGCATGTCACAAACAAATAATATAATTTCGAAAAACAATAAAAGTGAAAATAAATCCAAATTAGAGTTAAATTAGAAAGAATACAAATTATAACAAAATAACAAATTGATTTTTAACTCTGAGTTTTAGACAGCACACAATTATATTAATGGTGTGCTGAGTGTGATTGAGCCTGAGCGTGGAGCGCGGTGCGCGTGCAGCAGTCAGTGCTGCGTAGCACGCCACGCTAGAGAAAATGAGTGCGTAAGATTTTCTAAACCATTATTCACTGCACGCTCTCAGCCGTTTGGTGAAGAGAGGTTGCAGTGAATAAATGAGAGCACTTGCAATTAAAATTGTTTGAGTGCTCTACATGTATGAGAAAAGCTACGCAGGCGTAGCACAATACAACATATACTGAGGATGCACAATTGAGCACATAATATTCACAGTATTTTCCCAGCAGGTTTACTGGGGGAAACTACAGTGAATATGAGGTACATGCGTAATTATATTAATCAAGCAGGCAAAGCAGCGTGAGGAAAACGTGGTGCAGCCCGTGCTGCAGAGCACGCCACCGTGTGAGACCTTTTATGCTGATGTACCGATATTTATGAATCTCCTCACCGTCAGTGAATTATGGTTAATTATGACGGTGTTCTCTTACCTGAATTTAAGTCCTGTTGAGCACGATAGCTGAGTCGATCCAGAGAAAAGTGATTAAGAGAATCCACGAGAAGCAGAGATGAGTGCGCTGTTCCATGCGGTCAAACAACTTTCCACCCACTGCACCAATTTCGATGTTTATATACTCAAAGTAATGCTCGAAATGTCACATTTTCAACGAGCGTTTAGTGGTGTCGCTGTGATCTGTGTTTCCTGACTTATTTGCAATTGATGCCATCTATCGGGAAAAACGTCACGAATTTTTTCCCAGACCCAATATTTGTTACTGCTGTTACTAGGCTGTTAAGGCGAATGCGACAAATATTAAAGGATATTGGCGAGCAATTTTCAGTCGTATGGTTTGCAGTATCAAAAGAAGAGGCGATGCAATTAGTTGGTGGCGATTCCTCTCCCCCCACCCATAAAATGGAGTATTAATACTACCGACGATTCATCCGAAAAGTTACGGTCTACGAGAAAGCAATAAAAAAGGCAAATAACGGTGCCACGTCTCACACGGTATTGCCATACATAGTGAACCCTGTTATGTACGGTTTAAATAAATCATTTGGTAAAATAATGATTGCCGGGCTCGAGTTGAACTCTGCGTGTCTTACACCAGTGGTGAAAATATTGTCGAATACTTTTACCGGAATTACACTCACTGCCGACGTGTGGCGTGTGTTTAAAAGTGATTTTTCTCGCGTACAACGATATTCCGAAGCTCATGGGGCTGATGCCGAGAAAATGTCTAATACCCGCATAGAGCACACAGCGCATTACACACTTTTAACCTTGTGTTACCAGCACAGAGCTGTCTCCTTTGGTATAATAAGCGGTAGTGCTAATGAGAAATACGAGAATCAAGAAGAATCTGGAGAATCAAAACGGAAACGCTCCCGAAAATACTCTCCAAACACTGTTCTGCAGTGGCCGACATTTCATATGCTCGTCGAAATAAGTAGAAGAATTGATATTCATATGCAGGCTTTAGTAAGCAAAAGTGAAACGCCTCGTGCAGCACCGTATGAGATCATTGGTTCCAAGGAATTTTTTTTAAGAAGCGCTCGAGCATATCAAGACCTTGCTAGCGCCAGAGGATACGGAGCTCATGAAAATTATTTTGTCCAAAATGATTGTGCTGTACCGTGGTCATATCGCTTATCATGCTTCGGGTGTTGCGTTGCGAACGCAATAATTCTCCCTATGTGTAGCTATTTATGATAAAGACACAGTTGTAAATAATTCTATATAGTGTACATTTCGCTCGAAATATTACATAGTATACATTGAGGACAGTCATATATATATATAGAGAGAGAGAGAAAATGTGAGGTATCACAGTCTTAAAACCGAAGCATCAGCAAAGGTCTGCAACAGAAAGTAGATGGAGCTCTCGTCTTTGTTTCATTAACACAGCAGATCATGGAATACGTGCCCATGTCGATTAGCAACGAAACAAGAGAGCTAAATGGTAAGTAAAAAATATAAAATAATTAAAAAATCGTGATTTAAAAGCATGTAATATTTATTTTTTATTATAAAAAATAATGTCTTGCAGAGCGAGCGGAGGATGCATACACTGTACAGATAGATCTAGCTTCCTGAAAGAAAAGTGTCACCCGCCATGCTCATCCGCAGTTGACGTCGGTGGTAGCAGATTATCAACGCTGCCAACTTTGTATAATAAGACGAGGCATATCAGATAAGACAGTATCGATTATTCTGTAGATGTTGTTTTTATAGACCAGTGCGTTAAATTAATTACTTGTTTCATTCTTTTTTCAGAAGTACACTGTGATGACAACACCCACAGCGAAAAGTAATTTAAAAGCAATATTACGAGTGATAATACAATTTAATTCCATATAGCGATAAAAATAAAATTAACGGTGGAGGAATCACCGAGCGAATATTACCGTGTTTGCAGGGATGTTGCATGCGACAGTAAATGTGTGTAAAGTGATTAAAATAATATATTGATTAATTAAAAACAAATACCGGATCTTACTCTGTCTTTTATTTTTATAGTGTAATAATTGGAGAATTATAATTGGAGTCTCTCTCTCTCTCTCTCTGTCTCTTCTCTTCTCTGTTTCCGTGGTACACAATTTTTCCGGTTCAGCATCGGTGACATGGAAGCTTTCGGTTGTTATAGCTTCATTTTCGGGTTTAGTCTGTTCCTCGAACACAGGATCTTCCGAGTTATCTGCAACTGAACTCAGCTCGATAGCTATGTGGGGTTGTTATCCTCGCCCACTGTCTCGCTGGTCCCAGCTGTTGTATAAACGTCACCAACTTTGGTTATTGTCCTCCTTGTCGGGAGGCGGTTTGTAGGCAGCGTACTACGGTGTAATCGTTATATCGGCGGCTCCGATGTCTCTGTGCTTGATTCGTCCGTCTCGGAGATCGGGAGCATGATAGGGACACCCTGCGTACGAGAATGCGTTGCGATAACACTTTGGTTCAGCGCCCCCGCCGGCCCCGTAATTCTTAACGATGCGGCGCTCTGCATCGGGCTCGTTCTCCTTGCTCTTCCTCGAGCCCGCAACGAGTTCTTATCTGAGTTTATTGGAAGGACTCTATTAATTATGTCCTCTTCTGATTCGGTAGAGCTCGAGTCGTTTGAATTTACTGTGTTACAAGCGACCGGTTTCGCGTTTACATTTAGTTTTCCCGCTTTATGTAGGAACTCGCAATCATACTGTCTCATTTTCCACTTCCACCGAGTGAATCTCTTGCCTGGATCGTCCATGGGACTTATCCATTTTAACGGCTGGTGGTTGCTTACTAATTTGAACCGTTTGCCGTAAAGGTACGTGTTTAAATGCTCGATCGAGTCAATTATTGCAAGGTATGCCTTGTCCGTTGCCGAATAATTTTCCTCTACCCTGGTCAATATACGCGACCGATATGCTATTGACAAATCTTGCCCATCATGATCTTGCGATAGTTCTGAGCCCAGGGCAATATCAGAAGCATCGGTCGTTAGAACGAACTGTTTGTTCAAGTGTTAGGGATATTGCAAAACAGGTTCCCTTCACAGGGCCCGGCGTAGATCTCGGAAGCTTCTTTTTTGCTCAAGTGCCCAGGCAAAAACTAAATCTTTCTTCAGTCGAACGAACAAAGGTTTTGCCCGCGCCCAGAACTTTGGAATAAATCTACGATACAATCCGGCTAAATCCAAAAATTGGCGAACATTTTACTGACAATGAGTACACGAAGTATACATTTTTCTACCGCTGTTAGCTTGTTCGGGTCCATGCGCAGTCTATCACGCCCGACTATGTGGCCAAGATAATCCACCTCGCGGCGCAGGAACTCGCACTTATCAGGTTGCAAAGTAAAGTTGGCTTTCTGCAATTTACTCATAAGCCTACGCACTTTAACTTTGTGTTCGTCTAAAGTTTTTGCACATACAACTCGTCGTCCAGATACACAAACAATTCATTGCCCTGAAGGCCCCTCAGCACGTTATCCATGATACGCTGGAACGTGGTGGGTGCATTCTTTAACCCCTTGGGCGTCCAAGCACATTCATAATGCCCGTTAATAGTAGAGAAAGCGGTTTTTGCCCGATCTCCGCGATCCATGAGGATTTGCTGAAATCCGCTAACCAAGTCAAAAGTTGAGAAATACCGCGTTTGTCCCAACTGGTCCAATATTTCTAGTAAAGGGTGATTTTTTAAGAGCTTGAGAACTTTTTTAAAAAAAAAAACGCATAAAATTTGCAAAATCTCATCGGTTCTTTATTTGAAACGTTAGATTGGTCCATGACATTTACTTTTTGAAGATAATTTCATTTAAATGTTGACCGCGGCTGCGTCTTAGGTGGTCCATTCGGAAAGTCCGCTTTTTTATCGACAAATTTTGTTCAGCGATGAGGCTCATTTCTGGTTGAATGGCTACGTAAATAGGCAAAATTGCCGCATTTGGAGTGAAGAGCAACCAGAAGCCGTTCAAGAACTGCCCATGCATCCCGAAAAATGCACTGTTTGGTGTGGTTTGTACGCTGGTGGAATCATTGGACCGTATTTTTTCAAAGATGCTGTTGGACGCAACGTTACGGTGAATGGCGATCGCTATCGTTCGATGCTAACAAACTTTTTGTTGCCAAAAATGGAAGAACTGAACTTAGTTGACATGTGGTTTCAACAAGATGGCGCTACATGCCACACAGCTCGCGATTCTATGGCCATTTTGAGCGAAAACTTCGGAGAACAATTCATCTCAAGAAATGGCCCGGTAAGTTGGCCACCAAGATCATGCGATTTGACGCCTTTAGACTATTTTTTGTGGGGCTACGTCAAGTCTAAAGTCTACAGAAATAAGCCAGCAACTATTCCAGTTTTGGAAGACAACATTTCCGAAGAAATTCGGGCTATTCCGGCCGAAATGCTCGAAAAAGTTGCCCAAAATTGGACTTTCCGAATGGACCACCTAAGACGCAGCCGCGGTCAACATTTAAATGAAATTATCTTCAAAAAGTAAATGTCATGGACCAATCTAACGTTTCAAATAAAGAACCGATGAGATTTTGCAAATTTTATGCGTTTTTTTTTTAAAAAAAGTTCTCAAGCTCTTAAAAAATCACCCTTTATATTAGGCAGAGGGTAGGCGTCTGATATAGTTTTTTTGTTAAGTTTCCGAAAATCTATCACCATTCGCCTGCGCGGGTGGCCTGCGAGTCGGGTTTCTTTAGTACGATCCACACAGGAGAATTATAAGGAGATTGCGAAGGAATAATTATTCCATCCCGGAGCTTTGTAAAAATTTGTCGCTCTATCTCTCCTTGTGAATTACTGGGAATCTATACTGCCTGGTGTTAATGGACAGATCGTCCATCGTCGGTATTCTGTGATATACCCGGTCCGTGTAATTTATCGCCCGGTAATTTAAACCGATCCTCGAGTAAAGCGATGACATGTGGGTACTCGACTTCATTGAGATCGTCGAGCCGCAATGCATTCAATATACTTTGCACGCGATCCGTCGGTGAAACCGATTCTGCGTCCATCCAGTCTTTTTCCTCGACATCTGAATCGTTCTCTGGTCGAGTATATTCGAACGATATCAGTCGTTGAGGATTTAATTCGATATCGACGTCCTCAACCAGAGTTTTAATCGCCAGTATCTGGCAAAGTCTGTTAGTTTGCGTAACCAAGACCTCGTCAAGAAATAAACCGTCATGAGTTTCCATACGAGGCAAGTCCCCTTCTATTAAGTCCTTATTGGTGATTTCGATCGCGATTCGTTGCCGGGTGTGCGCATTAATATTGAAAACGCGAGATGATTTTAAGTGGTTATACGCAGTTGAAAATTTCTATAAATTGATTTTTTTATTGCATTTTTGGAATGTACATTTATTCGAATATATTCTCAGAAAATTTCAAATCGATCCGGCAAATATTCCGACAAATACATGCATATTTGTAAGCACGCTCGGAGCGTTACAAAGTAGGCGGCTTAAAGACCGGAGTAGCAGCTGTTTTTATGGCGCGCAATATCTGAGTTGACCCTTTTCATTGTATTCACATACATAAAATGACAATGTAGAAGGTCTATTCTATACCTGATAGCTAAATGTAGTCATTTCTTATACCAAAGAAGTAAATTTCGTCAGTTGAAACAGCTCTGCCACGTTGTAAAGTCGTGCGTTCAGTTTATACTATCTGTTCATAGTTTTGCGTTTCAAAATGCCCCTCAAGTGTAGTAGAAAACGAAGAGCATCCGACACGGTGCAAATATCAAGATCAAAAAAGAGAAAAAATATTTTCAATCCAAAAACAGCTGAAACTGATTAAAGTAGTTTCGGTGCGTCCGCGAGAAACTTAAAAAGACTATTTATTTAATTAGTTCCCCGTGATTCCTCTATTGAATATCGAATTTTCAATTTTATAACATTGTTTACTGTAACGGTAATTTTTTTACGTTCACATAAATTTTTATTTATCGTGGGGTTTTTGGGCTCGACACATAACTAATTAATTTAGACTTCATGGTGGTTTACAATACGGCTTTATTTGAAGAAAATAGTTTCATAAAAAACGGCACTTCCGAGTTACGTTCATTTGAGTCTTATACTAATTTCGTAATTCTAGCGATTATTTCTATGATTTTATTTTTATAATCGCGTGCACCTATTCTTGGTGCCCTCGAGAGTTTATTATTCTCTTCGCATCGCAGTATTTCTGTACGGTTGACACACCGACATACTCATACCATCCGTCACTCGCATAGCACTTGCTCCTTTTACCGAGTGTATGAACTCGGTTCACAATTATTTTTCTTTTACTCTTGCTTCACTTTTACACACTTTATCATTTATATTTTTCTATCCGGGATTTGCTTATTCATATTTATCAATCCTTTCTTATCCTAATTATTTAATTCTACTTACTCTTATTTAATTCTAATTTTCCTATCTTCTACATTTCCTGATTCGATCCTCTCGGTTTCAACAATTTAAGGAATTCCCTCGATTATATTTATGATCATTTCTACTTATTCGAGCATGAATTCTTGGTATTTCGGGGCTCGAGCTACGGTTACGGGACGACGCCTCAGTCTTGTTGCCTCACACACACACACACACCGCACTACTTGGATAGAATGTAGAAACTCTATGTACAATTCTTTGCTCTCTTTCTCTCCCGTCTTACTCGCACTCTGTCTCCCTTCCACTTATGCGATTTTTCGTTTCTCGATTCTCTCGTAGGTTTAAAGACCCAATTTATTTATTTTATTTCCGGAATATGTTCGCCTACTTCGATGCACTTATTCTACACGCTTCGATCTCTCTTCTTAATCCTATTCCCTTAAAAACTACCTGCTTATTCGCCTGAATCTATTTCTAATGATATTCTACCAGTCAACTCATGTAGTAGCTAGATTTCTATGATCGCATACGTTATGTACGATTTAACTGGCTATTTCTAATTAGATTTCTATCTCTCGCCTGTTTGTGTCCTCTTTTCTCACGGGTCTCGGAGTGTCCCCCACTTGCTTCACTGTTCGAAATGCACACAGACTCTACTTTTCGTATCTTTCTTTTGCTTTTAGAATTTCCACTTTTTAATTTTACTCTTTACTGTTCTTCTTCTTTTATCCTTTCTGATTTAGCCTTTTGAGCCAAGAGAGCTCCTCTCTCCCCGCACCGGCCTTTTATAGGCCTCCCCTCGCCTCAGTCCCCTCTACCCATTTTTCATCATAATTTCAAAATCGAAGGCATTTCCTGACTGTTGCGGTACGCCGTTGCCGCGCTTACCGCCTTCCCCTCGCCACCCAGCAAGGCCAGCTGGTCGCTGACCTGCTGTTTACGTCAGCGAGGGAATTTCGAAGCGGCGACAGCTCTAGTTCTTATATCGGGGCAATGGCCTATTGCCCGCAAAACTCGGTACTTCTGTACCAAGTCTTTCGCTTAGGTGTTTTTATATCTCTTAAATATACTCGGGCTCTTCTAGCCGTCCGAAATAACGATCGGTGCTCGCGAATATACCTCTGTTCTGTCGCATCGATCGTTATCGCATTAAGCCCTACGCTAATCAGTGTAATGATGTTACATTACATCAATAAGTGAATACGTAAAATGTAAATCTTGTGATGGAGAAGTCAAATTTGAAACAGCTTCACAACGGGGACTTAATTTAAAAATTGTTATACTGTGTGATAAGTGTGATGCTCGTAATATAAACTCTTGTCCCTTTATCAAGCATTCTTATGAGATAAACAGACGATTTTTATTTGTCATGAGAACTCTCGGATTAGGATTAAAAGGTGCAGCTAAATCTTGTGGATTGATGGACATGCCAGCTTTTGTAATGCAAAATACTTATGACCTGATTATAAAAAATATTCACTCTTGTACGAAAATAGCCACCGAGAAACTTTTCGAAAAAGCTTGTGCTGAAGAAAAAGATGCGACTTCTGAAAACCAAGACGATGAAAATCGTGAAGAATTGACAATATCTAGCGATGGAACCTGGAATAAACGAGGATTTACTTCTTTATACGGAGTAACATCATTGATCGGATATTATACGCGGGAAATTATCGATATTGTTGTGAAAAGTTCGTACTGCAAACAATGCGAACTTTGGAAAAAGAAAAAGATTACTGAAGGGTACAATGAATGGTATGACGGTCACAAAGATATTTGTTCTGCAAATCATAACGGTTCTTCAGGAAAAATGAAGGTCGATACGGTCGTAGAAATGTTTAGGCGTTCAATGGAAAAATGTAACGTTCGTTACAAAAATTACATCGGTGATGGTGACTCTAGAACATACTCTGGGATTTTAAAAGCTGCTCCTTACGGTGAAATCGAAGTGGTCAAGAAAGAATGTATTTTACATATCCAAAAAAGAATCGGTTCACGACTCCGAAACTGTGTAAAAAAAACTGAAACTGTTAATAAAAGTTCGAAAAAAATACAATAAAGAGTTCTTGGTGGAAAAGTTAAACTCACTGCTAAACTGATAGATAAGTTGACAGTTTATTATGGCTTGGCAATCAGGAGACACTGTGATTCCGTTGACAATATGTATAAGGCAATATGGGCAACATATTACCATTACTGTTCAACGGATGAAAATCCGCGACACGAGAGGTATCCGGTCGGAGCTATTAGTCATGGTGTTGTTGGCAGCGAGCGCGTGCTTCGAATACATTATCAACTTATAAACCTGATTATCAGTCATTACCACATGATGTTGCTGAAGCTCTTTTTCCACTCTACACAGATCTCAGCAATGAAAAATTATTAGAAAGATGTGTTGGTGGTTTCACTCAAAACAACAACGAAAGCTACAATCAGTTGATATTAATGGAATAAATAATATAAATTAAATAATGGGGATAAAATAAAGTAATTGAGAAAAATATCATTGACAAGGTAAATAAAATAAATACGATCAACTTTGCAAAATCTACGACACGCACCTTCGCACAGAAGAACTCCTCACGCGCTCGAATATACAATAAATAAATCTTTAACAATAACAAAGAGATGGAAGCCTTTCGGCGATCCTTTGATTCTCGGGAAGCGAGTTATTGCAAATTCGAACTACCGGACGGTAGCTGTTTGTCCGCTATAATAAAAGACGTTGGATTTCCGGCACGACAGCGTGCCGTCACGACAATATCGCTCGGGTTTTCTCACAAAAATTACTGGAGCTAACTCCCACACTCAAACCAAAGACGAACGACGGCCTTACCGAATAGTTGCAGTATCAGGATCCTCTTGAGAAATAATCTCGCAGCGGTTCAGAATTGTGGGGGCAGGCGTCGGTCAGACATGGCAGCGGACCCGGTATGCACGTCCTCGTTGAACAAAATACGGCGCAAGAGTCCTCGATAATACGTTGGCTTTCGTTGTTTTAGCCGGTAAACTCCCTCCCCCCAAATGGTAGCTACCAATAAAATATAAATTATGGTAACGGTACTTGCTACTGGGGTTAATATCCGAGCTAGCAACGGCTCTAGCGAGAGCTTCGATGCCTCGTACGTAGCAGCAGCCTGGAGCGAACGAAATGGGAGAAACAAAGACTTCGCAGCGCATCGAAAATTCAAAGGCCGCCCGAGGTCGTTGCATCTTCCGGTCCCGATGAGATGCTGTGGAGATGGTCTCAGCGTAGCTCTCTCGACGAGAGCGCTGACGTCATGGACGGGGCTACGGCCGGCTCACATGACGACGACGGGGACTCGGGAACTCCCCTCTCACCGATACATCAGTGTCCTTCAAACTCCCGCGGATGATCTCCCTGTCGATGAGGGCAATTCCGTGCTCAGGCCGTCGCCCGCTCAGGAGGATTATACAATATAAAAAAAAGAACAAAAGAAACACGAGGTGAATATTTCGTTTCGCACGCTATCATGTTTTGGCCCTGTTGGATCGTCTCGGGGAGACTCTCGGCCGAACGAGCAGGTGAACCCTGGTCAGCCCCGCTTTGTCCGACTTTGTGACGGCAAAAATACCCCGTCACACATCATAGGGCAAATCATGTCGCTACGATCTCACCTGCCATGATCGTTGGGGCGAGGGGGACAAATATCGCGAATCGCGGCCACGATACGGAAAATGGGGATCTCCACCATAGCATATATACCTGCAATATCGGCTCAATGCCGACAATGTACGGACAAAAGACGCATGGGCGCTACAAATACTGCAACGGTCTCATCATTCTCCCGAAATCATACATTTCTTCATAGAAACATGCACCAGTCATTTTGACTGGTACTGGTATAAATGTCAATAACAAAAAATATATTTGTTACTAATATATATAAAGTTACATTAAGTTCATAAAATGTATTCTCTACTTATAGCTACAAAAGTCATAACATCATTTCGGAAAGCAAATGTTATATGTAGTAGGAATTTTGAATTCAAATTGCACGACCAGTCAAAATGACTGGTCTGGTAAATCTAGTGTTAATATTTCGCGCGAGTCCGACCTGCGATCAACCGTCCAGATTGATGTTAATCTTTAGACTGATTTCGCTAAATTATTTTTTACTTCAAGTGAGCGGCCTCACGCGAAGGAAGAATAATGGCGAAATAATTATACTCGAATAATCCGCGGCACAACATCCCTCCCCACTTAAAAGGAAAAATTTTTGATAAACATTTTTTCTTTAGTTGGTCTCCTGTGTACAAATTTGACGATTATATTCTTCGATGTATACGTTATTTTACAATTGTGCATTTCGGTATTTTTCATTTTTCCAAGTTTTACGAACATTTCCAGTTTTTTGACAACGACGTGTTAAGGGGGCAGGATCAGTCATCAGGTCGAAAAAAATCATTTTTCTGAAAATGTTTCATATAAAAGTATAACATCTCAGGAATAACCTGTGAAAAATTCAAGTCGATCGGACTAAAACTCGCAGAGATACCGGTTATTTCGTAATCGTGTTCCAAGTGTAGTAAAATCATAGTGCCGGAAAATTCTGAAACTGCATATATCGTTTTATAAACTTTATAGCTGTTTTTTCGACTTTATTCACTTTAGTGAAGTGTTCTAAACAAGGCTGCAATAGAAAAATAAAATTTCAAGAATGTCAATCGCGTGGAATTGGATTTAAAATGTAAGTTAGAAAAACAAATCATTATTATACTTTTATTTACACCTAAAACTTCAATCGCGTTTTTCTCAGAACTACATTTTTTAAGTCCGTGCATAACATAACTCAAAAAGTAATGCACCGATCTTAATGAAATTTTGCATGCATCTTTTATATGATAAATACTCGCGGCTGAACAATCGTTTTTCTTTATTTATTAAAAAAAATCGTTTTTACAAGCAATAATAGGTTGATTTTTTAAGTGAAAATTGTACTTTTAAGTTCAAAACCATGCCAAAAATTGAAGGCACTTTTAAGATTACTCTTTTATATGTAAAGACTTGCAAGTAATTATATTTATTCAGAACTGAGAAAAAAATTCTCAAAAAAATGCTTTTTTTCAATCTGATGACTGTCCCTGCCCCTTCATTTAGCCATTTCTTTCTTCATAGTTGTTCTGAGTAGCCAAATTCCACTTGGTTGAGGGGGCGAGTTTCGCATGCCCGCTCGGATCGCAGTCGCTCTTGTGGCTGTTGTGGTCCGAGTGGCTCGAGGTTGATGTTTACCTCGGCTGCTGCCGGGGTCGTTGCCTCGCTTGTCCTGGTCAGTGTCCTGTTCCGTTGATACCTGTAACATTTAATCCGAACGAACCCGACCAAGGCTGTTGGTGCTATTGCAACCCAGCGTGTAGAGACTCAGGTTGTTAATGTGTTGTATCTCGGCTCTGGTGGTATCGAGGGTTTCCATTATTGGGTCTGTTCGAGCTCCGAGCTTTCGTAGCTTCTCCAGATCTCGCAGCACGTTCATTATTGGAACTTTGCCCTCGGTCTGTGTCGGAGGTGCCCGGGCCTCTTTTACCGTAAATTTTCAGTCGTATGCGGAAAGGTAGTCTTCCCGGATGACTTGTTATGTTCGCCCGGTGGTTTTGACTCTGAAATCTCGGGCGGTTACTAAACATAGGCCTACCAACGCCAGTATTCTCGTACTATTAAGTATTTTGTGCCGTGTTGGTTTCTTTCCACAGGTTATGCCGATGGGTTCTGTGGTTGGTGCGACGTATATCCATCACCCTCGCTGTTGCATGGGGACGATGAGGGTGCGAGTTAGTTGGATGATTCGTTTTCCGCAACTTTCTCCGTTATCCGTGGTGATTTTCGCGTATATGAGAACTTCGCACGGGGCGTCGTTCGTAAGCGAAATCGTGGGATGTGTAGGCGGGCAAACGTACAGATTGCTCAGTACTTTGCACTTTTGTAGGTCATCGTTTGTCATCCGCAGGAAATTCCGATTTTCTGCGTCGTTTACTACGGCGTTCTCTGTTGTGTTCATGTACAGGGTGTTCGCCGGGAAGGTATACTACTTTGTTTGTTTATAATTTTTGATTAAATGAAAGAGAATGGATCTTATATTGATAAATGTTTTATTTAATGTCGGCAATCATGTATGGAATACAATATCAGATAAATGTCCGCCTCTGTTAGCCTCACAAATGTGAGCCCTTTTAAGCACATTTTTCATTACATTCTCACACATTTCATGCGGTATTTCATTAATTTCATCACGAATATTTTGTTTGAGTTGCTCAAGCGTTTCTGGTTTGTTTGCATAAGCCTTGCTTTTTAGATATCCCCACAAAAAGAAATCCGGAGCAGTCAAATCAGGTGACCGTGGAGGCCAATCAACATCACCATTTTTTTAAATAACTTGTTGTGGAAAGAGGTCTCGCAGTAAGTCCATTGTAATCCCGGCTGTATGCGATGTGGCACCGTCTTGTTGATACCACATGTTAATCAAGCCCAAAGCATGCAGTTGGGGCGTTAAAAAGTTTTCAATCATATCACGATATCGCTCCCCATTCACAGTTACCGTTACGCCGTTTTGATTTTCAAAGAAGTAAGGTCCAATGATTCCTCCTGACCAAATTGCACACCAGACTGTCACTTTTAATGGAGGTGACTGATGAATAATTTGAGGGTTTTCCATTGCCCAGAACCGACTATTCTGTTTATTCATATATCCATTTGTTTCTCCCAAAAATTTCACGTAACTTTCTCATCGTCACAGTAATCGATGATTGATTTTGATAAAATGTTTTAACGATTAAAACACGTTGGTTTATCGAATATTTTTCCATAATAAATTTGCCACGTGTCTACTTCACGACTGCCAAATATGAACTGTCAAGACTAACGTTTACCAAAATATACCATAGTATACCTTCCCGGCGGACACCCTGTAGTAGTACCCACCGTTACTTGCTTGTGTGGGTATGGGGTATACTATACCTTTTGTATACTATACCGTTGCTGCCTGATCAACGGTATATCGAGTGCTAGTACGAATGCGTCGCCTTCGCTGTAGGCCTTTACGTCTGCCAGTCGCATAATTGCTAACGCTTGGCCGTGCTCTATTGCGACGAGGAAACTACAGCCAGGCGGCAGGTATGGCAGTGCGTCGATGAGGTGTCGCGTAAGCGATCTCGGCGATAGGGCCATTGCTCCGGCCTTGTCGCTTACTATACCGTTTATTAGTGTTGCCAACTCCTGTACGTCGCCGAGCAGTAATTTTATTGCAATACTTATTGCGTTTAGACTTTCGTCTGAGTGTTGGCATCTTACTGTATCGTACACGTCGTCATTCAGCGCGTGAATTATGCGTTGTATCTGTGCCCGCAGAGCCTGTTCGTTAGCAGGTATATGATGTGCGCTTTTGTTGAACAAGCTCTGGGTAGTCTTTACCACCTGCTCCTGGTTTTCTAACCCCTCCTGTAGTGTCTGATGCGAGACCTTCAGTCTGGAGATTCTCATGTAGTTATTGGCAAGTCTCATGTAGTTCTTGGGCAAGGGGTGTCAGTGATCCCTACTTCGTGCAGATCCATCGGCTATTCGAAGAACCCGATGCGGAGATAGCGCCATAGAGGACGCCCCTTTTCTATTTTTTAATCTTGTTGATTTAGTTTGTAATCATTCTTAACGTGATTTATTCTTGTAAGCAAACATGATGCTTTAAATGCAATTATTGTCATTCCTATGACATCGATTTCCTTTTGAAGTTCACTAATTTGCGCTCTGCGGAGTTCCTTTTCCCATTTGTTTTAGCCTATATTTTATTTTAACTAGCTATAAGTAACTCGCGCATAGGCGTACATTCATTTTTTCTCTTTTTTTTTATTATCGATTATATATGCATAATTTTATAAATTCCCGGAGCCTGAGCTATTAGTGCTCGATAAGGGGTTTCCGTCTGTTTACATATATCAGCTGATTCCTGCGTCCCTTCTAGATGATGTAGGTGACGGGGGAACGCCTCTCGATGACGACGTACGGCCCGGACCACTCAGGGGTCAGTTTGGCTGACGGGCCTCGACGTACAGTTTCGTCGTGCAGGAGCATCCGGTTTCCCGCACTGTACCCTCTATCTATAGTGCCGTGGTCGTACGTCATTTTTGACTTCTCCTTTGCCCCATGGAGATTGTGACGTGCGATGATCCATGAGGCGCGCAATCATTCCCTCAGTTCCTGAGCATAATCGCCGTACGCGTAGGTACAGCGGGGCTCTTGCCGGACGGCGGTCGGTAAGTCTGCGTTGCGACCAAACAGCAGCGTATACGGGGGCATTCCGGTCCCCGTGTGCGGCGTGGTATTGTACGTGACATTGCGTATAGTAACCACTCATCCCAATTTCCCTGATCCTCATTTAGGAAGTTTTTCAGGTATTCCGCGAGGGTCAGATACAATATTTCTAAGGCTCCATTAGATTGTGGGTGGTATGCTGTGGTTTATATTTTTTCTATTTTCAGTAATCGACATAACTCCTTGAGGGGTCACATAGGTTTCAAAGACAAAAAAAGCATGTTTTCTCGATTTTTTTCGCATAGTATATAAATTATTTGATTCAAAATGTTAGGTACATCAAAGAGTAACATTTTAACAGTATTGAAAAAAATTCATTCAAAAATGTCGAGAATTCAGGTGGTGGGACCTGGTTCCCAGATACCCCTAAAAAAAGTGTCCTCGCGGTGGTCACGATAACTCGTGATAGCTTTATCTGAAATTAAAAAACAAAATATGTTCTGTTAGTACATAAGCATAGCTTATGATTGAACGAAGGATTTTTTTTTTAATTTAATTTTGAATTTTTGCCAGAGTTGTATGCAAAATAATACATTTTCGGTACAATTTACACTATGTATAGCCTTGTAAAATTAGTTATAATAAAAAAAAAATCCTTCGTTCAATCACTAGTCAATTCTATTTTGAAGAAGTGCGCAAAATTTCAATAATGTAGGTGCATTAGTTTGTGCGAAATCGTATCCACCGACTTCAACAATAATGTTTTGAGAAAAACACGATTAAAGTTTTAAGGGGTTATACGCAGTTATGTGACAAAAAAGACGGTTTTTCAAGGATTTATCCTGAAGAGACTTTTGAATATATTAATGTGAAAATTTTTGTGGTTATAAAAGCATCCTTCAAGAACGTAAACAAATTTTTCATTTATAAAAATGTTGATTATAGAGGGCGCTGCAGGCGATTTCCGGAACTTCTAAAAAAGACGATTTACGGTGTACATCGTAACTCAAGATTGGATTATCTGAAATCAAAAAACCAAACAAATTTCGTTAATATATTAGATTATCTAGTAATTAATCGTACGGCTAATCAAAATATTGAATTTTCACAAAATGGCGGCTTCTCAAAAAATGGTTTCGATTTTTTATGTAAAATTTGGCCTTAAATTGTTTATAAAATGGAAAATAAGTATCGGATTGACAAAAGGAACGATTAATTACTAGAAAATGTATCTAAGAAGATTGTGTTAAAATTTTAGACCGATCGAACAAGCCGTTTTTGAGATATCGTGTACACCGACTTGAAAAATGCTGTTTCGAGAAAAACGCGTTTGAAGTTTCAAAACCGGTTCACACATAGAAAAAAAATTTTTTTTTTTTCAACTTACATGGTGTCGTCTATTCCAGGGACATATAATAAACCCTCCATTCCTTCAGCAGCCTCCAGCAATTCAATTTGGTGCTGTCTTCGAGCCATCCTTCCCTCTCGTGTCGCTTCGTGCGCTCTGTGCTCGGATAGCGTAACGCGCTCTTTGTCCTCCTTTTGTATATATGCATGCGCATTGGGCCCCAAAGACAGTCCCATTGCATTCATATGGTACAAAAGTGAAATTGAAACTTCATTAAACATCCCGGCGGCGATATTTGCGGCCATTTCAACAATTTTTGAGCCACTCGGAATGATTTTCGGCGTAATTTTCCAGATGATTTGGTTGTAACTCTCGTTATTATTTTGTGTAAAGACGCCTACACATCGTTCCAATAATGTCTCGCTGCTGAGGTCTTCGTAAATTGGAAAACACTACTACACTCTCACACAATGTATAAGAATACAATACACAGGTATATAAAAGGAGCAACGGTCCAGGTAAACAGTTGCCGCTTGAGCCTCTGCCCAACCTACTTTCAAACGCGCCGAGGCGTCTCTACATATATAGGTATAACTCCGAAAGTATTGCTCGGATCGACTTGAAATTTTGTGTGTATACTTTTGAATATATGTACACTAGCTGTCTTACCCGGCGTTGCCCGGGTACACAAACAAATAGATAAGACCTAAGCAAGGTCACTCCATATATCTCACACCTTAAAACCACCCTGACAAAATACCCTTTATCATACCACTAAAAATAATGTGGCTTTTAATAACATTTTTTAAATCCAATTTAGCTGTTATACACAAAGTAAAGTGTGGCGCTCATTTTGCAAATTATCAAATCGCTCAGCGCTCTTTGTTACGCTCGCTTCAATATAAACTTCAATATAAACAGAAACAAATAGATAAGACCTAAGCAAGGTCACTCCATATATCTCACACCTTAAAACCACCCTGACAAAATACCCTTTATCATACCACTAAAAATAATGTGGCTTTTAATAACATTTTTTAAATCCAATTTAGCTGTTATACACAAAGTAAAGTGTGGCGCTCATTTTGCAAATTATCAAATCGCTCAGCGCTCTTTGTTACGCTCGCTTCAATATAAACTCTCTTCATATGTATGAGAGTTTTCGAGTGTATAGAGCTGTTGGTTGAGTGAGATTATCATCAGAAGATAATTGCGAGCTCTGATTATAATTTATAGCTGATTTCCTGGCGCTGCCCGAGTGTCACATCATATACGGAATAACAGCTAAATCGGTGTTTAAAAAAGTTGAAAAAAACCACATTACTTTCAGTGCGGGATAAAGATAGTTTTCGTTGGGAGTGGTTATAACGGGTGAGATATATAGAGTGAGTGAGTTTCTATTTTGTTTGTGAGGCTTTGTTTAAATCGGTTAAGGCAGAAAAAATAACTACTTTTAGGGGATAAAGGTCCGATTTTAAGGGGTGAGCTATATTTATACAGTGACCTTCCATTAGAACTTATCAAAATTTGTGTAAGTTTGGTTGAAATCAGTCAAGGGGTGTGGATTTTTTTACTAAATCTTTTTTTAGGGGTTTAAGTGGGTGGATATGTATACAATACGACCTTTGTCGTACCAGTCTTAGACTCGCTATAATATTTGTGTAAGGTTTGGTTGCAATCAGTTGATTCGCGTGAATATTTTTAAAGAATCTTTTTTTAGGGGGTGAATAAGGTAGGGTTTAGGGGTGAGATATATCCAGTGACCTTCCGTAGGCTCTAAGCAATATTTGTGCTTGGCTTGGTTGTAATCAGTGAAGGCGTGTGGATTTTATTGAGAATGTATTTTTAGGGGATGAAGGGGGTGGTTTTCAGGGGTGAGATATATATAGTCGCCTTCCTTTGGTCTTCAACAATATTTGTGCAAGGTTTGATTGAAATGAGTTGATTCGCGTGAATATTTTTTGAGAATCTTTTTTTAGGTGTTGAAGAGGGTGGGCTTTAGGGGTGAGATATATCCAGTGACCTTCCTTAGGCTTTTAACAATATTTGTGTTTGGTTTGGTTGTAATCGGTGAAGGCGTGTGGATTTTATTGAGAATTTTCTTTTAAGGGATGAAGGGGGTGGTTTTCAGGGATGAGATACATACAGTAGCCTTCCTTTGGTCTTCAACAATATTTGTGTAAGGTTTGGTTGAAATCAGTTGATTCGCGTGAATATTTTTAAAGAATCTTTTTTTAGCGGATGAAGGGGGTTGTTTTAAGGGGTGAGATATATCCAGTGACCTCCCGTATGCTCTTAACAATATTTGTGCTTGGTTTGGTTCTAATCGGTGAAGGCGTGTGGATTTTATTAAGAATTTTTTTAAGGGGATGAAGGGGGTGGTTTTCAGGGGTGAGATGTATCCAGTGACCTTCCGCAGGCTCTTAACAATATTTATGCTTGGTTTAGTTGTAATCGGTAAAAGCGTGTGGATTTGATTAGGAATTTTTTTTTACGGGATGAAAAGGGTGGTTTTCAGGGGTGAGATATATACAGTCGCCTTCCTTTGGTCTTCAACAATATTTGTGTAAGGTTTGGTTGAAATCAGTTGATTCGCGTGAATATTTTTGAAAAATCTTTTTTTAGGGGGTGAAGAGGGTGGGGTTTAGGGGTGAGATGTATCTAGTGACCTTCCTTAGGCTCTTAACAATATTTGTGCTTGGTTTGTTTGTAATCGGTGAAGGCGAATATATAGAATATATAGAATTTAAAAAAAACCGTTAAAACACTTTCGACAGTTTCTAACTCTTTTACACCCCCTTAGGGGTGGAATTTCTACAAATCCTGGAATTAGTTTTTAGACATTTGTATAAGTAACATTTGCAAGCGAAAATCAAGGCGATATCTCATCGTTCCTAAGAGATATTGAGAAATACGTAAAAACATATTTCCCCATTTACACCGCCTTAAGGGTTGAATTTCTAAAAATCCTAAAATCAGTTTTTAAACATTTGTATGAGTAACATTTGCAAGTAAGAACCAAGGCGATATCTCATCGTGCCTAAGAGATATTGAGAAATACGTAAAAACATATTTAACCCTTTTACACCCCCTTAATGGTGGAATTTCTAAAAATCCTGAAATTGGTTTTTTGAACATTTGTACGAGTAACATTTGCAAGCAAAAACTAAGGTGATGTCTCATCGTGCCTAAGAGATATTGAGAAATACGTAAAAAACATATTTAACCCTTTTACACCCCCTTAGGGGTGGAATTTCTAAAAATCCTAAACCCGGTTTCTAAACATTTGTATGAGTAACATTTGCAAGCAAAAACCAAGGCGATATCTCATCGTGCCTAAGAGAAATACGTAAAAACATATTTAACTCTTTTACACCCCCTTAGGGGTGGAATTTCTAAAAATCCTGGAATTTGTTTTTAAACATTTGTATGAGTAACATTTGCAAGCGAAAACCAAGGCGATATCTCATTGTGCCTAAGAGATATTCAGAAATACGTAAAAACATATTTAACCCTTTTACACCCCCTTAGGGGTGAAATTTCGAAAATTCCCTTCTTAGTGAGCGTCTACGACACGAAGGGAATATATCCCTAGAATTTCAAGTTTCTAGGCCCAGGGGTTTGAGCTGGGCGTTGATGAATGTGTGAGTGAGTCAGTGAGTCAGTCAGTCAGGAATTTTCTTTTTTTATATATAGATGAAGAATTTTAAAAAACCGTTAAAACCTTTTCGACAGTTTCTAACGCTTTTACACCCTCTTAGGGGTGAAATTTCTAAAAATCCTAAAATCTGTTTCTAAACATTTGTATGAGTTACATTTGCAAGCGAAAACCAAGGCGATATCTCATCGTGCCTAAGAGATATGGAGAAACACGTAAAAACAGATTTATCCCTTTTACACCCCCTTAGGGGTGGAATTTCTAAAAATCCTGAAATTAGTTTTTAAACATTTGTATGAGTAACATTTGCAAGCGAAAACCAAGGCGATATCTCATTGTGCCTAAGAGATATTGAGAAATACGTAAAAACATATTTAACCCTTTTACACCCCCTTAGGGGTAGAATTTCTAAAAATCCTGAAATTTGTTTTTGAACATTTATATGAGTAACATTTGCAAACAAAAACCAAGGCGATATCTCATCGTGCCTAAGAGATATGGAGAAATACGTAAAAACATATTTAACCCTTTTACACCCTCTTAGGGGTGGAATTTCTAAAAATCCAGAAATTAGTTTCTCAACATTTGTATGAGTAAAATTTGCTAGCAGAAACCAAGGCGATATCTCATCGTGCCTAAGAGATATTGAGAAATACGTAAAAACATATTTCACCCTTTTACACCCCCTTAAGGGTGAAATTTCGAAAATTCCCTTCTTAGTGAGCGTCTACGACACGAAGGGAATGTATCCCTAGAATTTCAAGTTTCTAGGCCCAGGGGTTTGGGCTGGGCGTTGATGAGTGAGTGAGTCAGTGAGTCAGTCAGTCAGTCAGGACTTTTCTTTTTATATATATAGATTACAAAAATGCAATAAAAAAAATCGATTTTTTGAAAATCATAACTGCGTATAACCCCTTAAGTAAAAATAAAACGACCAACATTTTTTTTAAATTGAAATAAAATCGACGATTTCAGCTCCATAAAGTAAAGATCTTGCTGCAGCTGCGATGTCTAGGGCATCCTTTTGTTCCTACCTGAAACGAATTTTTGCGTCTCGAGTACAAGTCTTAGGTTTTTCCTCACCTATGAATACGATGTTCATCCTCTTTTCGCGTGTAGTCGTGGCTATTTTGGCCAAGTTTGATGTCCATCCCGTGCAAAAACAGTAACATAGCTGAAATCCCTTCGCTGAAAGTACAAGCAGCAACTGATGCAGCAATTTAAACTATTTTGGAACCTGCAGGAAGTATATTTAGAGAGCCATCGCCTGATAGAGTAACATCTGTCGTATGTTCTACACCATTTTCATCGCACGTTAGGTCTTTTTCTTCTTTTGCAACTCAGGAAAAGAGTTTCTCGGCAACCGTCTTCATGCATTCATGTATTGTAACGGTAATTTTTAACGTTATCATATATTTTATTTATCGTGGGAATTTGGGCTCGATCACATAACTAATTAATTGAGACTTCGTAGTGGTTGACGGTTCTTTATTCCAAGAAAAATAGTTTCATAAAAAAAATGTCACTTTTAATTACGGTCACTCGAATTCTGCATAATGACCATTTTAACTTCGCAATTTTAGCGATTATTTCTACGATTATAATTTTATAATGGTGTGCACCTATTCCCGGTATCTTCGAAGGTTTATTATTCTTTTCGTACGGCAGTATTGCTGTTCGCTCGATACACAGTCGTGCTCATACCACCAGTCACTCGCCTCGCACTCACTCCTTCGACAGAGTGTATCAACTCGGTGTACAATTCTTTCTCTTTTACTCTCGTTGCGCTTTCTCTCTTCCACTCTTCCACTCGTCTAGCTGGGCGATTCCCGTTTGGACTGTCGATTTGAGATGATTTTTCTTCCTTATACACTACTAGCTTAAACGTATTAATTAATCCTACGCACTTAATTCTATGGTTATCTATTTATATCTTAATCTATTTCCCGATTCCTTTTTACTTCACTTGCACCAATTCTTTATATCATCTATGCCTTTAAAGTCGGGAATTCCGGCGATTATTTCTATGTTATTTCTTATTATTCGGGCACCAATTCTCGGTATTCTCGGGCTCGAGCTTGGTTTACGTGTCGATGCCTTGGTATTGACTCGTTACCCGTACACACACCGCCACATGCATCAACCTCACTCCTTGTACAGAGTGTATAAACGCTGTTCACAATTCTTTCTCACTCACTCTTGTTTAACTTTCTCTCTGTCTTACTTCCACTCACGCAACCGGGCGGTTCCCGTTTATATTTCCGATTTTAAAGGTCCACACTATTTAATCTTATTTTCTTATTCACGACTCACTTAATTTGATGCGTTTGTTTTCCGATACCTATATTGTCCCCTTAATTCTATTCTCTTATAAATTACTCACTTAACCGTATTCATTAATCCTACTTAATTTCACTAAACAATTCTTTTTATCGTTGAAAACTCTCGCCTGTCTCTTATTGTTCCGCCGGCTTCAATTTTCACTAATCCAATGTTCTGTTATGATTTTTAACCCGAATTATTCAAAATCTATTCGATACTGATGATGAACTTTTCTCTCGTAATTTCTAGATCGTTTTAGTTTCCTCGACTTCTCTTTTACATGCCTTCTATTCACGCTAAAAGGCCAAGATAGCTCCTTTCCCCGCGCAGGCTCTTTTATAGGCCTCCCCTCGCCTCATTCCCCTCTGCCTACTTTTCATCATAATTTTAAAGCCTAACGCATCTTTAGACTTTTGCGGTTCGCCGCTGCCGCGCTCACCGCCTTCCCCTTGCCTCCCAGCAAGGCCAGCTGGTCGCTGACCTGCTGTTTACGTCAGCGAGGGAATTCCGGAGCGGCGACAGCTTTAGTTTTTATACTAGGTTCGATGGCCTAGTGCCCGCAAATCTTGGTACACTTGTACCGAGTCTAATTTTGTAGGTGTTTTCGCCTACTGTCGGCTCTTATAGCCGTTTGACATAATAAAATAAGCTAATGAGTGTAACTATGTTACATTATCCCCCGAGATCTTTGGAAGAGTTGCCTTCGCAACTCGCCCTATATTAGAATTGCTCTCGAAATCTTATAGAAAATTTTTCGAAAAACCGTACGCAGATATTGAAATAATACACAAGTTGTCTTGGGCTAAGCTAAAGATCATCAGATGGTGAAAATAAAATTTATTTCTCTCGATGATCCATATTAATGCCTGATATTTTTTCTGAACAATACACGCTAAATTATCGCTTTTCAATTAACATCTGATTTTACCAGTTATATACACAATAGTACTCTTATTTAAAAAGTCTCTTTTATTTCAGCTCATTCTTTTTGATTACGACAAAGTTGAAATGGCAAATATGAACCGGCTTTTCTTTCAACCAAACCAAGTGGGATTGAACAAGGTTGATGCTGCTGCGAAATCGTTAGAATTGATTAATCCTGATGTAACATTCGAAACTCATAATTACAATATAACCACAGTCGACAACTTCGATCATTTCATCATTACAATTGGGTAGAGTATACATCATTATTATTATTTAGATTTAGAGCTTATTTCCATAGCGGGTCGCTTTCATTACAGGATATATACTGTAATGACTATTGTATACTGTAATGAGTATTTCATAAATCCCGGTAAAGTTCTATTGATTATGTAATGTCGTGGAAACTTATACAGAGTAAGAGCCGAAAGTCTTATATAGATTCTCAAATGTATGTTATTGATTATAATTATGAAATATAATCAGTTGGCAAACTACCAGAAACCATATCGTTAGAGTTAATTGATCTAAATACTATGTATACAGTTAAGAATGGGGATTTTTTTTAATAGGGAGTTACACGTATGTTGATATTTATGCAATTTGATATGTATGCTACTTTGTTGTACTGACAACAAGCTTCAAAACTTCATATGTAAAATTTTCTGAAAGTGTTAACATCATAGTTATTTATACGCTTAAATATGTCGAATTTCGTGCTAAAAAAAATTATCGTATACTTTGGTAAGCTTATGGTGAACATACTTCATCTCATAGTACCTGTGAATGCTGGATCACAAACAAAAAACGGAAACACAAAAAACGTCCAGGTCAACCGAAAAACTTTTAAGATCTACAATTACAAGCAGTATTGGATGAAGATGAATGTCAAACTCTAAACCAACTTGCAGGTAGATTAAACTTTCACCAGCAAACAATTTCCGACCGTTTATAAGCAATAGAAAAGATTTTAGACCTAGGAAAATGGGTGCCACATCAACTGAAATAACGACACATGGCAAACCGAAAAGTCATCAGTAAAATGTTCTTTTAACGGCACGAAAGAAAGTCTTCTTTGTATCAAATTTGCGATGCAAAGTGGATTTATTTTGACAATCACAAACGTAGAAAATCATGGGTTGATCCAGGTCAACTATCAACATCGACTGCATGGCCAAATCGCTTCGGAAAAAAGTCAATGCTCCGCGTTTGGTAGAATCAGGAAGGTGTGGTGTACTATGAGCTTCCAAAATCAGGTGAAACCGTTGATACTGATCGCTACCCACAAAAAATAATGACTGAACGATGCTTTGATCATAAAACGACCAGAATTGACCAGAAGACACGGCAAAGTAATTTGGCTTATTGATAACGCACCGTCACACATTTCATAAGCAGTTCAACACACGTTAAAAGATCTTGGCTGGGAAGTATTATCCCACCTGCTGAATGCACCAGACCTTGCATTTACATTTTACTTATTTTAAAAATCAGTAGGAATTACGTAAAAAAGATTAGAATTTTTTTTTTTTTAATCGTCAGTCTTTTTGCTTGGTTAAGGGGGGCGTCTGTGATCGGAGCCGCATTTTCGTAGTTAAATCTAAAACAAACACTAATAGTTACATCGTTGTAAAAATACATATGTTTTGGTCGTTATGCATCATAAAATTCAGCGGTCTGTTGGTCGTTCGTTCCGTTTATAATATTTGCCATTAACAGCCTTGTCCATCGTTTCAGAAAAATAACATAAATTTTCTTCCAAAAAATGATCCGGTTAGTATTATTAAACCAATTGATCCAAATTATCCAAATAACTTTTATCATCAAGATGATTTATTGGTATTCAACGAAATTCTGAACTATGTTTCAAATTATCAAATAATTACTAGTGTTGAGAATCCGTCCGGTTTGACTGATCTGTGAAATTATTGAAATGGAATGAGTACTCACTTAAAGCAAGAGGAAAATAAAACCAGACACATAGATGTTATGGTGAGGAAGTGGTTTATTTCTACCTTCCTGGTAATTATTGAAATACAATTTTGTTATAAATTTAGACCAAAAAGGACAAATGTCAAAATAAGTTTCAATCTATAAAATGACAAAATAATATAATAAAATGCACCAAAATTGTGAGAGTTAGAATTGAATATAAACAAGTGAGTTGACTTTTGATTTATGAGCTGAGAGCCAGCACACAATTATATTAATTGTGCGCTGGGAGCACTGAGAGCGGTGCGTGTGTCGCAGCCTGTGCTGCGGACCACGCCACGCTATGAGAGAGATGAGTGCTTAGATTGAATTAAATTTGTGAATCCAATTCAGAATGATAATGTGAGCTGCACACAATTATTATTTGTGTGCAGAATTTAAACTTGAGACAGCGGTGCGTGCAACGTAGCGAGAGCTACGCAGCACGACACGCTGATACCATTGAGTGCGAAAATGTTTGTGTGTAATTCACTGCAACCACTCAGCAGTGTATTGCAAAGTGGTTGCAGTGAATTAATGAGAGCATTTGCAATAACCTTGCTTGAGTGCTAAGCCTGTGTGTGAAACCAGCTACGCAGTCAGCACTGCGTAGCACAATACAACATAGAATGAGGATGCACGAAATGAGCAAGGTATAGTCACTGTGCTTTCCCAGCAGATTTCCGGGAGGAAAGCACAGTGAATATAAACACCAGCATAATTGTATTAATTATCTGGCAAAAGAATTGATGCAAAACGTGGTGCAGCATGTGCTGCAGCGCACGCCACGAGTGAGGCCAAGTGCTGATGTGCCATATTTTCTCCGCACTGGTATTGAATTACGCATAATTGTGCCAGAGCACTCTTACCTTGAGCAATGAGTCCTGGTGAGTGTTGTTGAGTGATGCCGATGTAGAAGGTTGGTGAAAAGGTCCGAGAAGTCCAAAGATGCGCGTGCTGTCCGAAGGGATGTGTGTCGCAAAAGTGCCAAATTCTCAAGATGGCTGCGAGTATGAAAGTTTCGTTGGGCGCTGGAGTCAGTTGAGCGAGATAGCCGGTGAGCGAAACCGAAGTCAAGCGAGAGAGACATCCTTTCGCTGGACGCGGCGTGCCAACGAGGCACACCCTCGGTTTCGCGAAGCCCATGCCTCGGCTATCTTCGACTCAACCGAACAACGCGTAGTAGAGCAGCGCAACAGGTAGGCGCACGACGATTATCGATCGCCGTGCGCCAGCTGATTTTCCAACAACTAGATATTGAAAAAATTTGGTATTTCTAAAACGTCACTGTTATATCTTTATAATCATCCCCTTGTCCCAGTAATGTGATATGTCATTTACATTCAAGGTTACATTTATGAGGATGTGAAAATAATTGCAAATTTAAAGAGTTAGACAAAACCGTAACAAGCCCATAAATTAGAAACTTCCATTGTAATGGTAATTGGTCGCTAACATTAATGTTGTTACCTAGAGAGTTTAGGGTATGAACTCGAGCAGTAGGAAATTCAAAAGAAATATGTAAAAGTAGCGATACATAATTGTTGAGTAAATAAATAAAAAGTGAATCGACAACCCTCAATTTTGTGCGTTTCTGACATCCACACGCCTTACATGCATTTTCACATCTTCGTACCAACGAAGCGCTGCTCAGCAAGTGCGCCCATCGATGCAAACAAGTGGTAATCGGAAGGAGCCAAGTCTGGTCAGTAAGCCGCATGTTAACCGTTTCCCCAGGTTTTAACGGCTCATAATAGACTGCGGCCCTCTGGTCCCACCAAACACAGAGCATCGTCTTTCTGCCAAAGTGATTCGGTCTTGCGGTCGATTTGGATAATGCGCCTGGGTCTACCCATGATTTGTTACGCTTGGGATTCTCAAAATAAATCCACTTTTCATCCCCTGTAACTATACGATGCAAAAACGACTTCCTTTTGTACCGAGCGAGCAAAATGTCACATGGGTTTTTGCGCTTTTCCATTTGCCTCTCATTCAACTCATGTGGTACTCATCTACCGGTGTTCTGAATCTTTCCAATCTCTCGTAGCCGATTGGAAACAGCTTGTTGACTAACGCCCAATTGCTCGGCGAGTTGTTTTTGGGTTTACGAATCATCTTCGTCCAACAATGCTTGCAATTCCACATCTTCGTATTTTTTTGGCGGCTTCCACGTTCCTCGTCTGCAACATCGAAGTCACCACTTTTGAAACGTTGAAACCATCGTTCACGCGTATCTTGCGATGGAGCATATTCACCATAAGCTTCTCGAAGTAATCGGTATGATTCGGCAGCAATTTTCTTCGAATGAAAACAAAAAATGAATGCTGTCCGCGAATGCTCTTTGTTCGGTATAAATTTCGAAATATTGAACACAACAACACAACACTATGCACACACTTTTCCAATTTATCACTCGTGCGCGTCTGACACTTGTTGATGACACAACAAAATGGCGCAGTGTAAAATCTTTATAGCACAAACTGCATTCGTGCGCCATCTGTTGTCTGAAATCCGCATTTCATACTTGTACACCTGGTATATTGTTGGGTTTGCCTCTGTTGCTCTGCATTTCAGCCGCTCTTGCTTTCCTTATGCGTCCATGCTTATTGTTAGTGCGACGCTTCGCCCTGTCCTCACCATGGCCATTTGTTCGGTATAAATTTCGACATATTGAACACAACAACACAACACTATGCACACACTTTTCCAATTTATCACTCGTGCGAGTCTGACACTTGTTGATGACACAACAAAATGGCGCAGTGTCAAATCTTTATAGCACAAACTGTATTCGTGCGTCATCTGTTGTCTGAAATCCGCATTTCATACTTGTACACCTGGTATGTTGCTGGGCTTGCTTCTATTGCTCTGCATTTCAGCCGCTCTTGCTTTCCTTATGCGTCCATGCTTAGTGCGACGCTTCGCCCTGTCCTCACCATGGCCATTTGACTTTGGGGCTACGCTGGTTGTGCGGTGTTGTTGTCATCTCCTTCTAAGATGATGTCTGTCTACAGGCAGCGTTGCTTTTTGCAAGTATCCGTGCCCCTATCTCAACCGCACGGCTTTGCGGCGGGGCATTGCGTATCAGTACAGCGTTTGTCTGGCATGCGGCGGGCCTCGCTGCCCTTTCTCTCTCTCTCTCTCTCTCTCTCTCTCTCTCTCTCTGATGTGTTGCGCTGCGCTCTGTCTTCTCGGCTCTCCTTTTTGTGCCGTCGTTAGCGAAAGCTAGCATGCTCTTACTTGCTGTCCTTTTCCCTCATTGGATTTTTCTGCCTTCCTCCCTTGCACTCGTGTGGTCGCGTATTTACGACTTAGTTCATCAGCATTAACATATATTTTCCCTGATTTATGCGTTTCACCGAACCTATACCCCGATATTACGTTCTACCCTGGCAAGGGTTGCGATTCTAGATCCTTTGACCTAAGCTTAAGGAGCGTGCGATACTGCACCATGTGCGTGCATGGCTTGTTCCCTCATAGATGGAATACACCCTTGTATTTGCACATTATTTCTGCGCGAGCTGTTTGTTTTTCGCTGTTTGGGGGTACTAAGTCCAACTCCTCTTGTCGTTGCTCGAGACCTCGTACTCTCTGCGTTAACGCGCGCTTTCTTGACCTGGCTGCAATGTACGGCCGTCACTATTTCTGACGGCTCCAGTATCATCGTCGGCTGTTGCACTCTTGTCTCGTTCTTAGGAACTTTGATACTCTCTACGGGGCTATTGTTCTTTGGCGGTGTGATACGAGATTCCGCGATGGTGACTGGGCTGATCTCGCTCCTCATTAGTAACCCGACGAATTTGTTCTCCTTTGTGGCATCCGTGTTAGAACCGTTTTCTGGAGGAAGCATTACCTTCGTTTCTCCGTTAATCAGTGGTATGCTGTGACCATACGACTCGAAGCTCTCCCGCTGAGTATGTCCGCTTTGTCGTTCTTTATAAATTAGATACCTAACAGCTTGTCCACGTCTAGTAACACATCGTCAAATGTGAAAAATCGCCCAATGATGGTTTTGGCGCAAACGCCGGCCCAAACAGTCACGTTTTGAGCATGAAATGGTGTTTCATGGATCTCGTGTGGATTCTCCGTTCCCCAAATGCGGCAATTTTGCTTGTTAACGGCGTCAGAGAGTGTGAAATGAGCCTCGTCGGTCATCAAAATTTCCAAAACTTCCAAAAACCAGGTTCAATGTCAACCATTCGAGCGACTGTTTGGCCGTATTCCAAACGAGGTGGACGGTCTGTCGGCAATATTCTTTGAGTCAATTGCACTTTATACGGAAACAAATGCAAATCATCCTTCAAAATGCGCCGCAACGTAGTTTACTGACGCCAAAATGCTGAGCGCGGTGACGATACGACACATGTGGGTTCTCGGCAACACTCTCTTTTACCGCTTCAACCAGTTAATTGGTACGTCTTGGGCGTGATGAACGGCACGTGGACGATCTCCCACTGTCTCGTGCTCAACAAAGTTCGACTCCAAACGACGAATAGTGTTGTCAGATGGTGTTTGTTGGCCACGATATTTTCGACAGTTAACACAACTGAACGACTATTTTTAATGTACAGCGTCAGTATTTCGGCGCGTTGCTTGGGTGTGAAGTGATTCATGGTTAAAAATGTACTGAATTGACGTTTCAAAAACATGGCTACTCAAGTCAATCGGTTGATAAATGTCAAAGTTATTTAATGTTTACATACCAACATAAAAGATGGCGCACCCTGTAGAATTTTCGGAAAATCGATTTTTTCGTAATGGTCCTTTAGGACCTCAAAAGTGATGTCCCAAAAGATTATGGCCGGGAAAAATCTCTAAGTACTCAGTTTTCGAATTTTAGTACAAGGCCGCCTGGTCTGCAGCGAGGTCTCTGCCATTGCTTGGAGTCGGTGTGCACGGAATAACAAAATTCTGTGCATTTATGGAATTATCTCAGGCTATCTTTCACTCATTCTACGATAAGGTTGTCAAAAGAATGTCCACTGCAACCAATCTAGTTTACAAGAACAGTATGATGACAGCTGCGGAAGATGAGAAAACATTTCTATTGAAAATGGAGAAAATGGAATTGTAGTATCAGGCATTGGTTCGAGGAGAAAACGTGGATTTACGTCTTTGTATGGGTTAGTGACTCTTATTGGTAATAACTGTAGAAAAATCGTTGATTGTGCAGTGAAATCAAAATACTGTAAGGCGCGTGAGTATTGGGCTAAAAAAGAAGATACCGAAGAATATGCGGAGTGGGCAGAAAATCATGCAGAAGAATGCGCTGTGAATCAGAATGGATCGGCAGCAAAAATAGAAGTCGATGTAGTTGTTGAGATGTTTCGGCGCTCTGAAACTTTGCACCAGGTCAAATACACTCACTATATTGGTGACGGTGATTCTAAGACTTTTAAAGGCATTACAGATGCTAAGCCGTATGAGAATTTCACAGTACTCAAGAAAGAGTGTAAAGATCAGGTGCAAAAGCGAATGGGCACCCGACTACGTAATTTGAAAAAGAAGACAAAAGGTCTTGGTGGAAGGGGCAAATTGACTGGAAAAATTATAGACGAACTATATATTTATTAGAGATTAGCCATTCGCAAAAATAGTGATTCAGTTGAGAACATGAGAAGCAGTATATAGGCTACACTGGATCATAAATTTTCCACTGATGCCAAACCGCAGCGCGACAAATGTCCTATTGGAGAGGATTCATGGTGCTCATGGCAACTGGCTGAAGCTACAAATACTTTGACTGAGTACAAACATAAGCCAGTTCTTCCAATTGAAATCTATGAAGCTATCAAACCAGTCTATAAAGAACTGACCAGTGAAGATCTTCTAACTCGATGTATTGGCGGTTACTTACTGTTGAGAATCCGTCCGATGTAATTTACCGATCTGTGAAGGTATTGAAAGTAATGAAGCCTCACTCAGGACAAGGGGAAAGTAAACCAGACCAGTGGATGTTATACAGAAAAAGCGGTTTATTCTACCTTCCAACTTAACAAGATACAGTTTTGTGTATCATTTGGAAAAAATGTCATAATGAAAAATAAATACAAAATAAGTTAAATTTAGAAAACGACAAAATTGATATAAAATAAATGCACCAAAAAGTCAAAGAATTAAAGTGTATATAAACAAATAAATTGAATTGAATTTATGGGCTGAGAACCAGCACACAATTATATTAATTGTGCGCTATGTATACTGAGAGCGGTGCGCGTGCTGCAGCCAGTGCTGCGGAGCACGCCATACTAAGAGATAAATATGTGCTTAAAATGTGTCAATTATTCACTGCAAGCTCTCAGCAGATTTATCTGAGCGAAGTTGCAGTGAATAGGTGAGAGCACTTGCAATTGGATTGCTTGAGTGCTGTGAGTAGAATGTGAGAACAGCGACGCAGTCAGCACTGCGTAACACAATACAACATAGAATGAGGATGCACAATTGAGCGGAGAATATTCACAGTATTTTCCCAGCAGATTATCTGGGGGAAACTACAGTGAATATGAAGCACATGCGTAATTATATTAATTAAGCCGGCAAGATAGAGTGAGGAAAACGTGGTGCAGCGCACGCCACAAAGTGAGACAATAATGTTGATGTTCCGTTGATGAATTATGTCAGTGTACGCTTACTTGAGTGCTGAGTCCTGGTGAACAAGAAATGTTGAGCGAGTCCGATGAATTGAGTGACAAAAAGGTCCGAGAGTCCCGAAATGCGTGCGCTGTTCCATGGATGTTTCGCAAAAGTCTCTAATTTACGCAATATGGCTGCGGGATACGAAAGCGTCGTTGGGCGCTGAAGTCAATTGAGAGAGATAGCCGGTGATCGAAGCCGAAGTCAAGCGAGAGAGACATCCTCTCGCTTAACGTGGCTTGCCTGCGAGGCACAGCCTCGGCTCCGCGAGGCCCTTCCTCGGTTATCTCCGGCCCAACCGAACGCCGCGTGCTAGACCGTAGCAACAGCTCGACGCACGGCGAATATCGATCGCCGTGCGCCAGCTGATTATCCAACACATACAAAACAGTAAGGAAAGCTTCAACTCGACTGTGTGGGCATTGGCCCCGAAATCCATTTCGAGTGCTAAAACAATCTTGGATGTAGCCACGGATATTGCGGTTCGTGTGTACAATGACTGGTGTCTGAGAATCCGTCCATATGTAGTTGGGCGAATCTGTGAAGATATTGAAAATTATGAAACTTAACTCGAGATGGGGAAAAAAGAAGCCAGACACAAAGATGATATCCAGAGAAAGTGGTGTATTCTCCTTCCAAAAATACATTAAAATTAGAAAATTCACAGAAAATCATAGGAAAGCAAATGCAAAAATTGAATGAAATTGAATTGAATTTTGGTGGAAGAGACCAGCACACAATTGTGTTAATTGTGTGCTGCCTACTATTGCATGAGAACCAGCACACAATTATATTAATTGTGTGCTATGTGCGCTTGAGAGTGAGTATGTCGCAGCCAGTGCTGCGGAGCATGCCACGAAGCGAGAAATGTGAGCGTGTAAAAAATCTAAATTACTGTTAATAAATTCTCTGTGCAAATTATGTAAGGAAATGTACCAAATATATGCATAAGTTTTTTCCGGTTTAACTAAGAGGTGGCGCCAGCGAAAAGTACGCAGCGTATTAATTTGACACATACGTCATTTTGTTCGTCTGACATTAACCTACAAACACACACAAGTTGAGTCCGCCAAAAACTAGCGTCTTTGTTTTATCGTTCAGTGATCATGGCGAGTTTTGTGCCTGAAAAAGAACATTTGCGGCACGCATTGCTTTTCTTATTTAATCAAAAGAAAAAGGCTGCTGAAAGTCAACGTTTGCTGGTAGAAACATATGGTGAACACGCTCCATCGATTAGAACATGTGAGACATGGTTTCGACAATTTAAAAGTGGTGATTTCAATGTGAAAGACAGTGAGCGCTCTGGTAGACCACAAAAATGCGAAGACGAGCAATTGCAGGAGTTATTGGATGATCACCCAACTCAAACTCAACGGCAATTAGCAGAAGCATTACATGTGTCACAAGAAATAATCAGCAGACGTTTACGAGTAATGGGGAAGATCAATAAATTCGGTAAATGGGTCCCACACGATTTGAATGAACGTCAAATAGAAAATCGCAAAGTCACTTGTGAAGTGCTGCTTCAACGCCACGAAAGGAAATCATTTTTGCATCGAATTGTGACGGGTGACGAAAAATGGATTTATTTTGAAAACCCAAAGCGGAAAAAATCGAGGCTTTCACCTGGCGAAGCCGGTCCATCAACACCAAGGGCAAATCGCTTCTGCAAGAAGACCATGCTCTGTGTCTGGTGGGACCAGAGCGGTATTGTGTATTATGAACTCTTGAAGCCCGGCGAAACCGTTAATACACAACGCTATCGCCAACAAATTATTAATTTAAACCACGCATTAATCGAAAGACGACCGGAATGGGCCAGAAGACATGGCAAAGTGATTTTGTTACACGACAATGCGCCGTCTCACACAGCAAAAGCAGTGAAAGACACCTTGAAATCGCTTGGATGGGACATCCTTCCGCACCCGCCGTATTCGCCAGACCTGGCGCCATCTGACTATCACCTCTTCGCATCAATGGGGCACGCGCTCCCAGAGCAGCACTTCAGCAATTTCGAGGAAGTTGGAAAATGGCTCGACGAATGGTTTGCCGCAAAAGACAAGCAGTTTTTCTGGCATGGTATTTATAAGTTACCTGAAAGATGGGCGAAATGTGTAGAAGCCGATGGCCAATATTTTGAATAAAACAAAGATTAATTTCCCTTGAAAATTACGTGTTTTTTCTTACCAAAAAACCGGAAAAAACTTATGCATACACCTGGTATTGAATAAATGAGAGCACTTGCAGTTGTACTGCTTGTGTGCTGGAGATTTAATGTCACAGGCCGTGATGCAGTCAGCGCTACAGAGCACGGCAAAGTGAGCTTGAGGATGCACAAATGAGTGGAATAAATTCACAGTACTTTCCCAGCAAGCTTAGTTGGGGGAAAGTTCAGTGAATTAACAAGAACACACGTAATTGTATTAATTGGATGAGCAACAGGTAGTGTGAAAAACGTGGTGCAGCTCGCGCTGCAGAGCACGTCAACGGGTGAGACCTTTATGTTGATGTACCGATGAGTTTTCCACTCCTCACCGTCATTGAATTACGATCAATTGTAACGGTGTACTCTTGCCTGAGTTTTGAGTCCTCATGAGCACGAATATGTTGAGAAGATCCAGTTTGATGAAAAGTCCGAGCGAGTGTACCGAGGATGTGTGCGCTGTCCCAGCGGGTTTTCACAGAAGTGTTAGATTTTGCAATATGGCTGCCTGATACAAAAGCGTTGTTGAGCGCTGGAGTCAAATGAGTGAGATAGTCGGTGAGCGAAGTCGAAGTAAAGCGAGAGAGACAACCTCTCGCTTAACGCAGCATGCATGCGAGGCGCAGCCTCGGCTCTGCGAGGCCCTGCCTCGGCTCTGCGAGGCCCTGCCTCGTCTATCTCCGGCATAGCCGAACGCAGCGTGCTACACCGCAGCAACAGGTCGACGCACCGCGAATATCGATCGCCGTGCGCCAGCTGATTAGCCAACAACGGGTTATCTTCAATTGTATGCATATAATAGAGGCAATGGACTTGGAAATCGGCCTGAACAGCTACAACATGTGCCTGGAGATAGACAAACAGCGCATAAAGCTTGCAGAGAGATCGCTGTCTGAAGTGGTAAAAGAGGCAAGAATCGCTTCAAGATTAAGCAGAAAAAAAAATGCAAGAGCAGGATGATAATCTGGAAGGCCAATTGTATGGTGCATGCATCGCATATTAAAGGTATTGCAAAATTATTCATGATTTCCTACTACTCAAAACTTCAAACGCTTTTATCTCAAAATTGCATTTTTCAAGTTAGCCGGAAACAAAACTCAGATAATTTTCAACCGATTCACTTGAAATTTTAAATATGTCTTTAAAAATACATTGTCTATGGAAGTACGTAGGATTTTTTTATATTCCATAGTTCATTTGTTATTACTAATTTTCTAACGATTTTTCGGCAAATTTTCCACTTGTCACTTTAAAAGTGCGCAATTTGGCCAAAAATCAATATATGGAAACAATCCTACGTACTTCTATAGCTGTTGTTATATATAATCGAAAAAAATTCGTTGACTCATCATAATTAAAAAAATTACAGGAGCTGTTTGTCCGGCCGTGGACCCTGGCAAAACGGAGACGTCACCGCAAAAACGTTTTTGAAATTAATCGTTTCAAAAAAATTATTGTATACAGTCACTGATATGCATGATAAACACCCTTTTTGTAATCTCGATTTATTTTGTAGTTTTTCTGAAAAAAAATCCCCAAAAAACTTATTTTTTCAACCTCTAGAGTGGCATAACCCCTTAATACAATTTTGACAGCAAGCGACGAAACCTTTTCCAAATCATTTTCAGTTTCGGCTCGTGCTGGTAGAGTTACCTGGAGTACTCGCTGCGTCCCTTTCCTAGAACCAGCGCTATCCGCTTCTGAATTTCGCATTCTTTTGTTTATCGCAAGCATGTGTAGCTTCAGTGTTTTCTGTGTTTGGCTTCCGTCATTGCCGTTGCTTGCCCATAGTCTGCGTCATCTGGCGTATTTCTCCGTTTGTCGCCGTACTGCCTACTGTTGTTGAACTGCTGTCACTGCATCTGTCGTTGACCACTTTCTTTTTTTCTCCTTAGCCTCTTTCTACACTGCTTCAAGAAGTGTCCCCTTTTCTTACAATAGTTGCAAATAATATGTCGCAGAATTTCGAACTAATTCCACTAATGTCGAAATTATTAATGCAATTCGACATTATTTCTCTTTTTGCTCGTCGCGAGGCCGCTCACTCACAGGTAGGAAGAATGTACTGATGCACGAAGTGTGTCGTGATAAACGGCCTTACGGCCTAGTGCATTAGTTTGCTTACTCATCAATTTTGTGAAAGGTAAAGAGTAACAACTGAATAACAGACTGTCTCAATTTTCACACCAACCTGATCGGTTGATCCCGGATCGGACTCGCCCAAAATATAACAGTCTTGACTGACATACGAGAGAGAGAGAGAGAGAGAGAGAGAGAGAGCGGTTAATTCCTATTAAAGACTTGAGATATAATAGTACATTATTGAATTTAACTGTAACACATGCAACGTATGGCAATATCGCGACTCAAGACCGTAAATTATAATAAAGAACTAATTTATTTATCATTGCAACTTCAGTGTTTTCACTCTCGTTCGCATGAGTTCTAACTTTTCAACGGCAAACGATCCCAAAATACTAACTTTTGTTTAAATATTGGGTCTGGGAAAAAGTTCGTGGCGTTTTTTTTTTTAGTAATATTCAAGTAGTTTTCTTATAGGGTGAAAATGAATTTATTTAAACCAAACATGCTTTATTATTATCCACAATGTTTCGCCATTTTTCGGGTAGAGTCATGATGCCATCGGTGAAGCACTTCTGTGGTTTCTGGTTGAAAAACTGAATTAAGTGGTTTTCACAGGCTTCATTTGAAAGCAGCTTAATTCCATTGAGAGAGTTCTACAGAGATCGGCATAAGTGATAGTCAGAGGGTGCTATGTCTGAACTATACGGTGGATGCATCAAAACTTCCCAACCAAGCTCTCGCAATTTTTGACGGGTCATCAAAGAAGCGTGTGGTCTGGCGTTGTCATGACGGAAGACAACACCTTTCCTATTAATCAATTCGGGCCGTTTCTTTCAATTGCTTGGCGTAATCTCTCTAGTTGTCCACAGTAGAATTGAGAATCAATTGTCTGACCAACTGGAAGTAGCTCATGGTGTACGATTCTCTTCCAGTCCCACCACACACACAGCATCACCTTTTTCGCCGTCAATCCTGGCTTCGCGAACGCTTGTGACGGCTCACCATTTCTGGTCTACGATCTTTGACGCTTCCGATTGTCATACGTGATCCATTTTTCATCACCGATTATGACACGTTTCAGAAATGGCTCGATTTCATTGCGTTTCAGCAGCGCATCGCAGATGTTAATTCGGATTATCATGTTTTTCGCGCTCAACTCATGAGGAACCTATACATCGAGTTTCTTTTTGTAGCCAGCCGTGTGTAAATGGTTCAAAACAGTTTTGTGGTCAATACCTAGCTCCATACCAATATCGACATTGCTGATATGCTTATCTTGCTGGAATTTTTCAAGAATTTCATCAGCTTATTCAGTGATTGGACAACCAGAGCGTGACTCATCTTTCACATAAAAATTACCAGACCGAAAGCGAGCGAACAATTTCCGCGCAGCAGATTTTGATAAAGTACCTTCACCGTACACAGCCCAAACTTTTTCACAAGCCTGCACAGCGTTTTTCCCTTTGTCGTAATAATATTGCAAAATATAGCACAGTTTTCATTACTTTTCTCCCTTCTCAAATGCAAACAACCTTCCAAACACTGCACTAATTTCGATGTTTATACACTCAAAGTAACGCTCGAAGTGTCACCTTTCCAACAGCGTTTAGTGGTGTCGCTGCGATCTGTGTTTCCTAACTTATTTGCAATCGATGCCATCTATCGGGAAAAACGCCACGAACTTTTTCCTGGACCCAATATTTTTCCTGTCACCGTATTATCATTAAATACGCGTCGAACGGCATAATATTTTGGTGGCAGTAGTGGGATCCTGCCTAAGTGAACGTGACACGCCAGAGAGATTGGTGCAAATTAGTGACATTGCATTTCGAGGAGTTTGTGTTGACAGAAAAAGGTATCTGGCATGTCGTGTGAAATATCCGCGTCGAAGCCATTGAGAGCGGTGAAGAAAGCCGGTTGTGTCTGACGTTGAAGTGCAATCTATAGCCGGTGCAATTCAGTGCATTAGAACGTAAATTGTCGAAGTTTCGGTTCGACGTAGTACGTCGAGATGCGGACAGTAACGCACAAGTGTGCAGGGAAGTGCCAAAGGGGCAATTGCAGAAGCCGTCGCGTGAATGTTGGCGACGCATCAAAGGACGGGAACCGGGGTTAACCGGCTCAAGGGACAACGACGGAGGGAAGGATGCCAGCAACCATTATCGGGAGACAACACGGCAACAGGCGAACGTCACCTCAAGACCAGAAGCGATATGGCCAGGATCGACTACCAGAACATATATCTGTAAGTGACGGTTACCATACTATAACAATATAAAACCTGTAACAAAACCAGTAAAGCCGCGCACGTAGATGCGGGGGTAGGTACGGTTGGAATAAAGAAATTTATTCCTCGCTTGCAGGTTCTGAAAATAAATTCTTATTAATACGAAGCGCCGTACGGGCCCGAAACGACATGCCGGGTGACAGAGACGCCAGATGTGCATGTAGGGGAAATTCGTCAGATTCCACATTACTTGCCGAAGGTGTGGACTCCGCGACCAGCCTAGTAGCAGCGATTGGGGACATCGCAAACGAAACGCGTAGAGCATTACGACAACTCTCGCCGACGGGACGGATTCCCACTGAAAGACAGAGATTCTTGCTGCTTGGTTAACAGCTCAGTTTGGGGTAAATTCGGATAGGGGCACCTCTTTCAGGGATTACAACGGTACCCAGGTGAACCAAACAAACAAGGTGGCTGCAGGTGGGATAACTCTGTATTAAAATGTCACCGATGCCATGGTGAACGACGAGATTGTGCATCTCAGAATCATAGACCGGGTAGGCTATCCGGCGGCGAGCGAAACGACAACGTGACCGCTGCCAAACCGAATTAGGAAACGACATGAAGCGCTCGAGAGTAGACAGTTTGAGCTGAACAGGGTCTGCTGCTGCTGCTGCTGCTGCTGCTGCTGCTGCTGCTGCTGCTGCTGCTGCTGCTGCTGCTATCACTCGCGTGGTAACATGAGACACCGCTGCAGTTTCGAAAATAATGTAGGTGTAGGTCGTGTAGTAACTCGGGATTGCCGATAAATTCGCCTGGCATTTGTATCGCTCGAGAGCTTAGTAAAGTTAGATCGACTGACGGGTTTTTTTGCGTTTTCTAGCCCGTATAGCACCAAACTCAGCGATATTGGAAATGGACATTTTTCTACCGTCATGGAAACAACACCGTTACGATCCCATGTCATTTTTTTCCGGCTGCACTGCGATCAAATTGCGAAGCAGCGATATTCTTTTAGATAAAAACTTTTTTTGTACGCCTTTGTTGGGGAATCAACTGATATCGACCTGCTGCTACTAGGTATTGTGCTGCTCTTGGCTGTCGCGCAAGCAGCCGGGGCAGCGTATCGTAGGCATGCTACTCAAGCGAGAGATCGTGGTCTCTCTCGACCACGTAGTAGTCGAATTCTCTTAGTAGAAGTAGTAGGGAGAACTGCGAGACGATGTATGTTATCATGAGGAATAAGCATATTCTTTCTGGTATGTGTTATAACTCATGTAGTCCAAGACAGGTGCAAGAAGCACAAGTTGCTGAAATTCGACACAGTACTCGACGATGATATTTCTCTTTTCATTCGAATTGCCGTTTTTGACTGCTAATCGCCAAAGAATTGTCGGGTGCCGCTGAAGTTGATTCCTTTGCACGTTGTTCAGATTTACGTTTCCCTGTAAAAAGTTTAGCGCACACTCGCATATACCAGGTCTATAAATATGAAACCGGAATTTTTGTATAGAAAATACACGTTTATTGTATGAAAATGATAAAAAATATTTTATTAGAAGTATTGCCCATTGCTAGCTATACATTTTTCCCACCTGTCTGACAGTTTGTGGATGCCACGCCAAACAAACTGTTGCTCTTTTGAGGCAAACCAGTCACCGAGCTATTTTCGTACATTTTCGTAAGAAGTAAAGCGCTGCTCAGCAAGTGCGTGTCCCATCGATGCAAATAAGTTGTAATCGGACGGAGCCAAGTCTGGTGAGTAAGCCGCATGCGAAAGTATTTCCCAACTAAACGCCTCAATCGTTTCCTTGACCAGTTTTGCTGTGTGTGATGGTGCATTATCTGTTTTAAATATCTATTATATGTTTATCTATTAATGTTTCATTATCTATTATAAGCTTCATTCAAATCGATCATTTGTTGTCGGTAGCGTTCAGTATTAACGGTTTCGCCAGGTTTTAGCAGCTCATAATAGATCACACCCTTCTGATTCCACCAAACACAGAGCATTGTCTTCCGTCCATAGCGATTTGGCCTTCCAGTCGATGTCGATGGTTCGCCTGGAGTTACTCATGATCTTTTACGCTTAGGATTCTTAAAATATATCCACTTTTCATCGCCAGTCACAATTCGATGGAGAAATGACTTTCTTTTGTACCTGGCGAGCAGCATTTCGCAAGTGGTTTTTCGGTTTTCCTGCTGTCTTTCATTCAGTTTATGTGGTGTAACGGTAATTTTTATCGCTAACATATATTTTTATTTATCGTGGGGATTTGAGCTCGATCACATAACTAATTAATTCAGACTTCATGGTGTGGATAGTGATGCTTTATTAGGAGAAAACAGTTTCATAAAAAACGTCACTTTTCAATTACGTTCACTTGAATGTTGCGTAATGATATTTTTAATCTCGTGATTCCAGCGATTATTTCTGCAATTATTATATTATTTCGGGTGCACAAATTCTTGGTATTCCGCGGAAGTCTGTTATGTTTTTGTACAACGGTATCACTGTATACTCGATGCGCAGATATATCGTACCACGAGCCATTTTGCTTCGCACTCACTCCTTCGATAGAGTGTATCAACTCTACTTACAATTCTTTCTCTTTCACTCTTATTCTGCTTTCTCTCGCTCCTCGTCAAACGGTATCACTGTATACCTATTGCATAAGTATTTCGCTTCACTAGCTATCTTGCTATGCATTCGCTCCTTTTATAGAGTGTATCAACTCTACTTACAATTCTTTCTCTTGCACTCGTCTTTCGCTCGAACACACTTTATCCTTTATACTTTCCTATGCGATATTTGTTTATTCATATTCCTTAGTCCTATGCATCTTAATTTTACCTATTTCTTATCCTCTACGTTTCCTAATTCTATATTCTGCTCTGTATTGAGATTCGGGAATTCCTACGATTATTTTATTATAATTTCTTCTTATTTGAACATAAATTCTCGGTATTCTCGGGCTCGTACCTCGATGGTGCGTTGACGCCAGGGTATTCCCTCGCTACCCACACATACACCGCCTCACGCACACGCTCACTACTTGGACAGAGTGTATAAACTCTATTTATAATTCTTTTCTCTTTCTCTCCCTTCCACTCATACGATTTTTCGATTCTCGTTTATCTCGTAGGTTTAAAGACCAGTTTATTTGATTTATTCCTTGAATCTGTCCACTTGATTCGATGCACTCATTTTCCTATAACTAATCCATTCCTTAATACCAAATACTTAAAATCTACTCGCTTAATAGTACTAATTAGACCTAGGCACGTGTTCGATTCACTTATAGTTTTGTTGAATCACGATATTCGACAAAACTTCTCACTAATTAACTGATGATCTCGATAGATCTCGAGATTTCTCACGTTTCTTCTCTATTTCTTCTAGATATTACTCACTCGTTTTTTTATGCTTCTCTCCGAGCAACCACCGACTCTACAAATCGTATTTTTGACAAATCACCCTATCTTCGCTTCTAATCTTTCGTTATTAATTTTGACTGTTCTTTTCTTGGTGCATGATGCCACAACCAGAAGAGCAAGAGAGCTCCTCTCTCCCCGCACCGTCCTTTTATAGGCCTCCCCTTGCCTCAGTCCCCTCTGCCTATTTTTCATCATTATTTCAAAATTTACGCATATCGACGGCTTTTTCGAACCTTCGCTGCCGTGCTCACCGCCTTCCCCTCGCCTCCCAGCAAGGCCAGCCGGTCGCTGACCTGCTGTTTATGTCAGCGAGGGAATCTCGGAGCGGCGACAGCTCTAGTTTTTCTGTCCGGGGCGATGGCCTATTGCCCGCGAACATCGGTACACTTGTACCGAGTCTATCTCTCGATATTTCCGAATATACATCTGGCTCTTATAGCCGTTTGGAAATATAATCAATCGTGCTAGCGCATGTAACTATGTTACAGTGGAACCCATTTTCCCATCTTCTGGATCTTTCCCATGGCTTTCAAACGTATGGAGACGGCTTCTTGTGTCACATTTAATTGATCCGCGAGTTGTTGTTGCGTTTGAGCGTCATCCTCATCCAACAATGCTTGCAATTCGCTGTCTTCAAACTTTTTCGGTGGTCTTCCACGTTCGTCGTTTCTCACGCAAAATCGCCACTTTTTAAATTTTTAAACCACTCAAAGCACTGTGATTTACCAAGAGCATGCTCACCGTAAGCTTCGACAAGCATTCGATGCGATCCTGCAGCAGCTTTCTTCAAATAGTAACAGAAAATCAATGCTGTCCGCAAATCGTAGTTTCCAGGCACAAAATTTGACATGTTCAACGCTATTACAAACTATGCTGTTGTATGAAACTTGTATTGTTGTGAGTTGAAACTCTTCGTCAGAGATATCAAGGAAATGGCGCCAATGACGCGGTTTGACGGTAACTACATTGACAGCTAGGGCCATCTATGGGCAAATTCCGGTTTCATATTTATAGACCTGGTACATCGTACAAGCGCTATATCTGCTTTGCGAAAAAATTGCTCGTCGTGTCTCTTGCTTCAGATAACACAGTACCTGCAATATAATTATTTTCTTTTCATCTTCATTGCTTCTTGAGGCACATAAACCTAATGATATGGGTTGTCAGAGAATATACAGGCACGAAATCGCCAATTATGAGGCGTCGATTGTTTCAAGTCGAATAATAGATAACCGTGCGGTGTAGCTGTTGCATCGAAATATAACTCCTGCAAAAATATCGGATTCTCGGGTCATTCCTCGCACGCTCATTTAGCGTTGAATCCGCGCGATCTCGCGGATTTTTGAAACCAGCGATATTGAGAAGACTCAGCATGCTTATTCTAGCTGATGAGGTGCACGCTGCCTCTTATCAACTCGCAGCAGCAGGCAACAACGAGGCCGAGGTCGAGACTGCACACCTAAACAGAGATTTAATGCTCACGGCGGAAAACGACATCGGCGAGGGAAAGGGGGTGGAAGATGAAGAGGACGAACAAATGCAAAACGACGCACAAGTAGAGAGTAAACGTCATTCCGGCGGATTTCAATCCCCCGCAGAGATAGTATAGAAAAAGGAGAATCCATTTTAATGGTGATCGTTAAAATGATGAAAATTCTTGAAAAAATGTATTATGACTCTGCTCATCCTGCATCTTATTTTCGAGCACAAAATTTGGATCAGATAGATTAGACAGTGGTGACAAAAATGTTTTACCATGGCTCGCAACACTGGATTCACACACATACTCGCACGCAGTAGCAACCATCACGCGAAGCCATAGTAAACTGATCGAGGTAAAGAATTTATCGGGGGTCCACATCAGAAAATTCTAAACGAAAAGAATATCGATTTTCGGGCTGCTCCGAACTTCGATATGAGAGTCTCGATTGCCGAGCGCTTTATTCGGGCGATGAAGTAACGAATGTGGCGTTATTTTACATTCACGCGAAATAAGCGTTACATCGATGTTTTACAAAATTTTTCATATGTTTATAATCACACTCAACACGTCGTAACGCGTATTCCGCCGAGCGAAGTGACCCGAGAAAATGCCTCTATAGCCCGAGAACATCTAGCTCGGCGTTACGAGCTTAATGCGAAAAAGCAAAGAAGCCTAAATCCAGTATCGGTGACTTGGTGCGTATATATACTAGTATATTGTAACGGAACGCCATGACAGCGACCCGCTACTAGAATAAAACCTTAATACCACCAACACATCCTACAACTAATGGAAAAAACAAAGAAATCACTAGAAAGTGGTTATCTAATTTACAAAACGAGCAAAAACCGGGCATACAAGCACCAACTGGAGGAGGAAAACATAGTAAGGAAGTAGGTACACACGATCAACCGCGGGTACCCACCCTAAACAGCATGGCGTCAGAAGTAGGCCCCACCTAACTCAAAACTACCATCAAAACAAACACAGCTCGCAAGATGCAAGCAAGACGAAAGGCAGGACAAACAGCAGTACCACGCGCTAGAAACACCCGCCCTACTAGAAGCAAGCGGCACCACGCGTAACAACAAACGCCTGACCAGGCAAAGAGTACACAGTCGGCCCTACCCTATATCCAACCATACCACATAGCCGATTACGCGCTAAGAACGCCACAGTACGGCGAAACGACAAAAAAATTAGTGGAACTCTTGAAATTCCACAAATTCTCAAGAGAAAACGACAGGGTGACTTCACATGAAGCCTCACCACATATCCCCACACAAGGATAAAGTATTAACAACAGAATAATAGCATAAAACAAGCCAAAATATAACAAAACTCAATTAACAAATTGAAATAAGGGCAAGCCCTACACGGATAAACTCACGAAAGCAAGAACCACATAAAAATCAAGGAGGAACATCTAAAAAACACATCTTGAAGCACCAAATTTGCAATAATTAAACAAGTCCAGCAAATTTCGAACCAGAAGTTAGACAGGAAAAAACATACAAAATATAAGTAAAACTACACATGACAAAAGTAGTAAAAAACATTAATCGAACTACAAAAAACCCTCAAAAGAAGTTTGATCCTCCTGCGGGTAGAAATTTAACATAGACCAACTAAAACTCAACCTCGCTAGAACCTCGGTTCAAATTCTGAAAAGACAAAGTCCGGCTAAATATAGAAAAATAAGATATAACGGTACACCGACACACCACCCCGGACCTCCCTCACCTAGTGATTGAAGTGCGACAAACATCAGGTGACCTACCACAAAACACCCCCCCCCCCGGGGGGGGGGGGTCCGTCCACTAACCTATATAAACCGTGACAGGACAAGACTCCAGGCTCTTGTCAAAATTCATAAGTCAAGACGAAGTGCTGCTCGACAGCCTACCTAGTAGTTAAGATCACTCGTAAAATCTACATGTAAAAGATACGCGTTCTTTCGATCAAACCGATTCCCCTGCACTGCGCTTGGCCGTCAGTTGAGTAAACGAACTCATCAAGATACTCTGTGAGGAGTAAGGCTCCCCTGCACTGCGCTTGGCCGCCCCTACTCACAGCGTCAGGGCACACTCCACTAACGGGTTCCCACGCACGGCGTCGTGGCTATCCATCTCTTAGAGTGTGAAGAAGCACGAGTGACACAAGGTCAAGGGAGTGGCATCCCGACTAAGTGCACCGCGCACTAGATTCGTAGGATGTACCTGCGTGGGTGGGACCACGTCAGGGCCAGCACCAGCTACCACCTGTAACTTACGAATACCTCGGCTGCACAATCATTAAGAAACCGAATCGGAAGCCTCTTAATGGCACGATAAGGTGGCTTAATTGATCGTGAATAAAGGCTTCAGTATCCGGGGTACAGGAAGAGTTAGCTGGTCATAGCTGCGAACCCGGTGTCTTGTGCGAACAGCGAAGCTATAGCTAGGGACCCAAACAATAACAAAGACGAGTCAGATAGGTAGGTAAACTCACACACACACACTACCTCACAGTACGACACTCGCGATTCCACTATAAGCTCACCGCGTAAACGTCAGTAGGGCGGAGCCTCGAAAGGCAAATCACACGGTTACTCCTATCTATGGAATGTCAAAATAATAAATCACCAGTTAAACGTCCGATGATTCAAAACAAAGGCCGACCGGTACGTCTTACGACGGTACCACGGAACGCCCCATATGAGGACAAGCACAGGCAGTAGTAACTAAGCAGGCCCCACCCCTGTAAAATCAAATAGACACAGGCGGAAACGAATATACCAATGAAAGGAAGCTCTGCATAGAATGTATCCTGAACTCCACGTATGTAGGCTTAGAAAATCGCGTATTAGCACACGCAATGACCCAAAAATAGCCAAATTGAGTATTCAAGCTCCGTAAAGGTGATATCTAATCACTTTACGAATAATCGAGTCCGACCCAAAAATAACCTGGAATTATTCCACATACGTAGTTTTAGAAAATCGCGCATTAGCAAACACCATGACCCAAAAGTAGATAAATTGAGTGTTAAGCTCCGTAACGGTGATATCTAACCACTTTACGAATAATCGAGTCAGAACCCAAAATAACCTGGAATTATTCCACATATGTAAGTTAAGAAATCGCGTAACGCAAACGCGAAATCCTAAGTAGAAAATTGAGTGTTAAGCTCCGTATGCACGAGATCTCATCGTCATACGAATATAGAGTCCAAACCTGAACATGGGAGTTCATCACACATCTGGAATTACCGTTGAGCATAGATAACGGCAGTACGCGATTTTAAGTTAAAATCGGAGATCGTCCTCCTAAACCATCAATCTCCATTCCAGTCTCCTCACATAATATCACAAATAATCAACGCCTTAAGCACAACAAACATAAAAAAAATTACCCTACAAACATAAAAAGACCAATGATGGAAGGCTAACGAACCGCATGTCCCCCACGGACCGATGCAACTCAACAAATCCAAACTGAGGTCTCTTAACAAACAATAAAAAGAGAAATAACAATAGAACCAACCATTGATAAAACCTATAGCAACAATACACACTCCTCTTCCCATCCAGCCCAGAGCATGAACCGGTTTCGAACAAACAATCCTCTCCCTACGATCTCGGAAGGATCTCCCTCGAAATAAAACAAAAACTACGCGATTTCACTCATCCGCTTAAAAGACGCGCATCGTAGCGAAAAATTAAAGTGCATAAAATCGCGAAACGTTTCAATATATATATATATATATATTATATATTATATTTAAAACATATATTTGAAACGATCTGAATAACGATACTATTGACGCTATTTTCTACGAGGCAGAATTATCGCGGGTACGAGTGCCTCCGTCATCTGAGAAGACGATGAAGAAGAGGAAGAGCGTTCGGAATCACCGTCACTCATAAATATGAGTTCCAAGCATAGCTGTTTCTTTGCCGTACTACCGAGTAACGGTAGCATGCAGTATTTTCCGCATAATTCGACGGCGAAATTTATTACAAAACTATCGCGTCAAATACGTTTGCATGGACAATAGTCTGTTTCTCTTGTGGAAATTGCTTATACGATAACTCTTTTACACGTTCCTACTGTAGGAAATTTCGTATCTTTTGAGGATGGTGATTATGATTCATTGGGTTAAAATCTTTCTTAGCGGAGACGTGTAGATGGACACCAAGTTCCATCTGATGTATATCGCTTTATAGATTTTCCTTTTCGAGAGCATAAATAAGTTACTTCGCGTGGCTGGTCATCTGCGCTTTAAATCACTTCCGAGCGGTCAGGTCGAAGTTGCTCGCGTATGCAACGATCTACGATACGGCGACTTTCGCGTATCGCCCGCTATCGCAAGGCTACTCGGATTCGAGGTCGGTCGGTCTGTAATGATAGAACTGCATAGCGAATACACGGGGTCAATGCCGCATCGCTCACCGGCGCTATGCTAGGCAGTATGTTTGGATACGGCGATATCTGCGAGAGTTATAGTATAGGCGATGTACAAACTCTGCTCTTACGAATCCTCCCATTCATACAGACGACTTTCAGTACGCTTCCATAAAAATTAAGTCGTTTGCGGCGTCGCGATATATACCTCTCTTGCGCATCAATTTACATACTATCGAGATCAATATAAGAGACGAATTTGGTAATCGTATACCATTCGAACAGGGATCGTTGACTGTAACAATACATTTAAACAGGTCCCACGATTAATTCCTTCGCTATGGATGATATTGATGGTGTGCAGCATGGATGGGGCCTTCGCGGGTACGGCGGTACTAGCCATGTTTATATTGTAACGTCTAATCAACGAGGACATGGTATCAGTAGCTTTCGTGAAGGCCTGTTTCGCCGAGTATTGCCACTTTTAAAGAGGGGTGCTAAAGCAGTTGGAAAATAGGCATTGCGTGCTAGTGTAAACGTAGCAGGCCATATCCTCGATAGGAATATAGCTTTGAAAGATGCTATTCCCGAGAGAGCGCGAGAATCCGGCAGTAATCTCAAACGCACGGCCTCTGAAACAATTGACACTCTCATGCAGGGGTCCGGTTATACGAGGGTCGATCAATTAGTACCCGTGTTTGAAAACAGGTGGCGTTGCTAAGGGAAGTTGATATTACCACCGTCTACTGTCATCTGTCAAACGACACTATACTAAATTTCAGACTACTTCACAGGTTTGTTTTTTTTTTTGGCAGCCAGTTCTATCACTGCTATTTCGTGTTTCTCGATAAAATGGAAAAGGGCAATATCGATCCGTAATTCGTTTTTTATTTTTGAATGGAAAAACATGCGAAGGAATAAAAGCCAAGTCGGATGCTGTCTATGGGGACCCTTTACCATCTATGATAGAAACATACGGCTGAAGTGAGTGTGGTGCCGTGATTTAGGCGTACTGTAATTCGTGCAAGTATTTATCTTATTCCCTATGATCGTTATCCATGTACAAGGTGATCATTGGCTTAAACGTTCGGTTAACTTTCTAGGCGGGGTCTAGCTACTCATGATATGGGGAGACGATAATACAACAAATACTTAATGTTTCCGCCTTTTCTTTTAGGGCTATGTTTATGAATTCCGTCCCATTGTCAGTATGGAGTACCTCGGGGGCACCCTATCGGCAAATTACCAACTTTTCGAACATTTCATTTTGAAGGAGACTATCTCGATATATCGAGAAAACAAGTTCTCAAAAACCAAAATACATGCGTAGCCCGATTTCGTATGCGGGGGAGGGCCGCGAATATCGACACCGTTTAATAGAAACCGCTCCTGATTAAATATATCGCAATGCAGATGGCCGAGCAAGTCTACAGTTTTTCCGACATTTAAAAATTGTTTTCTCTTTACAAGACCCGTATTTTCCGATGTTATATATCCATTTTTCCAGGGGTATCATCGTACCAGAGAACGCTCGTGAGATGCGAATTTTTGGCTGCTGGACCGTAATTCAAAAGTGTTTCTATGTACGCTCGATAAGCGTAGGCATTATTTGGAGGTGAAACTAATTTTTGATTAAGGTATACATCCACCTGATTAAACATAGAATCCAAGAGATTGTTTACAGGGCTGGTACTTACTTTCGATGCTGTGCCCGTGGCATTTTCCATAGAAGGAGATGTTATTTTCACTCTCAGTCTAAACATAGTATTGGCGAGATCGATATACTCATCGCCCTGTCCAGGAATAACAAATTCAATAGGTGAATCATCTGTTAGCGAAGAAATTGGCTTATAATACACCCAATTGGAGCCTTCGATAGTAGTTTGCGTCGATGGGGGTGAAAATAATTCAAGTTCCGATTTAAGACACTCGCACAAGTGCGCATGTAGAAAAGCCATCTGGTTTCAGCTATCCGAAAATATCTATAACCGTTCGTTGACGAGTCTTCTTCTTCTTATTGTTCTTATTATTCTTCTTATTGTTCTTATTATTCTTCTTCTTGTTCTTTATTACTTTTTTCTTTATTATACTTTTATTTTTACGGGAGATACGTCGTGGTTAACGTTCGTTCGATGAATGAGAAGTTCGCGAAATTTTGCGCTTTTTATAACCAGCCCCCCCGCATGAGAGTATCAATTTTTTCAGAGGCTTTGCGTTTGAGATTACTGCCTGATTCTCGCGCTCTCTCGCGAATAGCATCTTTCACAACTATATTTCTATCGAGGATATCACCGACTACGTTTACACCAACGCGCAATGCCTCTTTTCCAATTGATTTAGCGCCCTTCTTTAAAAGTGGTAACACTCGACGAAAAAGGCCCCCGAGAAAGCTGCCGATACCGTGTCTTCGTCCTCAAAGTGTGCAACCAAGTACTCGTATGGGCCAACAACGTCAGGAAGGACGTCAAGGACCATCAACAGAAAGGAGCTGCAGGACACCAAGTCGACAGCACCCGAGAACATCGCCATGAGGACCATCTACCAGATCATCCTTCTGTAAGTGGCGGTTACGTTAAAAACATATTGCCAATATAAGCTAAAGCCAGTTAGGAGAGATATTTGAAAAATTTGAAAATAAATATAATCCACATGAGATATTTCTTTCGAGATTTTGTGGATATATTTTAGAGTTTTGTTCGCCGCGAAATTAGGAACATGCCGGGATTTAGAGGAGCGAAACCGAAGCGCAGAGCCAATACGTTAGAAACTACGATGCCAGGCGAAGGGGTAGACTCCACAAGGTGTGATTTTACGTTAATTCCTTTGCAGGAAGACTGTACCTCGGGTTTCCCCCAACCAGCACTATTAACTCACGTCTGATGGTCGACGGATAATTACTGAAACTAGACCCACCATCCAGACTATACCGCGGCCAAAGGAGCTACCATGACCAGATGTTGTTGCACGGTTGGCTTGGAAAAACCCTGCCCTCTTCATTTCTAAATCATTGAACAAGTTGGACCTGCCCCCTAGTGGGCGATGACTTACTTAGCCAGCACCGGCAATGGGGAGCAATCGAGACCCCTCCGCATCCTCGGCCTGTTACCAGCGGAGGCCACGGGGAGGTGGAGCCATCAGTTATTTTACTCGGTCCCAGCAGGTCACCCGGAAAATATCCAGGTAGTTTCGCCTCAGTGGCTCGGCTGCACCAGCTGACCACTTCCTTAGAGCGGTGGCCCCTGCAACTGCCGATTACAGCCAAGGTAGACTCCACAGCCGGATTAGCTGCTGCCGTAGAGGAAATCGTGTACGAAGCGCGCAGGGCGTTAACAGAGCTCTCGCCGCCGGGTCGAATCCCCGCCGACAGGCAAGAGGCCGTCGCAGGCCGACTGGACGCTGAGTTCGGCGTACACTTACTCAGGGGTGTGGCGTTTTGCGATAACAGTAGTATAGGTAGCGACGACGTGATCATTATGGCTACTGGCGGACGAACGCCTGAACGCCTAGACGAGGACATGGACGAGCGGGAATTCGAAAACATGCAAACGATAGATTGCGTAGGTTTCCCGACAGCTACCGGTACGACAGCACGCTCAGTGACTTCAAGAGTACGAGATCGGTTAGAGGCAATCGACCGGAGTTACCGTGATTTGGTAAGAGCTCGACGGCAGTGCGAAAAGCTGCAGCGCGAGTATGAGCAAGGTCAACGCGAACTCGATCGCGAACTCCAGGGGGCTGAAAAACCCTCAGCAAGACGAAACTTGGCGGATACGTTAAACGAGGTAGGTGCGGAAGAATACGAGCTCATCCGCTCCCTAAGAGAGCAAATAGCTGAGTTCCAGCGACAGTTAGGAGGAGCAGGGATGGAAGACCATCCGCCTCCCGTACAGCCCCTGAGACGCACGTGGTTCGAGGAGACGCAGAGGCCCTCGAATATGCTCAGCCTCAGCCTCGGAATAAAAATGGTGAAAACGTTCGACGGCAAAGACGCAAAGGCATTACCGCTCTTTTTAAAGTCCAGCGAGACGATTTTTCGCAGGGTAGCCGAGGAGGAGCATGACACCCTCCTTGAATTAATCATCATGAGCAAATTAGATGTTGCGGCAGCAAGACAACTGCAGCACAAAACCATCAGTACCCTGGTGCAACTCAGGAGCGAGTTGGAAGCGTTGTACGGACAACGGAAGTTCCTGGCCGCGTTGCAAATAGAGTTCAGCTCCTTCCGGCAGGGACAGAACGAGAACATCGCCTGCGTCTACACGGCAAGAACGGAGAGAATTGCGGTAGACATCACCGAAATACTCTGCGAACCGTTGAAAACAGAGGATCAAAAGATCACCGTCGAAAGTGTCACCCGACGAAGCGCACAGGCCAACTTCGAAAACGGCCTGCACGGCCAGGTGCAAACAAGAGCGAGCTAGCTCAGACGTCACAGCAGCCCTAACGTCAGAAGGACTCAGAGAACAAGACGAAAAAAACAACTGTAACAGCAGGAACTAGTCGAGCGAATACAGACACCCGCCCACTGGAAACGATGAGACTGAAAACTATAACGGCCCAGCAAAGACACGCATGCAAGCTAAAGAAAACGACTACAACTGCTACAGGTAACGTCGCCGGCGTCAAGCGCCACTGCCAGCGACTTCGATATCGTCGCACCGTTGGCCGTGAACGGGGTACTCGCCCTCAAGGCAGACACCGAAGCACAATGCAGCATCATCAAAGAAGACTGTCTCAAACCGGAGACCATGGTGAAAGACTGCACAGTAGAACTGCAAGGGGTGGCGGGCGAAAAATGTACTCCACTAGAAATCGCCAAAATCGTGCTCGAGACACCGGCTCTAAATGTAGAGCATTGGTTTTACATCGTTCCGAGCACCGTGCCACTGAGAGTCAACGGACTGCTCGGAATGGATTTCATTAAACGTCATAAGGCAGATATCTTGCACGGCGAAGTGCTTACGATGTACGGACACTGCATGCCGCTCTTGGATGGATCAGTCAAGATGACTCTGCCGCCACGCAGCGAGACCGTCGCCTATGCCGCAACCAAGAGTAAATTTATCGGACTACTCTCGAAGATGGAACTCGGAAACCGAGTAATTATGGGAGCCTGCATCACGCCGCCGCACGGTAGTAGCTGTGCAGTAAGTCTGTTAAACACTACATAGCAGGCTGTTGAGGTACACCGCCCCGTGCTGGAACTCGAGTCGCTAGAGATAACGGCAGTGGGTCGCGGACTCGAGGCCGCAACGCCCGAAGTATGCACCGTTGGCGCAAAGCGAGGGGCCGATCGCCTCGCGCGACTAGCTCAAGAGCTAGACTCGGAAAATCTCAATAAAGAAGAGCGCGAAGAGCTCGATGAGATTACTAGGGAATACGAAGATGTATTCCACCTGCCAGGGGACAAGCTGCCATGTACACCAATGGTGGAGCACGTGATTCCCCTTAAGGAAGGGGTGTAGCCCATTAAGGTGCACCCATATTGGCTGCCGGAAATCCACAAAAAGGAAGTGGAATGGCAGACCAGTAAAATGTTGACAGAAGGGATCGTCCAGCTCAGCAGAAGCCAGTGGAACCCGCCGCTGCTGGTTGTAGCGAAAAAACCTGATGCAGCCGGGGTGAGGAAAATGCGCATAGTGGTGGGCTTTCGGAAGTTGAACGAAGCCACCATCGGAGACTCATATCCACTGCCCAATATCACCAAAATATTGGACCAGTTGGGACGGGTCCGATATTACACAGTTTTGGATCTGGCCTCGGGATTTCACCAAATCCCGATGGCGCAGCAAGATAGAGAAAAAACCGCTTTTTCTACAACACAAAAAGGACTAGCACCACCGAAAAGGACAGAGCGAGTGACGCAATGGCGGAGCTACCGGTGTGAACACCGAGCAAAGAAACTGCGGGCCGAGCACCGCACAAGCCTGCTGAGGAAGCGAGGCAAAGCGGGGCCGCAGCTCACAAACCTCCAGCAGCACAGAAGAAGACAGCATAATGAAAGAGCGTCGCGACTGCCGCAGTGGCGTAGCCATTCCCACGATCGACGACCGCCTGAAGATATTAAGAGAATACCACGACATCCCCATAGGAGGGCATCAGGGTATCAAGCATACGTTACGTCGAATCTCGACTAAGTACGACTGGCCCGGCATAAGAAGAGATTTGGAGGAATATATTTTGTCATGCGCGTCCTGCCAAAAGAACAAAATCCGGAAAAAGGAACGAGTACCGATGGTGGTTACGGACACCCCATCGAGGGCATTCGAAAAAGTAGCGGTCGACATCGTAGGACCGCTACCAGAAAGCGCATCTGGAAAGAAATACATACTTACGTTTCAGGACGCCCTTACCAAATACTGTGCAGCGATTCCCCTGCCAAACCAAGAGGCTTCGACAGTAGCAAGGGCGCTCGTTGAAATATTAATTTGCCGCCACGGAACGCCGGAAACGATACTGTCAGACCAGGGCACCAACTTCCTCAGTGCGACCTTCAAAGAAATGTGTCGACTGCTGCGAATTAAGAAAATGCAGACAACGGCCTACCAGCCTGAATCGAATGGCGCCCTGGAAAGATCGCACCGCACTCTCGCAGAATACCTGAAAATTTTCATAAGCGAGGATCAAGGAGAGTGGGACGAGTGGCTTCCGTACGCAATGTTTACGTACAACACCACTCCACATACGGGGACCGGTTTATCTCCCCACGTGCTAGTGTACCGTAGCGAAACTGAATTATCGACGGCCGTAAGGCAGGAGCCCCGCGGCACCTATGTGTACGACGACTACGTCCAAGAACTACGAGAGCGATTACGCGCTGCATGGACCGTAGCACGCGACAACCTGAAAAGCGCGAAAAGACGGTCAAAGAATATGTGCGACCACAGCGCACGGGAACAGGAGTACCGCGTCGGCGAACGTGTACTCCTCCGTGACGAGACAGTTCGCAGGGGGCGGTCAGCCAAGCTGACCCCGAAGTGGACGGGTCCTCACGAATATGCTCACGAAATAGTAGAAAAGAGGCCCCCCGTCAATTAGGTAGTCCGGAAGGGACGTAAAACGCAGGCGGTGCATGCCAACCGCCTGAAGCTCTTCATAGAGCACTAAAGTTAAATAAAAACTAAGTAAATGTGGGTTGGGAGCTCCGCAGAGCGCTAGGTGGGGAAATTCAATTAAAAAAAAAATTTTTTGAAAGTAGAAAATATAATAGTTTCAAGATAGTTTGCTCATACAAATCTTAGTAGGAATAATAATCGGTCCCACACGTAGGACAAGTAATGAGGGGCCTTGCAGCAAATAGTCGACGTAATCTGATGAAATCCGAGTAGGGCTCCTCATCGTCGCCGACCCAGGACCCCAAGCCCCACAGGCAGTAAACCGCCCGGCGACAAATCTGCCGGCGGCGGCGGCGGACAGCCAACGATGCCAAGAACTCGTCCGAGAGCCATCGACGACTTCGCCCTGGTACAACGACCAGACAGCTCTGGAAAGATAAAAGAGGAATTTTTATAGAAAAATGTACAAACATTAAAAACCCAAGAGGGTTAGGAAAATACTTACCGTTATCTCCAGCACCTCGGGGGTCAGATCCTTCCCCTTGCATAGAACCGCACCATGTGCCCTACAGACTCGGAATATAACGGTCGACATAATCGCTGATTGCTCGCTAAATGAAGAATGAGCAAAGAAGCTCTCGCGCTACGAAATCCGCGAGGCCGCAACAAAAAGAGGGAGAACTCACGCTTTCCTTCCCTCGTCTGATTGCAGGTTGAGCGCGGCAAGGAGTGGACCAGTCATAGCCACACAGCATCCGCCCGACTACGTCGTCAGCACTTTCGCCAGCGTTCCGGGCATCTACTATGAGAACATAGGAAGCCTTACGATAATGCAATCGACGTGGCGGTTGATTATCAGGCTGGACCCCGCTGCACTAATGCACCGAGAAACGGAGATAAGCAAAAGCCTACAACGTCTGACGGAGCTGTGCGAAGGCGAAACTCGCGTCAACGATATATGCCCCGTCATAAGCGACTCAGTTCTGAGAATGAAGATAAGGATAGAGATGAGGGTATTGACCATATTCGACCTCCTCGGGACGCGCCCCGTCAGAGAGCGCAAAGTATAGTCAAGACCATCACGGGAAACATGGACGCCGCCGACGCACGGAAGCTCCATGAAGAGATGACGCAACTTAGGGCTTCCCACCAGACCCTGAAGGAAGGGCTGAAAAATCAAATCCAAGTCATAAAAACCACGCTCAGCCTATTTAACGAAAGCGCGCATCACATACAGGCTAACGAACAGACTCTGCTGGACCTGATGCAGCATATTAACCGCACGCTCAACGGCGACATATACTACATAAAGAGACGCCAACACTTGGACGAGACGCTCAACGCGATAAGTATTGCGGTCGAACTATTACTCAGCGACGTACAGGAGCTAGTGTGGCTGATGGACGATATAGCCAGCGGTAAGGCCAGAGCAACGTCCCTGCCGCCACGCACACTCGTCACGCACCTCGTCGAAGCACTACCACACCTACCGTCGGGCAGTAGCTTCCCAGTCGCAATAGCACACGACCAAGTGTCAACACTTATGCAACTGGCAAATGCCAGGGCCTACAGCGAAGGCAACGCAGTAGTACTCGTGCTGGATATACCGCTGATCAGGCAGCAACGGTATAGTATACAAAAAGTATATCCTATACCCATGCGAGCTGACAATGGCAGGCACTACTACATAGACGCGACCGAAAACCACTTGGAAATAAATATAGAGAATCGCAAATACCTAAGGATGACATCCGATGACGTAAAAAATTGCAAGGTACTGAGGAAATCATACATTTGCCCACCAACACACCCTACTATTCTGCTTACAAACGACGCACCCTGCGAAGTCCTAATCTATGCGAAAATAGACACCGGTAACGGCGAAAAATGCGCAAAAAGGGTTATCAAAATCACCCATCCCCTAATCGTTCCAATGCAACAGCAAGGACGATGGCTATACATCGCGCCAATCCCGGTGCCCGTAGGAATAAATTGTGGGAAAAGTCTCACTCAGTACGAAATACTGAATAATTCGGGAATACTGGCTTTGGTAGGCGTATGTATAGTAACCGCCTGAGATTTCAGTATCAAAATCATCGGGCGAACGTCGCAGATCATACGGAAAAACTACCTTCCGTCGTTTAATTTTACATTAACGGAAATTGAAGCTCAGGCGCCCCCGACGCAGACCAAGAGGACCATCCTACTACAGAGCGTGTTGCGAGACCCCTAAGAGCTTCGGAAGCTCGGGTCTCGAACCGACCACATCATGGAAACCCTCAATACCGCCGGAGACGGGATGCAGCACATCCACAACCTAAGCTTCTACTCCTTGGGTGCTATAGCATCGATAGACTTGGCTGGCTACGTTCTGTTTAAATATTACAGGTAGCAAAGAAACAGAACACCAATGAGAACGAGCGAGGAAACAACTCCGGCAGCTGCCGAGGTAACCATCAACCTCGAGCCACTCGGACGACAACAGCCAGTGGAACGACTGCGAACCGTGCTGGCCAGGATATGCAATCATTCCCCCAACCGAGAACGACTCGCTCGGCCCGAACGACATTAACAAACGAAAATGAAACATTTTATGTACCGATACGTAACAAATATCTATAAAATCGTATAAAATTGTAAAGGTACGGGAAACCAACTGAAGAAAAAATTTTTTAGAAAAATTTTTCCTTTTAAGGAGGGAGCGATGTTGTGTCGCGGAATATTCCACTTCACTTATTCTCAGGAATGATCCATAGCTGACACAGCTAGATATAGAATTCTAAAAGATAGAACTCTTACAAGACAGGATGCGAGGTAGACGCCGACGCAGCATGAGACGACTCGCTAGGCAATCTACGATTCGCTAAAGCTAAACCTGACAACTAAGGGATGTTTGCAAACACAGTTGCTAACTGCTTTACTAAAATCAGAATCAAATTAGACTCAACAGAGAACGGTTGGTTCCTCGTCAAATGCTCGTAATTACGAATTATTGTACATTCCTTTATTGACTTTTTTATTCCTTTATTGACTTTTAGATAAACAACGGAAAGTTACCGTTGCCTATAATAAATACTTCCATTTATATAAATTCGCGTTTTCATCGATAACTCGAGATCCATCTCCTTATCGGCAAACGATCCCAAAAAATAAGAACTTTTTATATTATACCGAATAATCCAATTACCCGGTACCGGCATAACAGTGTACACATACTACTTATATCGTTTTATATTACATGCAGGCAAACTGTACTGATTACTCATGCGTGTTTTATAGCACCTCTTAAAAAACCATAGGCGCCAAAGGAAAAGAAAAAAGACAAACCTTCGATGAAATCTTCGTTGTATGATTTTGAGAGACAGCAACACGAACAATTGAACGATGATAAATCGACATGAATTCACGAGTCGAATTTATGTGTTACACAATGCGTATGTATGACATATCTGGATATCACAGTTATAGAGAACGATTGTGCCAACTGTGGTAAACGTGGATTCGTGTTTATCGATGATCCTGTTGGGGAGCTCGTGAAATTGGCATTATCGCAAAAATTTAAAAAGACCATCTGTATTGCTCATAATGCGAGAGGTTTCGACGCGCAATTTATTCTATGGCATTAAACATCGTATACGGCAGCCACTCGTCCCAATTTTCTTGATCCTCGTCTATGAAACTTTTTAGGTATTCAGCGAGGGTGCGACGCGATCTTTCCAGGGCGCCATTCGATTCCGGATGGTAAGTTGTGGTTCGTATTTTTAAAAATCCTTATTAATCGACACATCTCCTTGAAGGTTGAGCTGAGGGGGTTGGTGCCCTGAACCGATATAATTATTTCCAGCGTTCCGTGCCGGCAAATTAATTTTTCTACTAGTGCTCTTGCGACTGTCGACGCCTCTTGGTTCGGCAGTGATATCGCTGCACTGTATATCGTAAGCGCGTCCTTGACAGTAAGTATATATTTTTTCCCAGAGGCGCTTTCAGGTAGCGGTCCTACAATATCGACCGCAACTTTTTTGAATGACCGTGATGGGGTATCTGTTACCACCATCGGCACTCGTTCCCTTTTCCTGATTTTGTTCCTTTGACAGGACTCGCAGAACGATATGTATTCTTCCAAATCCCTTCTTATGCCGGGTAAGTCGTACTTGGTCCGGATCCGATGTAATGTACGCCTTATACCCTAATGTCCTCCTATGGGGGTGTCGTGATATTCTCTTATTATTTTCAGGCGGTCATCGATAGAGGGGCTGGTTACGCCACTGCGGCATTCGCTATACTTCATTGTAGCGCTGTCTTCGTTCGCACTGCTGGAAGATGTCGGCTACGGGCCCCGCCGTGCCTCGCTTTCTCGGCAGACCTTTGCGGTGCTCTGTCTACAGTTTCGACGCTCAGTGTGCCCACCGGTAGTTCCGCCGTTGCGTCGCTCTCTGTCTCGAGCGGCCTTGCAAGCTTTGCCTGCCGCGGCCTTCCGCGCCTCGCGGGTCCGCCATACTGTGCTGCGCTCACTCTGTCTTTTTCGGTGATGGTCGCAGTCTTACTAGTGATTTTCTCTGCTAGCGTGCGTGGTCTGCCCTTTTCCCGACCGCACGGCTTCGCGGCAGTGCTGTGGGGGGATCAGTTGAGCAACATGCATGCACGCTGGTGATTCTCTCTGTCATCTTCTGAAGCATTGGCAGGCGCTGCCTCTCGCTCTGCCACGTCGCTAAGCTTGCTCGGGGTATTCTCGGCTCTCCGCTTTGTGCGGCTGTCCGTACCCGGGCACTTGCTGTCCTTTTCTGTCTCGTGGGCGAGTTCGACCTCTCGCTCCGACGAGCTACCGCGCCTGTAAGGGGTATCTTCGGCCTCCGCTTTGTGCGGTCATTCGCTGTGCCGAGTTGCCCCATCCTGCTGTCCTCTTCCGACCCACAGAGTACGTTCTTTGCCGTCGCTTGGGCCCTTGTAGTAAGGAATTTACGGCTTAGCGCATCTCCATTTGTATTACGCTTTTCTGCCTTATATTCGACGTTAAACTCATGTTCCGCTAATTTTATTTTTCAATGCATTAGTCTCGAACCTGGGTCCTTTACTCCGAACAGCCAGATGAGCGGTTGGCGGTCTGTCACGACCGTGAAGCGAGTACCATAAATATATGGCCGGAATTGAGCAAGAGCCCAAATTATCGTAAGTAGCTCTTACTCCGTGTGTTACTATGTCGTCGAGGTACGCATAGCATTTGACGCCCTGTAGTCCTGCTAACGCGGAGTTCATTAGCCGCTGGAAAGTCGGTGGCGCGTTCTTCAGTCCGAATGACATGCGGTTATACTGAAAATGACAATGCGGAGTGGAAAATGCCGTTTTTCCATGTCTTCTTGCGTCATCGGGATTTGGTGAAATCCAGAGGCGCGGTCCAACGTCGTGTAATACCGGGCTTGTCCCAACAGGTCCAATATTTCGGTTATATTGGGCAGTGGGCACGAGTCCGATGGTAGCTTCGTTCAACTTCTGAAAGTCCACCACTCCGCGCATTTTCCTCACTCCGGCGGCAGTGGGTTTCTAAGCCACGACAATCAGCGGCGCGTTCGATTGACTCCTGCTGGGCTGGACTATTTCTTCCGATAGCATTTTGTCTGTCGGCCTCTCCACTTCTCTTTCTCGTCGGCGAGTTTCGCATCTCGCTTCAACGAGTTATCGTGGTTGCCTTGGGTATCTTCGACTCTCCGCTTCGTGCGGCTGTTCGTATACCTGATTGCGCTATCTTTCTCTTTCTTATGGGACTTACTTTTCAGTCCTACTTGGGCTCGTGTGGTCACGTATATGCGACTCAGAGCGTCTCCATCAGTATTTTTTTCCCGGCTTTCTGCATTTTACCGGACCCGTGTTCCGATTTTACGTTCTTCCCAGGCAAGGGTTGCGATCTTAGGACCTGCAGAATGTCCACTTTATGCTGCTTGATAAAGTCTATGCCAAGTAGTCCGTTGATCTTCAACGGCACATTGTTCGGAACGATGTAGAACCAATGCTCTACATTTAAAGCCGGTGTCTCGAGCACAATCTTAGCTATCCCGAGGGGGGTGAATTTTTCACCCGCTACCCCCTGCAGCTCTACGGTGCAGTCGTTCACCATTGTCTCCGATTAAAGACAGCCTTCCTTGATTATGCTGCACTGCGCTCCGGTGTCCGCCTTGAGGATGAGTACCCCGGTCGTGGCCAACGGTGCATCAATATCGACTTCCGGCAGTCCTTTTACATGCAGCCTTTTTTCCGGCAGTAATTGCAGGTTCTTTCCACGTTGTGGATTAACTTGTTTTCTCTGGGTACTGGTAGGATTACTCGTCCCGTATTTCGGGTGTAGTCTCGAGCCATGTGTCGAGCTTTTCCGCAGGTGAAACAATTTTCTCCCTGCGAGGTGATGCGCCTTGGGACCTTCTGGGGTAGCTTGGTACTCCACCTACCCCTCTTTTTAGCTGCACTATGTTGGTAATTTCTATCGCTCCCGTTACGGACTCGTGGAGGGTGGCGTAATTACGTGATCTCACCAGGATTTGGACCTGCCCATGCAGTCCATTCTCGAAGTTGGCCTGGGCGCTCTTTCGCGTTATCTTTTCGATCATGCGCATTTCCGACATCGTGGCGGCTTCTTCGCAGAGCTTTTCTATAATGTCAACGGTAATACGCTCTGTCCGGAAGGTGTATACCGCGATATCCTCGCTTTGGCCCTACTGGAGGGAGTTGAATTCCACCTGTAACGCAGGCAGGGACTTCCGCTTCCCGTAAACGGACTCCAAGTCGATCTTGAGCTGCGCTACCCAGAGGATGATTTTATGTTTTATCTCTCTGGTCGCTCTACCCTCGAGCTTGCTGCTGAGTACCAATTCTAATAGGATCTCGTGATCCCTGGACGCAGCTCGCTTAAAAACGGACTCACAGGATCGTAGGAATACGTTCAGATCGTCAACGTTGCTTCCGTCGAAATGCTTGATGTTTTTCAAAGTTAGCCCAAGGTCGAGCGTCCGACCCTGGGTTTCTGGCACTCTCGGTTGTTCCCTTTGGAACATGGGATCTGCAGGGGGGTAATCCGGTTCCTCGAATCGGGTTTGCCTCGACCGTGGACGTGATATCGGGCGTTCTCCCAACTCTCTTCCTTCCAGCCTCCGCATTAATTCGGCATTTTGCTCCCGTAGGGACCGGATGAGTTCGAACTCGTCTGCACCTACCTCGTTGAGTGTGTCAGCGAGGATTCGCCGTGCCGATGGCGTGTCGCGGCCTTGGAGCCTGAGCTTCAGCTCGAGCTCTCGCTGAGCCTGCTCGTACTCGCGGTGACTCCTTTCAACAGCTTCGCATCGTTGCCTGACTCTTTCCGGCAGTGGTGGCCGCGTCATCGTACCGGTAGCTGTCTGGAAACTTACACGATCTAACGTTCGCAAATTTTCGATTTCCCGCTCGACCATATCGTCGGAGATGTGTTCTGGCGTTCGTTCACCAGTAGGTCTATTGAACACGTCGTCGCTATCGATGCTATTATGATCCCGAAACGACGCACCCCTGAGTGGGTTTACGCCGAACTCGGTTGTCAGGCGACCTGCGAGGGCCGCTTGCCTGTCTGCGGGGATTCGTCCAGGCGGCGTGAGCTATGATAACGCCCTGCGCGCTTCGTACAGGATGTCCCCGACACTGCAGCTAAACCCGCTGCAGAGTCCACCTCCTCGCCGAGCATCGTAGTTTCTAGCGAATCGCCTCTACGTTTCCGTTTCGCTCCCCTTATTCTCGGCATGTTGCTAATTTCGCCGTGAACAATACTCTAAAATATACCTACAAAATCTCGGAAGAAATATATCTCTAGTGGAATATATATATATATATATTTTTTTTTTTTCAAATATATGTCCTAACTGGCTTTGGTTTATTACGGCAGTATTCTTTAGTATAACGTAACCGCCACTCATAGAAGGATGATCTTGTAGACGGTCCTCTCTATGGCGATGTTCTCGGGTGCTGTCGACTTGGTGTCCTGCATCTCCTCTCCGTAGATGGTCCGGGCGTCCTTCTTGGTGCCGTTGACCCGCTTCTTCGCTGGTTCCTGGACTCGTCCTTAGCGCATTGCCAAGGGTTGCACGACGGCTTCTTCGCAAGTAGCTGCTTCGAGTACTTAGTTGTACACTTTGTGCGTTTTTCCGCGACTTGACGTAACACCTTCAATCGGGATTTTAAACGGATGACCAATATGTCGCACCGCACTGACGTACACTTCGCGCCTTCGCGTTAGCTTATTCGGGTTTTCACGAACTACACTGGCGTCCTTTGCACGAGTCGTAGTCGTCACTTCAGAGTCACTCTTATTTACTTTGTCCAAAACACTTTTCGTCCAAATAAATCACGTATCACTTAACTTCAGCAGATCCCACCGCTGCCACCAATTGTTATGCCGGTACTGCGCAATGGGATTATTCGGTATCCGGTATAATATTTAAAAGTTATTATTTTTTGGGATCGTTTGCCGATGAGGAGATGGATCTCGCGTAATTGGTGAAAATGCGAATTTAAATAAATGGAAGTATTTATTATAGGCAACGGTAATCTTTCGTTGTCTATTTAAAAGTCAATAAAAAGAATGTACAATAATTCTGTTGTTTCGAGTAATTGACGTGGAACTAACCCGTTCTCTTTGAGTCAACTTTTAGAACTGATTTTCGTAAAGCTGTTGCTAACTGTATCCACGAAAATCCCCTAGTTCGCAATTTTAGCGTTAGCCTATCGTCCATCGCCAAGCGAGTCGCCTCATGCTGCGTCGGCGTTCTTGATGTCGATCGTACGATCGGGCATTGGACTTCGTTTCCTGTCTTGAATGAATTCCAATGTTTCGGCTATGGAATATTCCCGAAAATACGCAGTGGAATATTCCGCGGCACAACAACAGGAATAACGATACCACCTTTGTAGGAGCAGACAAAGAACCATTATCATCGTACCGAAAACTAATTAGAGACGAAAACCGAACGAATCTTCTAGCCACTGACAATGTCAGATGGCATTTTGTTCCACCAGGTGCTCCTTATTTCGAAGGTTTATGGTAAACGGGCGTAGAATGCACTAAACATCATTTACAATGCATCATAGGTTCAGAAACTCTCACGTTTGAAGAACTCACAACCTTAGTCGCGCAAATTGAGGTTTGTCTTTACTCGCGTCCGATCGGTCCACTTACGGCTGATCCGTCTGACTTCACGGTATTCACATCAGGTCACTTTCACATAGGTGCAATTTCGATGAACGTTCCTGGACTATCATTGCTAAATCTCTACGAAAATTGATTGTCCCATTAGCAACTCGTTCGTCAGAGTTTAGAGCATTTTTGGAAGCGTTAGTCCAATGAGTATATACATTCACACCAAGTCCGAACGAAATAGATTCAAATAATAAGCAACTTGCGAATCGGAGATTTAGTCATCGTTGAGAATGAAAATTTACCTCCCTTGAGGGTAATAGGTCGTGTAACCGAGTGTCATCCGGTTCACAACGGTCGCGTCCGCGTTGTAACTATACCCGCTGCTAAGTCAGTCGTAAAACGCCCGATAACACAAATTCGCACTCAATTTATTATGCCGGTATTGCGTAATTGAATTATTACGGCAATCGAGGTTACATTAAAACTTATTGTTTTTCGGGATCGCTTGCCGATAAGGAGTTTAATTTCTAGTAAATAACGAACATGTGAATTTCCGGTAAAAATGATAGTCGAATATTTATTACCGGCAACGGAAAGTTGCCGTTGTCTATAATAAATACTATCAGGAGTACAAATTGAAAATGCGGGATTTTTTTCTATTTTTGAACGTTTATTCTGAAAAAATGGTAACAAATGAATTATTCAAAGTATTGTCCATCGCTAGCCACAACTTTTTCCCATCTTTCTGGCAATTTACGGATACCGTCGCGAAAAAATTCGGCCGGCTTGGCTGCTATCCAGTCATCGACCCATTTTTGGGCTTCTTCGTAAGAATGGAAGCGCTGGTCAGCTAGGCCATGTGTCATCGATCGGAAAAGGTGGTAATCGGAAGGAGCAATATCTGGGCTATACGGCGGGTGGGGTAAGACTTCCCATTTCAGCGTTTGTAGGTATGTTTTGACCGGCGCTGCAACATGTGGCCGAGCGTTGTCATGTTGCAAAATTACTTTGTCGTGTCTTTGCTCGTATTGTGGCCGTTTTTCTTTGAGTGCGCGGCTCAAACGCATCAATTGAGTTCGGTATAGTGCTCCTGTGATGGTTTCGTTCGATTTCAATAGCTCATAATCCACCACACCCAGCTGGTCCCACCAAATACAGAGCATGAGCTTGGCGCCGTGAATATTTGGTTTGGCCGTCGATGATGATGCATGGCCGGGGTAACCATATGATTTTTTGCGCTTCGGGTTATCGTAATGGATCCACTTTTCATCACCAGTGACAATGCGATGCAAAAAACCCTTCCGTTTTTGCCGTTCGAGCAGCAGTTCGCATGCAAAAAAACGGCGCTCGACGTCTCTCGGCTTCAGCTCATACGGCACCCAATGTCCTTGCTTTTGGATCATTCCGAGGGCTTTTATACGATGGGAAATGGCTTGTTGTGTCACTCCCAATGAATCTGCGAGCTCTTGTTGAGTTTGACACGAGTCTTCATTGAGTATTGCCTCCAATTCAGCATTCTCAAACTTTTTCACTTGGCCCGGCCGCTCTTTGTCCTCAACGTCAAAATCACCACTTCTAAACCGCACAAACCATCTCTCGCACGTTGAAACCGATGGAACATGACTCGGATAAGCCTCGGAGACCAATCGATGTGCTTCAGCAGCACTTTTCTTCAAATTAAAGAAGTAAATTAAAACTTCCCGCAAATGCTGTTTTGTTGGCACGAAACTCGACATATTGAGAGCTCAAAAAAACTATGAATTTGACACTGCGACAAATTGACACATACTGAAAATTAAAGCTATAAGACGTAGCTTTGACATGAACATAGTCACAGTACTGCCTGATGCGTATAGCGTTAGTAACGCCATCTGTTATCAAACCCGCATTTTCAATTTGTACCCCTGATACCATTTTACATAAATTCACGTTTACACTATTTAATCGAGATCTCCTTATCGGCAAACGATCCGAAAAATAATAACTTTTTAATATTATACCTGTTGGAGAATCAGCTGGCGCACGGCGATCGATATTTGCCGTGCGTCGACCTGTTGCTGCTGGGTAGCGTGCTGCGCTCGACTATAACGGAGATCATGCATCACATTTTTCCACTCAAGGAAAAACAGCACACAAGTAATAGAATTGTGTGCTTCACGTCAATTCACCTCAATTAATTAATCAAATTTCTCTTTAAATTTATTTGTGTTTTTGTTAAAATTAATTTTGTGTATTGAAAACATTAAGGTAGAATAAACCACTTTCTCTTTTCAACATCTGCTAGTCTGGTTATTTCACACCCTGCCGTAAGTGAAAACTCATTATTATCAATACATTGTAGATTCCATCCAACAGCACTACAGGAATTCTCAACAATACCGAATACCGAATAATCCAATTACGCGGTACCGGCATAACAAATATGACACAACACAAAATTGTTTTTGAATCGGTAAATGTATATTACGCGGGGGACTGAAATGCGGCGCACCCTACTCTTGGTGTTTTTATAAAGACTCGCAGTATGAGGTCCCGGAGTACAAAAACTATATACCGCAGGTTTAACAAGTACTGGTCAATGCACCTACGCGGAACTTCAACTCGAGCTTTTCACTTTGATTGTTGAGAGAAGACCGTTCTCCTCGTCTGGATAAGGATTCGCCAATCCCGTGTACGAAAAGAGGAGTAGAGCAGCTTTGCATTTCATTTCAGTGCAAAGTTCAGTTGACTCTTCTTTGTCTCTGCCCGGCAATAATGATATTATTCCCAGACAAAGCAAGAAATGCAAGATATTATTTTTTGCCGTGCTGTTTCCTGCCTAAAACCCGCCGCGCGATAGTCTTCAGTGACTCGCGCGCGCGCCGTGATCCTGACAGGGGCAGCAGGAGGCCGCATCGCTTTAAAGAAAGCATCTTTAAAGAAAAAGTGGAGTGAGGGGGAGGGAGGGAGTGAGAGAGAGAGTAAAAGAGTAAAAGGATGTGTCCGCTTGCGCTGATGACAGTGTCCACGCCAGTGCTTCCTCGGAACCAACAATGCTCCGGCGTCGACTAACCAACCCCCCTGGTCTAGGATTGAGGGTAACGTTGCGCTGGATTGTCACTCCATAACTGGCAGTCGATAACCGAGTCTATGTAGTACATTCTCAACTTCAAGAACTGCCGTTTATCCGGTGGCACAAAAAAAATGTGTGCTTAAAAACATTAATTTTCCTACCAGACGGTCGGTATAGCTGTACACTCAGTTTGCTGCTCTTTTTGTTTATTTGAAATACCCGTAGCCGATGAAATCGGGTGTACAGATCTCACTCTCTCCATCTCCATCCGACTCTAGCACATAATCTTTATCATTAACGAACTCAGATTAATAATGCGAACCATACTAATTCTAGGCAAATAATCGTGTAAGTTTAACATTTATATACGAGTTTCTTATTACCTGATTATGTTGTTTTTGTCTTAATTTTATCTTATGTGACTGATTTGTTATGCCGGTACCGAGTAATTGGATTATTCGGTAGTCGGTATAATATTAAAAGTTATTATTTTTTGGGATCGTTTGCCGATAAGGAGATGGATCTCGAGTAAAAGATGGAAACGCGAATTTATATAAAAGGAAGTATTTATTATAAGCAACGGTAACTTTCCGTTGCCTATTTATATATCAAAGTAAGAAGTACAATAATGCGTTGTTTCGAGTATTAAACGAGGAACCAACCGTTCTCTTTTCAATCTAATTTAATACTGTCTTTTCGTAAAGCAGTTGCTAACTGTCTTCACGAAAATCCCTTAATTCGCAATTTTAGCGTTAGCCTTTCGCCCGAACGCCAAGCGAGTCGCTCATGCTGCGTCAGCGTTCTTGGGGTCGTTCATACGATCGGGCATTGGACTTCGTTTCTTGTCTTGAACGAATTCCAATGTTTAGTTACTATGGAATATTCCCGAATATACTAAATACGGAGTGGAATATTCCGCGGCACAACATCCCTCCCCCCTTAAAAGGAAAAATTTTTTCTTTAAAAAATTTTTTCTTCGATTGGTTTCTCGTATTTCTTCTTACAATTTTACTGTTTGATGTTATATAACAATACAATAAAATGTTTCATTTTTTCATTCGTTGACGATGAAGTTTTTTCTCTGCTTCTTATCGTCTTTCGTGCCGAGCGTGTCGTTCTCGGTTGAGGGGACGGGTGCATAACCTGGCCAGCTCGGATCGCGGTTGCTCTTCTGGCTGTTGTCGTCCGATCGGCTCGAGGTTGATGTTTACCTCGGCTGTTGCCGGGGTCGTTGCCTCGCTTGTCCTTGTTGGTGTTCGGTTTCGTTGATACCTATAACATTTAAACAGAACATAGCCAACCAAGGCTATCGGTGCTACTGCACCCAGTGAGTAGAAACTCATATTGTGGATGTGTTGCATCCCGTCTCCGTCTGTATTGACGTTGTCCAAGATTTGGTCGGCTCGAGCTTCGAGCTTTTGAAGCTCTTCCGGGTCTCGCAGCACGCTCTGCAGTGGACTGGTCCTCTCGGTCTGCTTAGGGGGTGCCTGACCTTCAATTTCCGTTAATTTTAAATCGAACGATGGAAGGTAGTTTTCCCTGATGACCTGCGACGTTCGCCCGATGGTTCTGAGACTGAAATCTCGGGCGGTTACTATACATATGCCTATCAATGCCAGTATTCCCGAATTGCTCAGTATTTCGTGTTGAGTGGGATTTTTTCCACAATTTATTCCTACTGGTTCGGGGGTTGGCGCGACGTATAGCCATCGCCCTTGCTGTTGCATTGGGAGGACGAAGGGATGGGTTATTTCGATGACCCTTTTTGCACAATTTTTGCCGTTATCGGTGTCCATTTTTGCGTAGATAAGGACCTCGCAGGGTGCGTCGTTCGTAATCGGAATTGTAGGGTGTGTTGGAGGGCAGATGTATGATTTGTCCAGTACCTTACAAATTTTTACGTCGTCGGCTGTCATCCTGAGGTATCTGCGATTTTCGATATCTATGACTACGCGATTCTCGGTCGTGTCGATGTAGTAGTGTCTACCATTGTCCGCTCGCATGGGTATAGGATATACTTTCTGTATGCTATACTGTTGCTGCCCGATCAGCGGTATATCCAGCACGAGTACTACCGCGTTGCCTTCGCTGTAGGCCCTGGTATCAGCCAGTCGCATAAGTGTTGACGCTTGGTCGTGTGCTATGGCTACTGGGAAACTACTGCCTGGCGGTAGGTGTGGTAGTGCTTCGACGAGGTGCTTGACGAGTGTGCGTGGTGGCAAGGACGTTGCGCTGGCCTTACCACTAGCTATATCGTCCACTAGCCACACTAGCTCCTGTACGTCGCTTAGTAATGCTTCGACTGCAGTACTTATTGCGTTGAGCGTCTCGTCTAAGTGTTGGCGTCTCTTCAAGTAGTATACGTCGCTGTTGAGCGTGCGGTTTACAAGCTGCATTTGGGCCAGCAGCGTCTGTTCGTTAGCCTGTATATGATGTGCGCTTTCATTGAATAGGCTGAGCGTGATTTTTATGATCTGGACTTGGTTTTTCAGCCCTTCCTTCAGGGTCTATTGGGACGCCTTAAGATTCGTTATTTCTTCATGTAGCTCCCGCGCGTCGGCGGCGCCCATGTTTCCTGTGATGGCCTTTATTATGCTTCCTAGGCCGTCTATCAATCCTCTGCGCTCTCTGACGGGGCGCGTCCCGAGGAGGTCGAATATGGTCAATACCCCCATCTCTATCCTTTTCTTCATTCGTAGAACGGAGTCGTTGAGGATGGGGCATATGTCGTTGACCCGAGTTTCGCCTTCGCACAGTTCGGTGAGGCGTTGTAGATTTTCGCTAATTTCTATTTCTCGCTGCATTAGAGCGGCGAGGTCCAACCTGATAATCAACCGCCACGTCGATTGGATTATCTTGAGGCTTCCTATGTCTTCGTAGTAGATTCCCGGGTTGCTGGCAAACGTGCTGACGACGTAGTCCGGGGGATGCTGCGTGGCTTTTGTTAGTCCACCTTTTGCTGCTGTCAGCCTGTAATGAGGTAGGAGAAGAAGCGTGAGAATGCTTGCTGCGTTTGTTCTCCTTCTTTCCTAGAGCGGTCTCGCGGGTTTCGATGTGCGAGGGCTCTTTGGCTCATTCTTACTCTATTAATTATGAATTCGAGGCCTCTTGGTTCGGCCGTGCTATGCACCGTAATTTGCTAGCGCATCCTAGACGGTAAGTATACATCTTTTCTTTGATGCGTTCCTGGTAGCGGTCCTATTTTGCCGACCGTTACTTTCTCGAGGGACTTCGATGGGGTGTCGATTACCCTCATCGGCACTCGTTCCTTTTTCCTGATTTTATTCTCTTGACAGGATTCACATGACGATATATGATTTTCTAGATCTCTTGTCAGGCCGGGCCAGTCGTATTTGGTCCGATTCCGATGTAACGTGCACCGTATACCTTGATGCCCTCCTATGGGGGTGTCGTGGTATTCTCTAATTATTTTCTGGCGGTCATCGACAGAAGTGGCTACGCCACTGCGGCAGTCGCTATACTCTTTTATCGCGCTGTGTTCATCCGTGCTGCAGGAAGTTCGTGGGCTACGGGCCCCGCCGTGCCTCGCTTCCTCAGCAGGCCTTTGCGGTGCTCTGTCCGCAGTTTCTTCACTCGGTGTGCCCACCGGTAGCTCCGCCGTTGGGTCGCTCTCTGTCTCGAGCGGCCTTGCAACGTTTGCCTTTCGCGGCCTTCCGCGCTTCGCGGGTCCGCCATGCTGTGCTGGGCCCGCTCCATCCTTGGTAGCGGTGCTCGCAGTCTTACCAGTGGCCTGCGTATGTAGCTTGCGTGGTCTACCCCTTCCCCGTCCGCACGGCTTTTCGGCGGGGCTGTGGGGTTCAGTAGAGCGTTCTGCAGGCACGCTGCGAATCTCTCTGTCCTCTTCTGGCGCATTAGCCAGAGCGGCCTCTCTCTCTGCCGCGTTGCTAGGCTGGCCCGGGGTATTCTCGGCTCTCCGCTTAGTGCGGCTGTCCGTACCCGGGCGCTTGCTGTCCTCGTCTCGCTCGCGGGCGAGCTTGACCTCTCGCTCCAGCGAGCTACCATGGCTATACGGGGTATCTTCGGCTGTCCGCTTTGTGCGGTCTTTCGTGGTGCCTACTTGCCCCGTCGTGCTGTCCTCTTTCGACACACGGACTTCGTTCTCCGCTCTCGCTTGGGGAACTTCGCGTGGTCGCGTATATGCGACTCGGAGCGTCCTCATCTATTTTCCTTTTTTCGGCTTTATTCATTTTACCGAACCCATGCCCCGATTTTACTTTCTTTCCAGGCAAGGGTTGCAATTCTTGGTCCTTCGATCTGACCCTAAAGGGTGTGCGATGCTGCACCTCGTGCGTGTGCTGTCGCTCGTTCCCTTGTAGATAGAATACACGCTTGTATTCGCACATTATTCCGGCGCGAGCTGCTTGCTTTTCGCTGCCGGGGGGCACCACGTCGGGCTTCCGTCGTTGCTGCGCGAAGCGTTTGGCCCCCGTGCTCGTTGAGCGTACGCGTAGTGCCTTGACCTGCCGGCTCCGTACGGCCTTCGCTATCTCCGACGGCTCGAGTGTCGCCGACGGCTGTTGCACTTCTCCGTCGTTTTTATAACCATATAAACTCACTTTATTAGGTTTTGACGGTGTGTCACGGAATCTCGCTACTTTTCCTCGGCTGATTCCGCTCCTCATAGGTAGTCCGACAGATTTATTCTCCTTGGCGGCATCCGTGTTAGACCCGTTTCCGTAAAGAGAATTTGTCTTCGTAAGCAGGCCTATGTATTTGCACGTGGCTGCAGTTCTACCGCGTGGTGACGAATATATCCTCGTCGCGCCGTCCCTTAGCGGCATGCAGTGCCCATACAACTTGAGCATCTCGCCATGCAGGATATCCGCTTTATGCTGCTTGATAAAATCCATGCCAAGTAGTCCGTTGACCTTTAACGGCACATCGTTCGGAACGATGTAGAACCAATGTTCCACGTTTAGCGCCGGTGTCTCCAACACAATTTTTGCTATGCCAAGGGGGGTGAATTTTTCACCTGCAACACCCTGCAGTTCCACGGAGCACCTGCTCACTATGGTTTCGGCCTTGAGGCAGCCTTCCTTTATTATGCTGCACTGCGCTCCGGTGTCCGCCTTGAGGGTGAGTACCCTGGTTGTGGCCAACGGTGCAATTATGTCGAAGTCGCTGGCCGTAGCGCTGGACGCCGGCAGCGTTACCTGCAATAACTGCTGCGTCGTTTTCTTCCTGCGCGCGGGTCTCTGATGGGTTGTGAGTGTATCTATTCTCATCGTTTCCAGCGGGCTGGCATAGGTATTCGATCGACTTGCACTTGCATTTACCGTGGACCTTTCATTCTTGCCCCCTGAGTCCCTTGGACGTTGGGGATGCTGTGAAGACTGGGCAGGATCGCTTTTGTTCTGCGACAATCTTTTCCTGCAGTCTTTCCACATGTGGCCCCTTTTTTGGCAATAGTTGCACACGACGTCAACGTTGTGAATGGATGTATTCTCGCTGGGCATCGGTAGGCTTACTCTTCCCGATCTGCGGGTGCAGTCTCGAGCCACGTGCCCTGGTTTCCCGCAGGTGAAACAGTTCTCGTTCTGCTGGGATGGTGCACCTTGGGACCTTCTGGGGTGGCTTATTGCTCCACCAACCCCTCCCTTTGGCTGTACCATGTTGGTTATCTCTATGGCCCCTGCCACAGAGTCATGCAGCGTTTGGTAATTTCTAGCACGCACCAGCACTTGCACCTGGCCGTGCAGGCCGTTTTCGAAGTTGGCCAGTGCGCTTCGTCGGGTGACACTCTCGACGGTGATCCTCTGATCCTCTGTTTGCAACGGCTCGCAGAGTATTTCGGCGATGTCTACCGTGATCCTCTCCGTCCTTGCCGCGTAGGCGGCGATGTCCTCGTTCTGTCCCTGCCGGAGGGAGCTGAACTCCATTTGCTCCAACTCGCTCCTGAGTTGCGCCATGGTGCTAATGGTTTTGTGCTGCAGTTGTCTCGCTGCTGCACCCTCTAGCTTACTCATAACGATCAACTCGAGGAGAGTGTCATGCTCCTCCTCTGCTACCCTGCGGAATATCGTCTCGCAGGACTTTAAGAAGAGCGGCAATGCCTTCGAATCTTTGCCGTCGAATGTTTTTACCATTTTTATTCCGAGGCTGAGGCTGAGCATATTTGAGGGCCTCTGCGTCTCTTCGAACCGCGTGCGTCTCGGGGGCAGTGCGGGGGGGCGGGATGTCCTCCATCCCTGCTCCTCCTAACCGTCGCTGGAGCTCGGCAATTTGCTCTCTTAAGGAGTGGATGAGCTCGTACTCGTCCGCACCAACCTCGTTTAGCGTGTCGGCCAAATTCCGTCTTGCCGACGGCGTTTCTGCCTCCCTGAGTTCGCGATCAAGTTCGCGTTGGCCTCGATCGTGCTCACGCTGCAGCCTTTCATACTGGCGTCGCGCTCTTTCCATGTCGCGTTGGCTTCGGTCGACCGCCTCCAACCGATCGCGTACTCTCGCTGGTACCGACCGGGCTGTCGTACCGGTAGCTGCTGAAAAACCTACACGATCTATGGTTCGCATGTTTTCGATTTCTCGCTCAACCATGTCCTCGGTGATGCGTTCAGGCGTTTGCTCGCCAGTGGCCATATTAAGCAAGTCGTCGCTAGCGTTGCTGTCATGATCCCCGAATGACGCACCCCTACGTGGGTTTACGCCAAACCGGGCCGTCAGTCTGTCCGCCAGGGCCCCTTGTCTGGACGAAGGGATTCGCCCCGACGGCGAGAGCTCGAATAGCGCCCTGCGCGCTTCGTAAACGATGTCTCCTACTGCCGCAGCTAAACCGGCTGTAGGGTCTACTTCTTCGCCGGGCAACGTCGTCTCTAGCGAATTGCCCCTATTTCTTGGTCGGGCTCCTCTAGGATCTGACATGCTTGCAAATTTCTCGGCTAACTCTACTTTAGAATATTCCCAAATATCTATTCTACACTGGCTTCGGCAAAATTATTAATTTTGTTCTTTTTTTCAAAATTTCAAAATATTTTTCCCTGACTGGCTTTGATTTTTATCGGCAATATGTACTAATAACGTAACCGCCACTTACAGTATGATGATCTGGAAGGCGGTCCTTTCCATTGATGTCCTCGGGTGCTGTTCCTTCGGTGCTGTAGACCCGTTGTCTCTTAGCTTTCCTCGAAGGTTGGTCCAGTTGTCCTCCCTAGTACCGTTGACCCGTATCTCCGTTGGTTCCTGGGTTCGTCCTTGGTGCGTCACCAACGATTGCGCGACGGCTTCTTTTCGAGTAGCTGCTGTGCGTACTCGGTTGCACACTTTGTGCGGTTTTCCGCGACTTGACGTGACACCGTCAATCGGGACTTTAAACGGTTGACCGTTACGTCACCCCGCACCGACGTTCACTTTGCGTCTTCGCGTTAGATTAGTCGGGTTTTCACGAACTACACTGGTGTCCTTGCACGCGTCGTAGTCGTCACTTCAGAGTATTCTCAACTTTGTCCAAAACACTTTTGTCCTAATAAATCACGAATCACTTAACTTCGGCAGATCCCACCGCTGCCACCAAATGTTATGCCGGTACCGAGTAATTGGATTATTCGGTAGTCGGTATAATATTAAAAGTTATCAGGAGTACAAATTGAAAATGCGGGATTTTTTTCTATTTTTGAACGTTTATTCTGAAAAAATGGTAACAAATGAATTATTCAAAGTATTGTCCATCGCTAGCCACAACTTTTTCCCATCTTTCTGGCAATTTACGGATACCGTCGCGAAAAAATTCGGCCGGCTTGGCTGCTATTCAGTCATCGACCCATTTTTGGGCTTCTTCGTAAGAATGGAAGCGCTGGTCAGCTAGGCCATGTGTCATCGATCGGAAAAGGTGGTAATCGGAAGGAGCAATATCTGGGCTATACGGCGGGTGGGATAAGACTTCCCATTTCAGCGTTTGTAGGTATGTTTTGACCGGCGCTGCAACATGTGGCCGAGCGTTGTCATGTTGCAAAATTACTTTGTCGTGTCTTTGCTCGTATTGTGGCCGTTTTTCTTTGAGTGCGCGGCTCAAACGCATCAATTGAGTTCGGTATAGTGCTCCTGTGATGGTTTCGTTCGATTTCAATAGCTCATAATACACCACACCCAGCTGGTCCCACCAAATACAGAGCATGAGCTTGGCGCCGTGAATATTTGGTTTGGCCGTCGATGATGATGCATGGCCGGGGTAACCATATGATTTTTTGCGCTTCGGGTTATCGTAATGGATCCACTTTTCATCACCAGTGACAATGCGATGCAAAAAACCCTTCCGTTTTTGCCGTTCGAGCAGCAGTTCGCATGCAAAAAAACGGCGCTCGACGTCTCTCGGCTTCAGCTCATACGGCACCCAATGTCCTTGCTTTTGGATCATTCCGAGGGCTTTTATACGATGGGAAATGGCTTGTTGTGTCACTCCCAATGAATCTGCGAGCTCTTGTTGAGTTTGACACGAGTCTTCATTGAGTATTGCCTCCAATTCAGCATTCTCAAACTTTTTCACTTGGCCCGGCCGCTCTTTGTCCTCAACGTCAAAATTACCACTTCTAAACCGCACAAACTATCTCTCGCACGTTGAAACCGATGGAACATGACTCGGATAAGCCTCGGAGACCAATCGATGTGCTTCAGCAGCACTTTTCTTCAAATTAAAGAAGTAAATTAAAACTTCCCGCAAATGCTGTTTTGTTGGCACGAAACTCGACATATTGAGAGCTCAAAAAAACTATGAATTTGACACTGCGACAAATTGACACATACTGAAAATTAAAGCTATAAGACGTAGCTTTGACATGAACATAGTCACAGTACTGCCTGATGCGTATAGCGTTAGTAACGCCATCTGTTATCAAACCCGCATTTTCAATTTGTACCCCTGATATTATTTTTTGGGATCGTTTGCCGATAAGGAGATGGATCTCGAGTAAAAGATGGAAACGCGAATTTATATAAAAGGAAGTATTTATTATAAGCAACGGTAACTTTCCGTTGCCTATTTATATATCAAAGTAAGAAGTACAATAATGCGTTGTTTCGAGTATTAAACGAGGAACCAACCGTTCTCTTTTCAATCTAATTTAATACTGTCTTTTCGTAAAGCAGTTGCTAACTGTCTTCACGAAAATCCTTTAATTCGCAATTTTAGCGTTAGCCTTTCGCCCGAACGCCAAGCGAGTCGCTCATGCTGCGTCAGCGTTCTTGGGGTCGTTCATACGATCGGGCATTGGACTTCGTTTCTTGTCTTGAACGAATTCCAATGTTTAGTTACTATGGAATATTCCCGAATATACTAAATACGGAGTGGAATATTCCGCGGCACAACAGATTTCATGTTAACTATTATTTGGACTAATTGACGATAATTCAACATGCTCCATTTTAATTTCTTGTTAATTCTTATTTTTATGATATTATAATCATATTCAATTTTTATTCCATTAAATTTTTTTTACATTTCGTTACATTTTATTTTATTTTCAGGACCGGGCAGATCTTCTAGATTTGAATAGTGTTCTACGAGTCGTTGGTGTGATTGTGCAGCTGCGGATTGAGTATTGCCGGTGAAAATTAATTGTGGTAGAATCAAAAGTTATTTTGTGTGACATATTTGAGCTACTGAGTCGACGGGAACAGAGCACGATACTATTTGTCGCTTCACGACCGTCCGCTCGCGAGTTGTGACACCATTTATTTTTGCCTTTGGTTGAGCCATTATGCTGGTTGAATAAATTTATTATTTTGTTCCCGTGCTCAATTCTGTGTTCAAATTTATTCCCTCACTCATTGGCTAAGGCTGTGGGCTTAGCCAAGCAAATCTCGTATCTCTTTTCCCGCGAATGAAATTTGTGTCGTGAGATATTTTATATCGCGGGTCTGGCGCAGCAAGTAGGAGCACGATCCTTTTGTGACTATCAAGTTTAACTTGTATCCGTTTGAAATTACGGTTACAATACTCAATCTCTAACTACCTGAGCTGTGAGCGGGTCAACGCGCGTGGCAAAAACATGTGCAGGCCTTTAGATAAAAGACTGTGCAAAGCTTATTTAACTCGCCAATTAGACAATATATTATCGATAGACAGATATGGTCTTCTAGTTCGTGACAACCAATGGTTTTATTACTCCGAGACCACCGACGACTGCGAGACTAGCTAACTAACAAGGGGACCACATGGTCGTCGGATTTTTGTAATTTTTTATACTCATGGTACGTAAAGTTGAGACCCCAAATATGAATATCCCCAAGTAATACGACGCCATATTCAGAAATTCTCGAGAAAATCGACTTTGAAGTTAGAGCGAGCAACTGAAATAGAGAAACAAAAACCGAATGTTCAACTGAGTGAATAGCTCAGTGGGTAGCGCTGGAGTGTGGTAATCACTGGGTAGTAAGATCGAGTCTCGCTTTGGTCACTTTTTTTTTTTTTTTTTTCTTCCAATTCAAATACCTACGTATTTTATATTTAAAATTCATTAAATATTTGCTAATTACCATATTATTATTAACAAATTATATCATTTTTTATGAAAATTGCACGTGGAGCGGAAAAATAATATTATCCTCTTTACGAAGAGTTATTTGACTAGCCTGACGCTTACATTACATTGTAATAGAATGTAAAATTTTATCAAGCGTATGCAAAACTGCGCATACCTGATCGAAGAAGGCCGCGAAATCAACGATCGAGAAGATTGTATTAAAATTCATTCAATCGTTCATCATCAGTTATCCTCTCCGATCTTCGGTAAAATGATCAGATATGCGTGGTTCGCTTCAAAACTTTGTGATACTAGAGAAATCTTTGAAAACGTCAATGAAGTTTGTTTTCCGATTGATGTTTAAAAAAAAAAATGCGTCTGTAAAAACGCAGCATTCGTGCGGTGTGCTCGATGCCGTGAAAATTTCTGTTTCCCGTGTTTTTACGACGCTTATCACTGTGGCTCGTGCGATCCTGTTGATAAACAAATGGATACGATGTAACTTTAAATAAAAAAACATTATTTTTCTACCCGAGGTTTTTTCATTTTCGTTCCCAAAACTTTACTTGTCATTTTTTAAAATTAATTTCAAATAAATGTAATAACACGTGCAGTATTCATAAAAAATGATAATTTGTTAATAATAATATGGTAATTAGCAAATATTTAATGAATTTTAAATATAAAATACGTAGGTATTTGAATTGGAAAAAAAAAAAAAAAAAGTGACCAAAGCGAGACTCGATCCCACTACCCAGTGATTACCACACTCCAGCGCTACCCACTGAGCTATTCACTCAGTTGAACATTCGGTTTTTGTTTCTCTATTTCAGTTGCTCGCTCTAACTTCAAAGTCGATTTTCTCGAGAATTTCTGAATATGGCGTCGTATTACTTGGGGATATTCATATTTGGGGTCTCAACTTTACGTACCATGAGTATAAAAAATTACAAAAATCCGACGACCATGTGGTCCCCTTGTGAGTTCAAAAAGGAGATGTAATACTTTGTTCGCGTGTCATTCTCCTTAATGGCGATTTTAGCTTCGCCGCGATCGGAGAAGTCGATGACGTGCATCATCTTACTCATAATTAGAAGACGATAATGTCAGGCTGCCATCTGCTTGACAGTGGGGAACGGTTAGTTCCAGTAAATTAGGCACTTCTTGTTCTTCCCCAACTCAACATCTCGGCGGTGTATGGCATCTTGTCTACCCCGTAAGCGTTTCGAAGGTCGTACAATGCTCTGAGGGCTTCGTTGTGGCGATTCATATAGCCAGAGCTCCAAAGCATATGTGGTTCAAACAGATAGAATATGCGTGAATATTTCGTATGAAGGACCTGCATTCCCATTATCTGGTTCTAGTAGATAAGCATAATATTATAATTATATCAACCTGGTACGCAAGATTGATTCCCTCCGTCTCGGACATCAGCCCAGTTGACTGCAAGAACAAAGAAGTAAGCCGTGCCAACAAGTCCATATCATCGCGGTATTGCAAAAACACATCGTGCATGAACTTGCCGATATGTCACTCAAGCAAGATGTACAGTTACATTGATTAAAAATCGCCTTAATTAATTGATTTGAGTAATTAGATTTGATATTTATAGAGACTAACTAGGGTGGAATTCTAATTACTCCTGCCTTTCCCGCGATTTGTATCGTGATCACTTGCTCGCACTTGAGTTGTGATTCGCGAATTTCCATCTTACTGTCCGCGAATACGACGCATTACCTATACGATAGCTTACCATATTGTACCTTACCTTTACAATTTTCGCTAATTGTAGTTAATAATTAATAATAGTAATACGAATAACGATACGAAAGCTGGTTCATAATTTAACATTGAACTGTCCAGATAGTCTCGTCGTATAGACTCGAGTGAGATATAACTTAAAATTGTTATCTATTTCAATAAATCCCAAAATAAATAGATATTTAAAGTCCATATAGAGGTAGAAACAAGGTGTTTGTATGCTGGACCAGATGTGCAAGTTTCTTGGAAGAGGGAATTAACTGGTACTAGAAGGCTGGGATTTTGTCTCATTATCGGGTTTAAGAGTACGGAATCTTGATAGAATAAGAAAGAAGTAACGCTGTTTAGTTGCGACTGTCTGAGCAAACTTTTATAATTTATACTGAGCATTTTATTATTTGGGATGCTCGAAAGCACGAGGTGGTTAAATGCTCAGATTAATATCTCTCCTAAACTGACGTGACCGAAGAATGACAAATATCCACCAAGAGTGGAAAATTTGTTGACAAACAAGTGACGAGATTGAGGGAAAATGTATTGTAATGGAACATCTTTCCAAAGGCCCTCCCTCACAACTACAAAATTCGTTTCACAAATAAATAAACACCGAAGAAAACTCGCTATGATAACATTGAGTCCCTCCAATTTCATCTCCGGTCGGCAAAGCAGAAACCCGGATATTAGGAATAAAAGAAGGGCGGGACAATCACGGAAGGAAACCGGTGTGGACAAAAGAGACAAGTCTAAAATAGAGAGCACGGCTACCGGAGCAAAGCTCCACCTCACAGCAAGCAAACTACGAGACACGATCATTGGTGAGAAACAAAGTATGGCCCACCGATCACCTAGTAGCAAGTTACTCGAGGATCTCTCGCCCAGTATTAAAATCATGAAAATCGATTTATTCAAATCGAAGAAGCTCCTTGACCGACTAGGAGCATGATTATGTGACACCATGTCCCACCATATCGCCGACCCACAAGCAAGCCTTCATAAGCGACGACAATGCTCGGAGCACTTTCTTTACGTCATACAAATCGACACCGTCGTATTCAGCACTCGGCTGCGAGAGCAGCAATTTTTTCTTTTATTTAAATTATTCATTGGGAACCATGAGTTGTTGTACCCCGTGCATTGTTGTTTCGCATCACGAAAGCTGCGATAACTCTGGAGAATAGAATCCGTGTGTCTTCGTTTCCCAGTCATAGCGTACTGGCCGACTAATGCTCTCTACCGGGTATTTCAAAGAAAAAGCGTTAATTTCCGCAGCTGAATGAAAATTTATCAAAGCAGTAAAAATCCAACAGTCTCAAGCAATCTGCGGGTTGCAAATTAAAACGTCGATCCTAGCAACTCAAACCATGCCTCTCGTTTTCCCCGGCATAGCTACAGGCTGAAAAAGGCATTAATTGATTGCTTGAATCGCGTCAACTGCAGGACCACCTTAAGCCAAGAAACCAGTGGTGATCGCTCATAATTCAGAAGTCTACCCTGGCATAGTGAACTAGAACTATCGAGAGAAAACCACGCCATTATGTGACTTAAAGGGGCCCCAGAGAAAATATCTGGATGACAAAAAAAAACGAGTATCTCACGAAATACCAGGTATCCTTTAGCCCAAGGCGGCCGCGGTAGAAAATGAATTACAACCAAAACACCCTATACCAATAATGGAGTACATACATGTTTCTTCCCATAGCTGAGTAATCCAGCCAACGATAGATCGCGTACGAATTCTTGAGCTGTCGGCCAAGGAAATCAAAAAAACCTACAAAACACAACAATTGCATCCACGAACCATATCACCGTGCACATACGCGCCTGGCATAACATCGAGCTAGAAAAATAAGAAACGTGAACATCGAGAAAATATGAAATGCCCGATAATTATAACAGCGATCCAGAGGTGTCATTTCACATTGTCCTCCACCGCAGGCGCGTTATGAGAGCGAACGACTGAGTTTGTCGATTACAAACAAATTAGCAAATTGAGTATAAAGCTCCGCACGACAGCACCAGGTTAGTCGGGTGAGTTTTGAGTTACCTATATAAAAATACCGGAGCAATTCGCTCACGAAGAATTAAGATATTCGCATCTCCACGATGAACCGTGACAAATAAAATAAAAACCGAGTAACTTGAGTGATGAGCTCCGCGCAGCAGCATAGGTGCTCGCTGTGTGAATTTAGAATCATTTGGACGAGAAGAAAACAAACACCGGACAAATCCGTTGACGTAGTTATAAAACTCTGCGTTTCAACGACGAGACGCATCTAAGCAGATAAAATTTAGTGAGTTGAGCGTAGACTTTCACGAGGTAGTACCACGCAGGGTCGTGAATTTAGAATCAACCTTTTCTATTGAAAAACTAGGGACATCTAAGATTTCGCTTTTCAAAAACAAAAAAGTTTCAGTGGTGAACCAACGCATCACCTCCGTGTGAACAGTGCATGGATTTCTCGGCTACGGGCGATGAGAAATAAAAACCACATGAGACCCTATAAAAAATATTAAACTAAACTCAAAAAACCTTCCAAATACCGACCAGTAACCAGTAACCAGTAAGACCCAGTTTAGAGCACGAGGTCAGTAAATCTCAAATCTAAACTATGCGCTCCTATATAAAAAAAATAAGCGAATAAAATAAGAAAATATTAGTTAAGAAAATACGAAACGTTTCAGTATACTATCAGGGGTACAAATTGAAAATGCGGGTTTGATAACAGATGGCGTTACTAACGCTATACGCATCAGGCAGTACTGTGACTATGTTCATGTCAAAGCTACGTCTTATAGCTTTAATTTTCAGTATGTGTCAATTTGTCGCAGTGTCAAATTCATAGTTTTTTTGAGCTCTCAATATGTCGAGTTTCGTGCCAACAAAACAGCATTTGCGGGAAGTTTTAATTTACTTCTTTAATTTGAAGAAAAGTGCTGCTGAAGCACATCGATTGGTCTCCGAGGCTTATCCGAGTCATGTTCCATCGGTTTCAACGTGCGAGAGATGGTTTGTGCGGTTTAGAAGTGGTGATTTTGACGTTGAGGACAAAGAGCGGCCGGGCCAAGTGAAAAAGTTTGAGAATGCTGAATTGGAGGCAATACTCAATGAAGACTCGTGTCAAACTCAACAAGAGCTCGCAGATTCATTGGGAGTGACACAACAAGCCATTTCCCATCGTATAAAAGCCCTCGGAATGATCCAAAAGCAAGGACATTGGGTGCCGTATGAGCTGAAGCCGAGAGACGTCGAGCGCCGTTTTTTTGCATGCGAACTGCTGCTCGAACGGCAAAAACGGAAGGGTTTTTTGCATCGCATTGTCACTGGTGATGAAAAGTGGATCCATTACGATAACCCGAAGCGCAAAAAATCATATGGTTACCCCGGCCATGCATCATCATCGACGGCCAAACCAAATATTCACGGCGCCAAGCTCATGCTCTGTATTTGGTGGGACCAGCTGGGTGTGGTGTATTATGAGCTATTGAAATCGAACGAAACCATCACAGGAGCACTATACCGAACTCAATTGATGCGTTTGAGCCGCGCACTCAAAGAAAAACGGCCACAATACGAGCAAAGACACGACAAAGTAATTTTGCAACATGACAACGCTCGGCCACATGTTGCAGCGCCGGTCAAAACATACCTACAAACGCTGAAATGGGAAGTCTTACCCCACCCGCCGTATAGCCCAGATATTGCTCCTTCCGATTACCACCTTTTCCGATCGATGACACATGGCCTAGCTGACCAGCGCTTCCATTCTTACGAAGAAGCCCAAAAATGGGTCGATGACTGGATAGCAGCCAAGCCGGCCGAATTTTTTCGCGACGGTATCCGTAAATTGCCAGAAAGATGGGAAAAAGTTGTAGCTAGCGATGGACAATACTTTGAATAATTCATTTGTTACCATTTTTTCAGAATAAACGTTCAAAAATAGAAAAAAATCCCGCATTTTCAATTTGTACTCCTGATATATATTGGGTCTGGGAAAAAGTTCGTGGCGTTTTTTTAGTAAAATTCAACTGGTTTTCTTATAGTGTGAAAATTAATTTATTTAAATCAAATATGCTGTATTATTATCGACAACGTTTTGTCATTTTTTGGGTCGAGTCATGATGTCATTGGTGGAGAACTTCTGTGGTTTCTGGTTGAAAAACTGAATCAAGTAGTTTTCATAGGCTTCTTTTGAACGCAGCTCATTTCCATTGAGCGAGTTCTGCAGAGATCGGAATATATGATAGTCAGAGGGTGCTATTTCTGGACTATACCAGGTCTATAAATATGAAACCGGAATTTGCCCATAGATGGCCCTAGCTGTCAATGTAGTTACCGTCAAACCGCGTCATTGGCGCCATTTCCTTGATATCTCTGACGAAGAGTTTCAACTCACAACAATACAAGTTTCATACAACAGCATAGTTTGTAATAGCGTTGAACATGTCAAATTTTGTGCCTGGAAACTACGATTTGCGGACAGCATTGATTTTCTGTTACTATTTGAAGAAAGCTGCTGCAGGATCGCATCGAATGCTTGTCGAAGCTTACGGTGAGCATGCTCTTGGTAAATCACAGTGCTTTGAGTGGTTTAAAAATTTAAAAAGTGGCGATTTTGCGTGAGAAACGACGAACGTGGAAGACCACCGAAAAAGTTTGAAGACAGCGAATTGCAAGCATTGTTGGATGAGGATGACGCTCAAACGCAACAACAACTCGCGGATCAATTAAATGTGACACAAGAAGCCGTCTCCATACGTTTGAAAGCCATGGGAAAGATCCAAAAGATGGGAAAATGGGTTCCACATGAACTAAATGAAAGACAGCAGAAAACCCGGAAAACCACTTGCGAAATACTGCTCGCCAGGTACAAAAGAAAGTCATTTCTCCATCGAATTGTGACTGGCGATGAAAAGTGGATATATTTTGAGAATCCTAAGCGTAAAAGATCATGGGTAACTCCAGGCGAACCATCGACATCGACTGCAAGGCCAAATCGCTATGGACAGAAGACAATGCTCTGTGTTTGGTGGGACCAGAAGGGTGTGATCTATTATGAGCTGCTAAAACCTGGCGAAACCGTTAATACTGAACGCTACCGACAACAAATGATCGATTTGAATCAAGCTTTGCGTGAAAAACGACTAGAATATCAAAAAAGGCAACACAAAGTGATTTTGCTTCATGATAATGCACCATCACACACAGTAAAACTGGTCAAGGAAACGATTGAAGCGTTCAATTGGGAAATACTTTCGCATGCGGCTTATTCACCAGACTTGGCTCCGTCCGATTACTACTTATTTGCATCGATGGGACACGCACTTGCTGAGCAGTTCTTTACTTCTTACGAAAATGTACGAAAATGGCTCGATGACTGGTTTGCCTCAAAAGAGCAACAGTTTTTTTTGGCGTGGCATCCACAAATTGTCAGACAGGTGGGAAAAATGTATAGCTAGCGATGAGCAATACTTCGAATAAAATATTTTTTATCATTTTCATACAATAAACGTGTATTTTCTATACGAAAATTCCGGTTTCATATTTATAGACCTGGTACGGTGCATGCATCAGAACTTCCCAACTTGCCATTTTTTACGGGTCATCAAAGAAGTGTGTGGTCGTGCGTTGTCATGATGGAAGATAACACCTTTCCTATTAATCAATTCGGGCCGTTTTCTATCAATTGCTTGGCGTACTTCTCTAGTTGTCCGCAGTAGAGTTGAGAATCAATCGTCTGACCAACTAGAAGCAGCTCATGGTGGACGATTCCCTTCCAGTCCCACCACACACACAGCATCACATTTTTCGCCGTCAATCCTGGCTTTGCGAACGCTTGTGACAGCTCACCATCCGTTGTCCACGATCTTTGACACTTCCGATTGTCGTACGTGATCCATTCTTTGTCACCGGTTATGACACGTACCAGCAATGGCTCGATTTCATTGCGGTTCAGCAGCGCATCGCAGATGTTAATTTGGTCTATCATGTTTTTCGCGCTCAACTCATGAGCAACCCATACATCGAGCTTCTTTTTGTAGCCAGCTTTGTGTGAATGGTTCAAAACAGTTTTGTGGTCAATGCCTAGGTTCATACCAATATCGACACTGCTGATATGATTATCGTAAAGTGAAGTCTCAGAGTAGCGCCAGCCCCCCTTAAACTTAGATTTGATGTCATCTTGAAGAATAGTATGCCCTTAATTCGCTGTCCAAACTTGAGCTAGGAAATTTACTGTATCGATTAGTAATGAAGCGCGTCATTTGTGTATTTCGTATATCAATTACTCGTTATACGTTCATTTATATTATAAATATAAAGCATTGTAATTATTCACGTTATTCACGCGAGTTTCAACTCCTTATTGACAATGATTTAAATAATAACTGTATAATTTATTCTCAGACTCAGACTTATCAGCTTAGCCGACCGGCATAACAGTATTTTTTGTACGGCAAAGGAGCCTTTATACGTGTTTGCTGAGATGTAACAATATTTGTCATCTTATATTTGAAACATATTGAACTGTCTTGTGTTTTGGTGGGTTAACCTGCCAACTGCCTTCCACCCTCACTAATTGGTATTTCATATTTTTACAGAACCTCAAGCCTTGAAGGAGGTAAGGTAGACCTTCTTTTGAGTTGTGTGGATAACTTTGAAGCTCGTATGGCTATAAATGCCGCATGCAACGAACTGAACATCAAGTGGTTCGAAAGCGGTGTTTCTGAAAATGCAGTTTCAGGACACATACAATTTATCGTGCCGGGAGAAACTGCGTGCTTTGCGGTAAGCTTATAGATAACATCTTGAAAAATTATATTTCTTTTAATAATTTCATAAAAGAAAATTTATTTGATCCATACGTTGAGCTAATTGTCGATGTTATCTCCTAATTTTGTAGTATACACAGAATCTATATTCTCATTTATCAGACGAAAATGTACTCTCATCTTGGGCATATTTATTAATACACATTATGAGAGTATTTAAAAAAGCAATAAAAAAAAATTGTCGATATCTCAATGGCCGCATTTTCAAAACGGTTCAAAATGTTCAGAAAAGTTGTTTAGCAAAAAAACCCGGAAGAGCGTGATAAAGATTTACCTGAAATAAGTCGACATCTAGACAAATGTAGCGCGAAAAATTGAAGCTTTAAACAATTGCAACAGAAAAACATTTAACTAGCGTTTTTTTTTATATTTAGGTTACAAGGTAGTGAGATGAAAATCCGAAATGTACATCCAATGTTCCAAAAAAAGAGCTGCTTTGCTTGTATGGTTAATGTTAATTAGAGAGAAGAAGCCATCTTTTAATTTCTTAACACGCACGTGTACTCAAATATCTAGTATAAATCACTTTTTGCATCATTTAGGCCACTTTAAGTATCCTGGCCTTGACGCCAATATCAGGTAAAAGAAAATTACAGCGCAACAATACGACGTATGTTTATTCGTTTTAAACAGAACAAATGACAGTAAATTGATTTTATATTATATTTTCTTTAGAATAACCGTCAGCGATTAATAATTGCTTGTTTTTGCAAATGTTCACAGTGTGTACCGCCGTTGGTAGTAGCATCCAACGTGGACGAACGGACTTTAAAACGTGAGGGTGTATGCGCTGCATCGTTACCGACAACTATGGGAATAGTAGCTGGGTTTTTGGTGCAGAACGCTTTAAAATATCTTCTCGGTTTTGGTTCAACAACATACTATTTGGGATACAATGCTTTGGAAGACTATTTTCCAATCTTGAAATTGCGACCGAATGCAAATTGTGAGGATTTAAACTGCAGAAAACATCAGAAAGCATACAAACTGCAACCTTTAAAAAATGATGTTCCTGTGCAAGCACATAAAGAACCGATTCATGAGGATAATGAATGGGGTAATTTGTATTCCCAATAACTACATTACTTTATAAAATTATTCTATAGTAGCTCTACATTCAATCATTATTATGTCAGCACAGTGGACCTTCAAATTTCATACGTTAAATGTCTATTTCACGAGAGGGAAGAGTTTTTGAAAATACTAATGCTAACAGGACGTTTCAGTGTCACGCAGACCTGGTGTGGGCGTTTTCGGCGCTTGAAAATACCTAGTGCGTGAAACATCCGAACTAACGACGTTTCTCACTTCCACTATTGTATTGAATAATTATAAGACGAGGATTTCGGGACTGTATATGAGACATTCTACTATTGATAAGTCACCCAAAATATGACTATCCCTTCAATTTGTGTTATGTGCCGGGGATGTGGCCTTCCAAAAACAAATACGAGTAAATATATAACAAAAAAAGAAACCAAAGTAATGTGGGCTTTATGGGTTATAACCCTGAGGAGAGACTCAAACCCGAATGATATCATTTTTTTCCCCAAAACGTGTTCATGCTGCTGCAAAAGACTTATATATATGTTGTCATCGTAAGTGATAAAAAATCAAAAAAACTTTTGTTCTTCACATTTTTCCAATACGATGCACTATTGCTGGGATATTTCTATTAAAAAAAAAATAACGAATCAAGTAGTATCGATTTTAATATTTGGAGAAATTATTATTCTCGGATTCCCCACGTTTACTCATTCGTTGGGTGGCTGATCTGGCGTAGAATGTTTCATATATTCCTGATTGATACCCCTCAGCGTTGCATCGCTCCCAGCTTTATACAAATCTCGTTTTTCTGTTCTGCCACTTTCATCACATCTTCTTATTAATTACATTGATAGCAGTATGTGTACACCTTTGCTCCACCTCACTCCTATCGCCACTCCTTCCCCCACCATGCGGTAACCCCCGCTACCCCACTCTACCACTGCCGCGCTCTGCTTAACCAGTGTCGGTAACGTGGAGATGGTAAAGGGAGGTGGTGTGGATACTGTAGTGAATAAGGAAGAGTAGAGATAAGAGCACGATGGAGCAAAGGTGTACACATACTTGGAAAACAAAATAAAATTAGGTAATCACCACCTCTGCTGTTGTTGACGTACAACTTCCTTTCACAGCGATTTTAACTCCTGTCTTTCAGTATCACACGCGCGCACGCATGCACACACCCACACACGCGCGCGCACACACACACACAGAGAGAGAGACGATCCCAGTTAACGAATATCGAGTACCCCTGGTCGATCAGAAGTACCAAATATGTGTGGTGTAGGCAGCCGTTAATAATGATCCGTAGTTTTGAAATATACGGCTATGCGTCGGCCATCTTCGTGAACTTCAAGAGCAATAAAACTCATATTAAACGTTTCGGTCAAATTTGTAGACCATCTTCAGTAATTATTTTATTGAAGCTGTAAATTTATAAAACAATACGTCAGAAATGAATGTTAACAAACGTAGTGCATGTTCGATATTATGACTTTTATCTCTAGCATGAGAATTGTGCATTTCAAAGAACATAACTAAAACTATTAATAACAATGACGTAAACAAACCTGTGTGTGCTGTTCAATTAATAAGAATTAGTCCTCTGAGTCACTTTAATCTCATTTTAGATGATTTAAATTTATTTTCAAACACACAATTATAACAGATAATCATGTGTCATATGTGTCAATGAGTGGTATTTGTCAAAGGTAGGCAAGTGTCAAGTCTGTTGATGAATGTCAGAAATGAAGTCAACATTTTTTAGAAAATTCAATTTTTAGTAAAAAAAAACTTTAAAAATAAATATAGTCAGTAGGAATTATTAATAATAATAATAATAATAATAATAATAATAATAATAATAATAATAATAATAATAATAATAATAATAATAGATTAAAATTATTATTATAAATAATATTTACCACTGATTTAAAAAAAAAAATTATCATAAATGAAAAATTGTAATCCCACATTAAGCGAAATCACTTTGATTAGAAATAACTCAACTGTCAATTATAAGTAGCTACATGTTTATAGCTGACCAAACAAAAACTAACTCAGGAGACACCTTCAGAAAACAGCGAAGACGGTTATATACAAAAATACTGTATTTATGACATTCAGTTACTGAAGCTTGCTGATGATATGAAATAATTCTTCTGTACTGTCTCACAAAATTATTACAGCTACAATTTTGTGGATGTCCTGTTAGAATTTCAATTTAGATTACGGAATTGTAAATAACATTTACATTATCAATATCCGTCCTATAGTTTACAGCTCTCGCATGTTTTTTAATTTGTATCATTTCTAAAATTATCTTTTTATATATATTCTGTTCGTTATTTTAAATTTTGACCTCTTTGAATTTGAAATATACATTGAAATATTTCGAAAACTACGCATCGTTTTGAGTCTCACCCCGATGGTGAGAGGCAAGGGGACTCACGTAAAACAAGCACCCCGATGGTGAGAGGCAAGGAGACACCTAAAACAAGCACCCCGATGGGAACAAAAACTACTACGTCCACGTCGTTGTTCCTGGGTAACGCTAAAAGTAGCTGTTAACTTATTGATAAATGAATACATGCTTTCGATTGCAGCGCCATGTGTGAGAAAATTTCATATTAACAATAAAGTCAAATCAATCGATTTTGTCATGGAAAACCAGGAAAAAATAGGGTTTTCCAATCACGATTTTGAAGCAACTTCCATTTTCACCACAATGGGGTAGTGATGGGGGCGGGGGGTGGATCGAGTTTCGTATCGCTAAATAGCTTTTTGAAAAATGAAACATGTCTTTTTTCTTTTTTCGATCCGATGTGTAATTTCTCGAGATATTCGCAAAAATCAGGTTTCATGTGATTACAGCGCCATCTATCACGAATCGAAAAAAAATGTTTCAGATAAAAGTTACTTATTTTTTTATGGGGAATCGCTGAATAGCTTTTTGAAAAATTAAATGTGTTTTTTCTTTTTTCGATCCGATGTGTAATTTTTCGAGATATTCGCAAACATCAGGTCCCTTGCGATTACAGTGCCATCTATCACGAATCGAAAAAAAATGTTGCTATCCGAATCTGCAATAAAAAAAGGGGTTCCCATTTACGATTTCAAAGTTGTCGTCACCCCTACCCCAGTGGGTAGGGGTGAGGGCTCGACTTTGGTATCATTAGATGACCCCCTTCCAGGCGGACAAATTTTATTCAGAACTTTTTTTGATCCGATGCGTAGTTTTCGAAATATTTCAATGTCTTTAGATAAATTGGCCACCCTGTTGCGACGAAATTACAGCAGCAAACCCGTAGAATTGAATATAATACATTATAATTGAAAAGACGTCGTAGGACAAGCGAAAAAACGCCGACAGTGCGGCAAGAGAGCTGCGATGCGAGAAAGAAAACAGGCGAGCGTCGAGCGAGTTTCGGCCAATAGCGATAGGAAGCGACGAGTACAGCGGACACTAGGCCACCGAATCCGGAGATGTGATAAAAACGAGCTACGTCACACCTCCGGAATTCCCTCGCTGCTGTAAACAGCAGGTCAGCGACCAGCTGGCTTCGCTTGGTGGCGAGGGGAAGGCGGTGAGCGCGGTAGCGGCGAGCCGTGGAAGTCCGAAGATGCGTTAGATTTAAAATTACGATGGAAAAATAGGCAGAGGGGACTGAGGCAAGGGGAAGCCTATAAAAGGTCGGTGCGGGGAGAGAGGAGCTCTCTTAGCGCTGATAACACAAACGTAATAGTATAAGGCAATCAAGAAACGAAACATTCTGAAATTACGAGTTAGTATAAAAGAGTTATCATCGATTATGTTTTGTAAAAATTCGGGTTTCGAGAAATAAAGAAAAATCGAGTCAGTGAAAAACGGAGATAGCAGAAAAAGGAGAGACAGGCGAGTCATTTTAATAATATTAAAAAATTCGCATCAGTTCAGTGAATAGATCTACGGAAATAGTTAGCTAAGCGAATAGAGTAGGTGCATCGAATTAATTAAATAAGATTAAGCGAATAGGTTTAAAGTGAATAGAATTAAGTAAATAGAGTTAAGTAGAGAAAATCGATGAAATAGAATTAGGACAGCAATATTTAAAGGAAATAAAAGTAGGTCAGATAGCATTTAAACAGGAAGGATGATCGAGAAGAGTATAAGCAAGTGAGAGTGCGAGAGAGAACGCTGGACGGTGAATCGTATGTCAGATAGAGAGGAAAAGAGCAACGAGCGAAACATCGGTTTGAAGAGCGAGGTAGGCGAGTCTGGTGGTGTGTGTGTATGTGTGCATCGAGTGTATCGCTCCATACCAGCGTCCGAAATAATAACAGAATTGCAAGCCGGGAATACCGAGAATCTGTGTACAAGAAACAAAATACGAATTGTAAAATAATCATCGAAATTACGGAATTTAACGCAGTGTACGGGATATCGGTAACCAGAAACTAAATAGTGACATTTTATCAAATTGTTTCTTTGTGAATAAAGCCTCACTCTCAACCACCACGAAGTCTACTTTAATTAGTCCTGTGATCGAGCCCGAATTCCCACGAAAAATAAAAATATTTGATAACGATAAAAAAAATTACCGTTACACTGAATACAATTTGTAAAAAGAATTTTGATGAGGTACTAACAAGTAAAAAATCTTCACTTCAATCTTAAAGCTTATTAGATTCAGATTTTTTCTTTTTAACGGGGAAGAGTTGTTGTGCCGCGGAATTTTCAATAAAATTCCATGTTTTAATTTTGACGTTATTTCTCCATCGCTCGGTCGCGAGACCGCTCATTAGCGAATGGAAAAAATGTACTAATGCATGAAGCGAGTTGTGATGAACGACCCGCGCTTAGTACAATTCATCAATTTCGGCAAAGGTGCCTTACCGAAATCAGTCTTAATTTTCACATGAGCCTAAACGGTTGATTCCCGGTCGGACTCGCTCAAAATATTAAATTCTTAGAATAAACTCGAAACTTAATGATTGGTTCCTCATCAAGGACTCGAGAAATGATTATCAAATCATTATTGTATTACGTTACGCGTATGATAATTTGACGACATTCAACCGTAAATTATAGTAAAACCCTATTCATTTATTTAATGATGTCTTTGCGTTTTGCTCTCATTCATGCGAGTACTTACTCTTTTTCTTTCAATAAAATCTTATACCTACGACCGTTTTATACCGAAGACGTAATTTGTGCTATGCATCGCGCCTACGCGGAGCCCCACTCTGAGCAATTACGCTTTAGTTATCGAGAGAAGACTGCTGTCCTCTTCGTCAGGACGGAGATTTGCAACCCCTGCCAGGAGAAGGAGAGGGCAGTCAATTCTGGAGTCAGCACTTTATTCCAGTGGAAAGTTCAATCGTCTCCTCCTTGCTTCTGCCTCTCAACGATGATATAATTTCCAGGTGAAACAAGAAGGGAAGGTATTAATTATTTTCTGTTAAGCTGTTTCCTCTCTAGAGCGGACAGCCTTGAATGACTCGCGCGCGCCGTGATCCATTCAAAGACAGATATTTAAAAGCAGTTTGGATCATTATATGTATTGCGTACCATTTCCCGACAAATAGTTTCCGAATTAATAAGGCTGCAGAAACTGGGGATCCGTTGCAATCGTGTTACGTTGGTAGGGAAGTCCTCCATGCAGCTAATTTCCACGAAAACCGTGATCATCTAGTCAGCGTGCTGCAGCCAAAGCAGCATCATTTTTTCATAGCATAATATAAGCGGTCATAGTATATGAAGTCCTAATCCGTTGCGAAGGATGACTTTTCGTCGGTGGGCATATAGACAAACCGATCGATTCAAAGACTTTTGTAGGTTCGTTATGTTCAGTGACGAATCTACATTAAATAACCAAGATCAGGTAAATCGATGGAACTTCCGGTATTAGTCAAATTAGAATCCACATTGCGTGAGACAAATCGATCATCGGTGGAGTTTGAATGTTTGGTGTGGCATTATTATCGGACAAATAATAGGTCCCCACATCTTCGAGGAAAGTGTGACCACTGTCCGTTATCTTCATTTTATGCAAAATGGATTGCCGATTTTGCTAGAAGATCGTGATTTAAGTACACGTCAACAGAAGTGGTTTCAGAAAAACGGTGCACTCGCTGACTGGGCTCGTATTGATCGAAATTATCTAAACGCAACACTCGGTCAACGGTGGATTCGTCGATATGATCATGCCCGTTAGCCACTAAGGTCACCTGATCTTACGTCTCCCGATTTTTTCTTGTGGGCTGTCTTAATGAGGATGTCTGCCGTCAAGCTCTAACAACAGAAAAGAATATTAGGGAGCGGAAAAGTGCTGTCTGCGGTGCAATCCCGACGGGCACAGCGCCGAAAGTAAGCACCGGCCCTGTAAACAATTTCTTGCCTTCTCTGTTTGATCAAGTCGAAGTATACCTGAATCAAACACTAGTTTCACCTTCAAATAATGCCTACGTTTATCGAGCATACATAGAAACACTTTTGAATTGCGGTCCAGCTGCCAAAAATTCACATCTCAAGAGCGTTCTCTGGTACGATGATACCCCCAGAAAAATGTATCGTATTACATCGGCAAATGCGGGTGCTGTAAAATAGAAAACAATTTTTAAATGTCGGAAAAACTGTAGACTTGCTCGGCTATCTCATTGCGATATATTCTAATTAGGAGCGGTTTAATTTAAGTTAAAATGCTTTAATCGCACGACAAATGAGCGAATGTGGCATTACTTTACAGATACGTGAAATAAGCGTTACATCGATGCTTTACAACATTTTTTATATGCTTATAATCACACTAGGCACAGCGGAACGAGTATTCCTCCGAGCGAGGTGACGCTAGAAAATGTAGCTCAGCGTTACGAGTGAGATGCGAAAAAAAACTACAAAGCATAAATACAGTGTCTATTTTGCACGATCTGAATAACAAGATTATCGACAGTATTTTCTTCGAGGCAAAATTACTGCGAGTACGAGTACCTCCGTCACCTGAGAAGACGAAATGGAAGAAGAGGACGAAGAGGCAGAATGCTCGGAATCACCGTCCCTGATAAATATGAACTTCAAGGGCAGCTCTTCCTTTGTCGTACTACCGAGCAACAGTAGTATGCAGTATTTTCCGGATAATTCGATGACGAAATTTATTACAAAACTACCGCGGCAGATACGTTTGCACGGAAAATGGTTTGTTATCGTTCTATAGACGCTCTTTTGGAGAGCATAAATAAGTTACATCACGTGGCCGGTCATCTGTGTTTTAAATCGCTTCCGAGCGGTCCGGTCGAAGTGGCTCGCATATGCGACTATCGACGATACCACGACTTTCACGCATCGCCTGCTATCGCAAGCCTACTCGGATTCGCGGAAGAGGCCTGTAGGTTTGTCGTGATAGAACCGCCTAGCGAATACACGGGGTCACGGCCTGCATCTTTCACTGGTGCTATACGAGGAAGCATGTTTGTGTACAGCGATATCTGGGAGAGCTATGTTACAGAAGATGTACAGACACCACTCTTACGAATTGTTCTTAATGATGCTCATGACATTCAGGACGGTTCTATAAAATCTAAATCGTTTTTATTTTTATGTCACCGTCTATTTATATTTTATTTATTTATATATATATTTTATCTATTTATATATATATGATATATATATATAATATATTATATTTATTTATATTGTAACGGTATTAAGCGTTAACATTACCCTTAAAGGGCTTGTTTGGACTCGAGCAGGAAGGAAAGTAATTTGAGGCTTTTGTAGTAGGTAAAAGTAGGATTTATTCAAAGAAAAACAAGTAGAATTTTGTGATACATAAAAAAAATAAATAGAAAATTCAATTATCTAACCCTTTTCTCTTGGTATTATGGCTACCACGCGCCTTACAATCAATTATTCCCGGGCACTTGAGTGCATTTATAATCGTGTCCGCGGGTGAATTTAAAGAATGTATGAGAATAGAGATGTAACATTTAATTAACAATATGCACTATGGCTCGAAAAGAGAGGCTGGTAAATAATATATTCCTAATGTGAAGCTATTCTTTAACTAGAATTGAATTTACAACAGAAAGATAAACGCTGCTTGATAATTTTTATCTATTCGCTGCGTTCCCTAGGTAAAAGTCTTAGCATGCGCACCGTCGGTAACTAACCGGCAGTTGCTTGATTTTACCGCTGAGTTGTTCAATTTCTAACGCTACAGGCCCGTTGGTGGGAAGCTGGTACTTTTTAAAGGTCGACTGACGCGTCCACCTGACCATCGCTACGATCGGGCGTCAGTGGGATGCACTCTGGGTGCATGCGCAGCTACTTGATATCCCAGGGCCGTACCCTGTGTATTTATCGCCTTTTTACAATTTTCTTTTAATCTACGTTTATATCCCTACTGAATTTCTTACGCTAATATTATTTATAGGTCTTTGCCATCTTGATAGTTATATCCCGTATTTTAATGAGTCGCGATCATTATCTTTAGTTCTCGAGAGCCTAGCCCGTGTATTTGGCTGTCCTCGGCTGCCAGAGTGAGAGAAAGAGAGACAGAGATAGACCGCTCTGTTCTTGTTTGGGTCTGCGGTGCGTTGGCCTCGAACGCAGCACCGGTTCAGCTGCTTCCCGTCAAAGATGTATGTCAGGTACCACAGCTGGGCTCTCTTGGTACAAGTGCGGCTGCACCTAGCGAGGGTTGGCTGCTCTTCCTTCCTGGACTTCTGCGTTGGCGGGACCTGTGAACAAAACTGTTCCCCGAATGCCGAAATTCTGATCTTTTTATACCAGAATCCCCTCCAGTTGGCCCATGCTTTCGGTATAACTATAGTTGGTGGCGGTCTTGTAGCCCATCTTTCTGTAGCCCACTGGTAGCCTTGGTATTTTTTGAAATCGGTCGTTGGTTTTTAATTTTCTACCAGTGCTTTTCGAACGAGTAACGGGACCTTGTCTTTGACGTACCGGTCTAATGGTGTGAGTGACGCTCGGTGGCAGTGCTTCGTTGTGTGCGTACCGAGCGTCGTGAGTTGCCGAGTATAGGCCAGTCTACTTTGTGTATGCGTAACGCGCGGTAGCGATGCCCTGCTGTGTACACCGCGCGTTATAAGTTAGCCAGTACGTCTCAATATATATATATATATTATATATATTATATTTATATATCGGCGCCGCGATATATACCTCTCTTGCGCAACAATTTACACACTATCGAGATCGATATAAGAGACGAGTTTGGAAATCCATTCGAACAGGGAACGTTGACTGTGACACTACATTTCAAAAGGTCCCACGACTGATTACGCCACTATGGAAGATATTGATGGTGTGCAGCACGGATGGGGTCGTCGCGGGTATGGCGGTATTAACCATGTTTGTATCGGAACGCCTACTCAACGCGGACACGGTATCGGTAGGTTTCTTGGAGCCCCATTTCGTCGAGTATTGCCACTTTTAAAGAAGGGTGCTAAAGCAGTTGGAAAAGACGCCTTGCGGGGTGGTGTCAACATGGTCGGTGATATCCTCGATAAAAATATATCTGTGAAAGCTACTATTCGTGAGAGAGCGCGAGAATACGGCAGTAATCTCAAATGCAAAGCCGCTGAAAAAATTGACATTTTCATGCGGGGGTCCCTGTTATAAAAAGCGTAAAATTTCGCGAACTGCTCATTCACTGAACGAACGTAAACCATGACGCATGTCTCGTAAAAAGAAAAGCGTAATACAGAGAAAAGTAATTAAGAAGAAGAAGATTCGTCAACGAACGGTTCCAGATATTATTGGATAGCTGACACAAGATGGTTCTTCTACAGGCGCACTCGTGCGAGTGTCTCAATTCGGAACTTGAATTATTTTCACTCCCACCGACGCAAACAACCGTCGACAGGCTCCAATTGGGTGTATTATAAGCCAATTCTTTCGCTAACAGATGATTCACCTATGGAATTTATTATTCCTGGGCATGGTGATGTGTATATCGATGTCGCACATACTATGCTTAGTCTGAGAGTGAAAATAACATCTCCCTCTACGGAAATTGCTACGGGTACAGCGCTAAAAGTAAGCACCGGCCCAGTAAACAATCTCTTGTATTCTATGTTTAATCAGGTGGATGCATACCTGAATCAAAACTAGTTTCACCTCCAAATAAAGCCTACACTTATCGAGCGTACATGAAATCACTTTTGAATTACGGTCCAGCTGCCAAAAATTCATATCTTACGAGCGTTCTCTGGTACGATAATACCCCCGGAAAAATGGATCATACTACCCTGATCAAAAAGTTTTAGGACCGCTCAACGTGTGGCGCTATCAGTTACCCGATTGGAATTTTTTTTGTTAGCTTACCACATCGTTCATTGACACTTCCCTCCAAATTCAGCGTCATAGCTTGACATTTGTAAAAAATTATGCTGTACTAAGTACATCTTTCTTTGTGCGTGTTCTCCATTTTTTACAAGTTTGAAAATGGCATCAACTGTGCATCAACGAGTTTGCATTAAATTTTGTGTGAAAAACGGATTTAACGGTCCGCAGACATTGGAAATGCTGGAAAAATGTTTCGGCAACGATACTCTTTCGAGATCAAACGTATTTCGGTGGCACGAACGCTTTAGAAGTGGCCGTGAATCGGTCGAGGATGACGAAAACCGATGAAAACATCGATAAAATCATATAAATATTGACCGAAACCCGCAAATTGACCATCAGAGAACTGGCAGAGTACTTGAACATTGTTTATGAATCCGAGTGATTGGCGTGCACCGAATGAGCTGAGACCGAAAAAACCACGTCGTTTTGACTCAAAAAGAAGGCTATGCTCACGGTTTCCATGGATTACAACGGTGATGTGCATCATGAATTCTTGCAAAAAAAAATAGACAGTCCACAAAGAATATTATTTAAGCGTTATGAGACGTTTGCGTGAAGCAATTCGCCCAAAAAGACCGGATTTGTGGGAAAACAACTCATGAATTTTGCACCAGGATTACGCACCGTCGCACAATGCGATCCTTATCCGTGAGTTTTTGACCAAAAACAACACGAATACTATCTATCAGGCTTCGAATTCACCTGATCTGGCTCCCTGCGACTTTTTCCTGTTCAACCAACTTAAAAAATCGCTTCGCGGAACGCGTTACAGAAGCCGAGAAGATGTCATGAAAAAATCGAAGATGGCTCTGATGGACATACCGAAAATTGAGCACCAGCGGTGCTTCGAGGATTGGATCAAACGCTGACGTAAGTGCGTTGTAGTCGAAGGGGAGTCTTTGAACTGGACCATATCAATTTTGATGAATAAATTTGTATTTTCGATTTTATGAATAAAGTCCTAAATCTTTTCGATCAACCTGGTTTAACATCGGGAAATGCAGGTATTGTGAAGAGAAAACAATTTTTATACTGTGTTCAAAAAGTAAGGTGAATTTTGTTTTAAAATAAATTTTTTTTATTTATTCTTCCAAATCGATTTCGTCCCCCTCAAAATAATCCCCCCTAGCTACAATACACTTATGCCAACTTTTTTTCCAATCTTTGAAGCATGCTAAAAAGTCGTCCTCAGGTATAGCCTTCAATGCGCGTAGCGATTCACGTTTGATCTCTTCAATCGACTCAAAACGAGTTCCCCGGATTGGTCTCTTGAGCTTTGGGAACAGCTAGAAGTAACACGGTGCTAAATCAGGCGAATACGGTCATTGTGGAGCGACATGAGTGGAATTTTTGGCGAAAAACTCACGAAGAACCAAACGCGAATTTTGGCACCAAACGCGATTTGACTCTCCTGAGGCACAAATGATCCTTCAAAATTGCTTGCACTGATCCAATTGATATTGCAAGCATGTCGGCAAGGTCTCGAATTGTTAATCGACGATTTTCGAGCACCAATTCCTTGATTTTCTTGTTGTGTTGCTCATCAATTGACGTCGATGGTCGTCCAGAGCGTTTCAAATCATCAACACGTTATCTGCCTTCTTTGAAGTCTTTGTACCACTTGTAAACATTTTTCTGTGACATAGTCTCGTCACCGAAGGCCTTTTGTAACATTCGATACGTTTCAGCGGCGGAAATTTCATTCCGCAAGCAAAATTCAATAGCACTTCTTTGCTCAACAAAATTCGACATCGTAAAAATTGCCTAATTCACTTTTCTTTGTTCGCAAAACCAAGCGTAAACTAAAAACTAATGATGATATTGATATGTAATTTGTCACAGATGTCACTAACAGTCCTACCAACTTGAAAAAAAATTCATTTGTCAGATTCGGTTAACGCGGGAAGTTTAAATAAAAAATTCACCTTACTTTTTGAACACAGTATGTCGGAAAAACTGTAGACTTGCTCGGCCATCTGCATTGCGATTTTGTCTTCAGGAAAATACAAAGAATGGTCAATGCGGCTTAAAGATGCTCGAGATGCATCGCGTATCGTTCGTACAACAGAAATAGCTCCTGGTGTGCTGCTCTCGTATGCTAGAACTTTGGCAAAATTTATGGCAAAATATTCTTTTACGAGAGTATAGGTATAGGCCGTTTCAATACACTCCGGTGTTCATGGCGACACGATCGATAATAACATGCTTGGTCAATTGTCGAAGCGTATAATTATCGGTTTTGTCGATAACATAGCGGTTATCGGCGAGTTCAGCATAAATCCATTCAATTAAAAAAATTACAAGATAAATTATCTGTCGCTGCATGTAAATGGTGCTCGAATACCTTCTAAACCGTTACAACCGAATTTCACGAAAAATCATCTGTATGTGGATGCTTTTCAAACGCTGTTTGTGAGAACTAGAATACATTTCTTGATCGATGGTAATTCGATCGATCGCGATAATTATCGCGATGGATACTGTCTGTTTGCTTTTGATTTGACACCTGATCTTTCGGCAAACAACAATTTACATTGAAATGTAATAAAGGACGGTAATGTGAGAATAGAGGTACGGTTTGAGGATGCGCTTGCTTCAATGGTAAATTGTGTTGTCTACGGGGAATATGATAATGTCCTCGAAATCGATGACTCTCGTCAGGTAATGGTGAATTTTACAGGATAAGCGAAAAAATGTGTTGATGTCGGAATAAAATCGTCTCGTGTTAAGCGGCGTAGAAACGTCTTCGTAAGTAACTAATCAGTCGAACTTGAGCACCTGCAGAGATTAGACGTGAAAATGGATATCGTCGTGGATATACAGGGAATGCGTGGTAAGGACTTGGAATTATTCTGAAAGAAATTGCCGTGCCAGCAGTGGATAGACTGTACTCTGTGTATTGGATCGTCGCACCACCGTGTCACTTTCCCGATTTACCGCAGAATTCGAGAAGCCAGAATAATTTTCTCTCGAAATATTTTCACGGTCTTGAATGGTACGAGAGCGATGTGAGCTGTAGACAAGCATACGCTAAATTACGTGAAATTTCGCGAAAATCAAGAGGTATCTAAACACGCGGTCACGATAAGGCTATATACTTCTTTGCGATATCACGAGTCATGAAATTTAATCGATGCGATAAAATGACGCCGCCCGCTCGGGAATATTAGTAACAAAAAGAAACGAAAAGAACGTGAAAATAATTTTATCATTACCGCACGCTACATAATTGCCTTGTTTGATCGCCTTGGGGAGGACTCTTGTCCGAACGAGGAGGTCCACACGCTATGACTGTAATTCAAAAGTGTTCCTAAGTACGCTCCATAAGCGTAGGCATTATTTGGAGGTGAAGTGCTTTTGATTCAGGTATCCATTCACCTGGTTAAACATGGAATGCAAGAGATTATTTACTAGGTCGGTGCTTACTTTTAGCGCTGTACCCGTAGCAATTTCCGTAGAGGGAGGTGTTCTTTCCACTCTCAGACTAAGTATAATATGTCCATGAATAACAAATTCAATAGGTGAATCATCTGTTAGCGAAGAAATTGTCTTATAATACACCCAATTGGAGCCTTCGATAGTTGTTTGCGTCGGTGGGAGTGAAAATAAACCACGTTTTTCAGCGTTCTTGCGTTTGAGATTACTGCCGGATTCTCGCGCTCTCTCACAAATAGTAGCTTTCACAGATATATTTTTATCGAGGATATTACCGGCTACGTTGACACCACCACGCAATGCCTCTTTTCCAACTGCTTTAGCACCCTTCTTTAAAAGTGGCAATACTCGACGAAACGGGGCCTCGAGAAAGCTGCCGATACCGTGTCCGCGCTGAGTAGGCGTTCCGATATAAACATGGCTAATGCCGCCGTACCAGTACGGTCCGAAGGAATAAAGTACCAATACGGTCAAAGGAATAAAGTACCGATGATTATTACTGGCACTTCGAAGAAGGCATTTTCAAAAGGTAGCAGTCAATATCGTAGGACCGCTACCCGAAACCGCATTCGGAAATAATAGCACACTTAGGTTTCAGGATGCGCTTACCAAATACAGCGCAGCGGTAGTCTTGCCGAATCAGCAAGCTAATACTGTAGCTAGGGCCTTTGTTAAGGAAATATCATGCAGGTACAGGACCCCAGAGACGAAACTATGCGATTAAGGGACGAATTTTTCAAGTACTTTTCAAGTACTGTTTTCAAGGAAGCATGAAAGTTCCTTCGAATGAAAAAGATCCAGACAACATCGTACTGCCCTGAGTTTAACGGTGCTTTAGAACGCTTTCATCGGACACTCACAGAGTATCTAAAAAATTATATCGATCAGGATCAGGATCACTGGAATGAGTGGTTACGATATGCAATGTTTATATACAATACCACACCGTACACAGGGACAAGATTATCCTTGTATGTGTTTTTGTTTAGGCACGAGGCGGAGCTACTGAGGGATGTGCAGCGAGAGCCGTGGAGTACTTATACGTACGACAATTACGCTCACGAGCTACGTGAATGGCTGCGTGCTGCGTGGGCTGCTGCTCGAAGTAACTTACATCTCGCAAAAGGAAGGTCCAAGTCAAATTATGACTACAAGGCAGAGATACGCGAATGCCACGTGGGCGATAGAGTGTTGCTGCACGATGAATCCGTGCATCGGGGGTGATCATCGAAGCTGCCGTCGAAGTGCACCGGCCCATACGAGGTAGTAGGGGCGTGATCGCCAGTGAATCACGTATTGATACAAAGTAGAAAAACAACAGTAGTGCATGCGAACATGCTCAAGCATCTAATCGAGTATTAATGCGAACATGGAACGGGTTTTTATAAAATTTGAGTATAGGAGAGGTGCTATGTCTATTCACTCATTTCCGCAGCAGCCATGTACGTTGTGGAAGAAAATAATAATAATAATAAAAGAGGACAAAACTATGAGAATGAACGTAATGCAGCCTCATCAAGCCAAGCGCTCAACACAGACGGCGGGGTTTGTTAAATGGACTGCGATACATAAAAAATCGAACTACGCTCGAATCAGTACACATTAAAGGATGGCATGAGAAAGCAGTTGCAGGTGGTGGAATTCGCTCTTAACTTGTTTAATAGCAGCGCACATGACGTGCGGGCAAACGAGGAGGTCCTGCTACACTTGATAGTGCACGTCAGCTATAGCATAACCTGAAGCGTAAACCAAAAAAATTAGGCAAGGGTACCTCGATGAGAGTCTCTCAGCCATAAGCGTAATGGTGGAAACTCAGCTAAACTCAGTAAGCGCATCATTACTACCGCCGAGGAAGCTGATGCGTTATCTTATCAACGTACTTTCCAGTGGGCAGTGGCTTCTCAGTTGCACTAGAGCGTAGCGAAGTCACAACACTCATGCGACTGTCCGATGCGAAAGCATATAGTCAACGAAATACAATTGTTCTAATCCTCGACCTACCAATAATAGGTCAACAGTGGTTAAGTGTTCAAAAAGTTTACCCGATACCCATGCAGGCGGATACTGATACTTATTATTACATTGATATTACGGAAGACCTTGTGATTATCGATCATGATAGCCGAAATTATGAACGGATAACGGACATCGAGTTAAAGGACAATTGCCAGCATTTCGCAGAACGGAACATCTACACACCGTCGTACGCATCAGTGCCACTCACTGATACCGCGTTGTACGACGTACTGCCATTTGCGAAATTGAAAACGGACAAGGGACTACGATGTCCAAAGCTGATAATGGCGGTTACGCACACGCTAATCATAACAATCAAGCATCCAGGACGATGGCTGTACATATCACCCACTGGGAAGCCGATAGGGGTGGAGTGCGGCGGCAAATCAACGAATCACGAAATTCTGAAAAATTCGGGAATACTGATTTTAGTAGGTGTATGTAAGGTAACCGCCGGAAAGTTACTTGCCGTCATTCAATTTAACACTATCTAAAATTGATAAAAATGCTCTTCCACCCGTCCAAAGTGCAGGTGCGAAGATTCAATTCTTAAATGTGATACGAAACTCTGAGGAATTTGAGAATCTCGGAACGCGAGTGCTAAGTCTAAAAGACGATTAGGAGAGTGATTTTAGTAATCGTGAATAATGTTATCAGAAAATGGAATTTTATTTTTTGGGTACAATAACTCCAATAGCATTGGTCTGTTATGCTATTTACTACTGCCGTAAATATAGGTGCAAATCGACACCGCCGGTACCGACCGTGCCAACAAACTCGGCAACGTCCATTCGTGGAATCGTTGACACCGCGGCAGGGAAAATTGCGAGGGAAAATAGTGGCCAATACGCTTAGGTAAACCAATACTAATAATCTCATAACCTTCACCGTATATATTATGAAAGCTAGGGTAAATTATTATGCAGTAACCGAATGTTCGAAGAATTATGCAAGTAATGAATCGTGATCGAGAGTTACGCGCATCGATAATAAATATACTCGAGCGTCGGAGATGAATCTGGATTCTGGAGCAAAGGAAAAAATCCCTTGCATGATTTTTTTAGGGGTGAGAGATGTGGCACCTAAAAATTATTTGTTTGTTGTTTTTTATCGCGATCGAGGTCATTTAAATCATACGTATATAAGTGGAATACACTCCCAGTACATTCCACAGTAGTTTATTTTCCAATCAGAAGCTGAATCTCGTCCTTTAGCCTCGAGAACAGGGGTAATATGTAAAATACTGACTTATTCCTACGATAATTAATTGGACTTATGTCAATTAATTATAATAAATCCGTTTAATCTGTTTTATTTGAAATTACTGTGTATTTACTATGTTCACGCAAGTTCCTACTCGTTATTGGCACACGATCCCAAAAAGTAACATTTTAAAAATATTATACGATCGAACCACCGGCATAACAATGTTGTGGTTAGAAAAAGCAATGGATTCCAGTACGTTACAGGATGTTTGTTATAACACTCATTGGTTTTCCTGAGATTGCATTCGATGGGAATGCATTTGACGATGTGTACTACATCTCCGGCTACTGCTGTCACATAGCCAGTTCCCTTCATGATCGTGTGTCCGAAGCGGTCAGGTAGCAATGCTGGTTAATGCATTTTGCAGTACTTTTCTTTCGAGAGTGCAACGTTGGATCATCACGTCCATATGCAATCCCTTCGTTTGGGTAAGGACATGTTTTTCGACGTGAATGAATTGCGAATTAATGGATGAGAAAATGTCCTAATTATTGACTGATATTCTTCTCTTCATGGGTGGTGAGTCGTTTCCGTTGGTTTCTAATATGAATATTTTCGGATGTTCCGCTCGTACCAGGGTGTGACCACATACCTAGCACTGTCCTTATTTTGCAATCACGAATGTTGTTGATTCTGAATTTAACGTGTATCCGTATACACGTAGGTAGGACTGTTGGTAGGTTGTTTTCGCCTTCCGTTGTTTCCAGTTTAGTTGCTGGTCCTTCGTACAGAATATCGTGCTGACGGAAGCTGCACGAGTTTGTTGGTGCTGTTGTACCGCGAATTAATCGAGTATATTATTTCGTCATTGTTCCTCCTTCGCGTGAGGCCATTCACCCGAAGTAGAAAAAATGTGCAAACGTAAGCAACGAGCTGCGAGCAATAACCGCTGGAGCTACGACTTGCAGGAATTTGCAATCGACATTCATTGCAAAATTCATCGATTTCGCCAAAGGCCGTGAATAACTCCTTTGCCGAAATCATTCTATTAGTAGATTCGAATGAGAGAGGTTGGTTCCTCGTAACAGGCTTGAAACAGCGAATTATTGTAACTTTATTTTTATTGTCATTCAAGTAGGTAACGGAAAGTTGCCGTTATCTAAAATATGTATCCAACTATCGTTTTCCGTATATTCACGTGTTCATTATTTAGTGGAGACCTATCTTCTTATCGGCAAACGATCCCAAAAATAATAACTTTTAATATTATACCTATCACCGTAATAATCCGATTACGCGGTGCCGGCATAACATTTGGTGGCAACGGTGGGATTTGCTGAAGTGTATAGTGATACGTGACTTACTGGGATAAAAAGTGATTTTGGGCAACGTTGGGAGTGACTCTGAAGTGACGACTGCAACTCATGCCAAGACATCAGTGCAATTCGTAGAAACCCAACCAAACTAACGCGAAGGCGCGAAGTGTACGTCGGTTGGGTGTGACATAGCGGTGAACCGGTTAACGTCCCGGTTGACGTCATCGCGGCAAGTCATGGATAACGCACAAAATTCGCAACGAGTGCTCGCGGGAGCAACTTGTGACAAAGCCGTCGCGGAACCCTCGACGACTCACCAAAGGACGAGCCCAGGAACCACCGAAAAAACGAGTCTACGGCGCCATGAAGGACGTCAAAGACTATCTTCAGAGGGGAGCTACACGACAACCGGTCAACAGCACCCGAGGAACACCGCCATCGAGAGGATTGTCTGCAAGATCTTCTGTCTGTAAGTGGCCGTTACATACAATACTATTACATACGGCCTGGAAAAAAATTAATCAAAGCCAGTTGGACACGAAATTAGAGGAAAAAAAATATTCCGTCTTATAAATATATTCAGAGGAATCTATTTCTTTTGAGAGTTTGAGGGAAGATTTTTAAATAGAGTCAACCCCGAGAGTAGCCATATACCGGGAACTAGAGACGCGAGACCAAAGCGTAAAGGTAACTCACTGGAAACTACGTTACTCGGCGAGGGGGTGGACTCCGCAGCAGGTTTAACTGCAGCTGTCGGGGACGACGCGTTTAGCACGTGCAGGGCGCTTTCAGAGCTTTGACCGACGGGACGAATCCCCGTTGACAAGCAAGAAGTCCCCGCAGGCCGTCTGACAGCCCAGTTCGGCGTGAAACCTCTTAGGGGTGCGTCGTTTGGGGATCACGACCGTACTGTCAGCGACGACTCATTCATTATGGTCACCGGCGAGCGAACTCTGGAACATATCACAGAAGATATGGTCGAGTAGGAGATCGAACGCCTGCGAACCATAGCTCGCGTAGGATTTCCGATAGCTACCGGTATGACAGCGCGGCCGGTACCCGTTTACGTACGAAATCGGTTAGAGACGGTCGAGCAGACTCACCGCAACTTAGAAAGAGCTCGACGGGAGTGCAAGAGGCTGCACGAGCTCGACCGCGAACTCACGTTCCAGGAGGCGGTTACGCCGTCGGCGAGAAGGAACTTGGCCGACACGCTAAACCAGGTAGGTGCAGATGAGTTTGAACTCATCCACTCCCTACGCGAGCAAAACGCCGAGTTGCGGCGACGACTAGAGGGAGTGGGGTTAGAAAACTACCCGCCATCCCGGCAGCAACAGAGGCGGACGTAGTTCGAGGAGACGCGGACGCTCTCCAACATGCTCAGCCTCAGCCTGGGTATCAAAATGGTAAAGACATTCGACGGCAAGGACCCAGAGGCCCTGCCGCTCTTTTTGAAGTCCTGCGAGACGATATTCCGCAGGGTGACCGAGGAGTAACTTGAAACCCTCCTAGAATTAATGGTTATGGGTAAATTAGAGGGTGCGGTAGCAAGGCAACTGCAGCACGAGACTATGAGTACTATGGCGCAACTCAGGAGTGAGTTGAAAGCGTTGTACGGACAACGGAAGTCCCTGGCCGCATTGCAGATGGAGTTGAGCTCCCTCCGGCAAGGACAGAGCGAGGACATTGCCGCCTACGCGGCAAGAACGGAGTGTATTACGGTGCATATCACCGAAATACTCCGCGGACCGTTGGTAACCGGAGAAAGGTCACCGTCGAGAGCGTCACCCGTCGAAGTGTGCAAGCGAATTTCGAAAACTGCCTGCACGACTAGGTACAGGTACTGGTACGTGTACTAAATTATTAAATACTACACGACTCGGTAGCGGGGGCCATAGAAATTACCAACATGGTGCAGCCGAAGGGAGGGGTAGTTAGAGTGCCAAGCCATACCAGGAGTTCCCAAGGTGCGCCACCCCGGCAGCGGGAAAATTGTTTCACCTGTGGGAGGCCAGGGCACGTGGCTCGAGACTGTACAGTCGGAGTTCAATACACAACGTCGACATCATCTGCAACTACTGTCAGAAGAAGGGCCAAGTGTGGAAGGACTGCAGGAAGAGGTTGTCGCAGAACAAAAGCGAGCCAGCGTAGTCATCGCAGCAGCCCCGACTTTCAAGGGACTCAGGGAGCAAAAACCACAGCAACTGCAGGACCGGGTCGAGCTAATAGAGATGTCCGCCCGCTAGGAACGATGAGATTGAACACACTCACGGCCCAGCAGAGACCTGTGTGCAGGCAAAAGAGGACGGCGCTGTAGCTGCTACAAGTAACTCTACTGGCGTCCAGCGCTACAGCCAGTGACTTTGATATCATCGCATCGTTGGCCGTAACCGGGGTACTCACCCTCAAGGTGGACACTGGGGCTCAGTGCAGTATAATTAAAGAAGGATGCCTCAAGCCAGAGACCTTAGTAAAAGACTGCACTGTGGAACTGCAGGAGGTGGCGGGCAAGAAATTCACCCCCCTCGGAATAGCAAAAATTGTGCTCGAGACACCAGCTTTAAATGTAAAACGTTGGTTCTACATAGTTTCAAATGACGTGCCGCTGAGGGTCAACGGACTGCTCGGTATGAATTTCATTGAGCATCACAAGGCAGATATCTTGCACAGAGAGATGCTCAAATTGTACGGACATTGTATGCCACTACTGGACTGCTCGACGAGGTTATCTCTGCCGCCACGTAGTGAGACGGTCACCTACGCCGCAACGACTAGCAAATTCATAGGTTTGCTTTCGAGAGTAGAGCTCGAGGACGGGGTCATTATGGGCGCCTGTGTTACGCCGCCGCGCAGTAGTAGCTGCGTTATCAGCTTGATAAACACTACCGAGCAGGTGGTCGAGTTGCAGCGCCCCGTAGTGAAACTCTCGCCGCTCGAAGTCGCAGCGGTGGGTCAACCGGCCGAGGCGGTCGCATTGGAAATATACACCGTCAGTGCGGAGCGAGGGGCCGACCGCCTCACGCGATTAGCCCAGGAGCTCGACACCGCGAATCTCAATAAGGAGGAGCGCAAAGCGCTCGACGAGGGAATACGAGGATGTATTTCACTTACCCGGGGATAGGCTGCCATGCACGCCTATGGTAGAACACCAGATACCCCTTAAGGAAGGGGTGCATTAAGGTGCACCTCTATAGGCTGCCAGTAATCCACAAGAGAGAAGTGGAGACGCAGACAGGCGAAATGCTAGCGGAAGGAATAGTCCAACCTAGTAGGAGTCAATTGAACGCACCGCTGTTGAGCGTGGCTAAGAAACCCGATGCCGCCGGAGTGAGGAAAATGCGCGTAGTGGTGGATTTTCGAAAGTTAAATGAAGCTACTACCGAATACTCGTACCCACTGCCCAATACAACCTAAATATTGGACAGGTTGGGATGAGCCCGACACTACACGACCTTGGACCTTGCCTCGGGATTTCACCAAATCCGGATGGCGCAGCAATATAAGGAAAAAACGGCATTTTCCACTCCGCAGGGTCATTTCGAGTATAACCGCATACCTTTCGGACTGAAGAACGCGCCACCGACTTTCAAGCGGCTCATGAATTCCCTAATGGTCGGCCTACAGAGAGTCAAATGCTATGTGTACCTCGACGACATAGTGATACACGGGAAAACCTTCAAAGAGCACAACGACAGGCTGCGGGTGGTGCCGCAGCGGCTTAAGAGAGACCAAATTGGCAGTGCAACCCAGCAAGTGCCAGTTCCTGCGCAAAGAAATGCAGTACCTCGGCCATATCTTCTCCGAAGAGGGTGTGCGCGTTGACCCCAAGGAGCTAGAGGCGGTGAAGGAATTCCCGGTTCCAGGGATCGTAAAGGGAGTACAATCCTTCCTCAAACTAGCTGGGTATTACCGGAAATTCATACAGGATTTTGCGAAAACCGCAAAGCCACTCACGGAATTAACACAGAAAGGGGTTAAATTCGAATGGGCGGCAATAAGGGATGCCGCCTTCGAAGAACTAACAACGGCACCAGTATTGCGATACCCAGACGTCGAGAAGCTCTTCGTAGTTACAACAGATGCCTTGGACAGAGCGCTCGGCGCAATCTTATCGCAAGGCAAGCTGGGGACGATTTGCCGATATGCTACGCAGGCCGCACCATTTCAAAGGCCTAGCTGAATCACACTACCACGAGGAGAGAAGTACTCGCGATAGTATGGGCTCTTCAGTTCCGACCATATATTTATGGTACTCGCTTCACTGTCGTAACAGACCACCAACCACTCACCTAGCTGTTCGGGGTAAAAAATCCAGGTTTGAGATTGATGCGCTGGAAAATAAAATTCGTGGAACATGCGTTTAACGTCGAATATAAGGCAGGAAAGCGTAATACGAATGCCGATGCGCTAAGTCGTATATTCGCTACTACGAGGGCCCAAGAGAGAGACAAGATCAAAGTTTGTGGATCAGAACAAGACAGCACGATGGGGAAAATCGGCACAGCGAATGACAAAGCGGCGAGCCGAGAATACCCCGAGCAAGCATAGTAACGCGGCAGCAAGAGGTAGCGCCTGCTAATGCGTTGGAAAAGGACGGAAAGATTCGCAGCGTGTACGCAAGTCGCTCTACTGATCCCCACAGCCCCCGCACGAAGTCGTGCAGTTGGGGAAGAGGCAGATTATACACCCGAGCAGTGCAAGGCGCGAGTAAGACTGCGAGCTCCATGGAAAAGGACAGAGAGCGAATAGCACAGCATGGCTAACCCGCAAGGCGAGGAAGGCCGCGAAAAGAAAACGTTGCAAGGCCGCCCGAGAAGGAGAGCGACGTAACGGCGCAGCTACTGGTGGGCACACCGAGTCAAGCGACTTCGGACAGAGCACCGCACAGGCCTGCTGGGGAAGCGAAGTACGGCGGAAGCCGTGGCCCATGATCCTCCAGCAACGCAAACAAAGACAGCGCTATAAAGAAGTAAGCGACTGCCGCAGTGGCGTAGCCTACCCCTCTACCGATGATCGTCTAAAAGAAATAAAGAAATACCACGACACCCCCATAGAAAAGCACCAGGGTATACGGCAAACATTACATCGGATCCGGACTAAATACGACAGGCCGGGTGTACGAAGGGATCTGGAGGAATACGTTTCGTCCTGCGAGTCCTGCCAAAGGAATATAATCAGGAAAAAGCAACGAGTACCGATGGTGGTACCGGACACCCCATGAAGATCGTTCGAAAAAGTAGTGGTCGACATCGTAGGACCGCTACCTGAAAGCGCTTCTGGAAAAAAAGACATACTTATGATCTAGGACGCGCTTACAAAATACAGTGCGGCGATACCACTGACGAACCAGGAGGCTTCGACGGTAGCGAGGGCACTAGTCGAAGAATTGATTTGCCGGCACGGAACACCGGAAGCAATATTGTCAGACCAGAGCAGGAAGTTCCTCAGCACGACCTTCAAAGAGATGTGTCGATTATTGAGAATTAAAAAAAAATCCAGTCAACAGCCTACCATCCAGAGTCGAACGGTGCCCTGGTAAGATCGCATCGCACCCTCGCAGAATACCTGAAAAACTTCATAAATGAAGACCAACGTAATTGAGACGAGTGGTTGCCGTATGCGATGTTTACATACAACACCACTCCACATACGGGGACCGGACTGTTTCCCCCCGTATTGGTGTATGGATGCGAGGTTGAGTTGCCGACTGCCGTAAAGCAGGAGTCCCGCAGCACCTACGCCTACGACGATTACGTTCACGAGCTACGCGAGCGATTACGTGCTGCATGAACCGTAGCACGTGACTATCTAGAAGGTGCGAAAAGAAGGTCGAAGAACGCATACGACCGGGGCGCACAGGTCCAGGACTACCGCGTCGGTGAACGCGTGCTCCTGCGTGACGAGACGGTGCGCAGGGGACTGTCAGTCAAGCTGACCTCAAAGTGACCGGGACCTCATGAGAAGATATCGAAGAGGCCCCCCGTCAACTACGTAGTCCAGAAGGGACGGAAAACTCAAGCGATGCACGCAAACCGCCTGAAGCCCTTTATCGAGCACTAATAGCAGGAATTGAGGAACTTGAAAACTTATAACTCGTTACAACTAAATTTTAACTGGAAAGTAAATATAGGAAGGAGCCCCTTGGGACGCAGGGTAGGGAGCTTCAATAAATAATGAGTTACAAGAATAACAATTTATAGAGATAAAAAGAGGCATCCTCTTACAAGTACCAAAAAACATTTTTCAAACTTAAAAACTATTTTTGCGAATAATCACACTACATCCCGGAATCCGAGTTTATACCCGGGCATCTATTTCGCGGACATAGGAAGCCTCGCAGTAGTCCAATCCACCTGGCGGCTAGCTATCAGACTGGATCTCACTATGTTTATGCACCGAGAAGCTGACGCGACTAAAAACCTAGAACGCCTGTTGGAACTGGGCGACCAGGACACTCACGGAAATGACTTATCTATCTATCATCGCTGGCTCGGTCTCGAGAATGCAGAGAAGAATTGACATGGGGGTGGTAACCATATACGACCTCCTAGGTACGCGCCCCCTCAGGGAGCGCAGATGACTGATCGATGGCCTTGGAAGCATCGTCAAGACCAACACAGGAAATAGTGTGAACAAATGCGGCACCCATCTTGCGAATAGCTTTCTCGTACCCAAATGATCTTTCAAAATCGAAACCACTGAGCTATATGATATGCCTATGGCTTCTACAATTTCGCGCACTTTCAATCTCCGATCGACAAACACCATATCGTGGACTTTTTTCAATTGTTTTGGGTATAGTGACCTCAATTGGGCGTCCAGAACGTTCGGCGTCACTCGTCCTTGTGCAACCGCAACGAAATTCAGTAAATCACTTTTTTACCATTGAAATTGATGGTGCAGAGTCCCCATAGTATTTATTAAGCTTATCCTTGGTTTGAATGGTGGTTTTTTTCTGCAAAAAATAATACTTAATAAGCACACGAAATCCTTTTTTTTTCATTTTCGCAAAAATTCACGCAGTTGTCTGCTTTCAATGGTTGTCAAACACAAACTAAATGACACAGCTTGCCCACAATTTCACAGCAGTCTATCAACAGATGGCAGTTGACGGGAGCAGCATTGTTCTTCAATTTACAACGTAGGAAATTCGAAAAGTCGCTGAGTTATTGATCAACTATTATAATAATCCTTAATCCTAAATATACTGTTATACCAGAGATAGTACAAAACAAGATATTCGGTTTTTTTATTAAGTTTACGGGCGGCGAAGGCCGTCAGATTATTATACGTGTTATGCCGCGGAATATTCGAATATAGACCGGCCTATACTTGTCAAGTGATGACGCACGGTGCACACAACGAAACTCCGCTACCGAGCGTCACTTACACCATGTAGGCTGGCACGTCAGAGGCAAGGTCCCGTTATTCGGTTGAAAAAGCACGACTAAGGCAGCGCCATCTGAGACCAGTGAGAATTAAAGACCAGCGTTAAAAACCTACAACGAATTTTAAAAAAGGACCAAAGCTATCGATGGGCTAAAGGACCGCCACCAGATAGAGTAATATCAAAAGCATGGGGCGAACGGAGGGGATGCCGGTATAAAAATACCAGAAATTTGGCATCCGGGGAACACTTTTGTTTGCAGATCCCGCCGATGCAGAAACCCAGCTGCCAGGAAGGAAGACCAAAAGAGCCATCGCTAGCTGCAACCACACTGGTATACACGAGACCCAGCTGTGACGTCAGACCCACACTAGACGGATAGCAGCTGAGCCTATACTGCGTCCAAGTCCAGCCAAATCGCAGAGCCGTCAAAACAACAAAAAAGTGGACTCACTCTGGTAGCCGAGGATAGACGATACGGCGAGTTATTATACCCAACAAAATCGAGAGCATACAGTAAATCGAGAATTAAAAATGACCAACCGAATATATCACGATAGCGTAGGGAAATAGAATGATAAGCAGGATCGATAATTATGGTATCGGAGAGAAGAGAGAAAATTATATTAAATTATACGAGGCCCGGCCCTGACATGTGACCACCTATGCGAATGCATCTCCCTGCCGCCGGACTGCAGCGGCGGTCAGGTGAGCGAGCGGGTAGGTCGCCACGGAGATCCCAGGCGGGAGTTCTACTCCCAACAACGGTCCTGTGACGTAGGAAGCGGATATCGATCGACTAACAAAGTAAAGATCTGAGAACAGTCAGAGCTTCACGAGCAGGTACCGGCAACCTAGCAATAGTACACGTGCTCGGATAAATTATCTAGTGAATACGGCCGGTGAAAGGAATTATCGACCGAAACTCATAATTTCAGTCTAAAGCGTATCGTATCATAAAATATTTTTTGATTTTCCACCTCAGCGTACACGATTATAGAAGCATACAAGAGCCCGGGAATAATCATTTGTAAGGCGCGTGGTAGCCAGAAAAACCAGAAAGAGGGATCGAAGTAGTACAACTTAACTCAATATTTATTCTTTTTCTCTTATGTATCGCAACAATTAACGACATGTTTTCTTGAATAAACGCTACTTTTACCTACTAAAGAAGCCTATATTAATTTCCTCCCTGATCGAATCCGAACTAAAACCCTTTCAGGGTAATGTTAACGTTAAATACCGTTACAATATTTATTTCGACATTAGTCTTCCTTCGAGTGTGAGGCCGCTCACCCGAAGTAGAAAGAATGTGCTGATGTACGAAGCAACGTGTAATTTCTCGAGTTATTCGCAAAAATAAGGTTTCTTGCTATTACACCGCCATCTATCACGAATCGAAAAAAAATGTTTCCGATGAAAGTTACTTATTTTTATGGGGAATCCGAATCCGCGATAAAAAATACGGGTTCCCATTTACGATTTCAAAGTTTCCTAGGGGGTGGGGGTGAGGAGTCGACTTTGGTATCGTTGGATGACCCTCTTCCAGGCAAACAAATTTTATTCAGAACTTTTTTTGATCCGATGTGTAGTTTTTGAAATATTTCAATGTCTTCAGATAAATCGGCCACCCTGTATATAAGGGTATCATATACGAAGTGTGTCCTTAACGACGAAGTCGCTAATAAACAAATATCATTTGTTGACAGGTGACAGGTGAGACGGGTGTCAATAAACTGTCCTTTCAATCTCGAAAGTGGGATAAAAAATCAAAACTAAGAATCAAAAACAGAATTAAAAAGAATGGAAACAGTATTTCGAGAAGTTTGAAAATAGTGATCGTGTGAGTATCATTTGGCTTTGACCTCATACTAAGATTTTTTTTTTTTGCAATCACGAAGATTTAAGAATATTGTTAATGATTCGCATTATGGGTATACTCTAAAGAAATGCTTACTAAAGAAGACATGATAGAGAGAAACTTCAGAATACAAGAGACTAGAATAATCGACGACAGGAGAGACATGAATAGGTTTGTTATGTCGGTACCGCGTAATTGGGTTATTACGGTAATCGGGATAATATTAAAAGTTATTATTTTTGGGATCGTTTACCGATAAGGAGATAGATCTCGCGTAAATGATTAACACGTGAAATTACGGTAAAAGCAATAGTTGTATGTTTATTATAGAAAACGACAACTTTCCGTTATCTATTACGTGACAAGAAAAGAACAATACAATAATTAGTTGTGTTTTCAAACCCATTCTTTCTGAATCTACCTTTAGACTGATTTTCGTAAAGCAGTTGCTAAATGCGTTTACGAAAATCCCTTCGTTAGCAATTTTGGCGTTAGCCTATCATCGATCTCCAAGCGAGTGGCCTCATGCTGTGTCGGCGTCTCGATGCCGATCGTACGATCGGGCACTAAATATCGTTTTCTGTCTTGAACGAGTTTCAATGTTTCGTTAGCTGTGTCAGCTATGGAATATTCCGCGGCACAACAGGTTGACGATAGCAACTTCAAAAGACTCTCCAAAAATTAGAACTTTCAACACTCGGTATGAAAGTGAACATCATCAAACGTCTCAATGAAGAAGATCCGATCGGACAATGGATGGACGAAGCTACCAAAACATTAACCGTTACTAACTACCCCGCGGTTGAACCCTGTTCTTGAAGAAACAGTTATCAAGAGAATAACAATTTTCTCAACGCATCGTTCGTTTGAACGCAACGTTCAAGATCAGTCAGAATCACGACGAATAGTAGTTCAACATTAATCGATCCTAGAGAGTACGAACTTATGCGGAGAGAACTGGATATCTTACGGCAAAAATTAGACTTTGCAAGACAAGAAAACGAAGCTCTACCAGGTGTATGCATAAGTTTTTTCCGGTTTTTTGGTAAAAAAAAACACGTAATTTTCAAGGGAAATTAATTTTTGTTTCATTCAAAATATTGGCCATCGGCTTCTACACATTTCGCCCATCTTTCAGGTAACTTATGAATACCATGCTAGAAAAACTGCTTATCTTTTGCGGCAAACCATTCGTCGAGCCATTTTCCAACTTCCTCGAAATTGCTGAAGTGCTGCTCTGGGAGCGCGTGCCCCATTGATGCGAAGAGGTGATAGTCAGATGGCGCCAGGTCTGGCGAATACGGCGGGTGCGGAAGGATGTCCCATCCAAGCGATTTCAAGGTGTCTTTCACTGCTTTTGCTGTGTGAGACGGCGCATTGTCGTGTAACAAAATCACTTTGCCATGTCTTCTGGCCCATTCCGGTCGTCTTTCGATTAATGCGTGGTTTAAATTAATAATTTGTTGGTGATAGCGTTGTGTATTAACGGTTTCGTCGGGCTTCAAGAGTTCATAATACACAATACCGCTCTGGTCCTACCAGACACAGAGCATGGTCTTCTTGCCGAAGCGATTTGGCCTTGGTGTTGAAGGACCGGCTTCGCCAGGTGAAAGCCACGATTTTTTCCGCTTCGGGTTTTCAAAATAAATCCATTTTTCGTCACCCGTCACAATTCGATGCAAAAATGATTTCCTTTCATGGCGTTGAAGCAGCACTTCACAAGTGACTTTGCGATTTTCTATTTGACGTTCATTCAAATCGTGTGGGACCCATTTACCGAGTTTATTGATCTTCCCCATTACTCGTAAACGTCTGCTGATTGTTTCTTGTGACACATGTAATGCTTCTGCTAATTGCCGTTGAGTTTGAGTTGGGTGATCATCCAATAACTCCTGCAATTGCTCGTCTTCGCATTTTTGTGGTCTACCAGAGCGCTCACTGTCTTTCACATTGAAATCACCACTATTAAATTGTCGAAACCATGTCTCACATGTTCTAATCGATGGAGCGTGTTCACCATATGTTTCTACCAGCAAACGTTGACTTTCAGCAGCCTTTTTTTTATTAAAGAAGAAAAGCAATGCGTGCCGCAAATGTTCTTTTTCAGGCACAAAACTCGACATGATCACTGAACGATAAAACAAAGACGCTAGTTTTTGGCGGACTCAACTTGTGTGTGTTTGTAGGTTAATGTCAGACGAACAAAATGACGTATGTGTCAAATTAATACGCTGCGTACTTTTCGCTGGCGCCATCTCTTAGTTAAACCGGAAAAAACTTATGCATACACCTTGTATGTCGACTCCAAGTTCCATAAGTAGTAGAACAACAAGGTCAACGGCAGAACACCAATATTAACGCGATGAAAGAATTCCTCAGTAACTTCGAAGGCAGTAACGTAGATTTTACGAAATCGGATCGGCAATTTCGACGCCTCTGTACAACGTATCATTTGGACGATGGTCATACGCGTATATTACTAATCATCAAACTCGAGGAAAATTCTCTACTCTGGTTTCAATCAAAAACCGAATATATTGACATTAATATCAATGCCTTAGTCATCTAACGTACTACGATGTTCAACCATCGTCCGACAAAGCGAATTCTCAGAAAAAAATTCTGTTGTGTCGCGGAATATTCCTCTAACGTATTCTCAGGAATATTCCTTAGCGGACACAGTTAGAGATGGAATTCTGAAAGATAGCTGTCATACAAGACGGGATGCGAAGTAGACGCCGACGCAGCATGAAGCGACTCGCGAGGCGATCTACGATAAGCTAAAGCTAAAGCTGCGAACTAAGGGATTTTAGCAAACGCAGTTGCTAACTGTTTCAGTAAAAGGAGAATTAATTTCGACTTAACAGAGAACGGTTGGTTCCTCGTTTAATACTCGAAACAACGCATTATTGTACTTCTTACTTTGATATATAAATAGGCAACGGAAAGTTACCGTTGCTTATAATAAATACTTCCTTTTATATAAATTCGCGTTTTCATCTTTTACTCGAGATCCATCTCCTTATCGGCAAACGATCCCAAAAAATAATAACTTTTAATATTATACCGACTACCGAATAATCCAATTACTAGGTAACGGCATAACATTTGGTGGCAGCGGTGGGATCTGCCGAAGTTAAGTGATTCGTGATTTATTAGGACGAAAGTGTTTTGGACAAAGTTGAGAATACTCTGAAGTGACGACTGCGACGCGTGCAAGGACACCAGTGTAGTTCGTGAAAACCCGACTAATCTAACGCGAAGACGCAAAGTGAACGTCGGTGCGGGGTGACGTATCGGTCAACCGTTTAAAGTCCCGATTGACGGTATCACGTCAAGTCGCGGAAAACCGCACAAAGTGTGCAGCCGAGTACACAAAGCAGCTACTCGAGAAGAAGCCGTCGCGCAACCGTTGACGACGCACTAAGAACGAACCCAAGAACCAACGAAGAAACGGGTCAACGGCGTCAAGGAAGGCGCCAAGGACCATCGACAGAGAGGAGCCGCAGGACATCAAGTCGGCAACGCTCTAGAACAACACCATGGAAAGGACCGTCTACCAGATCATCTTTCTGTAAGTGGCGGTTACTTTATACTCATACATAGCCAATAAACTGAAGCCAGAAAAAAAAAAAAAAAAAAGAATTTTTTTTAGAAAATTTGGAGAAAAAACCTCTTGAAATTTTGTGAGCACATTTTACAGTTTGTCCACCGCGAAACTAGCAACATGCCGATATTTAGGGGAGCGAAACCGAAACGTAGAGTCAATTCATTAGGAACTGCGACTCCCGGCGAAGGGGCAGACTCCACAGCTGGATTAGCTGCCGCCGTAGGGGAAATACTATACGAAGCGCGCAGGGCGTTAACAGAGCTCTCGCCGTCGGGACGAATCCCCACCGATAGGCAAGAGGCCGTCGCGGGCCGACTGGACGCCGAGTTCGGCATAAACCCTCTCAGGGGCACGGCATTTCGCGATAACAGTAGCATAGGTAGCGACGACGTGTTCAATATGGCTACTGGCGAACGAACGCCTGAACACCTTGATGAGGACATAGATGATCGGGAACTCGGAAGCTTGCAAACAATAGATCGCGTAGGTTTCCCGACAGCTACCGGTACAACGGCACGATCGGTGACTTCGAGAGTACAAGATCGGTTAGAAGCGATCGACCGGAGCCACCGTGATTTGCTAAGAGCTCGACGGCAGTGCGAAAGGCTGCAGCGCGAGCACGAGCAAAGTCAACGCGAACTCGATCGCGAACTTCAGGGGGTTGAAACACCGACAGCAAGACGAAACTTGGCGGGCACGCTCAACGAGGTAGGTGCGGACGAGTTTGTACTCATCCGGTCCCTACGAGAGCAAAACGCCGAACTATTGCGGAGGCTGGAAAATACGGGGTTGGAAGAACGTCCGACACCACATCCACGATCGAGGCAAACCCGATTTGAGGAATCGAGTAATCCCCCTGCAGATCCCGTGTTCCAAAGGGAACAACAGTGGGGGTCGGCAACACCAAGTAGGACGTTCGATCTTGGACTTGCGCTTAAGAACATCAAGCGTTTCGACGGAAGCAACGCCGACGAACTTGACGCCTTCTTACGATCCTACGAGACTGTTTTCAAGCGAGTAGCGCCCCAGGACCAAGACATCCTGTTAGAGCTAGTGCTCAGCAGCAAGCTCGAGGGTAGAGCGTCCAGAGAAATGAAGCACAAACGAATCCACTCGGTAGCACAGCTTAAAACCGAGCTGGAGGCCCTGTACGGGAAGCGGAAGTCGTTGCCTGCGTTACAAGTAGATTTCAACTCCCTCCGACAGGGCCAGGGAGAGGACATCGCGGTATACGCCGCCAGGACCGAGCGTATCACCGTCGATATAATAGAAAAGCTTTGCGAGGAAGCCACCACGATAACGGAAATACGCATCATCGAGAAAATAACCCGGAAGAGCGCCCAAGCCAACTTTGAAAATGGACTGCATGGGCAGGTCCAAATTCTGGTGAGATCTCGTAACTACGCCACTCTTCACGAGTCGGTAACGGGAGCCATCGAGATCACCAACATGGTGCAGCCAAAGGGAGGGGCAGGTGGAGCGTCAAGCCACCCCAGAAGGTCCCAAGGCGCATCACCCCGGCAGGGAGAAAATTGTTTCACCTGCGGAAAACTTGGACACATGGCTCGAGACTGCACCCAGAATACGGGACGAGTAAGCCTACCAGTACCCAGCGAAAACAAGTCAATCCACAATGTGGAAATAACCTGCAATTACTGCCAGAAAAAAGGCCACATGTGGAAGGACTGCCGGAAGAGACTATCGCAGAATAAAAGCGAGCCAACACAGCCGCCCCGACAGCCAAGAAACGCAGGCTACAAAGATGCAAAAAATACGGTAACTGCGGGGCCAGATCCAGCCACTGCAGGTGTGAACACGCTGGGCGCACTGAGACTGAATACGCTAACCGTCCAGCAGAGACCTGCGTGCAAGCAGAAGAAAACAACGCTGCAGCTTCTACAAGTAACGCTGCCGGCGTCGAGTGCCACCGCCAGCGACTTCGATATCGATGCACCGTTGGCCACGACCGGGGTACTCATCCTCAAAGCGGACACCGGAGCGCAGTGCAGCATAATCAAGGAAGGCTGTCTCAAATCAAAGACCATGGTGAGCGACTGCACTGTAGAACTACAGGGGGTAGCGGGCGAAAAATTCACCCCCTCGGGAAAGCTAAAATTGTACTCGAGACACCGGCTCTAAATGTAGAGCATTGGTTCTACATCGTTCCGAACAATGTGCCGTTGAAGGTCAACGGATTACTTGGCATGGACTTTATCAAGCAGCATAAAGCGGACATCCTGCATGGCGAGATGCTCAAGTTGTATGGGCACTGCATGCCGCTACGGGACGGCGCGACGAGGATATATTCGTCACCACGCAGTAGAACTGCCGCCACGTGCAAATACATAGGCCTGCTTACAAAGATAAATCTTCCTTCCGGAAACGGGTCTAACATGGATGCCGCCAAGAAAAATACACTTGTCAGATACCTACAAGGAGCGGGATCGGCCGAGGCATCATAGAGAGACCCCGTGTCACACCGTCAAGAATCAAAAGAGTGAGTTTAGAAGTTTCTAAATGCGACGGGGAAGTGCAACAACCGACGATGACATGCAAGCTGTCGGAGATAGCGAAGACCGTACGTAGCCGCCAGGTCAAGGCACTGCGCGTTAGCTCAGAGAGCACGGGGAAGAAGGCCAAACGGTTTGCGCAGCGCCAACGGAAGCCCGACTTGGTGCCCCCCAGCAGTGAGAAGCAAGCAGCTCGCGCAGGAATAGTGTGCGAATACAACGGTGTATTCCAACTACGAGGGAACAAGCGACAGCGCACGCACGAGGTGCAATATCGCGCACCCTTTAAGGTCGGATCGAAGGACCTAGGATCGCAACCCTTGCCTGGGAAGACGGTAAAATCGGGGCATGGGTCCGGTAAAATGCATAAAGCCAGAAAAAGAAATACTGATGCAGATGCTCTTAGTCGCATATATGCGACCACACGAGCCCAAGTGGGACAGGACAGAAAGTCCCACAAAAAAGAGAATGATAGCGCAATCGGGTATACGAACAGCCGCACAAAGCGGAGAGTCGAGGATACCCAAGGCAACCACTATAACTCGTCGGAGCGAGAGGCTAAACTCGCCCACGAGAAAGAAAAATGGAGATGCCGACAGACAAAATGCTAGCGGACTACAGGGCGTCAAATGCTATGTGTACCTCGACGACATAGTACGACTACGGAAAAGGAACTACTTGCGATAGTATGGGCCCTAGCTCAATTCCGGCCATATATTTACGGTACCCGTTTCACAGTAGTTACGGACCACCAACCGCTCACCTGGCTGTTCGGAGTAAAGAGCCCAGGTTCGAGATTGATGCGTTGGAAAATTAAATTGGCGGAACATGAGTTCAACGTAGAGTACAAGGCTGGAAAGCGCAATACGAATGCAGATGCGCTAAGTAGAATATACCTTACTACGAGGGCCCAAGCAAGAGCGAGGAGCGAAGTCCGAATGTCGAAAGAGGACAGCACGACGGGGCAAGAAGGCACAACGAATGACTGCACAAAGCGGACGGCCGAAGATACCCCGTATAGCCATAGTAGCTCGCTGGAGCGAGAGGTCGAGCTACATACGCAAGCTACATACGCAAGCCACTGGTAAGACTGCGAGCACCGCTGACAAGGACGGAGCGGGCCCAGCACAGCATGCCGGACCCGCGAAGCGCGGGAGGCCGCGAAGGCAAACGTTGCAAGGCCGCTCGAGACAGAGAGCGACCCAACGGCGGAGCTTACGGTAGGCACGCCGAGCGAAAAAATTGCGGACAGAACACCGCAAAGGCCTGCTGAGGAAGCGAGGCACGGCGGGGCCCGTAGCCCACGAACTTCCAGCAGCGCGGACGGAGACAGCGTTATAAAAGAGTATAGCGACTGCCGCAGTGGCGTAGCCACTCCTTCTGCCGATGACCGCCAGAAAATAATTAGAGAATACCACAACACCCCCATAGGAGGGCATCAGGGTATACGGCGTACGTTACATCGGATTCGGACCAAATACGACTGGCCCGGCCTGAGAAGAGATCTAGAAAATCATATATCGTCATGTGAATCCTGTCAAAAGAATAAAATCAGGAAAAAGGAACGAGTGCCGACGGTGGTAACGGACACCCCATCGAGGTCATTTGAAAAAGTCGCGGTCGACATCGTCGGACCACTACCGGAAAGCGCTTCCGGAAAAAAATATATACTCACGTTCCAGGACTCGCTTACAAAATACAGTGCAGCGATAACACTGCCGAACCAAGAGGCTTCGACAGTCGCTAGAGCGCTCGTTGAAGAATTGATCTGCTGACACGGAACACCGGAAATAATATTACCAGATCAGGGTACAAACTTCCTCAGCTCGACCTTCAAAGGAATGTGTCGACTGCTGCGAATCAAGAAGATACAAATGACGGCCAACCATCCGGAATCAAACGGCGCATTAGAAAAATCGCATCGCACCCTCGTTGAGTACCTAAAAAATTTCATAGATGAGGATCAAGGAAATATGGACGAGTGGCTGCCGTATGCGATGTTCAAGTACAACACCACTCCACATACGGGGACCGGACTGTCGCCCCATGTATTGGTGTATGGACGCGAAGCGGAGTTACCGACCGCCGTGAAGCAGGAGCCCCGTCGCACCTATGCATACGACGACTACATCCAAGAGCTACGCGAACGACTACGCGCCGCATGGACGGTAGCACGAGACAACCTGGAAGGCGCGAAAAGACGGTCGAAGACTACATACGACCAAGGCGCACAGGCGCAGGAGTACCGCGTCGGCGAACGCGTACTCCTCCGGGACGAGACGGTGCGCAGGGGGCGGTCGGCCAAGCTGACCCCGAAGTGGACGGGACCCCACGAGATAGTGGAAGCGAGGCCTCCCGTCAATTACATCGTCCAGAAGGGACGGAAAACTCAGGCGGTCCATGCCAACCGCCTGAAACTATTTTTCAATCATTAAAAGCTAAATAAAAACTAAATAAATGAGGGTAGGGAGCTCCACGGAGCGCAAGGTAGGAACTCCATTAACTAGCGAGGTAAATTCGAAACTTTTTAATTTACATAAAAACATAAAATTTCGAAAGTGAAGTTATAATTAATTAAGCAAAGATGGCCCCGCAAGCGGGACAGGTACAAAGTGGCCCCTCCGCAAAGAGCCGGCGCAGCCCGATGAAATCGAAGTATGGCTCTTCGTCCCCGAGCCAAGGCCCCAGGCCCCACAAACAATAAACCGCACGCTCAACAGCGAAGTATACTACATAGAGAGACGCCAACACTTGGACGAGACGCTCAACGCGATAAGTATTGCAGTCGAAGCATTACTCGGCGATGTACAGAAGCTAGTGTGGCTGGTGGACGATATAGCTAGCGGTAAGGCCCGCGCAACGTCCCTGCCGCCACGCTCACTCGCTAGGCACCTCGTAGAGGCACTACCACACGTACCGTCGGGCAGTAGTTTCCCGGTCGCAATAGCACCTGACCAAGTGTCAACACTTTTGCGACTGGCAGATACCAGGGCTTACAGCGAAGGCAACGCAGTGGTACTTGTGCTGGATATACCGCTGATCGGGCAGCAACGATATAGTATGCAAAAGGTATATCCCATACCCACGCGAGCGGACAACGGCAGGCACTACTACATAGAAGCGACCGAATCCCACTTGGTAATAGATATAGAGAATCGCAAGTACCTAAGGATGACATACGATGACATAAAAATTTGCAAGGTACTGGGCAAATCGTACCTTTGCCCACCAACACACCCTACTATGCCGGTCACACGCGACGCGCCCTGCGAAGTCCTAATCTATGCGAAAATGGACACCGGTAACGGAAAAAATTGCGCGAAAAGGGTTGTCGAAATCACACATCCCTTAATCGTTCCAATGCAACAGCTAGGACGATGGTTATACGTCGCGCCAACCCCGGTCCCCATAGGAATAAATTGTGGGAAAATTCCCCCTCAGCACGAAATATTAAATTATTCGGGAATACTGGCTTTGGTAGGCGTATGTATAGTAACCGCCCGAGATTTCAGCATCAAAACCATCGGGCGAACATCGCAGATCATACAGGAAAACTACCTCCCGTCGTTTAACTTGACATTAACGGAGATCGAAGCTCGGGCACCCCCGCCGCAGACCGAGAGGACCATCCCACTACAGAGCGTGCTGCGAGACCCCGAAGAGCTTCGGAAGCTCGGAGCTCGAGCCGACCAAATCATGGACAACCTCCATACTGCCGGAGACGGGATGCAACACATTCACAACCTGAGTTTCTACTCCTTGGGCGCTATAGCGCCGATCGCCTTGGTTGGCTACGTTCTGCTTAAATGTTACAGGTACAAAAGAAACAGAACACCACTGAGCACTAGAGAAGCAATAACCCCGGCAGCCGCCGAGGTAACTATCAACCTCGAGCCTCTCGGACGACAACAGCCAGAGGAACGACTTCGAACCGAGCTGGCCAGGTTATGCAATCGTCCCCCCAACCGAGAACGACTTGCTCGACTTGAACGACGCTAGCAAACAAAAATGAAACATTTTACACACATATTATATATCATATATCAAATCGTAAAATTGTATCATATTAAAATTGTAAGGTACGGGAAACCAGCTGAAGAAAAAATTTTTTTTTGAAAATTTTTCCTTTTAAGGGGGGAGGGATGTTGTGTCGCGGAATATTCCTCTAACGTATTCTCAGGAATATTCCTTAGCGGACACAGTTAGAGATGGAATTCTGAAAGATAGCTGTCATACAAGACGGGATGCGAAGTAGACGCCGACGCAGCATGAAGCGACTCGCGAGGCGATCTACGATAGGCTAAAGCTAAAGCTGCGAACTAAGGGATTTTAGCAAACGCAGTTGCTAACTATTTCAGTAAAAGGAGAATTAATTTCGACTTAACAGAGAACGGTTGGTTCCTCGTTTAATACTCGAAACAACGCATTATTGTACTTCTTACTTTGATATATAAATAGGCAACGGAAAGTTACCGTTGCTTATAATAAATACTTCCTTTTATATAAATTCGCGTTTTCATCTTTTACTCGAGATCCATCTCCTTATCGGCAAACGATCCCAAAAAATAATAACTTTTAATATTATACCGACTACCGAACAATCCAATTACTAGGTACCGGCATAACAATTCGAAGAGAAACTTTGAAAATTTCAGTGATAATTTTCACGATAAGCTGATACTAGTAAACGCAGTCTTTGTGGACGAACGAGAACTTATAGACTACGTTATAGTAGGAATTCCTGATCCAACTATCCATAATCAAGCGAGAATTCAACGATTCACAGAAAAATTGACATCCTTAACGATGTTCAAGAGAGTTTCCCTTTGTCCAAGTGATAACAGTTTGATAAGAAACGAACCTCGTTCCAGAATCGAAAACAATGAAACCGATCCGACGAAACGAAATAATACCATAAGTTGGGTGACTTTGCGTCGAGTTGCCTGAAGCCAAAAAAGGACACGCAGCGTGTTTCAAGTGTTTCGAATTGGTTCATCAAATAAAAGACTGTCCGAAATCGTAGCAGCCACGAATCGCGAATAGTTTCGAGGAAGTAGAAAATCCTTTCTTCATGGGAGACCACGAAATCATCGACGAAGATAAACCATATAACCGTCTAGAGGCAGGAAGCCTGATCAGTTTCATTAAAGAACGATACGTACCAGATAAGGTGATGAACGTGTGTAATCATTTTACTAAGAGATTTACTGGAATTCAATAACAGTCAGGTGATCATAGTAGGAATGATACAGGTAAACGTTCACATCAATAATATATTAAGGGAAAATCTTCAGATCTTAATAGTGCCAGATTCGACAATGCGTCTGTTATCTCGGATCCGGATGTTATTCGATTACTTAACCTTGGTCTATCAATATTACCGACCTCGATAGAAACAGAAGCTATCAATGCGATATTATGTATAGAGCTCGCGAATACAGTAGAGGTTCAATCTGACGATATAACGATATATCCAGAAATGAATTACGAAATACAGTCTACAGTAAAGAAAATATTCAGAAGAGAGTATCTAACGGCAGAATATCCCGAGTTACCGCAAACAAACATAGAACTAACAAGGAAGGATAGTTAGGTGTCCTCCTCCGATTTTGATGAAACTTACGTATCTTGTAGAGCATTGAAAACTAAAAGACACGTATTTTTTTTTATCGCCGGAAAAACATTTCTAAGGGGTGAAATCGCCCTTCAAAGTTAAGCATGTCGAGGGGTGATTATGCAGTTTCACCCAGAAGGCGTCAACCGATTTTAATGAAACAAAAACCAAAATACTCCTCATTGAAGACAATAAGAATTCCACGTGAAGTTGAAGAAAAAAATTCATTTGCAGGGGTGAAACTGCATAATCACCCCTAACTTTGGAGGGCGATTTCACCCCTTAGAAATGTTTTTCCGCCGATAAAGAAAAATATGTGTCTTTTAGTTTTCGATGCTCTACAACATCTGTGAGTTTCATCAAAATCAGAGAGGGACACCAAACTATGCTTCCTTGTAAGTCTCACACTTACAGATTCTCGTCCGTTTCACTTCACACTGCAAATGCAATGTGTAGAAAAAGAACAACTAAAAAACAATAATAGCCAAACTTTTAGCGAAAGAAATAATCCGACCAAGCAATTTCCTTATGCGTCACCTATCGTTATGACAAAGAAAAAAAAACGGTGAATCAAGATTCTGTGTCAATAATAGTGTTTTAAACAAATCCACCGCAAGAGACAATTATTCACTCCTATTAATCGAAGATCAAATCAACGTATTACGCAATAAAAAATATTTCACACTTCTTGATTTGAAAGATGGATTCATCACATCAAAGTTGCCGAAGAATCGATTCCATATACTGAATTTGTAACGCCACTTGGTCAGTACGAATATTTGAGAATGCCTTTCGGGCTTAAGGTAAGGCCTGACCACCTTGGAAATTTCAAAAAATTGTTTTTTTGTTTTTTGCATTTTCTAATTCATTATACCTGTAAAAATAACCTCCAAAAAGTTTTTTTTTAATTTGAATTCTAACAGTATAAAGTAACCGAAACTGTGCGCGCGCTCCCAGCTGTACATAGTTGCTGACGCAGCCCAGGTAGTTGTTTGCCACGTGGGATCCATATGTATCTTTTCTCCCCAAAATACCGGTTTATAGTTTACTCCAGGTAGTACAGGCTTCATAACCTATTCTCAAACGTATTTAAAACGTATTCTCAATGCTTGTTCATTTATTGATAGAAGTGTTGTGTATTTATAAAATGAGTTCATACAGAACAAGTAGTAAAAATTCAAAGCCAAGAACAAAAAAAACTACGAGGGTATCTCATACATTTCTTGGTAATCAACACACATCTGAGTACAGAATTTACGAGTTCATCCGCAAGAAAATTATCATTAAGTGGTGATTTTGATATAAAATGCGATGATTGTTTTAATTATTGTATATTATCATTTCCACTTGTTTTCTCGGCGTTGGCGAGTATATTGAAGTGTAAAACTTGCCACAAAGATGTGAAGTTTACGAAAACTGGGATTCGTGGAATTGGATTTAATATAAATATCGCGTGCGATTGTGGTGATAGAAAAATAAATTCTTCCCCTTAGATACATACAGGATTCGAAATCAACAGACGCATTGTGTTTGTTATGCGATTACTCGGTGTGGGTCGTAGCGGCTCTTTTCTGTACTGATGGGTTTAACATCACATTGGAGTAGAAATACGTATTATAAAATTTTCGAGAACGTCCTTATGGCTGCGAAAAGTATTGCCGACATTTGTCTGAAAAAGCCAGTAGGGAGGAGAAACAGAAAAATGTAGAAAATGGATTGCCTGAGGATGAACTAGTGGTCTCAGGAGATCGCACTTGGTTAAAACGTGGCTTCAGTTCATCGATCGGCGTTTGTACTGTAATAGGTAAATATACAGGCAAAATTTTGGATAGTATCGTTTCTTGTAAAATATGGAAATGCTGCCAGGCAAAGGAAAAAGAATTGAATCCCGTTGATTTTAAGATCTGGTACGAGAGCGTGCATCAGGAACACTGTTCAGCAAATTACGAAGGTAGTTCTGGGGGTAGGAAGTACAAGGAATAATAGAGATTTTCAAAAATTCCCTGATCCTCCATGAGGCCAAATACGCCTACAACATAGGTGACGGTGACTCTACGACATTTACCAACTTGTGTAATGCTAAACCGTATGGAGATTTTACCATACAGAAGCTTGAGTGTGCATGTAGGAAAACAGATGTTCCGGCATCTGAAACAAGTCAAAAAGTCGCTAACGGAGCTACGGAAATTTAAAAAGGCTGAAGAAAAGAAGAAAAAAGAGCAGATGAAAAAGGAAACAGCAGAGAAAGAGCAAAAAAGCCGAAAATTAAACAGCCACGTAAAAAAATGAAAATCGCAAATTCAGTTCCACCACCCCCGAAAACCACGGATTTGACTGAAAAAATAATGGAGGAGATGTCAACTAATTATGGTTTAGCCATACAACGTTATCCAGATTCACAGACCGAAATGAAAAGAGAGATAGGGGCCGGGTATTACCACAGAATTTCCACCGACGACGCGCCACAACACGAGTACTGCAATCCAGATTGGTGTAAATATCTAAAAGCTACAGCGAACAACATACCATTCAAACACAAACCAGCTCTGAGTGCGGAAATCCAGGAGTACGTCAAACCAGTCTTCGAAAAATTAACTAATGACGATCTAATCAAACGGTGTTTGGGAAAAAATACTCAAAATAACAACGAGTGTTATAAGACACTCTGGGCGATGGTCCCAAAACACACGTTTGTAGGGAAGGAAGTCGTTGAATTGGGTGTTCAAATATCGTTGGCCATCTTCAATGAAGGATGTATGACTCTCCTGAAGATGATGGAAGTCATGGGATGCACCATCGGGAGTACTGCGTACCAATATGTGTCAAGCAGAGACGAAGAGAGAATTTATTATGCTGACAGAGCCAGCATGGCTGCGTCAAAAGAGGGAAAGAAGTACAACAAAGGGAGGAAGAAGCCTTCAATGATAGTGGTCTTCTGTTATACGGTCCAGGGATAACAGATTAACTAATTGTAAGTGATAAAACTTGATTAAAAAAAAAATATTTTATAAATATAACGAGAAAAAACTTCAAATGCATTTTTGAGATGTTTTGTATGCCAATTCACCTCAATTTGCCAAAAAAATAAAATAGGACACTTTTTTTCAGCAAAAAATAGTGAAAAAATAGGGTGATTTTTGAACTTTTTTTAGACATCCACAATTTTTTTTTGGGATTTTTTTTTAATTGAGGTGAATTGGCACGTAAGGAACTTTTCTTTTTAAGATGCCGTTTGATTTTTTTTGTTTCAGACTTGCCGATCCTGAGATTAACTGTCCGCCATGGAACACCAATTTTTTGAGGGCGTGACTTTGGCGCTCCCTGGATAACTTTAAAAAATGAAAATAAAAAAAATTTAAGTATTTTTGTATTGTATAACCTTCAAATAATACTCTGAAAAAAGATACATGTTGATATCTAATAAAGGGACTGGGAAAACAATGTTTAAAAATGTGGTATTTTTTAGCCTCCTAAGGTAGTCAGATACCTTAAAACCGCTCCATCGAAGTTTCAACGATTCGTAAACACTATATTAGCAGACATGATAAGCTCGGGTGAAATTGCCGTATACACGGACGATTTTCTCGTAGCTTCCGAAACTGTCGAACATGATGTAGATGTAATATGTCGAGTGTTCAAACTGTTAGTACATAACCGGTCGGAACTAAGAATAGACAAATGCAAATTCCTTCAAACCAAAATCGATTATTTAGGCTATCAAGTTACAGAACAACGTGTTAGCCCCACTGAACACGGTATAACAGCAGTCACTAAGTTTCCGATCTCGCAGAACGTACGTCAAGTTTAGAGCTTCTTGGGTCGCTAGTCTTATTTCCGAAAATTTAGCGAAAAATATCCGTCATTGCGAAACCACTCTACGACTTATTGCGAACGAATACTCCGGTTAAGTTTGGTGAGGAAGAACCCCATACACTCGAGACTCTGAAATTGAAACTCATTGAAGCCCCGTTACTAATGATATACAATGCTAATTGCGAGACTGAACTCCGTTGCGACGCGAGTAAAGTTGGGTTTGGCGCGGTTTTCCTCTAACGATCTCCAGGTAACAAGATCCACCCGATATTTTACTTCTATCACTGGGTCAAAATCTCGATCCGAGACTCTTCGAATTAAGTAGTAACTTAGAGATATCAGAGGATCGTTCCTACGAAATGAGAAACGGGGTAATTGCAGAAAGCGAGGAGGTAATCTACTATTCTACGTGCCCGACGATATGGAACCTCGTGTTATTCGAAAGTATCACGATGAGATGACATATTTGGGAACAGAAAAAACTTATCATGCGATATTAAGAAAATACACGTTCCCGTCCCTTCGCGAAAAAGTGATACTTCACATCTCCAACCGTCTGACATATATCACTCTTTCTTCATCAGCAGGAATAATCGCAGGATACTTTCATTCAATTCCTAAAGGGGAAAATCCGTTCAAACCATATCACATTGACCATTGCGATCCAATCGCCAAACGGCATCTCGCGAAACAACACATAATCTTATAATATCTTATGATAGTATTGGATGCCTTTACCTTAATAATCTTTATAAGTCCCGTTTATCATTGTAGTCTCGATTTTATTCCTAAAACTCACCTAGAATATCAACTACTGTTCCTCGTTGATTTATTCAGAATAGTAGTTTGCTTAGAGTTTCAATTATTGTCTTCTGAAGAGTGTTATTCAGTGCAAATTCAACATAGGGCAACCCGATTCGCTCTTTTCACTTGTTCGATTGCTTTCGGGGAGGCTCTCGCGATGTTGATGTGTCGTATATTGTTGTCATGAAGAAAGTCTTCAAATTCGAGAGGTGTAAATCTAATTGCACGATCCGATATTATTGTGATAGGCCTGCTGTAATTCTGAAAGTGTTCCATTAAAGAAGCGATAGCATTCTTCGTCTCCGTAGTTTTCGTTGGGTATAACTTCGTAAGATGTAAAGTAACTTCGTTAATAAATTTCCTTTGTAAATAAGTTACCATATCGTTACAGTTGTGAGGATATAATATATAACAAAGTGTGTTCTTAACGACCAAGTCGCTAATAAACACATGACATTTGCTGATAGACGGAGTAAAGGGAGACAGCAAAATGAATTAGGAGAGAGAAGTGTGTTAATAAAGTGATCTTACATATATGTAGGTATATTGGTAAGCAATTTTCAGAATCCCTTGGAATTACCTTCCATCCAATCATGTCTATGGTTTCTGTCTTAGCAACACTGATTGAACTTAGCGAGAGTTCTTTTACCACGTCTCTTAGTGATTCAAAAGCATCTCGTATGTCGCCGACATAAGCAATTGCTCTTAGATCAGTTTTGATTGGCAAACAAATTAATGATCTTGATTTAACGTGGCATTCTTTAGCTCTAGACAAGTTTAAATCATTAAGGGTACGAATCAATCTTGCCTCTTCGAAACGTATGGCATCCGCGTCCACCTGTTGCTCCTTTATTGTTACAAAAATCACATAATTATCCGAACACATGATTAGTCTATCTGGTGTTTCTTTAAATATGAAAACATGCATCACGATTTTCCATGGTTTTCTATGAGGAATTTCTATCCTATCAAATACATCGCTTTCATTGACCTCTGGATAAGAAACGACCTCAGGATTTTCATTTATCTCCGGATCAGCAGTGATCTCGGGATAATTTTGTGTAGGTGGTTTCTTCGACTTGTGGAAGGTTTTGATTTTGTTTCAAAAATCAATGTTCCTGACACATTGTCCGAATGAATCGTGTTCAACGGGTGAAGTTTTTTTTTTATAGGGTTTACTACGAGTACTGATTTTTCTGGTGGGTTCCTAGATAAAGCATCAGCGCTGCTGTACGCTTTACCGGCTTTGTATGTAATTTTGTATTTATAATTTTTAAGCTTGAGTCTCCAGTGGACTAGTCTGTTAGCAGGATCTTTTACATTGTGTAGCCATACTAAAGGCTTCTGATCTGTTCTCAAAAGAAAGTCCCAGCCATAGACAGAATGCCGAAATTGTGTCACACAATTGTTAATAATTCCTTCTTGATGGTCGTAAACTTTAATTCTGCCCCACTTAACGTTCGTGTGGCGTACGACTCTTGCCTATCTTTGCCTATTTTTCCCTGGTTTATTATTAGTACAACTGCTTCGTTAGGCGCATCTATAGTGATTATAAAGGTTTGTACTCGTATAAAGTCAGGGTATCGTAACAACGGTTCACGACAGGGGGCCGTTTTCAATTTATCAAATGATTCTTGTTGTTCGTCGGTTCATTACAATTTTACTCCCGTTTTGAGCAATGTCGTAAGAGGTTTCGCAATTCCGGAAAAAATTGCAATGAAACGTCTATAGTAGCCCGCGATAACTTCTCGGGTGAGAAGTTATTTGATTTTTGTAGGGTTGGTTGGTTGTGGAAAAGTTCGACCGATTTCAATTTCTTTGGATCAGGTCTAACCGAATCTTAACTAATTATGTGAACAAGGTATGCTACTTCTTTTTTCAAAAACTCGCACTTATCCAGTTGTAACTATAGGTTCGCCTTTCTGAGACGTTCGACCAGGCGCCTAAATTCCTGAAGTGAATTTGCATAAATTACTATATCGTCAAAGTATACAAAAAATTCTGTGTCTTGGAGACCACAGAATCGTATCCATAAGTCTTTGAATGGTTGCCGGAGAATTATATAGTAGACCAAAAGGCATGCGATGAAATTGGTAATACCCGAAAGATGTAGAAAAAGCCATTTTGTGGGCGTCTTTGATGATGATTCTAATGTGATAAAAACCGCTGGCCTAGTCAAACATGGAAAAATATTTAGCGCTGCCAAGTTGATCTAAAATTTCGGTTATGTTGGGCAACGGACAAGCATTCCCAACAGTGTTTTCATTTAAACCACGATAATCAATTACCCTGCGAGTCAGGTTTCTTTGGGATGATCCGCAAAGGTGAACTATCTGGCGATTCCGATTCAATATTAGTTCCGTTGTCGAGAAGGTCACTGGCCTGTTTTCTTATTTCATCCTTTTGTATAGGGGGAAACGCTCGTGTAAAACCCGGCTGATCGTCTATTGTTCGCAACTTGTTTTGCCTTGCATTTGTATAGTCTAATCCAGGGGTCTCCAAACTACGGCCTGCGGGCCACATTCGGCCCGCGGACAGATTTTGGACTATTTCACTTTTTACCACCGGCAACAATGATAATATGGTTTTGGCGCTCGGAACTTACTGGAGTAATCAGTATGGCCCTAAGGCTGGAAAGTTTGGAGACCCCTGGTCTAATCAATTAATTATATATTATTTAATATAGGGTAATCAGTTTTATCGTTTTATTTTTATTATTACGACTATTATCAGGGCCGCTTTTGGCCGCTTGCTCAAGCAGTCGGTCCATCTCCGTATCAATCTTCTGATCGGATTTTTACGGTTACCGTTGGTGGAACTATTTGTACATCTTGCTCAGTGGTATTGAATACGCGTACGTATGGTACACCGCGTCATCTTTATTACTGACCACCGCCTCCTCACCATATATAGCGCAGCTGTATATAAGTCTACTCTAAGAAAGTACCTGGTCGTAAGTTTTATTTTATTTACCTGCATTTTGCATACTGTGCTTAATCGTGCTGCTAGCACGACTTTTTCTTTGTTTTTATCGAGCAGTACCCCGTTTTCTCAACTAACTATTGGATTGTTCGGAAAGTAATTTCGTTTTTTTTTTATAAAAATGAAAGACGATTTTCTTATAGTTGTTGTGCCGCGGAATATTCCACTCCGTATTTAGTATATTCGGGAATATTCCATAGTAACGAAACATTGGAATTCGTTCAAGACAAGAAACGAAGTCCGATGCCCGATCGTATGAACGACCCCAAGAACGCCGACGCAGCATGAGCGACTCGCTTGGCGTTCGACGATAGGCTAACGCTAAAATTGCGAATTAAGGGATTTTCGTGAAGACAGTTAGCAACTGCTTTACGAAAAGACAGTATTAAATTAGATTGAAAAGAGAACGGTTGGTTCCTCGTTAAATACTCGAAACAACGCATTATTGTACTTCTTACTTTGATATATAAATAGGCAACGGAAAGTTACCGTTACTTATAATAAATACTTCCTTTTATATAAATTCGCGTTTCTATCTTTTACTCGAGATCCATCTCCTTATCGGCAAACGATCCCAAAAAATAATAACTTTTAATATTATACCGACTACCGAATAATCCAATTACTCGGTACCGGCATAACATAGTGAATTAATATTTTATTCAATCCAATAGTGTCCATTCTGATCCAATACCTTTTGCCATCTTTCTGACAGTAGCATCATTCCACGCTCATAACATTTTTGTTCTTTGCTGGCAAAAAAACTGATCCAAGTGACTTCTGACCTCCTCATTTGAATTAAACGTTTTACCGTATAAAAATTTTGAAGAGACCGGAACAGATGATAATCTGAAGGTGCCGGGTCTGGAGAGTATGGTGGGTGTGGCAGTATATCCCATCCAAGCTCTAAATTTTTTTTCGGAGAGGTCAAACTTGTATGTGGTTTCGCATTATGTTGTTGGAACACTATACCTTTCCTATTGACCAATTCTGACCTTTTTTCTTTAAGTGAATCATTCGATTTGTCCAACTGATGATAGTACACTTTAGAATTGATCGTTCTGTTACTCGGTAGAAGCTCAAAATAAACGATTCCTTTGAAATCCCACTAAACGGATAGCGTAACCTTTTTTTGATGAATATTGGCTTTCGAAATGCTTTAAGCCGGTTTATCTTTTCTACTTCAGGATCTTTTGCGCTTAATATTGTTGTAGGCAACCCATTTCTCGTCCCCAGTGATGATATGCTTAAAAAATGGATCATTTTCTTGGCGTTTGAGAAGCAAATCACAACCGTCAATGCGACGGCACAAATTTTTTGCCGTAAGAAGATGAGGAACCCATATGTCGAGCTTTGAGGTTAAACCTAGCCGTTTTAAATGATCATGAATGGTCGAATTCGATAAATTTAATCTCTCAGCGATCTCACGAGTTGTTATTCGCCGGTTTGTATCAATTAATGCCTTTATTGTGTCTTCATCTATTGGAAAATCAGCCGGCGATCGACAATCGTCGTGCGCCTACCTGTTGCGCTGCTTTGCTACACGGTGTTCGGTTGAGTCGAAGACAGCCGAAGCATGGGCTTCGCGAAGCCGAGGATGTGCCTCATTGGCACGCTGCGTCAAGCGAGAGGATGTCTCTCTCGCTTGACTTCGGTTTCGCTCACCGGCTGTCTCGCTCAACTGACTCCAGCGCCCAACGAACCTTTCATACTCGCAGCCATCTTGATAATTCGGCACTTTTGGGACACACATCCACTGGACAGCACGCGCATCCATAGGACTCTCACGCATATTTCTCGGACATTATTCAACGGATTTGCTCAACTTCACGCTCATCAGGACTCATTGCTCAAGGTAAGAGTGCTCTGGCATAATTACGTCATTAATTCACTGTCAGAGAGGAGAAAATGGTACATCAGCACTTGGTCTCACTCGTGGCGTGCGTTGCAGCACATGCTGTACCACGTTCTCCTCATGTCGTTTTGCCGGCTTTATTAATATAGTTAAGCATGTGCCTCGCATTCACTGTATTTTCCCCCAGTAAATCTGCTGGGAGAGTACAGTGAATATAATTTTGCTCAACCATATAGCCTCAATATCTGTTTGCGGTGTGCTACGCAGTACTGATTGCGTAGCGGGTCGCACACAAAATCACTGCACTCAGATACGGGTTATTGTACATTCTCTCATTAATTCGCTGCAATCACTTTGCAATACAGTGTTGAGTGATTGCAGTGAATTACACACAAAGTTTCGCACTCAAGGCATCGGCGTGTCGTGCTGCGTGGCTGTTGCTACGCTGCACGCACCGCTGTCTCAAATTCATATTCAGCACACAATTGATATAATTGTGTGCTGCTCACATTATCATTCTAAATTCCATTTACCAGTTTATTTTATGTATTCGCACTCCGTGGTCTTAGCGTGTCGTGCTGCGTAGTCATCATTACGCTGCACGCACCGCATTCTCATGGTTGAACTCAGCTCACAATTAATACAATTGTGTGCTGCTCATCATACGTCAATTTAGAGCTCAAGTATCAATCCTTTTATGAGTTGTATTTGTTTTTAAAATCTAATATTTCGGACAATCTTCTAAATTGAATTAATTTGGTGTAAACTTCAATTGTAGCGTCCACGCATTCGTATTTAAAATTTGTATTTCTGTAATAAAAGAGGAAGGTAGCAAACCGCTTCCTCAAATATAACATCTCGGTGTCTGGTTTTATTTTCCTCTTGCCTCGAGTGAGTTTTCATCATGTTCCGATACATTCACAGGTCGGTCAAGGTACATCCGGAGGAAAATCTCAACATCATCAGCTTCAACTGGCTTTCCAGAACGTGGTGCATCTTTGAGATCAAAATTGCCGGATCGAAATTTTGCAAACCAGTTTTGGCACTGGCGCTCACTTAACACATCTTCCGCATACACATCGGATAATTTTTTTCTTGCTTGAACTGAATTTTTACCTTTTCTATAGTAAAAAAGTAAAATATGCCGAAAATGCTGTTTTTCACGTTTCATATTTTAAAGGGTGTCAACCAAAAACTACTGTGCAGAATCAATTGAATTTTTTCACAAGCAAGCCTTGCTATATCAGCTGTCAAAATACATATGATTATGCGGCTTAAGTGTGAAGTTGGTTGTGAAAAAATACAATTAAGTCCTCTGTTGGGAAAAAACAAAATTACTTTCCGAACGACCCAATACTTTGTTGTTGAAATCGATTATGGCTCTATATTCCACGTGGATCTCTGATCATCGCTGTTTTAGGTATACCGAAATCATTATCCACTACATGAAATTCCGACCTTGTTTCCTGGATTTCTATACCTGTTGACCCGAGGGTATACACAACGTCCTCCGATGTACGGGGTGTATTTAAAAAATAAAGGGAATTTTGTCATTTCACGTGTTGTATTACTCCGATTCGCTCGATTTTTTCGTTGTGCTGGTAAACTTGTCTGAAAAGTTGCTGTACTGTTTTAGCCATATTGGATATTTAGTCTATTATCAGCTGTTAAAAATGTCACGTGTGTTTTGGTAGGATCGGTGGTTATACAATGTATCAGTGTTCAGTTTTCGCACCTACCAAGCACACACTTAACTCATGCACACGCTACACTCACAATCATCTGACGCCTTGCATCATATGGTATAGCTCGCAGGTATGCTATATCGATTTATCGACCGCGCACTCAAGCACATTGTCCATCAGCTCACATCCTCGATCGAAGCTCACTCAAGCGGCCAACGCTGCTAGCGTGGCCCCAGCGGCAAGACCACTCGCAAGGCTCACTTTCCATCGCTGGCGGCGAATCACAACTCAAGCAAGCTGTTACGCACGTCCGCCCTCTTGATATTCTGCCTCGTGGTCGACGGATGTGGCCATTGTTCTCACTCGAGTCGTTCACGCTACACGTTCCCGCATAAACTCACAGATATTCATTCGTTCCACTCACGTTTGTGTGCACTCAGTATTATAGTATATTACATTCTTGGTCAAATCACCTATGTTTCAACTCAGTGTCAGTGCGAATCACAGTAAACCAACAGGACTATTGCAACATTCATATAAACGTCAACGGCGTGGTTCGTCGTTGGCAGCAGAGACGCCATTCTGCCTCGCACCGTTCGTTGGCGTTAGCTCACTCACCAGCCTGCCGTGCTTCACTAGAGCTCCACAATCAGACCATATCACCAGGATCAACCACACGGGATCAACAAGTCAACTCAGAGGCGTGAGAACCCACTCACCGCCAGTACATCAACACACAGGCCAGACAAATCACAGTATATATTTGTTGTATTCACCAGGTATTTTTTTTTATGCAATCACTGTTACTTAATTGAAATAAACATTGAATATATTATTGTTAATTACTGAGTGCATTTAATTATTTATACTTGTCACCAGGATCCTTAATCTTACTATTCGCATCTGTCTTCTGATTTTCGAGCTGATTCCAACTCACTCATACTCATTATCATACAATCAGAGAATTTGTATTAAATTTTGCTGTAAGAATGGAATAAAGTGCACCAAAGTTTAAAAAAAGTTAAATATTGCTTTTGGTGAGTCTGCTATGAGTAAAACAAGGGTTTACGAGTGGTATAAGCATTTCCAAGATGGCCGTGAAGACGTTGAAGATAAACGTCGAAAAATGAAAGAAATTATGATGAATGATCGCCGAATCATAATCAGAGAAGTCGCTGATTATGTTGGCTTATCAACTGCGTCATGCCATGACTTTTTTTTCAAAGGGTTTCGGTATGAATCGTGTGGCAGCAAAACTTGATCTAAAATTGTTGAATTTTGAACAAAAACAGCGGCAAATGGATGTTGCTCAGAAGTCGCTGAATGATGTCAACAACGATGCAGAACTACTTAAACGTGTCATAACAGGTGATGAAACATGGGCTTATGGATATGACGTCGAGACTAAGGCTCAATCGTCCCTGTGGAGGCATTCTGGATCGCCAATACCGAAAAATGCTCGACAAGTGCGGTCGAATGTAATGGTTATGTTCACTGTGGTCTTCGATTTTAACGGAATAATGCACCATGAGTTCTTGCTACAAGGTCAAACGGAAAAATAAGGAGTAAACATTGAATAACTTAAAAAAAAAACAACCGATTTCCATATATGAGGTATTTTTATTTAATTTGGTCCTTTACAATTTATTTGGACTATTTTTTAAATACAACATCAATCAAGTGGCCGCCTTTATTGGTCAAAGCAAAATCTGCTCTTTTTGCTGCGTTTTCCATCCCTTTTTCGAGCATCTCGAGTGGTATAACGATGATTTCGGCACAAGTGGCACCGTCTTGTTGAAACCAGTAACCGTCCAGACCTTTTTCACACATTTGTGGGCAGACATAATGAGCAAACATCCACCGACATCGATTCCCATAGAATGTTTCGCCTTCTCTGAAGAAAAATGGCCCAATGATGGTTTTGGCGCAAACGCCGGCCCAAACAGTCACTTTTTGGTCATGCAATGGTGTTTCATGGATCTCGTGTGGATTCTTCGTTCCCCAAATGCGGCAATTTTGTTAACGGCGTCAGAGAGTGTGAAATGGGCCTCGTCGGTTATCAAAATTGGCTTCCAAACATCAGGTTCAGTGTCAACCATTCGGACGACTGTTCAAAGCGACGTCGACGGTCTGTCGGCAATATTCTTTGAGCCAATTGCACTTTATACGGAAACAAATGCAAATCATCTTTCAAAATGCGCCGCAAAGTGGTTCCACTGACGCCAAAATACTGAGCGCGGTGACGATACGACACATGTGGGTTCTCGGCAATACTCTCTCTTACCGCTTTAACCAGTTCATTGAAACGTCTTGGCCGTTGATGAACGGCACGTGGACGATCTCCCACTGTCCCGTTCTCAACAAAATTCAACACCAAACGACGAATAGTGTTGTGAAACGGTGCTTGTTGTCTTCAGGGAATCCATAAGCGATGTTGAAGTCCTCTGCCGGTTCTCTGATGTCAATTTGTAGTTTTAAGCCAACATTTTTTTGATTTTATCGATGTTTTCATCGGTTTTCGACGTCGACGGCCTACCACTGCGTTCGTCATTCTCGACCGACTCACGGCCACTTCTGCAGCGTTCGTGCCACCGAAAAACGTTTGATCTCGAAAGAGTATCGTTGCCGAAACACTTCTCCAACATTTCCAAGGTCTGCAGACCGTTAAATCCGTTTTTCACACAAAATTTAATGCAAACTCGTTGATGCACAGTTGATGCCATTTTCAGACTTGTAAAAAATCGAAAACACGGACAAAGGTAGATGTACAGTACAGCGTAACTTTCACAAATGTTAAGCTATGATGCTGAATTTGGAGGGAAGTGTCAATGACGGATGTGGTATCCTAACAAAAAAAAATTCCAATCGGGTGACTGATAGCGCCATCCGATGGCTGGTCCCAAAACTTTTTGATCAAGGTAGTAATCAGATTATGATTAGTAATAGATCATTTTGCTGCGTGTTTTATTGAAACATGTTCTATCAATTCACACATGACATTGTCCATAATATTAGTCATTTAAAAACGGAATTAATATTTCATTTAACTAAATATTGGTGACGAAACAGATGGATTCGTAACGTTTAAATATTTACAATAGGTAGCTGGGCCAAGATCAAATGGCTTTTTCCACTAAAGATCAGATAAGTTACTTTTCTTATGACTACGCATGCGACAAAACCACCTCTTCATTTAGGAGGTGTACCTTAAAGTTCGAAAGGATCTGGCGATACTTATAAATAGGAGAAAAATCGAATACAGTATAATTAGAAAAATAATTATATATGCTTACAATAAAAATTCTAGCTCTCAGAGCCTAATGAAAGCTGTACTCTACGTTAATAAATTGCTTACCTATGTGAGCAAAGTTATCTTCGATGAACAATTTAATTGTATAGATCCGTGATCGGGTCCATATTACAATATTTTGATCTGTTATATTGTGTCCATCCCGCTTATTAGAGTTGAGCATTAGGCATCAAAGGAAAACGAATGTATTTCTTCTTCTGCGTTTCTTTATTTTTGTTTTCACATTCTTGTTGTTATGCTGGTACCGCGTTATTGGATAACTCGGCAATCGGTATAATATTAAAAAGTTATTATTTTGAGATCCTTTGTCGATTAGGAGTAGAAACTCAAGTAATTCGTGTAGACGTGAATTTATGTAAAAAATGGAAATGTTTATTACAGGCAACGGCTACTCCTTGTTGTCTATTTAAAAGTAAAAAGAGTTTAATACAATAAAATGTGGTTACGAGCCCGTACGAGGAACCAACCTCTCGCGTCTGAATCTACTGTTAGAATTTAATATTTCGGGCGGGTCCGACCCGCGATCAACCGTTCAGGTTGATGTTAAACTTTAGACTGATTTCGGCAAAGCAGTTAACTTGCCCCATTGACCGAAATCGAGTGTCGAATGGATTTCATAATAATCTTTGCTTGCAAATTCCAAGCTCGAGCTCATTGCAGTCATTGCGGGCAGCTCGATGCTTATGTTTGCACATTGTTCTACTTTGGTGAGCGGTCCTCACGAAAAGAAGGACAATGGCGAAAAATGTACAAAGAATTAGTTCGCGGTACAACACCACTCATACTGGAATACTTGGAAAGCGTATGAGTACACGAACAGTGGCTCCTCATTTTGGTGGGAAATAGGAATATGCAGTAAAATTGGTAAAGCACAACCTTCAGTGGGCCATCGCTTCGACTGTGGTGACCTTTGAAGAACTTGCCACTCTTCTGGTCCAGATCGCAGAAATCTCAACGCAAGACCATGAAAAAGACCAGGTGCAGTCCTCTCTCATCTCCCCTCCTCATCATTGTTCACACATCGGATCTACTTAACTGGACGCGCAGGACATGGCGCCAACTCTCGATCTTCTTGGTAAGCCAAGAAATTAAGGGGGTCCTGCTTTAGAAGACCTAAAAATGGCTTTTTTCGAGGTTTTTTCTAGAAGGGAGAAAACAACTTAGCCCAGCGAACTTTGGGGTATATTTTAAAGGTAGATATAATAATAAACTGTAGAGCAATGCGCCCTTTCCGTGAGTGCCTTGCCACTGTAGTTTCCAATTGGCGGGATGGATGCAGTTCGTAATTCTTGTCTGAAACAAAAAAAAAACGAGAAAGATTGACAATTATCATTTACTTTTCTTCTGGTTGAACTCAGAAAAAGTTGAAATAATCATGAAGTCATTTTTTTTCCGGTTTGAAAAAAGTTATTTTTCAATAAAAAAATCACTTTACCGTGCTGTAAAAGTTATTTTTAAATACTTTTTTAACAATTTTGTTAGTTCATGTCAAAGAGAATTCAATACTGAAGAGAACAAACTTTGGTTCGAGTCGATTGGTCGTTTAGTTTTTTTACTATCACGCCCGCCAATTCAGAAAAATCGAAAAAATGAAAACTCGAGAAAACGCACAGCAAGTTTTTAATAGGAGAAAATATTAATTTTTGGTTTCTTATACTAATGATCGGCTAATCAGCTATTCCTGGTCCATATGGTAGTCTTTCTGCTTCCTCAAGCAGCTCGTTCTGATGAATTTGTTCGAGTCAATGAGCCGTACGAGCCTCCTTGGTGCTAAGTGACTGGTACCTGTTCTCTGTTCCTATCCGTTGCACGTCAGCGGTATCAGCAAATATTTTGCATTGCTGGCCAATATTCAAATCCAGCAACTGTATGATATTCAAAATCGCTGAATACTCTTCGCTGAACATGCCTGCAGCCAAGTAAGCGGCAATTTCAACGAGTGTTGGTCGTATGGCAATTGCTTCGGATTCGTGCGCCAGACTGTTGAGTTGAACGACTCGTTTGAATTTTGCAAGTGACCGCCTAAGCATCTCGTTAGAAGGTCTTTATTTGAAAGTTGTTCGATTCTTCCTTTTTCAACATTCTTTTCCCGCTTTTCTTTGGCAACTTTCTTTTTGACCTTTTCAAACATCGATTTTGACGTCGAGTGAAGGTGCTGCACTATTTGATCATACGTTGATTTTGCCAAACCTTGGTACAGGTCCATGAGGCCACAAAATACATTTATGCCTTTTCGTGTGTAAAGCTAAGATAGAAAAAACGCCTCCATTCCACCACCTCGGACACCTCTGAATTGAGATAAGAGAGACCCCTCCACTCATGCATCTCGGACACCTCTGGGACTTGCGTGGAGCATCCTCCCTCGCACGACAGTCAGTCTACTCGGGACACTGCTCTTATGCGCCTCCTTACATACGTAATATAACCCACGTTGTAAACTCCACGATTGTACGATTGTAAAACACTGTCTTTACTACGAATAAATAAACGAGTCACTACTCAAACTTTTCAAGAAGGCAAGAATCGGTATAATCCTCGTAACATTTCGGCGATCCCGCCAGGATAGTATTCGCGACTAATTAGGAAGTTATTCCACTTGTACGAACCACGTTAAATACTGGTCACGACTTGGACCCTGAACTTTCATCGAGTCACATCGAAACTATCTAGAAACGAACCCTGGGACGTCCTCCGACGCGAGACATCACCATTGAAAAGGGACCAAGGAGACGTCAAAACTCCTCGTCAAACGAAATTCACCGGTGAGCAAAAAAAAAAGAATATATTTTTTTTTATTAATACTGTGGAACCTAGCCCGCGAACTAGGAACCTCATCAATAAAAACTGAGTGTGAACTTCTATGACGAACAAGCTTTTAGCAGCTTGCGAAGCATAAAAGTTATAAACCAAAGGCAGGAGGCTAGGCTAACACCAACCACTGTCCAACATAACTTAAAAACAAAAAAAAAACAAAAAAAACCCATTCTGGCTTTTACGACGTACCGCGAACGGAACGAAGAGATTCCTACTAGCGAAGAAACAGACAGTGATACCGACATTATAGAGATATTACAGAACCCGTATTACACGGCACCGACCATGTCGAGGACGACATCACCTACGCGACCCATAGAGGATCGAAGCCTTACACTCATATTAGAAAAACTGGAAAGCATTTCCGCAAGAATGGAGAGAGTAGAAATCGGAATTGTGGGACTTGGAGGGGAAAACGAGAGACGAGCTCAAGAAATTAAAGATATATGGACACATTTTAAAGTAGACATCACGGAAGATGAAGCACCACCACTGCCCACGGTACCACCGGCATTCCCACGGGACGGACAAAATCGTTCGCGAACACGAGAATAGACGCGCGGGACATCCGAATCCACACCGGAAAGACAATGCGAGAAACCACATCCAACAAACGCTAAACCAGCAAAAGACGCTATCAAATACGTTCGCACGCTCAAAGGATACGATGATGTCGGATTAGAAGAATTTATCCGCTCGGTCAAACGAGCATCCGCTGCGTGTGATAGGCCCGAGCGACTCCTGGATCTCATTATCAACGAGAAGGTAGTCGGAGAAGCCGAGCGCAGCATCCGAGGCATCGAGATAAACAGCTATCGTGATCTGTTCCAAGCACTCCGCGATAACGTGTCAGCAGCCACATCGTATGAATTAGCAAGAAGCAAACTCACGTCCACCAAGCAGTTGAATGAAAACGTACGCAGCTACGATAAACGCTTTATCGAACGTTACAACGAACTTCATTACACGATCCAGAACGAAGCAGACGAAGACACTTCGCGCACCGAAACATGAATCGCGTTAAAAATAGAGGAACGGAATATCGTCAAAACCTACATCGGAGAGTTGCGAGACGAAATCTGCATGCAAGTACGCAGCACACGCCCGAAAACACTACGCGACGCGAGAATGGAGGCACTCGAGGTGGAAACCTTCCTCCTCGAGCGGCGACGAGCGATGCAAACAGCACGCCCCACTCCACCAAATAACCGTTTCCAACCATCAACAAGACAGTCTAATTATCAACCAAGGCCATCGAACCCGACCTGGCAACAACAGAGACCAGCCCCGCTGTCCGCTGAAAGAAACTTCAACCGCACCGAAAACAAGCCACTCTTCGACAGAATGAAATTATTCTGCACAGAATGCAAACAACCAGGTCACATGGTGGAACGCTGTTTCAAGAAACAGGGTTTTCCATCGGGACCATTCCAAAAACGGCCACCTCGATGAGTCAACCAAATAACGGAAGAGACGCAGGAAGACCAATGGCATCAAGAAAGCGACGAACAGAACGAGCAGACAGAAACCTCAATACCGGAGGAAGATTATGGAACTGTGTATGGAAACTGGGAGGAACTGCACGACCAGGACGATACCTCATCGATTCTGGAGCATCAATGAATCTAATTAAACAACATATGATTCACCCGGAAAATCGACACCTCATCAGGCCATGCAAACGAAGTTTCTACATGGGCAACGACCTCCACGAGACCACACACGAAGCCGATATCACCCGACATGGCATACCGATACCTTTCACGATTATACCTGACGACTTTCCGTTGGAAGAGGAAGCCCTGATAGGACGACCATTCCTGGACAAATTCCAGTTTGCGTTAATAAACACGCGACTGCAGCTTGACGATCGTACCTACACACTCGTCGACAGCGGATACAACATACCGCCAAGAACGCGCCAAGTACTCGACATCGCCACCAACCAGAAAAAGGGATGTGCCATAATAACAGGGCATGACCTGATTCCGGAAGGAGTATACCGAGTCAAAAACCACCAAATACGAGTTCCGCTCTCCAATACACAGGAAACTTCGATACACATCAGACAAGAAGGAATACATTCGGAACCCGTCACCGTCAACTCAGTAACAAAACATTCAAGAGATGACGTTAACCGAATAAAGCTTCTCATGGAGAATACTCGACTTACACACGTGGAAGAAAAGATAACTGGACCACTTGCACAAATCATAACGCGATACAATGACGTGTTCACTCTACCGAGCGACCCACTCCCGTGTTCGCCAGACACGGAGCACGTAATCAGAGTGAAAGACGATAAACCAATCAACCACGCCAGCTGCCGTCCACCCGAAATACATAAACATGAAATCAACAAACAAATGGCAAAAATGTTCGACAAAGGAATTATACGAGAGTCCAAATCACCTTATAACTCACCTGTGTGGGTAGTATCAAAGAAAGCAGACGCATCGGGCAAAAAGAAATGGAGAATCGTCATCGACTTCAGGAAGCTGAATGAAAAAACAGATCAAGACGCTTACCCGCTACCGCTCATCGACGACATCCTCGATTATTTGGGAAAGGCAAAATTCTTCTCAGCTTTCGACTTGAGCTCTGGCTTTCACCAGATACCCATGGAGGAAGAAAGCAAGACATATACAGCCTTCTCAACATCGGACGGGCACTTCGAATACAATCGAATGCCTTTTGGACTCAGGAACGCACCAGCGACGTTCCAACGAATGATGGATACCGCACTTCGCGGATTGATCGGAAAAACTTGTTTCGTATACTTGGACGTTATCGTGGTATTCGGGTCCACACTACAACAGCACAACGAAAACCTCGAAAAACTCTTCGAAAGACTTCGACAAGTCGGACTCAAACTTCAACCCGACAAATGCGAGTACTTGAGACCGGAACTCGAATATCTCGGGCACCTGATAACAGCCGATGGGGTGAAACCAAACCCAAAAAAAATCGAAGCAGTGCAAAATTCCAAGCAACCGAAAACGGTCACCGAAGTCAAAAGTTTTCTCGGACTCACAGGATATTATCGCAAATTTATCAAAGGTTTTTCAACCATCAGCAAACCTCTCACGATGTTGACAAAGAAAGGAAGAGAATTCAATTGGACAGATAAAACAGAAGAGGCATTTCAAACTTTAAAAAACGCTCTCTGCACATCGCCTGTACTCAGGTATCCGAACTATGAAAGAGAATTTACTCTGACAACTGACGCCTCAAACGTAGGGCTAGGAGGGGTCCTATCGCAAGATGGACACCCCTGCTGCTACATATCACGCACACTCAACAAATCTGAAGAGAATTACACCACCTCCGAAAAAGAACTGCTCGCCATCGTATGGTCAGTCAAAAGACTCCGACAATATTTACTCGGAAGAAAATTCAACATACAAACGGACCACAAAGCCTTGGTGTGGCTCTTCAACATCAAAGACCCCTCTTCGCGACTGATGAGATGGAGGCTCAAACTCGAAGAATATGAATTTCAAATCGAGTACAAAAAAGGGAAGGAAAACTGTGCAGCCGGCGCCCTATCTCGATTATGCATTACACGAGAGATGCTACACAACGCAGGAGGGACAGACATCGCGTCACCGGAAGAAAGTATTCTGACACCGGAACGACTCTATTCAGACTACACCACTTGGTGCCTACTCGAGAATCACTTGAATAAAGTAAAAATACTACTCAACACCAACAAGGGGATATGGATGCCCATCGTCAAGGTATCCGACGACGATAACCACGAAAAAATCGAACTGGGACCATACGACGAAAAGAAATGGCTAAACGAAATCTACCTAGGAGTCGAATATTTCAAGGAGAACAAGAAGGACCCTCGGTTCACCATCTCAGATGCCACCTTATCCACTTACGAAAAGGAAACTTTTACGGACATGCTAAATTTCCTAGCAAACAGAGATAACATTGTCGCTTAGATTTATCACTCTTAACAGAGATAACGTCATAACCCGCATCTGCAGCAAAGAAAGAAAACTAACAAAAGAAGAGAAACGACAAATTCTCTCGGAAAACCACGGAGGATCACTGACACACCATCTGGGAGAAAATAAATCCATCGCGCGTATAAAAGAAAAATACGAATGGAAGGGAATGGAACAGGAAATGATCCAGTTCATCCGGGATTGCATCGTTTGTCAACAAGCAAAACTAACCCATATACGACCAAAAGCCCCCGCCATCGTCACCGATACACCCAGGGAAGCCAACGAGAAAATCGCAATGGACATCTTCGGCCCGTTACCAAAGACCGCTAAAGGAAACAAGTATCTCCTAACCATTCAGGATACATTCACTAAGTATCTACTGATGGTACCGCTACAACAAACTACTTCAGAGGATATTGCCGACGCTTTAATCCAACACTACATCTACACTTTCGGAACACCGAAGAACATTTTAACGGACCAAGGAACGAACTTTCTGTCCTACGTCATGCAGGAATTCGAAAGAAGCCTAGGGATACAGCCGATAAAAACCACGGCCTACCACCCTCAATCGAACGGCTCGCTCGAACGCACACATGCGGTTATAAAAGACCTCATTAGAACATCACTTGAAACGGCCGAGAGAAACCAACGCTGGGATGAGACATCCAAACTATTGGATTCGCGTATAACACCTCAATGCACGAAGGGCACGGACACACGCCATTCGAACTGACGTTCGGACGAAAAGCGAGACTCCCATCATCCATCGATAGCACAAATAATCTAACGTACAACGAGCTGATCGAGAAATGGAAAAAAACACACAACGAAACATTGGAAAGAGCTCGAAATAAACTCATCAGAGCAAAAGAAAAAAGCAAGGAATATCATGACAGAAACATCTGTCGCACGCAACCCCTGTACCAAATCGGAGAACAAGTCTGGACAACGGACGGAGTACGAAAACGAAAGCTAGACAACGAATGGGAAGGCCCCTATACGATCACGGCCGTACTCGAAAATAACAATCTGGAAGTAGAGAAAAACGGTAAAAAACAGAGAATCCATATAGATCGAACTCAACCTTTTTTCAGACATGAGGAAAACAATACTCCTCGCAGTCCTGCTACTAGCAACTTGGATAACAGCAATCACAGTCCAGCCATTGAATGACACCACGTTTTTTCTCGAGGACCTCGGAAAAGCCAAAGTATATCATCAAACGTGGAAAGTCATCGGAACCATCGATGTAACCGAATTAAATACCCGCTACAATCAGCTATGGAACATGAACAACGATGCAGCACGCGCCTGCAAAGTAAAGTGCCACGAACAAACCGAAATTGATCTCATGAGAACACGCCTCAAACGAACCTACAACAACATACAACTGCTCGACCATCTTACCAACAAAACACGGGTCAGGAGAGGACTCATCAATGCCATCGGATCTTTGTCCAAATCCCTCTTCGGCACACTCAGCGATGAAGATCTCGACCACATCAATCAAGAGATCGACAGGATCTACGATGTCACTAATACACTGGAACAAGGATTATCAAATCAGACGAAAATCATCAAAATTCTTCTGAATAATACAAACCACGATATGTATGCATTAGGCAAACGAGGAGACGAATATCTGAGACAAGCAAACAAAGCCGCAAACAAAATAAATAATAACATGGTAGACATATTTTTGGCCAACCAGCTAACAATCAGCGGATTTCTTCTGGCTGACCTCCAAGAAGACACGAACACATTGCTTAACGCCATAGGGGACGCTAAATACGGCATAATTAATCCACAAGTTTTTGCTCCAGTAAATCTCGTGAACGGGATCGCATCTTTTGAAAAACGGACCAATACACCGTATAGTCTGGAAAACAAAATCGAGAATTACCACGACATCGTCGCTATGTCTCAAGTAAACATCATATTGACGAAAGGACGACTAACCTATATCATCGACATCCCCCTCTGAGAACAAGATACATTTGAAATTAAACACGTGATTCCCATCCCTAGGAAGCAAGGAGAAGCCTACACAGCGCTTATCCCAGAGTCACAATATATCCTAATCAATCAAGCTCACAGTTCCTACATACCAAGCTCATTAGAACAAATAAACCAATGTCTCAAATCGCGAAGCCTAAAAATTTGTAAAAGAAACCAACCATCCTTTCTGCTAGCAGAAACAGAATCCTGCGACACTCAGATTTTAAACAGAAAAATCAAAACTATCACGCACCCAAAATGTAAAACAGCTCTTTTTACCGTACAAGACATAACATACATTCAGTTACAATCCAATCGAGGATATTTAATATTCCCGCAAGACAGTCAATATCTCGATGTTCTCTGCGGACACAGATTGGAGATGCTCAGGATCGAATTGCCAGGCTTGATCAACTCCGACGAGGACTGTAACGACGAACGGCGCACTAATTAAAATCGCACCAACACTCAACACTACCATGAACATCCTATACCACAAAGATTATGCATTCCCTATAAACGACTCAGATATCTCAATAATTCGACAACACCTTGTCCCCATACAACATCACATGGATACAAACGAAATTCGGGAGTTCGAGACCAACCTCGACGAAATACAACAACAGATCGACCTCACGAAGGGACGAAGAAGAGTCCAGTCATGGAGCGAACACGCCTTCAGCATACTCACCTTCTCTGGATATGGCGCACTCGTACTCATCACGCTCTGGTCCCTTAACAAGGTCGGACTATTCGAATGCATAAAAAGTTGTACACCCAAACTTTGCTTCAGACTCGGATGCAGTAAGATAGTTAACCACTACCGACCTAGTAGCGAGTATCAAGTTGAATATCGCCTACCAGCAACCGAACCAGCTCGGCCATCACCGTCCTGCCAACAACCACTGGACCCGCTCTTCAGATCAGTGCATCCACCGCGAGTAAAATAGGAACTTCCAGGGGAAAGTTCTATCTACTCCGGGGGGTGTAAAGCTAAGATAGAAAAAAACCCTCCATTCCACCATCTCGGACACCTCTGAATTGAGATAAGAGAGACCCCTCCACTCATGCATCTCGGACACCTCTGGGACTTGCGTGGAGCATCCTCCCTCGCACGACAGTCATTCTACTCGGGACACTGCTCTTATGCACCTCCTTACATACGTAATATAAACCACGTTGTAAACTCCACGATTGTACGATTGTATAACACTGTCTTTACTACGAATAAATAAACGAGTCACTACTCAAACTTTTCAAAAAAGCAAGAATCGGTTAAGACGACATACTCGTCTTATATTAAATATACCGCCGAAATGACGAGCTTAAACTAGATTCACACACACCAACTCAGAGATCCATACCACACAGTACGCACACATATAAACAAACTACCATTACTCAAGATATAGTTATACTACCAAGCAGTATAACTATAGTCTCAAGATACATTGAAGATTCATCTACAAGCAACACACCAAAGTATTATAAACCAGAAGAGAGTATTAACGGGACCAAATGGGCTACAGGAGATGGGCTACAGGACGACTAGGAGATATAGTAATACCCTGCTATACCGACGGGCAGGAAAGAAGAGCGGGGAAGCCGGTATAAAAGGGCACGACAAACCACAGTCGGAGAGCATTCTGTTCACAGACTTTCGCCAACATCCGGAATCTACCAAAGGAGGACCACCTAATCAACCAAAGGAAGACCAGCTAATCGACCAAAGGAGGACCAGTTATCCAACTAGAAGAAGGACCACCTAGTCAACCCAAGGAGAAGCATCTTCAACTGCAACATCTCCAAGGATCAGGCCTGAAACCGCTGGCCCAGGGAAAAACGAACATCTCCAAGTCCTACTACGGAGCCATCAGTCATCCAAGTAGTCCAGCATCCCAGCCTACAAGATCTTCCATCGAAATTACAACAAGTGGTATGGATCCAAATTATATTAAAATCCAGAGGGACTAAAAAACGCCATAGAAACTAGCTAGGGCCGCTCCTGTAGCATTTCCGATGCGCCGATGCACCGAGGATGCACCGCGCTGACGCCTCCACCGGAACAGCGGCGGGACCAGCGAGTAGATCGCTCAGCCAGAGGAGCTCGAGTGAAAGCTCTGTCCCCACTACAGTCCACGCGCTATAGATATAGAATAGGCTACCTCCAGACACCGAGAAATAATAACAGAGGCGATATAGATATAGTAACGATGGCAAGCCCAGCAAGCGCGTTCTATGTGTAGATACAATACCACCAAATAACTATAGAAATACTTTATTAATTCAAGATAAAATCTCCTACTTCATGCGGACGCGATTATAGAGGCATGCGTAAGCCCGGGTTAAATTCTTGTTGTAAGGTGCATAATCACCAAAATTAAGGAGCATATTTAAATTTTACACAAACTATTTCACTTTACTTGTATTATTTATTAAATGTGTATAATAAACCATACTTTTACCTAATACAGAAGCCTATATTAATTTCCTCCCTGCTCGAGTTCGAACTAAAACCCTTTAAGGGTGATGTTAACGTAAAAAACCGTTACATTTGGCGCCCGAACAGGGACTCGAACATAGGAAAGAAAGGCTGATATTGGGCTATAAGTATGAGTTTTGAGTCGATATTCGCTCAGAGACTGGTGCAACGGGCCGCACTCGACGCTAGTGGCGAACTTAATACGTCACTACTAGGACGCTCTTTAGAGTGGGAATCTACAACAGCGGACGGTATCTTAAGGCAACAACGACGGATTCAAGATCGGGAAGAAATCGCCAGGCTATCCGAAATTCCGAGCGTTACAATGGAAGCCAATGCGTCAGACAGACTCCAGGAGGGGCGATCTATGCCACAGCTAGGAGAAACTCTTCCGGTAGTTCCAGATCCCGTGAACATGAGCCAAATTATGGCTTTCCTTCACACCATGAAGGAAGGTCAGGATGAAAAACTCGAAAGGATCCAAGCAAAACTAGATGATGCTAAAGATTCCTGTATCTCGAGGACGGCTACCTTGCGTGAGAATCTGAAGGAGCACATCGAACACAAAATATTCGATAGTGACAAACGGACGGACACCAAAATCGAGACAGTCCGTCAAGAAATAACCGAAGAGCAGGATGTCGTTAATAAGTACCACAGAAATATTATTATCAACGAGCAACGGATTGTGGCCCGACTAGACAAGGAGATGAAAGAAGCCATGGAACGAGTAACAAAGAACCAAAACACGACAGAAAAACATGGAAATAGGATAAAGGCACTAGAACAGCGTGTCTCCTCGGGCATAAATAATTCCGCCCATGGTCTGTCCACTTTCCAGATAGGAAATATTACTCGTCTCCAGGCATCTACGCAAAAAACTCCGAAATTTGCGGCAGACGGCAAGCAACGGCCTACAAAATTTCTTAAAGAACTACAAGAATACTGTGAGGCTGGAGGAATTGAGGGATCGGACGTACGCATCGTCATACAAGACGCACTGGAGGGCCAAGCTAAGAACTGGTGGCATCTCGTGGAAGGTAGCGTGCATAATTTCTCGGAATTTGCAACAGCATTTTCTGCACGCTACTGGACTAGAGAAATGCAAGATAAGGTCCGTAGCAATCTGGAGTTCGGTACATACGACACAGAAGGACAAAGTCGCACCAGGGCAGAATACGCCACTCTCATTTTTGGCAACGCGCGGGACCTTGAAGAAAAAATGTCGGACGAAGCAATTATTCGCCGCCTAGCCCGACATTTTGACGAAGAGGTGCGATGTGCCGTCAGAATCCGGCAAATCATTAGCGTGCCAGAATTTCTCGAGCTTCTCGAAAGCATCGATATGGCGGGACCTCTTAATAGTAAGAGAGGACACCAGCGGCGAGACCTTCAAGGACGCGGGGGACCAAGGGACCATGGATGGCGGGGACCAACGAGGAACGAGTGGCAACCACCACGAGTCCCTGACAACCGACCACGTTGGCAGACCCCTCCAAATAATGGCAATGGTGGATATACAGCATGGCAGCAGGCGGCGCAAAGACCACCACAGCCATACAACACTCCTCCACCTACACCAGCAGGAGCGTACCACCAGGGAGCGGCACCATGGCACCAGCCACCTCCACCACCACCAGTCAAAAACGAAAGATACCAACAAACAAATGCGATCCAGGGATATCCCCCTGGACCATTTATAAACAACACTATGACACCAGAGATACGAGCACAACCGAGCGGATCCCAAAATTCAAATCCGGGAAACGCTTAGACGTTGCGCCCGTACAAAAATCCGAAAGAGAAAAACGAGGTGCAACGACAAATAAAAAAGAAATACAAGGACGAAAGGAGGGAGTAAATGTAGAAAAAAGAAAGCAGAAAAGGAAGGAACGGAGAGCGTTAAAAAACGAAGAAAAAAAATCGAAGACAGACGAAGGGAAAATCGCTAGTGAGCCATCCAGTAGTCAAGCCATCCAAAAGGATATCGTGATGCTGAAATCATCGGAACGGGAACAAGGGATCGCAACCCCAAGTACCTCTAATGATCAGCAGGAGACATCCAAAGGAGAGGCGACACGAAAGAGCGGCAATGACCAGGATGCGAGGAAGTACCAAGTATTCACAGTCACCGAGGACCTTCGAGAATTTCTACGGGAAGAACCAAAGAAAGTGGGGAAGTGGTATGATGAGATACACCCCCGGTGCCCAGAAATTCCAATAGGTATCGAGGGACTATCGGTGAATAGTCTGATTGACCGCGGCAGTGAGGTGAGCTGTATTTCTGAAGAATTTTTTAAACAATATGATAAGAAATTCGAGAAGTGCCCCACACTGCCAGTCACTTCGACAAAGGTAGTAGGAGCTTTTGGGGGGGAACCAGAAAAAGTAAAAAAACAAATAATGGTTGAGGCGAAGACATACGGATCAGAAGGAGTGCTACAGTTACTGGTTGTCCCGAAATTACTACGACCTATCTTAATTGGGATCGACGGAATGTTAAAACTACAAATTTCCGTCGATGCTCACAGTAAATGTGTGGCAGTTAAAGATAAGGTCGTAGCAAACCTAGAAAACGGATTGTGGAAATTGGTACACCAGGTCACACAACAAAAAGAAGGTAGTAGAGAGACTTGCGCAATACGAGAAGAATCTCTACCAACACCCCTCGAATTCCAATTATCGGAGGTGGAATTCGAGGAAAAGATGATGGAATGCCACGATCTTGAAACGAAGATTAAAACAACCTTTAAACAAATCGTTGAAAAGAACCAGGAAGTATTCGACCGAAGGCCAGGAAGGATGACTAAATATGTACATCGCCTCATACTCAAGGATCCGAAGCCATATTTCCATCGATCATATCCGGTGGCGCTAGCACAACGAGAGCGAGTCCAGCGAGAAATCGATAAAATGCTCGACTACGGTGTAATACAAAAATCAAACAGTATTTACATAAATCCATTAATGCCGGTAACAAAGGCCGATGAGAGTGTGCGACTGTGTTTAGATGCCAGAGAACTAAACAACTATCTGGTAAACGACTACAACAACGCACCACCCATCGAGGAAATTTTTCAGAGATGTGGAGGAAAATCCGTCATTTCCACGTTGGATCTCACAAGCAGCTTCTGGCAAATTCCACTACACCCAGACTCTAGAAAATATACTGCTTTTCAGCACAATGGAAAGTGTTACGAATTCACGGTGACACCGTTTGGATTGAAAACCAGCACGGCAAGCCTAATTCGAGCACTGGACGTAGTGTTAAGCGAATTAGATTTCGTCATTAATTTTGTCGACGATTTACTAGTATTATCTAGAGACCAGGAAGAGCATCTCACGCACCTCGAGATCCTTTTTCAACGTTTTAAGGAGCACGGAATGACACTAAAATTCACAAAGTCACACTTTTTCCGTAAAGAAGTATCCTTTCTAGGCCACATTCTCACCATGGACGGACTCAAACCAGATCCAGAGAAGATACGGGCTATTAAGGAATATCCTGCTCCGAAAAATTTGAAACAATTAAGAGGATTTCTCGGTTTGATAAATTTCTACACGAAATTCACAAACCGACATGCACACGAGACTGCTCCACTTTTGGAATTGCTAAGAAAGGGAGTAAGATGGAAGTGGGAACCAACACAACAAAAAGGTTTCGATCGAGTCAAAGACCTGTTCTGCGAAGAAGTCATCCTGCGATTCCCAGACACCAGGAAGCCATATATCTTGACAACCGATCTCAGCGGATATGCACTAGGGGCCATACTATCACAAAAGAACAAGGAAGGAGAGAGCGAAGTCATATCCTTCGCCAGCCGGACTCTTAAGGGGGCAGAACATGGGTACATGACCACCGAAAAAGAGTTGCTAGCAATAGTATGGGCCCTAGAAAAATTCAGGACATATCTACGAGGTGCTGAGATTCAAATAAAAACAGACCACAAAGCATTAATCTTCCTCAAGACATGTCGATTCACGGCAGAACGATTAATGCGGTGGGTTCTATCTATTCAGGATTATAATCTGAGTATAGAACACCTCGAGGGACATAAAAATACGGTTGCTGACACTCTGAGCCGAGTGGAAGGATACGAAAAAAATAATCGAGGAGCAATAGTAATCGGAGCAACCTTGGCACGAAAAGCTTCGAAAGAATTAATCAAGGAAATAAAACAAATTGCGAAACTTCAAAGAGAACAAACAGATCTTGGGGACATCATGGCATTTTTAGAGAAAGAAGAAAACACTGAAGAAGAAAAAAAATTCCGCCTCCAGGAAGGAATCCTCCAGAAAAAGACCAAAAATAAAATCTGGAAGGTCATGCTGCCAAAATGTATAGTGCGAAAATTAATCATAGAATGTCACGAACTCTATGGGCACATTGGAGCAAGAAAATGCTTTAGAATTCTCGACGAAGACTTTTCGTATCCCCACTTCGGAAAATGCATCCGATCGCTATTGGCATGCTGCGATATCTGCCAACGCAGTAAGGTAACAACACAAACAAATTTCGCTGAAATGCAGACAATTATTCCTGAGAAGCCGGGGGACTTGATCTCTATCGACTTCTATGGACCACTCCCCACCTCGATAGGAGGAGTAAAACATATTCTCGTTACCATCGATGCATTCAGCAAATATGTGGTATTGTTTCCCATGCGGAAAGCAAACACGACGACGGTGATAAAAAGGATTTTCAACGACTATATCCCACAGCTTGGAAAACCAGCACGGATCCAGTTTGACCATGGTACGCAGTTCACCGCTAAAAACTGGTTAAAAAAAACTAGAAGAAGAGAAAATAAGAGCAGTATTTTCCTCTATCCGTCACCCTCAAGGGAACATCGTAGAGAGAGTAAATCGAGAACTAGGACGATTCTTCCGAACATTCTTGAAAGAAAACCATGCTGGGTGGTATAAATGGGTGCAAGTAGTACAAGACTGTATTAACGAGTCCCACCACGATACCACCGAATTCACGCCCACTGAACTACAACGAGGTAAAAGACCGGTAAGACTGTGGAACAGATGGTTAGGAATACCGGCAAGTGAGGAAGACGACCCTTTAACCTACGAGGCTAAACTCCAAATTGCACGAGAAAGAATAATGAAAAAGGGGGCAAAGCGGGCCGAACGATTTAATCACACACACCGACTAACAAACTTCGAAGAAGGAAGTTTAGTGTTAGTAAAAGCTTTAAATATATCGGATCCCGCAAATCAAATCACCTCGAAGTTCTTGCCTCTACGAGAAGGTCCATACCTCATAGATAAGTGCGTGGGTCTAGCAACCTATTTGTTAATAGATCCACTCACTAAAAAGGTCCGAGGAAAATTCCACGCCAGACTCTTGACCAAGTATCATACGGAAATAGAAACAGGGGAAGGAGACAACATAGAGACAAGTAGAAATAAATAGAATAAGAATAATTAAAATTAAAAATAGTAAAAAGAATAACAGAAAACTCGATCATAGGCTGAGAACAAGAAATTTAAGAAAAGTAAAATTAGATATAAGAAATTAGAATAAGGAATTTCGATTGTGAATTCTAAATTCACACCCCCTAAAATAAATTCAAAATAGTAATAAGAATAAATAACAATAAATCATAGAATTAAAATAGATAGAATAAATTAAGAGAAGAAATTTCAATTGTGGCAGGAAGGATACATATAAACTAAATTCTCAAGTCACACACTCTAAATTAAACATGCAGTCGATCAACAACTCACCGAGGATAAACAATCGACCGAAGGATCTAGAAGAGACCGTCCCTACTCATTCACCGAGGATAAACAAACCCCCTCTAAGCGAACGACGATCGGTAATATTAGAATAACCAAGGACCGATAAATAGTATCAAACCAAACACTGACCGGTGATAAGGAGGAAAATTAAAACTCAAATCAAATAAAAATGCAAATAAAACATAACGAAAAATGGGAATTAAGGAAAATCACAATAAAAAACAAAAGAATTAAAAGTTGGCAAGGAAGAATATCAAAAATTGCACAAAAGATCAAACGCTGGGATTTAAAATATCCCATAGACAGCGAAGGTCTTACAATAATTACGGACGATAACGTTCAAGGGTGGGAACCGGGTAACGGAGAGGGGATGGAGAATCACGTCAAACAGAAAAGCTTTAATTAAGCCGATCAGTATAAATCACACCATCAAAACTAACATGTATCGCAACTACCCAGTGAGGAATTTAATCGGCGAGTACGAAAATACCAGAATCATCAGCGTGGCCAACCCACAACGATTCTACATTTACAAGGACGATCCCGAAGGAACCCGTGAAAATTTTATTAATTATATAGAAAATCTACCCATCAATACGCCCGGACTCCGCCAACTACAGCCAGGACAAGACTTCGTGGGACGGCAGATCTTATATAAATTTGAAGATAAATTTTACCGGGGCATAATGACCACAGAAGAAAATGAGGAGGGCGACATTCTGATTTGGCTGGGAGATCTAACGATCGACCAAGCTGCCACCATCGGAGACTGTTACACATGCCCGGAAGAAGCCACCTACGTAGCCTTTCAAGCCATTCCGGTCGGTTTAAAAGAAATTTGGCCTCGAAACGACGAATGGACAGAAGAAGAATTGCGCACAATCCGAGAAATTATGACCGACACAATCTGGAACACCATCATGTCCCCCATAGAAACTTTCGCGGACGCGAAATGGGTCGAATGTTGGAGAAGAAAAGACAACGGGGAAATACAACTACTAAGCGAAGAACTGATTCGCCAAGGCGTCGCCACCAGGGGAGCCAACCCCCCATATTTCGACTGGGGAACGGACGGAGGGATGCTGCTCGACCCCCAATACCAAGAAGAAGAATCAGGAGATTCCAGATACTCGACGAACCCGGAACCTGACGAGATGGAAATCGACGAAGAACTATAAAAAACCAAATAACATAAGACAAAATAAAACTTATAAGGAAAATAAAATAGAAAAATATGTGGACACATAAATTAAGCCTCCCAAATTATTTCGAGAAACCTGCCACAAAAAAGCCGTAAAATAAGAAAATAAGATAGAAATAAGACATAGAATAAGATAGAAATTCAAAATAGAAAAAATAAGAATAATAAGAACAGCGAGAATAATACACAAACCAAAAATAAACTCATTAACCGGAGCACGAGAAATCCACTAAAAATAGATAAGTAATAAGGACATAAATAAAAGCAAGAAGCGATTACAGGAGAATAGGAAGACATAGTTAAGACAGATAAATTCAAAACCGAGAAAAATAATAAATAACAGATCCTCGATTCAAGGAATTCATCTCGGATCGGGGGACAATAAGACGACATACTCGTCTTATATTAAATATACCGCCGAAATGACGAGCTTAAACTAGATTCACACACACCAACTCAGAGATCCATACCACACAGTACGCACACATATAAACAAACTACCATTACTCAAGATATAGTTATACTACCAAGCAGTATAACTATAGTCTCAAGATACATTGAAGATTCATCTACAAGCAACACACCAAAGTATTATAAACCAGAAGAGAGTATTAACGGGACCAAATGGGCTACAGGAGATGGGCTACAGGACGACTAGGAGATATAGTAATACCCTGCTATACCGACGGGCAGGAAAGAAGAGCGGGGAAGCCGGTATAAAAGGGCACGACAAACCACAGTCGGAGAGCATTCTGTTCACAGACTTTCGCCAACATCCGGAATCTACCAAAGGAGGACCACCTAATCAACCAAAGGAAGACCAGCTAATCGACCAAAGGAGGACCAGCTAATCGACCAAAGGAGGACCAGTTATCCAACTAGAAGAAGGACCACCTAGTCAACCCAAGGAGAAGCATCTTCAACTGCAACATCTCCAAGGATCAGGCCTGAAACCGCTGGCCCAGGGAAAAACGAACATCTCCAAGTCCTACTACGGAGCCATCAGTCATCCAAGTAGTCCAGCATCCCAGCCTACAAGATCTTCCATCGAAATTACAACAAGTGGTATGGATCCAAATTATATTAAAATCCAGAGGGACTAAAAAACGCCATAGAAACTAGCTAGGGCCGCTCCTGTAGCATTTCCGATGCGCCGATGCACCGAGGATGCACCGCGCTGACGCCTCCACCGGAACAGCGGCGGGACCAGCGAGTAGATCGCTCAGCCAGAGGAGCTCGAGTGAAAGCTCTGTCCCCACTACAGTCCACGCGCTATAGATATAGAATAGGCTACCTCCAGACACCGAGAAATAATAACAGAGGCGATATAGATATAGTAACGATGGCAAGCCCAGCAAGCGCGTTCTATGTGTAGATACAATACCACCAAATAACTATAGAAATATCAATGATACTTTATTAATTCAAGATAAAATCTCCTACTTCATGCGGACGCGATTATAGAGGCATGCGTAAGCCCGGGTTAAATTCTTGTTGTAAGGTGCATAATCACCAAAATTAAGGAGCATATTTAAATTTTACACAAACTATTTCACTTTACTTGTATTATTTATTAAATGTGTATAATAAACCATACTTTTACCTAATACAGAAGCCTATATTAATTTCCTCCCTGCTCGAGTTCGAACTAAAACCCTTTAAGGGTGATGTTAATGTAAAATACCGTTACACGGTATAATCCCCGTAACATCGTGAAATACTAGATAGCCTCCTAACGAACACGATCCGTCTGTTTATTTCGTAACCGGTGTTTATTAACGGTCTTGAATTATTAATTTCTCTTCGACCGCATATATACGATAAGACATTTTTCAAACCTGAGCTTCGACGCCCGCACTCTTGAAATTCAATGTCTTGTTTACACGATCTGCATATTACAATATCAATCCTATGAAAAACTGTCAACAATTCAATAATGCGATAACAATGCAACGAATTCACAATTCTATCCTCGCAGCTGGTAGTTGATAGTTTTTTCGCACTAGCACTCGTATCCAATTCGTCTTCATTGTCTTTAGTTCTAAATCGATTACTGTTAAATTTTCGTTTGCGCAATTTCGAAGCCCGTGTGGAAGATGATTTTTCACTTTTCGGATAGCTTTCCATGATGTTTGACGAGGTGTACGCGCCAAGAATCGGAGCATAACTGACCGTTGATGCTACAATCAGCAAAGTAGAAACACGTACACAGACAGCAATAATAAATGCTATATAAAAGTTATACACTTTTATACTTCTACAAACGGGTTTATGACTCAGGATGACACTACTACAAATGCAAAGAATTTTTTTGAAAGACCGTTAAACCTTTCTTAGGTAAGAAATTCGGAGTAGTAAATATTGCAATACTTTTACGTTCTTGCAGTTGCGTTCAGCTGGCCTGATGTACGAGACCGAGGGAACATACCAGATTGACAGAATGACGAAATTAACATGCTCATCTACCAGTACCAGTTAATGGGTATACTCTGATACAAGATGTAAAGCTTGTAAACCTTCGTCAGATCCTTCACTCATGCATATGACTCTGCATACTCCACATTATGCGGTCTGTTTCTGTATCCATCGCTGCAATGCGGCCCTAAGTGTGTTGTACATTTACCTTTGATACTCTTACGGAGTAAACAAAATGCCATTGTTATTCTGCGCTCTTAGCGTAATCGTCTGCGGTGGGGAACGAAAACTGCAAAATTTAATGGAACTCATTTCTTGTAGACTTATTTTAGACTTCGATTACGGAAGTACGATGACTTGCATTATCGGGAACTCGGCTCCCAGTTCATATCGCGTTAAAGATGACGAAAAGCGGACAAGGTATAAATATCTCCTACTTCAACTTCGCCAGTTGCACTGAGAATTCGCGGTCAAAAAAAATCTGAAGACTATCCTCCCTACTCGGCCTTATAGATCCAATCGAGTGAGAGCTAATAAAGCTTCGCGTTAAATAAATATCAGAAAAGTTGAACGTTAAACAACAACTACAACAACGAAGACGACAACGACAACAAAGTTGCGCCTAGAATTTTCTGTAAAAATAAATTCTAATTCGCCCTCAAGCTACCACGAAAGGACCCTCATCAAGTAACAGGAAACGTCGAAGCAGATGAGGCAATTGGCCTTATGAACGACAATCCTAACTGCGGCTACTTGAACAAAATAGAACAATAAATGTAAATTCATCGATATTCGGCAAATGCAGTTAGTAACTGCATTTACTAAAACCAGTTTAAGTCTTTACCTCAACTTGAACGATTGACATTGGGTCGGACTCGTCCGAAATATTGGGTCTGGGAGAAAGTTCGTGGCGTTTTTCCCGATAGATGGCATCAATTGCAAATAAGTCAGGAAACACAGATCGCAGTGACACCACTAAACGCTCGTTGGAAAGGTGACACTTAGAACGTTACTTTCAGACTATAAACATCGAAATTGGTGCAGTAGTTGGAAAGTTGTTTGCGTTTAAAAATGGAGAAAAGTAATGAAAAATTGCGCTCTATTTTGCAATATTATTACGACAAAGGAAAGAACGCTGCGCAGGCTTGTGAAAAAAATTGTGCTGTGTACGGTGAAGGTACTTTATCAAAATCTGCTGCGCGGAAATGGTTCGCTCGCTTTCGTTTGGGTAACTTTGATGTGAAAGATGAGTCACGCTCTGGTCGTCCAATCACTGATAAAGCTGATGAAATTCTTGAAAAAGTCCAGCAAGATAAGCATATTAGAGCTAGCCATTGACCACAAAACTGTTTTGAACCATTTACACAAAGCTGGCACAAAAAGAAGCTCGATTTATGGGTTCCTCATGAGTTGAGCGCGAAAAACATGACAGACCGTCTTAACATCTGCGATGCGCTGCTGAAACGCAATGAAATCGAGCCATTTCTGAAACGTGTCATAACCGGTGATGAAAAATGGATCACGTACGACAATCGAAAGCGTCAAAGATCGTGGACAAGGAATGGTGAGCCATCACAAGCGTTCGCGAAGCCAGGATTGACGGCGAAAAAGGTGATGCTGTGTATGTGGTGGGACTAGAAGAGAATCGTCCACCATGAGCTACTTCCAGTTGGTCAGACGATTGATTCTCAACTCTACTGTGGACAACTAGACAGATTATGCTAAGCGTATAATTGAAAGAAAACGAATTGATTAATAGGAAAGGTGTTGTCTTCCATCATGACAACGCCCGACCATACACTTCTTTGATGACCCGTCAAAAATTGCGAGAGCTTGGTTGGGAAGTTTTTATGCATCCACCTTACAATCCAGACATAACCGTATAGTCCGTATAATCCAGCACCCTCTGACTATCACTTATTCCGATCTCTGCAGAACTTTCTCAATCGAATTAAGCTGCTTTTAAAAGAAGCATTGTCGATAATAATGGAGCATATTTGGTTTAAATAAATTAATTTTCACACTATAAGAAAACCAGTTGAATTTTACTAAAAAAACGCTACGAACTTTTTCCCAGACCCAAAATTCAGATCTGATTTTCTTCCTGAATCTCAAGCTGAACTCATTCTGTAATTACTTGGACGTGTCAATTAATTGTGATAAATCCATTAAATTCGTTTTATTCAATCTTCTTGTATTCTCAACGTTCACACAAGTTCCTACTCTTAATTAGCAAGTTATCGCAAAATAACCTTATAATATTATCTTTTCGAGTCACACATCTCTGTATTTGATCAACCAATATAACAATAATAATAACACGTTCTGATGAATTTACTTGACTGAATCGAGAAATTTTCCATCATGCACATAAGATAATAAATTACATTGCAGTAAAATTATTCAACCGAGTCGTCAGGGGTGTAGCGGCTAACCGATATTATGACAGATAAATATTTTTGTTTCCTTTTGTTGCAGGAATATCCTTGATTGAGGAAACTCAAGCCGCTGATGCAGAAGCCGATCATTTTCAGAGAAGTCAGGAGGATGAGGCCGACTCTCATTCAATGAATGCTAAGCAAGACGTAGATGCAGTCACAAGCGAATCGAATAGACATACTCTTGATGAACTCATGTCGCAAATGAAATCTATTTAAGTTCAGAGCGTTAAGCTATTTCTTCAACAAATTGTCCATTGCAATATTAATGGTGTATACGGTTTACTTATTATGTAAATTTTCCAATTTGTTAATTTCTTTGGAATTATATTACCGGTTACAGATGCAGATAACAATGCAATATCTTATATTTACTGAGTGAAAATAATAAACAAATGTGAACGAAAAATATAGTGTAGCTTCTTTGATAAAACTATTTTGTTGTATCCGTAGAGAAAAAGTGGTACTTATGCGTTTCACTATAATTGTAACGAATAAGTGAAAGTATTGTTTAGCCACGGAATTTTCCATTTTATTGGAGTTCGTTTAAGACAGAAAACGAAATCCAATGCTCTGTCGCCCGATCGCCACCGAGCCTGCCAAAGACTGCTGACACAGCATGAGGCGACTCGCCTGGCGAACGACGATAGGCTAACGTAAAAAATTATAAACGAATGATCTTTGTCAAACGCAGTTATCAGCTGCATTTATGAAAATCAGTCTTAAAGTAAACTTGAAACAGAACAGTAGAAAGACTCGCGAAATCACAATTATTGTTTTAAACACTTGTTATATTTATTTTGGGGTTATAATAGTCGAACGGAAGATTATCCGTTCGTTATCTTCCGTTTGAAGATTCAATCATTTAGTTTTCACAAACTTTCGCGCTTTATTCGTTCACGCGAGTTTCAACTCCTTATCGGCAAACGATCCCAATAAGAACTTTCAAATATTATACCGTCGACATTACTACGCATTTACCGGCATAACATGTTGGTGGCAGCGGTGGGATTTGCCTAAGTGAACGTGATACGCTGTGACGTAGTCACCTACCCTAAAAGACGAATAAAATAAGAAAAAGACAGGAGCAAGAGCGAATACAAAGAAAAATAACATTTTATTTTTCAAAAATTGATATAATACAAAGAATTAGGAAATAGGCAGAATAAGACACAGTAGATCTTCGGAACCAAAGCTGCTGTTGGCCAGGCAAGACGTCACAGCTCCGGAATGTTCCCTCACTGCCGAAAACAGCGGGTCAGCGATCAGCTGACCTCGCTCGAGCAGTGAGGGAACGGCAGGCCACGGTGGCGGGAATCTGAAATAGACAAAAATTACATCAGAAATCGCAATAAGAGGAGATAGAATAAGACATTAGGAAAATATGTGGGAAGATATAAAAGGCGACTGCGAACAGAGAGGATTCTTCTTCTCCGGTCAAACTGTCAACCGAGACAGAACTCTCTTGAGCGCAACAGTAAAACTTTGAGGTATCTGAGATTTTACCCAAAGCAAAAGGATCCTGATATAAAAGGGGTGAATTAGCTCATTAATTTGTTGGAACTTTTAAAAAGAAAGAGAAATTCAGTTCGAGTGAGTGGAGTGTTACGCCGGTACCGCCCAATTGAATAACTCGGTAATCGGTATAATATTAAAAAGTTATTATTTTGGGATCGTTTGCCGATTAGGAGATGGATCTCGAGAAATTCGTGTAAACGTAAATTTATGTAAAATGGAAGTATTTATTATAAGCAACAATATCTTTCCGTTGTCTATTTAAAAGTCAATAAAAATATAATACAATAAAATGTGGTTTCGAGCCCGTACGAGGAACCAACCTCTGGCGTTTGAATCTACTAATCGAATGATTTCGGCAAAGCAGTTATTTGCCCTTTTAACCGAAATCGAGTGTCGAAATGAATTTCATAATAATCTTTTCTTGCGAATTCCAGCAAGTCGTAGCTCGAGCTCGTAGCAATCATTGCTCATAGCTCGTTGCTTACGTTTTGTTACGTCCTGACGTAACATCGCATTTATATATTTTTATTTCAATTACGTTAAAGTCCTTCTGTTTTAGTTTCGCTACAGTAAATGTAACTTTTCACATTGTTCTTTTTTTTAAATTTCTTAAGAGAAAAGGAGAGCGATTTTAACGACAGAGATCGGAGCAGGGTGGAGATACGGCTCTACCGACCGTCTCCCGGGAAAATTAATCTTGTAAAGATGGAATTTTTCAGCGCTCCCGGTCAAACGGCAAACTTTCAAAACATGGGCTCTACTACGTAGACCCGGTTATCGACTGCCATTTTCGGATCTATGATTCAGCGCAGCCTTACCCTCAATCCTAGACCAGGGATTCGTCGCCGGGGCGTTGTTGGTCATAAGGGAGCGGTTGGAGGGAACGCTATCACGTGACCAGGCGACCGCACCCTCTTCTCGCTCTTGCCTGAAATCTTCTCCCTCTCACTCTCACTCTCACTCTCTCTCTCTTTACAAAGATGATGAAATCATGAACAATTGTTATTTGAGCGAAACAATTAACAAAAGTGGAGGAACTATTGATTTAAACGAAAGATTTATGATCATTAAAGTGTTCACACGAATACTTCAGGTAAAATATCAGAAGCAAAGAGAACAATTATGCTTCCATATGGAAACTACCCAGGGCTGTCACTCGAAAACGAGTACAATTCACATTGAATTAATGAGCTTACCAGTTATAATTGGGTAATAGAAGACAGATCAGTATATCAGGATTCATTTCCCTTTCCGCTTGAGATTATATTTATAAGTCTCTCGTAAAATATTGGAATTTATAGTAAAAATACCATCATATTGAAATGTTTCGCGATTTCCGATGCTCTTTTGCACTCTATTAATCCCTTTTCGTGCGTGGTTTATGCGCGTATATTAGTTTGTCGCGGCAAAATCGCGTAGTTTATATTTTCTTTCGAGCGAGGTGTTTTCCTATACCACCGGGAAGAGGATTTATGGCTCGAAACAGATTCGTGCTCTGGGCTGGATTGAAGGAGTTTTTTTCGTTGAGTCTATTGTTTGAAAGGGTATATGTGATGATTCTATTTTTTGTTTTTGTTGAGAGACCTCAGTCTGGGTTTTATTGATTTGCATATGTCCGTGGTGGACGTGTGATTCGTTCGTCGTCCCTTTCATCATTGGTCTTCTTATTTTGGTGGATAATTCTTTAATTAGGTTGTACCTAAGGCACTTATTGAGTTTTTAGTGATTTGAGGAATTAGAAAGGATTGACCTCTGTTGGTGGAGGTGGTATCGAATAACTAAGTTGCGACTTTACATCTGCGTATGGCTTCCTATTTCCGATCGGGATGGAATTTATGATTCGTACGGCGATCTGGTATCGTACGTACGGAGCTTAACACTCAATTAATACAAAAAGAACTGTTACCGCATCCAGCTTTCACGCGATCTTCTTACAGCTACGCATGCGGAATGAATTCCTGATTTTCCTGGGCTTAGACTCGATTATTCGTATGACAATGAGATATCGTGCATACGGAGCTTAACACTCAATTTCCTAGTGTGGGTGGTCGCAATTACTTTTACGCGGGTTTTCTTTAGATTGCGTATGTGGAATAAATTCCTTTATTTTTGGGATTTGACTTTGTCATGCGAGCGTACGGTATGGGAACGCACGTACGGAGCTGAACACTCAATTTGCTGGTGTGTATGGTCGCGCGTGTGTTTATGCAAGATGAAAAGGTGGTTGGTCTTCTAGGTCTACCTGCCTGCGCTTGTCCTCATACGGGGCGTCCAATGGTATTTTCATAAGATGTACCGTACGGCCTTTGCATAATCATTGGACGGCGATGTTTTGCTGGTGGTATGCTATTCTCACGCTTTCTTGTAAGATGTGACGGGTTCGCGTGGTTCGCATTTCGAGGCTCCGCCTTGCTGGGTGTTTCCACGGTGAGTCTAGTGTGGAGTCGCGAGAGTTGTGATGTCAAATAGGGCGTGTGAATTTACCTACCTATCGTACTCGTCTTTGTTATTGTTTGGGTTCCCTAGCTATAGCTCACTGTCCGCACATGACACCGGGTTCGCAGCGACGACCAACTAGCTCGTCCTGTACCCCTGGTACTGAAGCATTGATTTACGTTCATTTAAGGTACCGGATCGTGCCTTTAAGGGGCTTGCGACTCGGCCTCTTAATTACGTAATCTGCCGAGGTATCGTCCGCGACAGGGGGTGGTTGGCCGTTGGCCCTGACGTGGTCCCATCCACGCGACCAATCTTGCGCGCGTGGTGCAACGAGTCGGGATGCCACTCCCTTGACCTAGTGACACACGTACTTTTTCACTTTCCAAGAGACGAGTAGCCACGACGCCGTGCGTGGGGACTCGTTAGTGGAAAGTGCCGTAACGTTGTGAGTAGGGGCGGCCAAGCTCTGTGCAGGGGACCCTTACTCCTCACAGGGTACCTTATATTAGTTCGTTCGCTCTACTGACGGCCAAGCGCAATGCGGGTTAACCAGCTGAAAAAAAGAACACTTATTTCTACCATGACTTCCCAAACTGTTTTTCTTATAATTAATTTTTAAATCTGGGTGTGCTGTCGGGCAGCACTTCGTCTTGCAGAAGGTAGTTTCGGCAAGAGCCTTCAGGCTTGTCCTGTCGCGGTTTATATAGTTTAGTGGATGAGCCCGGGGGGGGGGGGGGGTGTTTTGTGGTAGATCACGCGATGTTTGTCGCACCTTACTCACTGAGTGAGGGCGTCGCGGGGTGGAGTGTAGGTGTTCCGTTATGTCTTGAATTTCTATAATTACAGAGACCACATTAAACGAAAATATGAAAAAACCATGATTGAACCACAAAAAATATTCAAAGGAAGTTTGAACCTCCAGCAGGTAGAGAATTAGCATGGTCCATCAGAATTCAACCTCGCTGTAACCTCGGTTGAAACCCCAGGAAGACAAAGAACCGGCTAATTATAGAAATTCAAGACATAACGGAACACCTACACTCCACCCCGCGATGCCCTCACTCAGTGAGTAAGGTGCGACAAACATCGCGTGATCTACCACAAAACACCCCCCCCCCCCCCGGGCTCATCCACTAAACTATATAAACCGCGACAGGACAAGCCTGAAGGCTCTTGCCGAAACTACCTTCTACAAGACGAAGTGCTGCCCGACAGCACACCCAGATTAAAAAATTAATTATAAGAAAAACAGTTTGGGAAGTCATGGTAGAAATAAGTGTTCTTTCTTTCAGCTGGTTAACCCGCATTGCGCTTGGCCGTCAGTTGAACGAACGAACTAATTAGAGGTACTCTGTGAGGAGTAGGGCTCCCCTTCACTGCGCTTGGCCGCCCCTACTCAGAGCGTTAGGGCACTCTCCACTAACGGGTCCCCACGCACGGCGTCATGGCTATCCGTCTCCTGGAGAGTGAAGAAGCACGTGCGACACGAGGTCAAGGGAGTGACATCCCGACTAAGTGCGCCGCGCGCAAGACTCGTAGGGTGTGCCTGCGTGGGTGGGACTACGTCAGGGACAGCGGCCAACCACCACCTGGCACATATTGATACCTGAGTAGATTACGGAATTTTAAAAGACCGAGTTGCAAGCCCCTTAATGGTACAACAAGGCAGCTTAAAATAAATATAAATCAACGCTTCAGTATCAGGAGTACAGGACGAGCTAGATGATCATCGCTGCGAACCCGGCGTCTCGCGCGAACAGTGAGCTATAGCTAGAGACCAAAACAATAACAAAGACGAGTACTATAGGTTGATAAAATCTCACTCCCTACCCAACATTACAAATCCCGCGATCCCATACTAAACTCACCGCGGAAACACCCAACGAGGCGGAGCCTCGAAAGGCAAAACCACGCAAATCGGGCACACCTTACATGAAGGCGCCAAAGTAGCATACCACCAGCAAAGAATCACCGTATATTGATTCTACAAAGGCTGACCGGTACATCTGATGAAAGTACCACGGGACGCCCCGTATGAGGACAAGTGCAGGCAGGATACCCAGAAGATCCACCACCTCGTAATCTTGCATAAAACACACAAGCCCTCAAACAAGTAGTAAATTGAGTGTAAAGCTCCGTACGTTCGATGCACAATCGATATACGAATAGTAGAATCAGAAAAGAAAACACCGGAAACCGTTCCGTATACGCGAATTTAAGATAGTCGCGTAAAAGCACAACGTGATAACCCAAATCGAGAAAATTGAGTGTTAAGCTCCGTAGGCGCGATATCTCATCGCCATACGAATAATCGAGTCAAAAACCCGAAAGTACCGGAAGCCGTTCCGCATACGTAAAATTTACGATAGTCGCGTAAAAGCACAACGCGATAACCCAAATAGAGAAAATTGAGTGTTAAGCTCCGTAAGGCGATATCTCATCGCTATACGAATATTCGAGTCAAAACCCTGAAATACCGGAAACAATTCCGCGTACGTAAATTATGAGAAGAAGATAGCGTATAAACAGGACGATTGAGTATTGCGGTTCGAGCGCACGTCGTACAAATCACGAAATTCAATTCCGACCGGAAATAGGAAGGCGTACAAAGATGTAACACCACAACTTAGTCATTCGATACCACCTCCACCTATCGAAGCCAACGCACCAACAAATTAAAGAATTACCCACCAAATACGAAGACCAATGATGAAAGGGTAACGAATCCTACGTCCATCACGGACATGTGCAAATCAATAAACCCAGACTGAGGTCTCTCAACAAAAACAAAAAAAAAGTAAAGTATTATAGAATCAAGAACACACTCTTATAAAACAATAGACTCAACTCCTTCCATCCAGCCCAGAGCACGAATCTGTTTCGAGCCATCAATCCTGTAACTAGTGGTATCAAAGTGACCGCGCTCGAAATAAAATTTAAACTACGCGATTTTTTCACGATAAACTAGTAGACGTGCACAAACATTGCATAAAAAGGGATAAACAAAGTATTAAAAATCGCGAAACGTTTCAATATAGAATATGTTGTATGAGGATTAATTTACAGGAAAATAGCGAAAAATAGACAAAACGAGAAAGAGATTAGACTGAATTGAGTTGCAATGAAGGTTCTCCTGCAGGAAGGCGAGGCTGGCCGACTCTCCACGCAGCGATAAACGCCTTTGCGTCTGAAAGGTCTGAACAGCGATCTAGCTGACTTGCGTACGGATGAAATATACGAGCAACCGAGTCAGGTGAGAAAAATACTTTCTCTCTCTCTCTCTCTCGTTTCTATAACACGAAAATAATCGTCTAACTAACAAATTATTTAAGAAAAAGGGCTTAACTACAAGTAGAGTAATTACTAATTAAACGAATAAACAATGATGATTAGAATAAGCCATAATTTAACATAAATATTTATACTAATAAGAGATAACGCAAAAATCAGCTTGCATACAATAACGCAAGATAACTACAGAATCTGTAACAAAATTATTACTAGTGGTTTGATGCGAAGAATTATATAAGCTCCGTACAAACGCTGAAATGCTGAGCCATTACCATAGACACATCTACATAGAAGCGAGCATAAGGATATTACCTAGACTAAGAAACTCTATCGAGAGTAGGCCAAGAAGCGGGGTGGTAAAAATCGCCTCGTTTCACGGGAAAAACGCCTCGAGCGCGTTCCCTCACCTAATCGCGTGGTTTTCTGTGTATCACATCGCGCGGACAAATCAGAGCGCACCATACCGATGCACTTGCATATATCTATGGCTCTGCATGTCGGGAAGCTACTCTGCGGGTAGGGGCAATGAATACGTGTATAGTTGCGACAGACCACGGGGAAATTCTTATAATCAGGATAGGGTTTTATCCATTCTTTCCTTTTAACGCGCTTGACGACAAGATTTTTTGACGCTCAGGAGCCCTATAAAAGGTCACGAAAATCGGCCGGACACACAGTTTCACGGGGGGTCAAGAAGCCATAGTTTCCCATGCAGCAAGTAGTACTGTTTGCCAGGGAATAAAGAAGGACAGTTTCACGGGGAATAAAGAGTACAGTTTCCCAAGGTAGCAAGTAGTATTGTTTGCCGAGGAGTAAAGTAGTACATTTCGATAGTTTTTCACCGCGGCTCAATTTCACAAAGTATAGTTTCAAGTAGTACAGAGTACGAGTACAGTACTTATAATTATTAACGCGTGCGAAATTGGGAATATTAAACGTGCAACATTCGACTATTCATGTAGTTTTATTTCAATAAATAATTATTAATATGCACCAACGCATACGATCGATTTTGAGTTTGTCCGACTTCACCAGTCTACGCCCAACCAACGTTCAACAGCAAGAACCACAGCCATAAACAACCGTAAGTACAATTTTCTTTTACCAATTAAAGTGAAATCTTGCTCCGCGTGAAATTGTCATTCAAGTCCCACCCCATTATTCGTGAAGTGATTATCCCCAACTAAGAACAAAACGCACTCCAGCCCTATCCCGAGTAATTTTCCGCGAGGTTAGACTCAAAAACGGGCTTGCGTCTTCGGTATTTTCTCGTCGGGTGTGGTAAAGGGAGGATTTATTCTCCTTGACCAGAGCACGGAAAATATACACCGAAACGTGCATCTATGTATAAATTCGTGGTCTTCGTAAGATAGGCCGCGATTTTGACGTAACAAATTCTGGGGACTCGTCCGGGATCTTAGAGTGTTAGTTTTGTTCAAACTGTTATGATCATAGGCTGTTTAGTTTTTACGGGGACTAATTTTTTCAATTGACATTGTAAACACCGTTGAATATACAATTGGACGTCAGTTTTTAAATTTTTCGAGGAATACACGTGACGAATTCGATTATATGTTTTACTCACACTTCTGTGTCCGCCTATGGTTGACGAATGCATCTCTTCAATAATCTCATTTTGTCTTTCCACTGGGGGTTGTCTAACTAACCCGTGACAAATAATGATTTTAACGTCGCGTTGCGCGAATATTAATCGAATTTGAGTCGTAATATTTTCCCATGACACATTTAACATAAAACTTGATTTTGCAATACTTAAGGTTTGCAATGATGACTTGTCAATTAAATAACGAGCACTTTTTAATGTTTCTCCTATATTTTCCAAAATTAATATGGGACCTTCTCCAGAATTATCTGTGATATGCAAAGCTATATTGAATCTGTGAGCTCGCTTCATAATAGATTGAGCTTTCTTTAAATCTAATTTCTTTAAGTGTGGAAAATTGTCGTTATCTCGTAATGCAATAGCTCCAGTGTCTATCGGTGCACAGTTGGTGGAAACAAAATAAACTAAATTATCTTTTCGAGTGTGAAATAAGTCTCGTGATTGTTTGACGTTGGAAGCAATAATCCTACCCTTCGCAGTTTTATGCAGGATGGTGCCGGGCAATATAGGTGAATTGTCTGGTTCTACGTCGGACATGTTGTCGCTTAGGGGTTCTGTTTCGCTACCTTTGAAGAGTTCACATGCATTTTTCCCTGCACTGTTCTGTCTGAGTTTTCTCGAGGGTTATAGTCTTTGAGTTCGCTTTCGTCGCTAGATTCGTTGTTCTTAAGAGGCACATCGTTGTGGAATAGGACTGGTAACGGCATATGTGTTTGGTTACTCGGTCGATCTGAAGAGGTGGTAGTTAATGCCTCTATGGGGTTTCTCGAGAGTGCGTCGGCGTTAACGTTAGTTTTTCCGGCCTTGAACACTACATCGCATTCGTACTCGGCGAGTTTCAGTCGCCAGCGCAGGATTTTCATCTGTAGCCCGTCGGAACCACAACAGCGGTTTATGGTCGGTTACCACAGTGAAATGGTGCCCATACAGATATAGCCGTAAGTGGAGTATAGAGTACACTATAGCCAATGCTTCCTCTTCGTAAGTGTCGTACCGTTCTTCGACGAGACTCAAAGCTCGCGAAGCGTAAGCGCATGGATGATCGTTGTTTTAATTTCTCCTTGTGAAAGTATACTACCGATAGCATAACCCGATGCATCTGTTGTTAAAATAAAAGGCTTGGAAAAATCAGAGTATCGCAAAACTGGAGCCGTACAAAGTTTAGTCTTTAAAATTTCGAATCACTGTTATTGTTCGGGTCTCCAATCGAATATATTTTCTTTGCGTAATAAAGCCGTGAAGGGTTTTGATATCTTGGCATATCCTTATATGAACCGCCTATTATAACCTGTTAATCCCAGAAATTGTCGAATGTTTTTAACATTTTTAAGTATGGGATATTCACGTATAGCTTCTAATTTCTTAGGATCGGGGCGAACTCTATTATACCCGATTATATGTCCTAAGTATGCGACTTTTTAAAAATTCGCATTTATCTGGTTGTAATTTCAAATTTGTTGCTTCTAATCCAATAATTTTTATGAAACTCACGTATGTCGTAGAGCATCGAAAACTAAAAGACACGTTTTTTTTATCGGCAGAAAAGCATTTCTAAGGGGTGTAATCGCCCTTCAAAGTTAGGCGTGTCGAGGGGTGATTATGCAGTTTCACCCAGAAGGCATCAACCGATACTAATAAAACAAAAACCAAAATACTCCTCATTGAAAACAATAAGAATTCCACATGAAGTTGAAGAAAAAAAATCATTTGCGGGGCTGAAACTGCATAATCACCCCTAAATTTGAAGGGCGATTTCACCCATTAGAAATGTTTTTCCGCCGATAAAAAAAATAGGTGTCTTTTAGTTTTCGATGCTCTAAAACATACGCGAGTTTCATCAAAATCGGAGGGGGACACCAAACTATCGTTCCTTGTTAGTGTGAGGTCCATTGCTCTTTGAAACGTCGGAGGGGCGTTCCGAAGGCCGAACGGCATTCTAACGAATTCGAAGTGGCCACGTGGCGTAGTAAATGCGGTCTTATGACGATCCTCTGGAGAGACTTCTATCTGATTAAATCCCGATGCTAATTCCAATACAGAAAATTATTGTGCACCGCCTAATTTATCTAATATATCCCTGATATCGCTTCAAGTATATACGTATATAAATATAAATATATAATAATAATAATAATAATAATACTAATAATACTAATAATAATAATGAACAAAATAAAAGTGAAATAGAATAAAATAAAATAATTTTTTTTCATTGTTTGTGTTGGAAAATCAGCTGGCGCACGGCGATCGATAATCGTCGTGCGCCTACCTGTTGCGCTGCTTGGCTACACGGTGTTCGGTTGAGGCGAAGACAGCCGAAGCATGGGCTTCGCGAAGCCGAGGATGTGCCTCACTGGCACGCCGCGTCAAGCGAGAGGGTGTCTCTCTCGCTTGACTTCGGTTTCGCTCACCGGCTGTCTCGCTCAATTGACTCCAGCGCCCAACGAACCTTTCGTACTCGCAGCCATCTTGAGAATTCGGCACTTTTGCGACACACATCCTCTGAACAGCACGCGCATCCATCGAACTTCCAAGCTTTTTCTCGGACAATCATACATCGGAATCGCTCACCTTCACGCCCATCAGGACTCATTGCTCAAGGTAAGAGTGCTCTGACATAATTACGTCGTTAATTCACTGCCGGAGAGGAGAAATTGGTGCATCCTCACTGGGTCTCACCTGTGGCGTGCGTTGCAGCGCGTGCTGTACCACGTTCTCCTCATGTCTTTTTGCCGGCTTAATTAATATAATTAAGCATGTGCTGCACATTCACTGTATTTTCCCCCAGTAAATCTGCTGGGAGAATGCAGTGAATGTAATTTTGCTCAACCAGATAGCCTCAATATCTGTTTGCGGTGTGCTGTGCAGCACTGATTGCTTCGCAGGTCGCACACAAACTCACTGCATTCAGACCAGGGCTACTGTAAACTCTCATTAATTCGCTGCAATCACTTAGCAATACAGTGTTAAGTGATTGCAGTGAATTACACACAACGGTTCGCACTCAAGGCATCGGCGTGTCGTGCTGCGTGGCTGTTGCTACGCTGCACACACCGCAGCCTCAAATTCATATTCAGCGCACAATTGACAGTTGTGTGCTGCTCATAGTACAAGTCGAAAATTCCATTTGTTAGTTTATTTGATATATTTGCACTCACCAATCCGAGCGTGTCATGTGGCGTAGCTGTCACTACGCTGCAGGCACCGCTCGCTCATGTACTCACTCAGCGCACAATCAATGTGATTGTGTGCTGCTCACCAATATTCAAAAGTTAATTGTTTATTTTAATTTCAATATTTTTCATTTATCTAAATTCAAATTCAGGAAGTCTTTCTCAATCAAAAGAAGTTTGTAGTTAATTTGCACTGTTAGTGCGCTCGACTTGTATCTTTGAAAACTTTTGTATTTATGTAAAATAAACGAGGAAGGTAGCGAACCGCTTCCTCAAGATAACATCTCTGTGTCTGGTTTATTCTCCTCTTGTCTCGAGTGAGTTTTCATTGTGTTTCAATACATTCGCAGATCGGTCAAAGGCATCACCAGGAAGGAAATCTCAACATCTTTAGTCGATTACTAAACATTTGGTCCTTCGAGCCGGATACTCGACTTGAGCAAGAGAGACCAGGGTCTCTGCCTTCCGCTCTCATCCCAGCACATCGGCTCATCAGGAGTAGGACTCTGCGAAGCCCATCGCAGGATCCTCATCGGCTCATCACCTCGTCAAGCGGAGCAACAAGTAGGGTAAAGTACATCTCTGCGGAGAAGCTTCGTTACTGTCTATCTCTTTCTCTACTTGGACCGTTTGCACAGGGCTAGCAATGTCCGAGGGCAATCCAATGGACTCCGGGGTGGCGCCTGGAGATCTTGAGGAAAAAAGGACATTGGTAGTTCCTGCGGCCGGCACCGTTCCGAAGAAGGCCCGATCGCCAACTCGGCTTACAACCGAGATGGCGTTGAAGGTTCAATCGCAACGGCGCCGGATTGCTCATATGCAGACGGTCATTGCTCTGCTTACTGAGGCCGGGGATACCCTCGCCATGGAGTCGCTCGACGCGTACGTCGAGCAGGTCGCGGAGCTTCACAGCGCCTTCCAGAGGGAGCACGAGCTGTTGGAGTCTTCGTGCCCTCCGAGCTGTATCGACCACGAGTACTTTGCGGACGATCTGCAAAGCCTTGAGGCGCAGGTTGCCCTCAAGGCCAAAGTCACAGCTCGGGAAGCCATGGCGAGGCTATCTCGAGGGCACATTCCTGCGCCGGCACCCGTAGCGTCGCCGCGCCCCCACACAAAGCTGCCGGAGATCAAGCTGCCGACGTTCGGGGGGGATTATTCCGGGTGGCCGGCGTTCCGTGACGTGTTCACGTCGCTGGTCGTCCGGGATGCCCGCCTCACCGACGTCGACCGTCTGTTGTACCTGCGTGGCTGCGTGTCGGGCGCGGCGGCGCAGCTCATTCAGGGGTTCGCTGTCACAAGCGAATCGTTTAACCAGGCATGGGAGACATTGGTCTCCCGTTACGAGAACAAGCGGCTGCTGGTGCAGGAGCGCCTGGATAGGCTCTTCTCACTAAAATCGTGCTCATCGGATTTAAAATCGTTCTCAACAATCCTGGCTTCGTTCTCCGAGGCGTACAGGGCTCTTTCTTCGCTGGCAACGAAGGAAGAGCTCTGGGAGTGCGTGATGGTGCGGTTGCTTGCAAAACAGCTTGACCAAACCACGCGTGAAGCCTGGGAGACGAAGCTAGGACGCACACCTGATTTCCCGGCTTTTGCTGAGCTCGAGGAGTTTGCGGAGACTAAGGTGAGAGCGTTGGAGATGGCGAGGGCCACTCCCAAGACTGGGACAACCTCGAACCGACCGTCGTCTGCGAACCCTCCCCCAGCGAAGGCCGGGACGCACAGCGCCGCGGCGCATCATGCAGGTAGCGCAGCACGTGGCGCTCCGTCGTCTACCTTTATCGCGAACGATTACCCCTGTGACTGCTGCCGGGCTCGTGGGCATTTCATTGTCATGTGTCCTGAGTTCCGGCGGCTCACTGTGGGTGAGCGTCGCAAGATGGCGGAGAAAGTACGGCTGTGCTACAGCTGCCTTGGTCGGCACAACGCGTCGGCATGTCGATCGAGCCGGAAGTGCAAGGAGTGTTCAGGGCGGCACCACACGATGCTGCACCCGGCAGCGCCCCCTGCAACAGCTTCCGACGCGCAACCGGCTCAATCTCAGGCTTCAGCACAGTAGGATGTCGTCGCGGTCGTTCACTCATCGGCACAGCTCACATGGAACTGCTCAACATTATTGGCAACTGCATTAGCAGATATTCACACATCGGTTTCAGCTCATCAAGCAAGACTTCTCATCGATCCTGGGTCAGAATTGACTTTCATTACGGAAGAACTCTTTCGTAAGCTCAACGCACCACGCAAGCACTCATCAATTCCGATCACAGGGGTCGGTGGAAGACGCTCAACGCAGACACATGGCTCGGTACAGCTCACACTGTGTTCCACATACACCAAGGAGAAAGTCACGGTACAGGCTCACATTCTCAACACGGTTACTACTCATTTGCCATCTTTCGAGTCGTCAGTTCGCACATGGCCTCACATAGTGAAGCTGAAACTGGCGGACCCTGACTTTCTCACACCACGACCAATCGATATCATAATTGGAGCAGACATTTATGGACAGGTTATTAAACCAAATATTTTCAAGGGCACATCATCCGAACCTATTGCTCAATTATCGATATTTGGGTGGCTCATCATTGGACCAACGAACTCATGCCAATCTGACGCACTCACTGTTCATCATGCTGCGGTGCAACATGACGATCAGGAATTACAAAATGTGCTAACGAAATTTTGGATTCAGGAAGAGCCACCAAACGACACAGTAAGTCAACTCACACCAGAGGAGCAGGCATGCGAAGATCATTTTCGCGACACGCATCAGCGTGATTCTACAGGCCGGTACATCGTTCGGCTGCCTCTCATATCATCGCCTGCGAATCTTGGAAACTCACATTCACGAGCACTTCAGTGTCTGCAACACACACTACGGAAAATCTCAAGAAATGCTGAATACGGTCAGCTCTATACAACGTTCATGGACGAATATGAGCAACTCGGTCATATGGTGAAGGCATCAGAATCATCTCCAAATGAAAAACATTATTACTTGCCTCACCACGGTGTTCTCAGACCAGACAGTACTACCACGAAATTACGTGTTGTATTCAATGGGTCGAGTTCAACTTCATCAGGAAAATCTCTCAATGACATCATGCACACCGGACCGAATTTATTGCTCAACATTTCGGACGTGCTCATTTGGATCCGTCAACATAGACACATCTTCGCCACTGACATAACAAAAATGTATCGTCAGATCCGAGTTCATCCTGAGGATTGGAATCTTCAACGGATTCTATGGAAAGATGCTCAACAAAATCCGGTGCCTTTTCAATTAACTACGGTTACGTATGGTACCAAAGCTGCGCCATATTTGGCAGTTCGAACACTCATGCAGCTGACCGAAGATGAAGGCCATCGGTGTCCGCTTGCTGTGCCAGCTATAAAATTTGGCAGGTATGTGGATGACATCTTCGGTGGGGCGGATTCAACTCAACAGCTCATTGAAATAGCTCAACAGCTCAAGGACTTGTGCATGGCGGGCGGTTTTCCACTCGCCAAATGGCACTCGTCTGACCACAAAGCATTTGCCAATATCTCATCATCAAGGTCAAGCTCAGCTATCTCAATGGACGACGGCGAGACAAAAATTCTTGGATTGACTTGGCTTCCGAGTGAAGACAAGTTCAAGTTCGCATCTCGGTTCAACTCAGCTCAAGAAAGTTTCACAAAACGCCTCATTCTCTCTGAGGTGGCTCAGCTCTTTGATCCGCTTGGTTTCGTCTCACCGGTTGTGATAAGAGCCAAGATTCTTTTACAAGAGCTTTGGCTTCACAAGCTCAGCTGGGATGAACCACTGTCATCTCAGGTCTCAACACGATGGACTGTAATCAGAGAAGATCTCAAAAGCCTGGCCAGGCTCTCAATTCCTCGTTGGTTCAATACATGGAGCAACTCAACAGTGGAATTGCATGGCTTCTCTGATGCATCTCAACTGGCCATGGCCGCAGTGATTTACATCACTGTTGACTCTACTTCCACAGGAAAGATGGCTTCACTTGTTTGCTCAAAAACGCGCGTGGCACCACTCAAGAAGCTCACCATACCAAGGCTTGAATTGACTGCAGCTTTGTTATTAGCTAAGCTGGTTGCATACGTTCAAACCACACTCAAGGTTGGAATCTCATCGACTCACCTGTGGACGGACTCATCAGTAACTCTCACCTGGATCAAAGCGCATCCTTCTCGATGGAAGGACTATGTCCGAAATAGAGTCGCTCAAATACAAGAGCTCACACCCAGTGCTCAATGGCGTCATGTGGCAGGCACAAGCAATCCAGCTGATTGTGCCTCGCGAGGGATTTCAACAGCTCAACTGGCTTCTCATCAGTTGTGGTGGTCAGGTCCACCGTGGATGGTGAAACCTAGTCAATCGTGGCCAAAATCCACAGCTGATTCAGAGGATTTAAGTATCATGGAAGCCCGACCAGGGTTAGCTCTTCTCGCGGCAACACAGACGCCAGAGTATCACTGGGAACTCATTTATCGCTGCTCTACGCTCGCAAAATTATGTCGTCTTACCTCATATTGTGTGAGAGTAGTGGAAAAAATGAGAAAGAGGTTAGAATCGGCAGGAGACGCTCCACTCACTGCGAGAGAAATGGCTGCAGCAAACACATTTTGGACAAAAGCCACACAAGCCGTGTTTTTCAAGCACGAGATACAAGTGCTGCAGTCAGGCTCGCATGTTCCATCTGCTCACCCCTTCAGTCGGTTAACAGCTTTTATCGACGAGGAGGGTGTGATAAGAGTTGGAGGTCGTCTTTCAGAATCAGCACTCACTTATGAAGGAATGCATCCTGCTATTCTGCCTCGCCACTCTCGATTTACGACTCTCGTAATAGAGCAAGCTCACGCGCGTACTCTTCACGGAGGCACACAGCTCACACTAGCTCAAGTCAGGCAGACACATTGGATCATAGGCGGTAGAGCTCCTGTGAAATCTCATATATTACACTGCGTGGTGTGTGCTCGACACAGAGGAGTTCGTGCACAACAATTGATGGGCCAGCTCCCTCTGTCACGAGTCACACCATCGCGCGCATTTACTCACACAGGAGTAGACTACGCCGGTCCGCTCACGCTCAAAACTTGGAAGGGTCGAGGCAGCAAAACGCACAAAGGCTGGATCTGCGTTTTTGTGTGTCTCGCCACTTCAGCTCTGCATCTTGAGGTCGTCAGTGACTACTCAGCTGACGGCTTCCTCTCAACGTTCAGGCGGTTCTCATCGAGGCGTGGCCTTCCTCACACCATCTACTCTGACTGTGGCACCAACTTCATTGGTGCACACAAATTTATATGTCAGATGTTCAGTAAGGCTTCACAAGAGCATCATCTCATCGCTTCTTCTCTCGCAAATCAACAGATTGCGTGGAAGTTTAACCCGCCTGCGGCACCACATATGGGTGGTAAATGGGAAGCAGCTGTAAAGTCCGTTAAATTCCATCTGCGGCGAACGGTGGGTGATACAGCACTCACGTTCGAAGAGCTCTCAACGCTGCTTGCTCAAATCGAGGCTATACTTAACTCAAGGCCTCTGGAACCGCTCAGCGATGATCCAGATGACTCATCAGCACTCACGCCTGGACATTTTCTCATTGGTGGAGCACTCACAATGGTCCCAGAATCAAATCTGGAAGATCTGGCAATCTCACGGCTCTCAAGGTGGCAATTGTTGCAGCAAAAGATTCAACAATTTTGGCGACAATGGTCTGCACACTATCTACAACGGCAGCAGTCGATTTCAAAATGGCATCATCCTGATAACATCATTAAAATTGGCTCGTTGGTTCTGCTCACGGATGAGCGCTTTCCACCGTGCAAATGGCCACTTGCACGTGTCATCGAGTTACATCCAGGCAAAGACGGGCTCACCAGGGTGGTGACACTCAAGACTGCTACCACCACGCTTACCAGGCCGATCTCAAAACTTGCTGTTCTGCCAATCTCATCCAACACCCAGCAATGAATAGTTAATCATCAACCCCGTTGCTGATGGCGGGCGGAATGTTGGAAAATCAGCTGGCGCACGGCGATCGATAATCGTCGTGCGCCTACCTGTTGCGCTGCTTGGCTACACGGTGTTCGGTTGAGGCGAAGACAGCCGAAGCATGGGCTTCGCGAAGCCGAGGATGTGCCTCACTGGCACGCCGCGTCAAGCGAGAGGGTGTCTCTCTCGCTTGACTTCGGTTTCGCTCACCGGCTGTCTCGCTCAATTGACTCCAGCGCCCAACGAACCTTTCGTACTCGCAGCCATCTTGAGAATTCGGCACTTTTGCGACACACATCCTCTGAACAGCACGCGCATCCATCGAACTTCCAAGCTTTTTCTCGGACAATCATACATCGGAATCGCTCACCTTCACGCCCATCAGGACTCATTGCTCAAGGTAAGAGTGCTCTGACATAATTACGTCGTTAATTCACTGCCGGAGAGGAGAAATTGGTGCATCCTCACTGGGTCTCACCTGTGGCGTGCGTTGCAGCGCGTGCTGTACCACGTTCTCCTCATGTCTTTTTGCCGGCTTAATTAATATAATTAAGCATGTGCTGCACATTCACTGTATTTTCCCCCAGTAAATCTGCTGGGAGAATGCAGTGAATGTAATTTTGCTCAACCAGATAGCCTCAATATCTGTTTGCGGTGTGCTGTGCAGCACTGATTGCTTCGCAGGTCGCACACAAACTCACTGCATTCAGACCAGGGCTACTGTAAACTCTCATTAATTCGCTGCAATCACTTAGCAATACAGTGTTAAGTGATTGCAGTGAATTACACACAACGGTTCGCACTCAAGGCATCGGCGTGTCGTGCTGCGTGGCTGTTGCTACGCTGCACACACCGCAGCCTCAAATTCATATTCAGCGCACAATTGACAGTTGTGTGCTGCTCATAGTACAAGTCGAAAATTCCATTTGTTAGTTTATTTGATATATTTGCACTCACCAATCCGAGCGTGTCATGTGGCGTAGCTGTCACTACGCTGCAGGCACCGCTCGCTCATGTACTCACTCAGCGCACAATCAATGTGATTGTGTGCTGCTCACCAATATTCAAAAGTTAATTGTTTATTTTAATTTCAATATTTTTCATTTATCTAAATTCAAATTCAGGAAGTCTTTCTCAATCAAAAGAAGTTTGTAGTTAATTTGCACTGTTAGTGCGCTCGACTTGTATCTTTGAAAACTTTTGTATTTATGTAAAATAAACGAGGAAGGTAGCGAACCGCTTCCTCAAGATAACATCTCTGTGTCTGGTTTATTCTCCTCTTGTCTCGAGTGAGTTTTCATTGTGTTTCAATACATTCGCAGATCGGTCAAAGGCATCACCAGGAAGAAAATCTCAACATCTTTAGTCGATTACTAAACAGTTTGATATATATCAAAGGTACTAACTCCAAGTTATTTAAATGCACCAACATCGGCCGAAGAATACAATTATACTCCTTTGTCGAAAGGGAGTACGCTTCGTTTCTCTCCAAAGCAATTCGTCGGTCCCGCATCAGGTAGGAAATATGCTCCTCCAACACATACCGCATTTCTTTCACCACTGAAAACACTATCGTGTAGCCGAAAGCACGTAATTAATAGAAAACTGGTCAAAAATTACGAAACTGGGAAACGATCCCGAAAAATGCAAAAGCGAGCGTTTATAAAGGAAAACACCCCCACCCCTCTTCACAAACTACAAACCCCCAGTGACCGCCTTTCTCACTCTCCCCCTCCCCTTTTTCCACATATCCCTGGATACAAGGAGTATCCGTAATACCCTGTTAAGACACTGCGCACGTCGCTATGGCCCAATTTCCATGTAAAGGAAACAAATGAGAGTATAACATACACTAATAGAGGGCGTGAACTCAAACACGCATGCAAATACTAGTATACCAGATGTATGCATAAGTTTTTTCCGGTTTAACTAAGAGATGGCACCAGCGAAAAGTACGCAGCGTATTAATTTGGCACATACGTCATTTTGTTCGTCTGACATTAACCTACAAACACACACAAGTTGAGTCCGCCAAAAACTAGCGTCTTTGTTTTATCGTTCAGTGATCATGTCGAGTTTTGTGCCTGAAAAAGAACATTTGCGGCACGCATTGCTTTTCTTATTTAATCAAAAGAAAAAGGCTGCTGAAAGTCAACGTTTGCTTGTAGAAACATATGGTGAACACGCTCCATCGATTAGAACATGTGAGACATGGTTTCGACAATTTAAAAGTGGTGATTTCAATGTGAAAGACAGTGAGCGCTCTGGTAGACCACAAAAATGCAAAGACGAGTAATTGCAGGAGTTATTGGATGATGACCCAACTCAAACTCAACGGCAATTAGGAGAAGCATTACATGTGTCACAAGAAACAATCAGCAGACGTTTACGAGTAATGGGGAAGATCAATAAACTCGGTAAATGGGTCCCACACGATTTGAATGAACGTCAAATAGAAAATCGCAAAGTCACTTGTGAAGTGCTGCTTCAACGCCACAAAAGGAAATCATTTTTGCATCGAATTGTGACGGGTGACAAAAAATGGATTTATTTTGAAAACCCGAAGCGGAAAAAATCGTGGCTTTAACCTGGCGAAGCCGGTCCTTCAACACCAAGGCCAAATCGCTTCGGCAAGAAGACCATGCTCTGTGTCTGGTGGGACCAGAGCGGTATTGTGTATTATGAACTCTTGAAGCCCGACGAAACCGTTAATACACAACGCTATCGCCAACAAATTATTAATTTAAACCACGCATTAATCGAAAGACGACCGGAATGGGCCAGAAGACATGGCAAAGTGATTTTGTTACACGACAATGCGCCGTCTCACACAGCAAAAGCAGTGAAAGACACCTTGAAATCGCTTGGATGGGACATCCTTCCGCACCCGCCGTATTCGCCAGACCTGGCGCCATCTGACTATCACCTCTTCGCATCAATGGGGCACGCGCTCCCAGAGCAGCACTTCAGCAATTTCGAGGAAGTTGGAAAATGGCTCGACGAATGGTTTGCCGCAAAAGACAAGCAGTTTTTCTGGCATGGTATTCATAAGTTACCTGAAAGATGGGCGAAATGTGTAGAAGCCGATGGCCAATATTTTGAATAAAACAAAAATTAATTTCCCTTGAAAATTACGTGTTTTTTTTTTACCCAAAAACCGGAAAAAACTTATGCATACACCTGGTAAGGGAGAATATAGGTAAGAAAAATAAGATAAAATAACGGTACTTATTCCACCTTCCATAAATAACAGGATTTAGTAACAGCTTTCTAGTCGCATGTTTACCCTGTAACCGAAATAAACAAAACCTCTAGCAAACAATTAAACATTTATGATTTAAAGAGCCACGGGGCTGTACTATGCACCGCATCCTCATCCTTTTCTCACTCGGAGGAATCCTCGGGTTCCTATCCAGCGATATTCTGCAAATAAAAAACGAAGCTGGACTATACTATGAATCCATGCGAGGGATTCACCTCACGCAAGCGGAATGGCGACTCGTTACGTTCATCGAATTACAACCGTTCGGAAACAGACAACCAAGTTTCGCCCAAGTGCCCTTGGACTTTATGATGGACGAATGTTTAGAATTACGACTTGGTGAAGTGGAATTCATGCACAATTTAACCTGTTAAACAGGTATAGAGGTTTTTCGGAAACATGATTCTGAATTCGAAGATACTTATGCGACACGTCTATTTGACTAATCTGCAAACAATAGAAGACATCATCGTGTTCACTAAATTGGGATTACTGCATCCCGATTTATTAAGTCGAAAGATCTTAGAAGAAGCTGCCGAAGGATTCACAAAAACCTATCGCGTACTACGCTTTCCACTACCTACAGGAGAAGTGTATCCAGAAATATTATCGAAAATGTCCCTATTTTCTGCCGTTTATCATGATGGGAAAATCATCATTGTTTTACGCATACTATTGCTCGAGCCAACCGGATATACATTGTACAAACTTCACCCCTGCCCTACTTCTTAAATTATTGGAATCAATGCAAACGCTGCCACGTATATATATCCTAAGACCCCATACTTAGCGATATCATGGACTCAAGACAAATACGCACTAATGACAAGGGACGATTTGACTCAATGCCAAGAGCTTGGCTATGACAGAATTTGTATACCATAATATCCTATCTTTAGTATATCCATAAAGCCCACCTGCGAGATGTTGTTATTAATGGAAGATAATATTCAAGACTATAAAGATTGCGACATTAGAATTATGAAAAAACAAACATCGTATTGGAAGCAACTCGAGTACACTAAAGGATGGTTATTCCCCCTCCCAGGAACCGAAAACGTTAACCTCACCTGCGCCAACGAAACTCGAACCATATAATTATCAGGAAAAGGAATTTAAAATATAAGATCAGGATGTAGAGCACGCACCGATTACGTAACAATTATTGGACTTCGAAACCCAAAACTAGATGTTGATCGCGAGTATCTAACATTAACCTCACTGAACATCATAGAGTTAATGCCTACTATAATTAACTACCAGCCCCTGCAAGTCATCAATGTAGCAGGAGCACCCACTCTAAGTATTATCATCAGAGGAACCACAGGAAAAGAGGCCCACGACATCAGTTTAAAGGAAGTGGCACGCCTACTGAGCGAACGCATCAATCAGAACAATGAAGAATCAAGGTATGGTCCCGCCATCGCAGCTCTCTTCATCGGAGAAGTAATATTGTTAATATTAACGAGCAGCCACCTTCTATTGAATCTAGCCTCCGTCTTGTACTGACTATTATCTTCAAAGGTACAGGAGGATCGATACCCTGCCTACAGTTACCAGCGGGCCGAACCACCCCTTTTGGATATTAGGTTTAACGAAGTTATATATAACGTACCCTCACGCCCACGACCTACCACACAAATTTTCCCTCCCACGGAAACCAATGATACTTATAACACTCCCCTTCGGCCGCAACTATTACGTTGACCCCTAGTTGGCCGGAAAATTTGACGGGTAGCCCAAGTCCCTGTGTGGCACCAAGTCCCCGCCATCCCCGCCCTCACCGATTCAAATAGCCAACGCAGCCAGACTGATGATGGCCTACAAGGAGGGCCGGTGGACCCACGACCAATAGAAATGTCGGTCCTCTTGTCCCATCCTACTATTTAAAGGAAGAAAACGAGAGTGAAAAGAAGGAAAACAACAGGTCCCTAACCTGTAGAGTGGTCTGCGTGTATACATATATTCTTTTAAAAGAAAAGATATCGCAATAACCTACTGTTACGTCCTGGTTCCCCGTTATATTCTACGTGAAATTAAAAAAAATTTATTCCATTGTTATAAACTTGTATTTTACATATCTTATATATATATATATTGTAAACACGCATAAATAAATATATATATATATATATATATATTTTACACCAACCCCACATATATGATTTTATACGAATATCGTACATATAATTTAGTTCGTACATTTATACGCATAATTAATACGTACACCCTGTATTTGATGCATTTAAGTATATGTATAATACGTGCATACACATATATGTAGGGTTTGAGGATTGTGAGGCGAATCAATAACACACGAGTCCGATTAGTATGAAAAATGAAAACAATAGAATATGAGCTTTATTGAAATGCAAAATAACGACATACGAAAAAGAAAAAATGCATGTCTCTCCTTCACCGTGGCTCGGCATCAACTACTCCTCACGCTTGTCCCCACTATCGGGCGACCAAGCAGTTGTGTCTTTACTGGGCCAAGGACCCCGTCCCACATTCGGCCTCTCCTGCCATTCTCCGGTCTCCGGAGAGTAAACCTCGAACGGTTTCATCTGATCTGCCGACGATGTTGTGATTCGAGGACCTTCTCCATCAGTCTGTCGAATCATCTCATATCGATCATGTCCCTTGACACATGTCACCTTATACGGCCCCAAATATTTGTCTCTCAATTTGGACCCTGGACCAAATTGCGTTCGTTTTATCGCAATCAGATCGCCTACGCAGTATTTCGTTGCTGGCTTGCAACCTCGATCGTGCGTCCTTCGATTTTCTTCTTGGATTTTGCCAATGTTTTCCTTTGCGAGAACTCGTAAAGCCTCTCGTTCTTCGTTGAACTGTGATATCGCCTCCCTTTTGAGTAGATTAAGTATTTCGACGTCTTCTTTTTGTCTCATCTTCACTCCAAAGAGTACTTCGAATGGGCTGAAACCCACACTTCGCTGGAACGTACTGTTGATGGCCCGCTGGACCTTGTCGACGTATCGATACCATCGATCTGGATTCTCGTACGCCGACTTCGTCAAAATCGGAATAATTATTCGATTTATCCTTTCGACTTGTCCATTCCCCCTCGGGACACCCGTCGTAATGAGAACGTGATCGATATTCTCTTCGATGCAGTACTCCTTGAACTCCGCTGATGTGAATGCGGTCCCTCGGTCGCTAACGATTCGTTTCGGATTTCCGAACACCTTCTGTTGACTCTTCAATCGGTCTAAAACCTCGCACGTCTTCGTCGTCTTCGTCGGATAGATCCAAACGAACTTGGAGAATCTATCGACTATTACAATTAAATATTTGTACATCTTCGACGTCGCCGTCATTGGTCCAAGATGGTCGATGTGATATGTCGCGAGAGGAACGTCACCCTTCGGTATCGTCCGCAGTTCCCCCTCTTTCTTTCCTCGTTTTCCTTCGGCTAGTATGCACCGCACGCAACAGCTGACGTGTTTCTCGAGTTTTTCTCTCAAATTCGGAATATAGTACGCTGATTTGATACTCTCGAGCATCTTTTTGACTCCAAAGCGGAATCTTTGACTATTTTTCAACAGCTCCGACAACGGTTTTGCGATCTTGGAGTTATCACGGACAAACTTCCGGAAATAACTGGTTAGACCGAGAAAACTCTGCACCGCCTTCTTCGACGTTGGCTTCGGAAAACTCTTTACCGCTTTAATTTTCGATGGCGATGGACCAACGGTCCCTCCCTCGATGATATGTCCGAAGTACTCTACGCGACGCTTTAGGAATACACACTTCTTCCAGTTGATGGTCAATCCTCTTTCTGCCGCGACTTTCAACGTCTCCTTCAAATTGGTCAAGGCATCGTCTTCGTCTTTGCCCGGCACGATCAAATCGTCTACGTATGTAAAAACAATATTTCGCCGGATCAAATCCCGAAATACTTCGTCGATGAATCGTAAGAATGATGTTGGACTGTTGCACAGTCCGAACGGCGTTTTTACGAATTCGTATTGTCTGTCTGGTGTAACGAACGACGTATACTTTCGACTTTTAGGTGCAACGGGAACGTGAAAGAATCCGTTTCTTAAATCGAGCACCGAAAACACTCTTGCGCCCGCGAGAGCATCGATCCGATCGTCAATGAGCGGCATCGGGAATCGATCTCGCGCGATCTTCTTGTTTAATTGCCGATAATCGACGCACACTCGATATTCGCCGCTCTTCTTCGGTACAATCACGACTGGACTCGAATATTTACTCTTGCTCGGCTGAATAACCCCTTCTTTCAACCATTCGTCGATTTGTTTGTCTAGGATAATTTTTTCTTTTACAGCTAGTCGTCGAGGTCTCAAACAAACCGGCGTGTCGTCTTCGAGCACAATCTTCGTCTCAACGTCTGTCACGACCTCCTTCTTCGGCACATGACCTTCGATGACCTTCTCAATTTCTTTACGATATCGATCGTCAACGTCGACTGACTTTGTTTCGACGAGGTTTACGAGCCTCAGCTCGCGAAATACGTCGTCGGTCTCCTCTTCTTTGGTGTCTGTCCCAGCTTTTCTTTGTTCGACTTTGTCGTTTCGGTTTCTGTCTACTGACAACTTCTTTATTGTGATCAACCCTCCACGTATAATCACTTCCATCTGTCTCGTGAGTTTTTTCCCCACTAGCATGTTGTGACTCATGGCATAATCGGGAATTACGTAGATATCTCCGTCGTATTCATCTCCGTGTATTTTCACTGTCGCGTGAAAAACTCCGTCCGACTTCACTCGCGCACTTCCGAATCCTTCAAACGTGTTCAAGGTCTCTCGCAGCGGCGGGCCGCCTACTTTTTCGCTCTCACTTCGCCGCAACAACGTATATTCCGAACCCGTGTCTATCATCGCACGTATTTCCACCTTGTTTAACTCGACTGTGATCTCGTCGTCCGTCGACGAGTGAGTCACTACATTTACCGACCTCGCGTTACCGTCTTTCGTTTTCTCGCGTCCGTCACACTTCGCCGCAATATGCCCAAATTTATTGCATTTAAAACACTTCGGTCCGTCGTCTTTTTTCGGACAATTACGTGCGAGATGCTCCTTCGAACCGCACCCGAAACACCTTGTCTCTTTCTCGCCTTTCTTATTGTCACTCTTACTGTCTTTCGTCACTACTTTTGACTTACTTTTCTGTGTCTTACCGTCGGTCTTTTCTTTCATCCGGTCGTATCGCTCGAGATTTTTTCTGAGCTCGCCAATCGTGCACGCACTGTACAAAATTGACTTTGCTGCTTCGTCGTCTTGTATCCCGACGATGACATATTGCATTACGGCTTCTTCTTCGACGTCACCTTGACTCGCGATCGTGCTCATGGCGTAAACATACTGCCTCGGCGTTTCGTCCGTCTGTCTTTTCCGTTTTGACAGCTGTAAATGCACCATGGCACTGTTTACCTTCGTTTCGAATTCTTTCAATAGATTTTTCTTCATCGACTTTCACGTTGTCAGTTCCTTTTGTAGAGCAATATATTGTTTCGCGGAACCCTTTAATAACCTTTTCGCGTAAATCACTCTTTGCAAATCGCTCCATTGCAACAACTCCGACATGTCCTCAAATTCGTCAATCCACTTCTCGACTTGCAACTTATCGTCACCTGAGAAATGAGAGATACTTCCCTCGACGTCTTTTATTGTGAATAAACTCGGCGTGTTACATACGGGTCTCTCCATGCGGGCTGTCCTTCTTTTCCGCTTTCGCGCGTCGGTTTTCTTGACGCCGCGCGTCGCTTCCTCTTCGTCTTCCGAGGTCTCCTCGTGACGAGATACGATCGATATCGCATCACTCTCTTCTTCATCGACCTCGTCTTCTGTATCGACGTTCTCTACATCGGTGTGTTCATTCTCTTCTTTATCGACTTCTTCGTCTGTATCAATTTCTTTTTCCTCGATCTCTTCGTCTTCTTCTTGATCGACTTCCTCGTCATTGTATCGATCCCAGCGACTTAATAATTCGGCTTTAGTGCCCCTGGTCAATAAGCCCAACCTTCCCAATCGATCTCTTAATTTTATTACTGTCGTCTTTGGTGTTGCAGACGCGGGAATTTTTTTCTTCGCGCCTCCCTTCGCCTCGGCCATTTTCTTCGTTTTTGTTCCGTCCTTCTTGCCCGTGTTTGTCTTGGCATCTTTGCTGCTCGCACATGCCTGCTGTGCTTCGCCTTCCAGCGCTGGTGGCGCGTTCGTTTCACCTCGATCGTCCTCTGTTGTTGTTCTCGATCTTTCTAGAACCATCTTTTGCGTCTTCCAGCTTCTACGTCTCACTTCTTGCAACTTGTTGTTAATTATGTCGCGTAATTACCGATAATCACTCGCGGCTTTATTTTTCGAATATTTTTCAACTCGACGACTTTCGACTTGACTGCTTTTCGACACGGCGTCTTTTCGATTTGACGACTTTTTCGACTTTATATCTTTTGACTCAACGACTTTTCGACTTATAACTTCACGACTTTTTGGATCAAAAGATTTTCGACTTGACGACGTTTCGACTTAACACCGTTACGACTTTTCGGTTTTCCACCGGAGACACCTTTTCGACTTTACGACTTTTTAGTTGACACCCTTTTCAGCTTTTTTCCTCGTTCTCACACTTCTGCTCGAGGTCACGGTTCAACTCGACATCTCAATGTAATCCCGGACGAGCCCCCATATGTAGGGTTTGAGGATTGTGAGGCGAATCAATAACACACGAGTCCGATTAGTATGAAAAATAAAAACAATAGAATATGAGCTTTATTGAAATGCAAAATAACGACATACGAAAAAGAAAAAATGCATGTCTCTCCTTCACCGTGGCTCGGCATCAACTACTCCTCACGCTTGTCCCCACTATCGGGCGACCAAGCAGTTGTGTCTTTACTGGGCCAAGGACCCCGTCCCACATATACATTAGGACATATTCTCAGACGCTTGTTGGGGTATAAGCGAGAAACGCTGAGCAAAGCATCGCGCGATAACCACCCGTACGACTTTGTTTAGTCCCACGACTAGAGCCGAGCATAGTTATTGAATATGACTTTGTATTTATCGTGGCAATGCACAGCTTCTCTCGCACCCTAAACGGGATAAGGTTGCTCGCCACATTCCAATGTTATCCATTGGCGAGTAGCCACTTCAAATCTTTAAGCTAACGTAAGCAATCCCAAGTACCGGGCCGTGGTGTTTGGTCCAGGCGACCGTCGAACGGAAGCGATAAGCCCGACACCCGGCCGGGTTACGCTGACAGGCCGGTGAGGCTGCGAGGCCCGTTGTTCTGATTCTTAGAATCTAGACAGAGACCCGCGGGACTCGCAACTCTGCACTTTTCAGAGTAGGCGACTGGAAGGGCACTTAGCCACCCATCATACCGAGTCGTTGTCTTAAAAGAGGCAGTCCTCATTGTGCGGGCAATTAGGAACGACGCCCTCAAAATTAGACACTTCGTTTTCAAAATTACATTCGTGTACTGCGCGATCGACAATCAATTTCGGTTAAATAACATTTTTATATATTGTGTATCGTGTAATTAACATTTTGTACTTCGTGTATTGCGCGATCGACAGTCAATTTCGGTTGAATAACATTTTTATATATTATGTATCGTGTAATTGACAGTTTGTACTTCGTGTACTGCGCGATCGACAATCAATTTCGGTTAAATAACATTTTTATATATTGTGTATCGTGTAATTAACCTTTTGTACTTCGTGTACTGCGCAATCGACAATCAATTTCGGTTGAATAACATTTTTATATATTGTGTATCGTGTAATTGACATTTTGTACTTCGTGTACTGCGCGATCGACAATCAATTTCGGTTGAATAACATTTTTATATATTGTGTATCGTGTAATTGACATTTTGTACTTCGTGTACTGCGCGATCGACAATCAATTTCGGTTAAATAACATTTTTATATATTGTGTATCGTGTAATTAACATTTTTGTACTTCGTGTACAAACATCCCTCCCCCCTTAAAAGGAAAAATTTTTTCTTTAAAAAATTTTTTCTTCGATTGGTTTCCCGTTTGAAGTTATATAACAATACAATACAATAAAATTTTCATTTTTTATTTGTTAACGATGAAGTTTTTCCTTGCTTCTTATCGTCTTTCGAGCCGAGCGAGTCGCTCTCGGTTGGGGGGACGGGTGCATAACCTGGCCAGCTCGGATCGCGGTCGCTCTTTTGGCTGTTGTCGTCCGATCGGCTCGAGGTTGATGTTTACCTCGGCTGCTGCCGGGGTCGTTGCCTCGCTTGTCCTTGTTGGCGTTCGGTTTCGCTGATACCTATAACATTTAAACAGAACATAGCCAACCAAGGCTATTGGCGCTACTGCACCCAGTGAGTAAAAACTCAGATTATGGATGTGTTGAATCCCGTCTCCGTCTGTATTGAGGCCGTCCATGATTTGGTCGGCTCGAGCTCCGAGCTTTTGAAGCTCTTCTGGGTCTCGCAGCACGCTCTGTAATGGGATTGTCCTTCGGTCTGCGTAGGGGGCGCCTGGGCTTCAATTTCCGTTAACGTTAAATTGAACGATGGGAGATAGTTTTCCCGGATGATCTGTGAGGTCCGCCCGATGGTTTTTATGCTGAAATCTTGGGCGGTTACTATACATACGCCTACCAAAGTCAGTATGCCTGAATTGTGTAATATTTCGTGTTGTGTGGGAGTAGTTTTTCCGCAACTTATTCCTACAGGTTCAGGTGTTGGCGCGACGTACAGCCATCGCCCTCGCTGTTGGATTGGGATGATGAGGGGATGGCTTAGATCGATGACCCTTTTTCCGCATTTCTTGCCGTTATTAGTGTTCATTTTCGCGTAAATGAGGACTTCGCAAGGAGCATCGTTCGTAATCGCAATCGTTGGAAACGTGGGTGGGCAGATGTATGATTTGCCCAGCGTTTTGCAAATTTTTATGTCGTCGGACGTCATCCTCAAGTATTGACGGATCTCGAGATCTATTACGACGTGGGTCTCTGTTGCATCCACGTAGTAGTATTTGCCGTTGTCAGCGCGCGTAGGTATAGGGTGTACCTTTTGAATACTATACTGTTGCTGCCCGATCAGCGGTATATCCAACACGAGCACTACCGCGTTGCCTTCGCTGTAGGCCCTGGTATCTGCCAGTCGCATAAGTGTTGGCACTTGGTCATGCGTTATTGCGACTGGAAAACTACTGCCTGATGGTAGGTGTGGTAGTGCTTCGACAAGGTGTGTTATGAGTGTGCGTGGTGGCAGGGACGTTGCTCTGGGATTACCGCTAGCTATATCGTCCACCAGCCACACTAACTCCTGTACGTCGCTAAGTAATGCTTCGACCGCAATACTCATTGCGTTGAGCGTCTCGTGAAAGTGTTGGCGTCTCTTTACGTAGTATACCTCTCTGTCGAGTGTGCGGTTCATACGCTGCATCTGGGCTTGTAGAGTCTGTTCGTTGGCCTGTATGTGATGGGCGCTCTCATTAAATAGGCTGAGAGTGGTTTTGATAACCTGTATTTGGTTTTTCAGCCCTTCCTTCAGGGTCTGATGGGACGCCTTAAGGTGCATAATCTCATCGTGGAGTTCCTGTGCGTCGGCGGCGTCCATGTTTCCCGTGATGGCCTTGATTATGCTTCCAAGGCCATCTACTAACCCTCTGCGTTCTCGAACGGGACGCGTCCCGAGGAGGTCGAATATTGTCGATACCCCCATCTCTATCCTTCTCTTCATTCTAAGTACGGAATCGTCGAGGATGGGGCATATGTCATTGATGCGGGTTTCGTTTTTGCACAGCTCCGTGAGGCGTAGACTTGTGCTTATTTCTGCTTCTCGGTGCATTAGAGCGGCGAGGTCCAGCCGGACGACCAACCGCCATGTTGACTGGATTAACTTGAGGCTTCCTATTTCTTCGTAGCAGATGCCTGGAGTGCTTGTAAACGCGCTGACGACGTAGTCGGGATGATGCTGCGTGGGGTTGGCTAGTCCATCTTTTGCAGCTATCAACCTGTAAGGAAGTAGGAGAAAAGCGTGAGAATGCTTACTGCGCTAATTCTCCTTCTTTTCTCTAGCGGTCTCGCGGTTTCGTTGAGCGAGGGCTCTTTGGTTCATTCTCGTTCTAACCGTCTGCTCCACCGCTTCGTTCTTTTCGCTATGGCCTTTTTGGTAGAAGATGCCGTGAATGGCGTGTTAATCTGCCGTGGGGACGACCTCACGCCCAGATTGCTGAGGAGTGGGGTAAGGTATTTTATTTTGGTTGGGAGAAGTGCTGATCTCTTCTTTTCCTTTCCCCCCTTTTTGATAGCGGGTACTTTTTTGTTCCAGCAAGCAGATTTCCCGGGCGTTCCCGCTCAGCGTCGCCCAGATTGGGAGAGTACTTTTATCTCTCGGGCCCTAGGGGTCCGTCGCCGTCGGGAGGCCGGCCGCCAACGTGTGGACGCTTTGTGGGGCGACGGTCACTGAGCCGGCGAGGATTACCCTGAGGATACGCTCGGGGTAGAGCGTCTCTTCCGGCAGGACGCACCATCTAATCGTTATCCCTGCCCATTTTATAGACGGGTTTTTTTTTAATTTACCATGTTTTTTTATGTATGTCTCTTTGTAAATTAAACAAGGTTTTCTCTTAGCTCATTAATTATTGGAGTTCCTTTCCTTGTGCTTCTAGGAGCTCCCTACCCGTATTTACTTACAAGGAAAGGTACTTTGGTATCCCTCTCCGATTTTAATGCAACTCACGTATGTTGTAGAGCATCGAAAACTAAAAGACACGTATTTTTTTTTATCGGCGGAAAAACATTTTTAAGGGGTGAAATCGCCCTTCAAAAATAGCATGTCGAGGGGTGATTTTGCAGTTTCACCCAGAAGGCGTCAACCGATTTTAATAAAACAAAAACCAAAATACTCCTCATTGAAGACAATAAAAATTCCACGTGGAGTTGAAGAAAAAAATTCATTTTTAGGGGTGAAACTGCATAATCACCCCTATTTTTGAAGGGCGATTTCACCCCTTAAAAATGTTTTTCCGCCGATAAAAAAAAATACGTGTCTTTTAGTTTTCGATGCTCTACAACATACGTAAGTTGCATTTAAATCGGAGGGGGACACCAAAGTACCTTTCCTTGTTAGTGTTACTTAGTTCTAGTGCTCTATAAAGAGCTTCAGGCGGTTTGCATGTACCGCCTGAGTTTTCCGTCCCTTCTGGACGATGTAATTAACGGGAGGTCTTGCTTCCACGATCTCGTGGGGTCCGGTCCACTTCGGGGTCAGCTTGGCCGACCGCCCCCTGCGCACCGTCTCGTCGCGAAGGAGTACACGTTCGCCGACGCAGTACTCCTGCACCTGCGCGCCGTGGTCGTACGCTGTCTTCGACCGTCTTTTCGCGCCTTCTAGATTATCGCGAGCTACCGTCCATGCGGCGCGTAATCGTTCGCGTAACTCTTGGACGTAGCCGTCGTAAGCATAGGTGCGACAGGGCTCCTGCTTCACGGCGGTCGGTAACTCCGCTTCGCGTCCGTACACCAATAAATGGGGTGACAATCCGGTCCCCGTATGTGGAGTTGTGTTGTAAGTGAACATCGCGTACGGCAGCCACTCGTCCCAATTACCTTGATCCTCATTTATGAAATTTTTCAGGTACTCAGCGAGGGTGCGATGCGATCTTTCTAGTGCGCCATTTGATTCTGGGTGGTAGGCAGTCGTTTGTATTTGTTGGAGTGGTTCGGAAAATAAATGAACACTGTGAGGTTAATTATATGTATAAAATATATTTAGTTCGTAAGGTGTCAAAATGCCCGTCGGCAGTGCTTCCGTTCATATCGGAAGTCTCCACAGTAGTAGTAGGCTTTCGGAGCACGAGCTCAGTCTCCCCCGCCGTCTCCCAATTTCGGAACAGAGAGAGGCAGAGTCCTCGTTACACTTGTACTCTCCTCGTTGTACACACTCGCTGTTAACTCACAGGTGTCGCTATGAGTACCATAGCAGATATCAATCACGAGTATACGATTTACATATTCCAACACGCCTCCTAAATCTTATAATCGTGATCCTATAAATTGCCTTTATTTGGTAGACAATATTTTTCTTATATTGTTTTAAATCAATCTCAATGCTTTTCTTTTTCTCAAAAATTTAGTCTTATCTAGACTTTTAGTTAACATGTCTGCTAAATTTGATTGTGAATCAATTTTTACAACGTCTATTATTCCCTTCTCATAGTTTTCATTTATATAATGATATTGCACTTCAATATGCTTCGAATTTTTCGTAAAGTTGCCGAATTTTGCAATCGCAATGGCACCTGAATTATCTTCATATATATTTATTGGTTTATCTAATTTTACGTCAAATGACTCACTTAGCAAACTTCTAGTAAATAATACTTCTGTTACAGCTTCTGACAAAGCGATATACTCTGCAAATGTAGAACATTTTGTTACCGTACTCTGCTTATGAGTTTTCCAATAAATCAAGTTTCCAAATAATCTTATTACAAAGCCTGTTGTAGACTTTCTATCTACATTATCTCCTGCATAATCAGAATCTACCATACAATCTAAAGTTTCACTCTTTACATTATCGTAGTATGTTAATTTTAAATCTTTTGTCTTGTATAAATACTTCAGAATTCTCATTGCATATTTATAATGCGTTTGGTTATAACAACTTTGGTATCGACTTAAGTAGTTTCCGCTATATGCTATATCTGGCCTTGTGCCTGTTGTTATATATAATAATTCGCCGATCAGATTTCTATATTTTATATTTTCATCTATTTCACTCGCTTGTTCTAGTTTTAGGTTAGACTCCATTGGAGTATCATACAATTTTGCATTTTCTAGATTATATTTAGCAGCTAACGATTCAATATACTTTGTCTGACTTAGAGTCATTTTATTCCTGTTATCATTATACTCAACATCAATTCCAATATACTGACTAATTTTGCCTAAATCTTTTATTGCAAATCTTTCCATTAGACTAGTTTTTACTGTATTTATTTTATTTTTATCTTTGCAGCAAATTAAGAGATCGTCTACGAAAACTAGTATGTATATTGAATCTTTGCTTGCATTATTTGTATATAAGCAGTAATCATAATTACTTCTAACGAAGTTTAAACTTTCTAAGAATTTATTAAAACAATCATACCAAGCTCTTGGGCTTTTTCTGAGACCATACAGTGCTTTTCGTAATTTGCAAACTCTATTGTCTCCAGTTTCATAACCTTTCGGTTCATTGATGTATACTTCGGATTTTATGTTACCGTTTAGGAAAGCTGTTTCAACATCCATTTGCTCAATAAATAAATTATTCTTCCAACTGTATGACAATAAAATTTTCAAGGTTTGCATTCTACCTACTGGTGAATAAATATTTTCAATATATTCTCTTTGTTGAAATCCTCTTACAACTAATCTAGCCTTATAAACATTATTACTTTTCTTTGTATATATCCACTTGACATCAATGACCTTTTTGTCTTTTGGCCTATCAACTATTTGCCATGTATTATTTTTCTTCAAACTATCAATCTCTGAGTCCATCGCAATTTTCCATTGTGTACATTCGTTGGAGTTTATCGCCTCCTCGAATGTATTCGGTGTAGTCGCATCAATGTAATTTACATAGATAAAATGTGATACGGGATTTCCAAATCTATCTACAGGACTTTTCTTTCTAGTTGATGTTCTTTTCGTCGCTAAATTGACTCTACTTTTATTTTGTGTAATATTCGAATCATCGTCACTCTCGTGATTGTTTACAGCATTTTCAGAAGCAATTTCTTTATCTCTACTTGACTCGAAGGTCGAAGTAGACGGTAACTGATCATTTTTATTTACAACCGTTCCGGATTCGATTTCGTTATTTATAGATTCGCTATTTTCCAAATCTCTATCCTTTTGATCATCGATTTTTTCTAAACAAATTAATTGAGTATTTTCTTCGACTACTTGAACATGTCTGGCATTTATGACTCTGCCATTGACTAAGACTCTATAACCATTTTCGACGTAGCCAACTAATACTCCTAACTGTGCTTTATTGTCCCATTTACTTTTTCTTAAGGCTTCTGGAGTCCTGACAAAGACCCTACTTCCATAAATTTTTTAATTATTTACATTAGGTTTTTTACCCAAAAATATTTCATAAGGAGTTTTATTCTCAGCTGTATTCGCAATTGTACGATTCTTTAAGTATGCTACCGTTTCCATAATTTCGGGCCAATAACGCCTGTGAATTTTGGCTTCTCGCATTAAACATCTACCTATGTCCATAGCAGACCTATTATATCTCTCCGCTACTCCATTTAATTCATGGACGTAGGGTGGACATGGCAATAATTCAATTCCTTTTGATTTTATAAAATCATAAATTTCGTGATTCAAATATTCTTTGCCATTATCACATCGTACTTTCTTCACTCTTTTGTTGAATTTATTTTCGACTAAATTCACAAACTCAATGAAACAGCTCGCTGTTTCTGCTTTACTTTTAATACAAAAAATTCTAGTGCATTTACTGTAATCATCAACAAATGTCAAAAAATATTTTCCTCCACCATAACCGGTTGTATTATGTGGGCCATTTAAATCCGTGTGGATTAACTCTAAAATTTCGGTAGTCTTTGATCTATTATTTTCAAAAGGTACATTAGCCATCTTACTTTCTATGCAATTTGCACATTTCATTTCAGTGCTTTCAATTTTATCTGGCAATCCTTCAACTAACCTATTTTTGACTTATTTGTTCAAATATTGAAAATTTACATGTCCAAGTGCCCTATGCCATTTTTCTTTTTCAGTCAATTTCAACGTATTACCATACATTTGTTTACTAACTTTTCCCGATACTAAACTTTTCATGTAATACAAATTATCTTCTTTATTTGCAACAGCTATTAACTCTCCAGATCTATTATAGATTTTTGCATTTTCATTTCTTGCTACTACCGTACAATTTTTTGTGATTTTAGAAAGACTCAATATATTTTGTCTGATGCCTTTGACATAATAAACATTTTTTACATCTACTTGTCTATGACTGTAATCATTTTTAAACCACATTTTTACATTTCCGATTTTCGTAGCTTTTAAATTTCTACCATCTGGCAATTTAACATCAACAGGATTTTCCAAATCTACATACTTATCGTAAAATTTATCATTTTTTATAATATGATCTGTACAACCACTGTCTAACAACCAATTTATCTCATTACAACTTTCGCTATTCTTGTTCACCTCCGGATCGCACACCTGTGTTGTCCATGACTCGGATGGGTAGTTGCTTTGCTGGTTGCCTGAAAATTCACCTCTGGGTTGACCTTGTCCTCGACCTCGTCCTCTGTAGTTTCCACCTCTGTTGTAACCTCTGTTGTAGCCTCTTTGATTACCTCGTTGATCTTGATTGAATTGAGCACCTCTTCCTCGGTTGCTCGGTTGATGTGGCCTCGTACATTCGTTTTTGTGGTGTCCGTTTCTTCCACAATTGTAACATTTTCCTTTCACCAGCGACGCAAAAATACTGACATTTCTTTTATTCTCTGACTCCGATTTAGTCATATTTTTCTCCTTGATTTTCGACTTTATGTAGTCAACAGTTCTTTGATTTTCTGGGATAACGTCTATGAAATCCCCAATGTAACTGTAGCTTGGTGGTAATGTTTTAAGTAAATATCTCATTTTTTCTGCTTCATCTAATTTTCCACCAGCTGCTTTAAATTCGTTTGTCGTTCTTTCGAATTCAATGAAAAAATCCTCTACTGTATTGTAATTTTGTAATTTAATTTCTTCTATTTTTCCTCTACAAATTATCTGTAGAGCTGTAGACTGAGTCGTATACATTTTGTCGAACTTTTTCATCATCTCGAACGCTGTTTTACAGTCACCAATGTATTCTAATTGTTTGTCAGATATTGCGCTCATTATTATAGTTCTTGCTTTCAGATCCATTTTCTTCCACACTTCCTTTTTATCCTTATACGTATTAGTTACTGTACTTACAGCTGGCTCGTTACATTCTTTGTATTCCAATAAAGTAATTAGTCTTAGTTTCCAGCTAGAGTAATTTGCACCATCAAAAATGGGTATCATTATGTCTTCTACCCTTGCTTGCTTTGCCATCTTGACTTCTTTATCACCTTTATGTTCGTAATCACTTAATTCAGTTTCTTCTAGAATTTCATCTGATTCCGTTTCTTCTAATTTAAACATGTGGTTAACCACGCACTTGCCACGTGCTCTGTGCCAGCACTTTCTCACTTGTTCTGACTACAAAATTTAATCCACTTGCATCACTATTCATTTACGCCTTTTTCTTAAAGCGCCTTCTACTGTCCCATAGTCCTTTTGTTTTTGTTTTAAATTTAGCTTATATTTTTCACTTAGAAACTTTGCCACACCGCATGGCTATTAACCTCACTCGATTTTTATTTTTTACTTCCGTACTTTTCCGAAGGTCGGTACGGGAATATTTTGCGTGCAAACCGAAGAACCACGCTCTGCTACCATGTTGGAGTAGTTCGGAAAATAAAAGAACACTGTGAGGTTAATTATATGTATAAAATATATTTAGTTCGTAAGGTGTCAAAATGCCCGTCGGCAGTGCTTCCGTTCATATCGGAAGTCTCCACAGTAGTAGTAGGCTTTCGGAGCACGAGCTCAGTCTCCCCCGCCGTCTCCCAATTTCGGAACAGAGAGAGGCAGAGTCCTCGTTACACTTGTACTCTCCTCGTTGTACACACTCGCTGTTAACTCACAGGTGTCGCTATGAGTAACATAGCAGATATCAATCACGAGTATACGATTTACATATTCCAACAGTATTTTCTTGATTCGGAGCAGTCGACACATCTCTTTGAAGGTCGAGCTGAGGAAATTCGTGCCTTGATCCGATAATATTATTTCCACTGTCCCGTGCCGGCAGATCAATTCTTCAACGAGCGCCTTTGCTACTGTCGGGGCCTCTTGATTCGGCAGTGAGATAGCTGCGCTGTACTTGGTGAGTGCGTCTTGAATTGTAAGTATATATTTTTTCCCGGAGTCGCTTTCCGGCAGCGGTCCTACTATGTCGACCGCTACTTTTTCAAATGACCTCGATGGAGTGTCCGTTACCACCATCGGCACTCGTTCCCTTTTCCTGATTTTATTCTTCTGACAGGATTCACATGACGATATATAATTTTCTAGATCTCTTCTCAGGCCGGGCCAGTCGTATTTGGTCCGGATCCGATGTAACGTACGCCGTATACCCTGATGCCCTCCTAGTGGGGTGTCGTGGTATTCTCTAATTATTTTCTGGCAGTCATCGGCAGAAGGAGTGGCTACGCCACTGCGGCAGTCGCTATACTCTTTTATAACGCTGTCTCCATCCGCGCTGCTGGAAGTTCGTAGGCCACGGGCCCCGCCGTGCCTCGCTTCCTCAACAGGCCTTTGCGGTGCTCTGTCCGCAATTTCTTCGCTCGGCGTGCCCACCGTAAGCTCCGCCGTTGGGTCGCTTTCTCTCTCGAGCGGCCTTGCAACGTTTGCCTTTCGCGGCCTTCCGCGCTTCGCGGGTCCGCCATGCTGTGCTGGGCCCGCTCCATCCTTGTTAGCGGTGCTCGCAGTCTTACCAGTGGCTTGCGTTGCTTGCTTACGTGGTCTGCCCCTTCCTCGACCGCACGGCTTTTCGGCGGGGCTGTGGGGTTCAGTAGAGCGATCTGCATGCACGCTGCGAATCTCTCTATTCTTTTCTGGCGCATTGGCCAGCGCGGCCTCACTCTCTGCCGCGTTGCTAGGCTGGCCCGGGGTATTCTCGGCTCTCCGCTTTGTGCGGCTGTCCGTACCCGGGCGCTTGCTGTCCTCGTCTCTCTCGCGGGCGAGCTCGACCTCTCGCTCCAGCGAGCTACTATGGCTATACGGGGTATCTTCGGCCGTCCGCTTTGTGCAGTCATTCGTTGTGCCTCCTTGCCCCGTCGTGCTGTCCTCTTTCGACATACGGACTTCGCTCCTCGCTCTTGCTTGGGCCCTCGTAGTAAGGTATATTCTACTTAGCGCATCTGCATTCGTATTGCGCTTTCCAGCCTTGTACTCAAAGTTGAATTCATGTTCCGCCAATTTAATTTTCCAACGCATCAATCTCGAACCTGGGTCCTTTACTCCGAATAGCCAGGTGAGCGGTTGGTGGTCCGTGACTACTGTGAAGCGGGTGCCGTAAATATATGGCCGGAATTGAGGTAGGGCCCATACTATCGCAAGTAGTTCCTTTTTCGTCGTCGTATAATTCAACTCTGCTTTAGTCATAGTGCGGCTCGCGTAGCATATTGGCAAATCTTCTCCGATCTTACCTTGCGAGAGTATCACGCCGAGCGCCCGATCTGAAGCGTCGGTTGTCACGATGAACGGCTTTTCGAAGTCCGGATACTGTAATAATGGGACCGTGGTAAGTGCAGTCTTCAGTTCCTCGAATGCGGCATCCCTTACGGCGGTCCACTCGAATTTAACCCCTTTTTGGGTTAATTCCGTGAGCGGCTTGGCTGTTTTCGAAAAATCTTTGATGAATTTTCGGTAGTAACCGGCTAGTCCGAGGAAGGATTGCACTCCTTTTACATCTCTCGGCACCGGGAATTCCTTTACCGCTTCTAGTTTTTGGGGATCCGCTCGCACTCCCTCTTCTGAGATTATATGGCCGAGGTACTGCGTTTCCTTTCGCAGGAATTGGCACTTGCTGGGTTGCACGGCCAATTTTGCCTCTCTCAGTCGCTGTAGTACTTCCTTCAGCCGGTCGTTATGCTCCTTGAATGTTTTTCCATGTATCACGATGTCATCGAGGTACACGTAGCACTTGACTCCTTGTAGTCCGGCCAGCGCCGAGTTCATCAGCCGTTGGAATGTCGGTGGTGCGTTTTTGAGTCCGGAAGGCATTCGGTTATACTCAAAATGGCCCTGCGGAGTGGAAAACGCAGTTTTTTCCTTATCTCGTTGTGCCATCGGAATTTGGTGAAATCCCGAGGCGAGGTCAACGGTCGTGTAGTATCGGGCTCGTCCCAGCTGGTCCAGTATCTGTGATGTTGGGCAGTGGGTATGAATCCCCGATGGTGGCTTCGTTTAACTTTCGAAAATCCACTACTACGCGCATTTTTTTCACTCCGTCTGCGTCGGGTTTCTTCGCTACGACCAACAGCGGCGCGTTCCATTGACTCCGGCTGGGTTGGACAATCCCTTCCGCAAGCATTTCGCTGGTCTGCCTCTCCACTTCTCTCTTGTGGGTTTCGGGCAGCCTGTATGGGTGGCACCTTAATGGGTTGCACCCCATCCTTAGGAGGTATTACATGCTCTACCATGGTCGTGCATGGCAGCCGGTCCCCTGGTAGGTGGAACACATCTTCGTATTCCCTCATAATCTCATCGAGCGCTTCGCGCTCTTCCTTATTGAGATTTCGCGTGTCGAGCTCTTGAGCTAGTCGCGCGAGGCGGTCTGCCCGTCGCTCTGCGCTGACGGTGCATACTTCGGTCTTCGCGGCTTCGAGGCCGCGACCCACTGCCGTTATCTCTAGCGGCTCGAGTTTCACCACGGGGCGTTGTACCTCAACAGGCTGCTCGGTGGTGTTTATAAGGCTTACTGCACAGCTACTACCGTGCGGTGGCGTAATGCAGGCTCCTATTATCACTCCGTTTCCGAGTTCCTTTTTTGCGAGTAGCCCAACGAATTTGCTCGTTGTTGCGGCATACGTGACTGTCTCACTGCGTGGCGGCAGAGATACTCTCATCGTGCCGTCCAGCAGCGGCATGCAATGCCCGTACAGTTTCAGCGTCTCTCCGTGCAGGATGTCGGCCTTGTGATATTTGATAAAGTCCATGCCCAGCAGTCCATTGACCCCTAGCGGCACGTTATTCGGGACTATGTAGAACCAATGTTCCACGGTTAGCGCCGGTGTCTCCAACACAATTTTTGCTTTGCCAAGGAGGGTGAATTTTTCGCCTGCCACACCCTGTAACTCGACGGAGCACTTGCTCACCATAGTCTCGGGCTTGAGGCATCCTTCTTTCAGTATACTGCACTGGGCCCCTGTGTCCACTTTAAGGATAAGTACACCGGTCACAGCCAACGGTGCGATGATGTGAAAGTCGCTGGCTGTTGCGCAGGACGCCGGCAGCGTTACTTGCAGTAACTGCTGCGTTGTCTTCCTCTTTCTGCACGCAGGTTTCTGCTGAGCCGTGAGCGTGTTTATCCTCATCGTTCCCAGCGGGCTGGCATCGGTCTCTGTTCGACTCGTTCCGGCATTTACTGTGGATTTTTCATTCTGGCCTCCGGAGTTCCTTGGACGTCGATTATGCTGTAGCGTCTGCGCTGGCTCGTTCTTATTTTGTGACAATCTTTTCCTACAGTCCCTCCACACGTGGCCCTTCTTCTGGCAGTAGTTACATACGATGTCTACGTTGTTTATGGACTTGTTTTTGCTGGGCATTGGCAAACTCACTCTTCCCGATCTCCGGGTGCAGTCTCGTGCCATGTGTCCGGCTTTCCCGCAGGAGAAACAATTTTCGCCCTGCCGGGATGGTGCGCCCTGGGACCTTTTGGGGTGGCTTGACGCTCCACCTAGCCCTCCCTTAGGCTGCACCATGTTGGTTATCTCAATGACCCCAGCCACAGAGTCATGCAGCGTTTGATGATTTCTAGCACGCACCAGCACTTGCACCTGGCCGTGCAGGTCGTTTTCGAAGTTGGTCTGTGCGCTTCGTCGTGTGACGCTCTCGATGGTGATCTTTTGATCCTCCGTTTGCAACGGCTCGCAGAGTATTTCGGCGATGTCCACCGTGATTCTCTCCGTCCTTGCCACGTAGGCGGCGATGTCCTCGTTCTGTCCCTGCCGGAGGGAGCTGAACTGCATTTGCAGCGCGGCCAGGGATTTCCGTTGTCCGTACAACGCTTCCAACTCGGCCCTGAGTTGCGCCATGGTGCTGATGGTTTTGTGCTGCAGTTGTCTTGCTGCCGCACCCTCTAGCTTACTCATAACTATCAACTCGAGGAGGGTGTCATGCTCCTCCTCTGCTACCCTGCGGAATATCGTCTCGCAGGATTTAAAGAAGAGCGGCAATGCCTTCGAATCTTTGCCGTCGAACGTTTTTACCATTTTTATACCGAGACTGAGGCTGAGCATATTTGAGGGCCTCTGCGTCTCCTCGAACCGCGTGCGTCTCGGGGGCAGTGCGGGGGGCGGGATGTCCTCCATCCCTGCTCCTCCTAACCATCGCTGGAGCTCGGCAATTTGCTCTCGTAAGGAGTGGATGAGTTCGTATTCGTCTGCTCCAACCTCGTTTAGCGTATCTGCCAAATTCCGTCTTGCTGACGGCGTTTCGGCCTCCCTGAGCTCGCGATCGAGTTCGCGTTGGCCTCTATCGCGCTCGCGCTGCAGCCTCTCGCACTGGCGTCGAGCTTTTTCCAACCCGCGTTAGCTTCGGTCGACTGCCTCCAACCGATCGCGTACCCTTGCCGGTACCGACCGGGCTGTCACACCGGTAGCTGCAGAGAATCCTACGCGATCTATCGTACGCATACTTTCTATTTCCCGGTCAACCATGTCCTCGGTGACGTGCTCGGGCGTTCGCTCGCCAGTGGCCATATTAAAAACGTCGTCGCTAACGTTGCTGTCAAAATCCCCGAATGACGCACCCCTACGTGGGTTTACGCCAAACTGGGCCGTCAGTCGGTTCGCCAGGGCCCCTTGTCTGGACGAAGGGATTCGCCCCGACGGCGAGAGCTCGAATAGCGCCCTCCGCGCTTCGTGAACTATGTTCCCTACGGCCGCGGCTAATCCAGCTGTGGGGTCTACCTCTTCGCCGGGCAACGTCGTCATTAGCGTATTGCCCCTATTTCTTGGTCGGGCTCCTCTAGGATCTGACATATTTGCTAATTTCGCGGCGAACTCTACTTAGAAATATTTCCACAAAATCTCAAGAGATATTTTTTTTTTTTTTTTCAAAAAAAAAATTCCAAAATATTTTTCTTATCTGGCTTCAGTTTATCGGCTATATGTATAAGTATGAAGTAACCGCCACTTAGAGAAAGATGATCTGGTAGACGGTCCTTTCCATCCTGTTGTTCTCGGGTGCCGTTCCTCCGGTGCTGTCGACCTGTTGTCTCGTAGCTTCCCTCGAAGGCTGGTCCAGTTATCCTCCCTGGTACCGTTGACCGTATCTTCATTGGTTCCTGGGTTCGTCCTTGTTGCGTAGCCAACGGTTGCGTGACGGCTTCTTTTCGAGTAGCTGCTGTGCGTACTCGGTTGCACACTTTGTGCGGTTCTCCGCGACTTGACGTGACACCGTCAATCGGAACTTTAAACGGTTGACCGATACGTCACCCCGCACCGACGTTCACTTCACGGCTTCGCGTTAGATTAGTCGGGTTTTCACGAACTACACTGGTGTCCTTGCACGCGTTGTAGTCGTCACGTTAGTGTCGCTCTTCACTTTGTCCAAAACACTTTTGTCCTAATAAATCGCGAATCACTTAACTTCGGCAGATCCCACCGCTGCCACCAAATGTTATGTCGGTACCGGGTAATTAGATGATTCGGTATTCGGTATAATATTAAAAAGTTATTATTTTTTGGGATCGTTTGCCGATAAGGAGATGGATCTCGAGTTATCGATGAAAACACGAATTTATGTAAAAGGAAGTATTTATCATAGGCAACGGTAACCTTCCGTTGTCTATTTAAATGTCAAAGTAAGAAAGTACAATTACGCGTTGTTCTGAGAATTTTCACGAGGAACCAACCGTTCTCCGTTAAGTCGAAATTAATTCTGTCCTTTCGTAAAGCAGTTGCTAACTGTCTTCACGAAAATCCCTTAATTCGCAATTTTAGCGTTAGCCTTTCGCCCGAACGCCAAGCGAGTCGCTCATGCTGCGTCAGCGTTCTTGGGGTCGTTCATACGATCGGGCATTGGACTTCGTTTCTTGTCTTGAACGAATTCCAATGTTTCGTTACTATGGAATATTCCCGAATATACTAAATACGGAGTGGAATATTCCGCGGCACAACACTGCGGTGATTGACATTTTTGTTCACCGGACATTTTTAATACATCGCGCATTATTTTTATGTGCGATGGAATAAACATTTATTACGCTAAGGTGCAAGGAATTCTCGTGGTTTTTATCAATCAACCCACCAAGATTTCCCAACATTTTTCCCGACCTGTCTTCTTTACTGTTTTCTGTCGCCAAGCCGGCCGCGATTTCTCTCTCGTGGGCCAGCTACTTTGCGTGACGCTTGATCGTAAGACCTTTGCCTTTCCTTTCATTTCTGTCTAGGTGATCTGGAGCACGACCCTCGTTGCACCTCGAGATCACGTGTTGTTTGGTCCCGCACCTGGTTGCGAGTCTGCAGCACTCTACACCCCGGTGGCGCTTGGAAACTCGCGCCGGGGGATCTTTAACTAAGGAGCGTGCCGTCAACTAACAGTTGCACACCCTTCCGTCATCTTTATTTCACGAATCCGCGTGGTACCTCAGGGTCCTACACGCGGGTTATATTTTTTCTTCCAAGCGGTTCGCGCGCCCACGCCCAATGTGGACGCCGATCCTCTAATTGTGTATACCCAAACTCCCGCCTACTTTACTGTTTTCTGTTGCCAAGCCGGCCGCGATTTCTCTCTCGTGGGCCAGCTACTTTGTGTGACGCGTGGCCTACACGCGGGTTCCATTCTTTTTCCGAGGAAGCACCGTATGACCACAAAGAAAGTGAACAACGGCCTTTCTCACTAACCGGTCCTAATTACCTAAACATTAATTGGGCAAAACTCGTAAACGCGCGGGACGACAAATCAGGGAAAAACAGACCCGGCCAGCGGGAATCGATGTAACAACGACTGCGACTCCCGCCCCGAACCCAAACCGCGGGTTATCAAACGTAACCATCGAGTTACGTGATTAGTAAGACCGCAAGGGCGGGCGAACCCTAAAACGGGTTGCCGTGGCTGCAATTCGGCCCATAGTCGTGCAACGCTGCACGATACGTCCCGACGAAGAGCGAACGGAGCCGCAACCGGGACCGTCAACGTCAACGTCGACATCAACTCGCCAACCGCGCCAGGGGCCCGCCAATTACTCCGACACGACCGACTCGAAACCAGACGAGGATCGCGTCGTCGTCCTCGATTAATTCGTGCGGAACAGCACCAACTAGTTTTAAGGTGAGTAAACATACTTATTTCCTCGAAAAATAAAGTATTTCGACAGATCGACCGTGCCCCAATCCCGAGGCAGCACATTCTGTCACGAAATGGGGAAAATAAAATATTATTCGTTCGTCGCGTCTCTTATTTAAAAACCCAGGACGTAACACCTACTAATCCTAATTTTATTTTTTATGTGTGCATACTTAATTACCGCGCTTCTACTTTAAGATTTGTTTTGTATGAATTTTGCACAATAGTTCCATTGAATACATTTTTCCTTTTTTTTCCCCCTCTTTTTTTAGTTTAAAAAAAATCATTATAATAGATATATAAACGAATATTAATATTAATATTAATATTAATAATAATAATAATAATAATAATAAGGGCTTGCGTTTCTGCAATGAACTTTGGAGCTCGGCCGGCGGGGGCTCTGGCCCCTGGCAGGTCTAACCTTGCCGGACAGGTCTAGAGGGAGCAGGCAGACTAAGAACACACAACATCAAAAGCTACGGTGGAAGGCATCGTGCCTACGGCTGCATGGCCGCAATGATGTAAACTAAAGCGGTCGCGAACGATCCCTGCAGGGCACCGGGTGGAACCCTGCAGTATTTACACCTTACCTAGACAAGGCGGCTCTGCCTAGGCGGACCTACATTCCGACCTACTCGTGGGATTAATATGGAGAAACTTTTAAAAGAAATAAAACCTAAGCAGAAGAAGGAGTTGGAAAAAACATCGACCGAGGAAGAACTCAAGACAATCGGAGAACTCGCGACGAACAATATCGAGGGAGAGTCGAACGATGATAGCTTGGCGAACGTGACTGAAAGTGTCAACCTGAGAAAGAGAAGTATACTTCAGTCATGTTCGTCAACAGGCACGGAAGATCGATCTCTACATCAGAAGAAAAAGAAATTAAGATACAGAAAGAGAGAAACGACACCGCCACCCATGGAAGAGGGTAAAACGGTTCCACCTGTCGTCGGAAATATAAGGAAGCATCGAGAAAAACCTGGAACCTCCTCATTCGACGATTACAATAAAAACCAACCTGATTTGACAGAATTATTACAACTCATTCATGAGACCGCGACGAAAATGGAAGAGGCAGCGGCAATACAGAAAAATATGAATATGGCGGTAAAAACCGGCATTAAGACGATTCTTGAGGCCGCCGACGCTGCGCTAAACATGCAAAGCAGGACAGCCTCGAAGGGACAAATGATGGCAGACGACCTGACAGAGACAGAAACGAAGACAACGGAACCGGCGACGCGACCGACGAAACGGAAACGGGAGACGACGAAGACCCCACCAGAGGCCCGACAGAAGACACCCCCAAGAACGGAGGAGGCCGAAACCTGGACAACCGTGAGGAAACGAAAAAAGAAGAAAAAAACGACGGAACCGAAAAACAAAACGGACGAGACGAACGTACCGACCCAGGCTGAAAAGCGCAGACCGACCCCCAAACATAGGGGAACGGCTGTACTGGTCAAACCTGGGAAAGACAACACGTACTCGGACATCGTACGGAAGATAAGGACGACGGTCGACCCGACGAGCAGTCATGTACAGGTGATGGCTCTAAGGAAGACCAAGGACGGACGGTGTCTCATCAAGATACAGACAGACACGGACGGACGAGAACAGTTTGAACGCGCACTACAGGACGCGGTTGGGGACACGGGCAGTGTAAGGACCGTGACTTCTAGGACACAACTGGAGATCATGGACCTGGACTGCGTTACCACCGCGGAGGACGTGATACGGGCACTGAGACGAGAAACGGGACGAGACGGCGACTTTGGTGTCCACATCTTCGGCCCGAACCGGGCCGAGCAGTACATGGCAGTCTGCGACCTCGAGACGCGGGAAGCCGAGGTGCTGCTGGACCGGGGCCGGATCGGGATAGGATGGGTGCGATGCCGACTACGACAACGATTGACGGTGACCAAATGCTACAAGTGCCTGGGCTACGGACATACAAGGACGAGCTGCACGAACGCGGATCGGACAAAGAACTGCAGGAAATGCGGCGAGACGGGACATTACGCGACGGACTGTAAAAACAGACCGGCTTGCCCACTGTGCTCTGAGACGGGACACGGGGACGTAGCGCACCTTGCGGGAACCGGAAGGTGTGCGGTATTCCGGGCTGCGCTGGAGGAGTGCAGGAAGCAGGCCGGAAAACGGACAGAATAGTTCAGGGAAACCTGAACAGGAGTAGGACAGCAGACATGCTACTACCACAGATAGCTGACGAACATGACGCCGACATTCTGATCCTGTGCGAACCGTACAGGAAAAGAACGACACAAACGTACATTACGAACGAGACAGAGACCACAGCTATCTGGATAAGGGGCGCTGCCCAATCTCGAATAAATAACTGCGGTGTCGGGGACGATTACGTCTGGGCAAGGGTCGGCGCTGTCACTTACGTCAGCGTTTACCTGACACCCAACTGCGCCGCGACGGATTTCGAGAGGAAAGTGGCGCTCCTTGAAGACGGAATCAGGAATCTGCCTGGAGACGTTATCATCGGGGGGGACCTCAACGCGCGGGCGATCGAGTGGGGAATGACAACAACGAACAAACGTGGACGGCTGCTGCTGGAGATGGCCGCAAGACTAGACCTGGTGGTAGCAAATACGGGAAACGTACCGACGTACAGACGACCAGGGTTTGGAAACTCCATCCCTGACGTCACAATGACATCGGACAGAATATCACCACGGATAGGACAGTGGCGGGTTTTCGACGGCTATACGGCCAGCGATCACCAGTACATTGTCTTCGAAGTGGCAGGACAAACGGCGACGAGACGGACGAGGACCCAATACCCCCCGAGGTGGAACCTCAACAAACTCGACTTACGAAAATTTTCGGAGGAGCTGGCGGCAGCACCAGCACCAATGACGAAAGTCCCCCCTGAACCGACTGGCCGGCAAAGGGCGGAAAGACTCACGGACGAGACGGCCAAACTGACGGACCGGCTGTGCAACAGCACAATGCCGAAACGACGACATAGACCAAACAGGCAACCACAATACTGGTGGACGGACGAAATAGCCGAGCTGCGCAGGCTCTGCTTGGCAAACCGCCGACGAGTTACGAGGGCTGGGGGAAGACCCGAAAGGGAAAACCTCCAAGCCACTTACAAGACGTCACGAAAAACACTTACGAACGCCATAAGGGACAGCAAAACGCGATGCTGGAAGCAGCTCTGCGAGGAGGTGAACGAAGACCCCTGGGGAACCGGTTACAAAATTGTGACTGGCAAACTAGGGGCCCGAGTTCCACTTGAACTCAAAGATGCCGAAACCGCAGAACGGATTGTTGACGGACTGTTTCCGACTCACCCGATACGGACGAACGTGACAGACGACACGGAAGCCCCGGCGGCCCCCATATTTACCGCGGAGGAGCTCTCCAAAGCGACTGCCGCGATGAAGACTGGCAAGGCGCCGGGACCAGACGGAGTACCGGCGAAGATTCTCCGGCTGATGGTTCGCCTGAGGCCGGAGATATTTCTTGACCTGTACAACACGAGCTTGACGACGGGAACGTTCAGTGACCGGTGGAAGACGGCAAGGCTAGTTCTTATCCCTAAGGGCAAGGGCGACCCCAATACGCCGTCAGCCTACCGGCCGCTGAGTTTACTCGACACAACGGGTAAACTCTATGAACAACTACTAAAACCGAGACTGACGGACGCGATACAGACCAGCGGAGGCCTCTCAGACCGGCAGTTCGGCTTCAGGAGGGGACGATCAACGATTGGAGCGATTCAAAAAGTGGTCGATTCCTTCCTGGATTTTGAGAGACATTGCCATGCAGCGCGACCAATCGTTCTGCTGGCGACCTTGGACATCAGGAACGCCTTCAGCTCGGCCAGGTGGGTTGACATCCTGGAGGCGCTTGAAGGCAACTTCGGGGTTCCGGCTTACCTGGCTCGGGTGGTGGGCGACTACCTAAGAAACAGAAGGATCACGTACGAGACGACTGAAGGACCGGTGACGAGACAAATCACCGCGGGGGTTGCACAAGGGTCCATACTGGGACCAGACATTTGGAACGGACTCTACGACAGCTTGCTCAGGCTGGAATTGCCGCTTGGCGTTTTCCTTGTCGCCTACGCTGACGACGTGGCGGCGGTGATCACCGAGCGATCTCCAGACCTGGCACAGCAAAAACTGAACCAGACGATGCGGCGAGTGGGCCGTTGGATGACGGACCACGGACTACAACTCGCAACAGAAAAGACAGAACTGACTTTCCTTAGCAGAAGACGCATACAGACGAGACTACCCATGTGGGTCGGGACGGATGAAATCAAGGCCGGAGGTGAAGTCAAGTACCTGGGAGTGACTCTAGATACGAAGATGACCTTCTGGCCTCATATACAAAAAACATGCCAGAAGGCGGCTAAGAGAATAGCATCCTTAAGCCGCCTAATGGCCAACACAAACGGGCCGAGACCGGGAAAACGACGACTCCTGATGACGACAGCCCACTCGATCCTCCTGTACGGCGCGGAGATCTGGGCAGATGCCCTGAAGACAAAGAAGTACTGCCACGCCATGACAACGGTACAAAGACAGGGTGCGCTGAGGATCGCCTGCTCCTACCGAACTGTCTCTGCACAAGCAGTCTTGGTGGTTGCGGGCGTAATCCCCGTGGACCTCCTAGCTTTCGAGCGAAAGAGGATCTACGGGAGAAGCGCGGACATAAGACGGGAGGATGCGGCAGTCGCGGAACGTGACAAGACGATACAGACTTGGCACGAACAATGGACAGAAAGAGCGACAGGCAACTGGACAAGACGAGTAATAAAGGACCTGAGACCGTGGATCGAAAGGGATTTTGGGGACGTAAATTTTTACATCACCCAGTTCCTGACGGGACACGGTTACTTTAGACGGTACCTTTATAACATGGACAGAGTACGGACGCCAGATTGTAAGTACTGTGGACACGAACGAGACGACGCGGAACACACATTTTTTGTGTGCGACCGCTGGACAGGACTCCGACTGGAACTGGAGACGATTGTTGGCAGCATCACCCCGGACAACATTGTTCAGGTGATGCTCCACTCGACAGAATGGTGGCAACTAGTTGCCACCTATACAGAGACGATACTGCGACGAAAAAACGTAGACGGCTGCCTCACCCAACCGAGCAGACAGACTGACGTGACGCGACAGGTTACAGACAGCAAGACGAACGGACGAACACGGACAGAACCCCCAGCCAGAAGTAATACCAAAATAGTTCCTGGTCTGGGGGAAGACAACAAGGAGAGGGCGGTTTAGTGGGTAGGCCTATTTTTTTGGGAGTCCCACATACCCCCCCAGTTCAAAAGACTGGAGGATATCCGTAAAAAGGATTCCGCAACTCCTTGTATATAATAATAATAATAATAATAATAATAATAATAATAATAATAATAATAATAATAATAATAATAATAATAATAATAATAATAATAATAATAATAATAATAATAATAATAATAATAATAATAATAATAATAATAATAATAATAATAATAATAATAATAATAATAATAATAATAATAATAATAATAATAATAATAATAATAATAATAATAATAATAATAATAATAATAATAATAATAATAATAATAATAATAATAATAATAATAATAATAATAATAATTTCGAGGGGTGGTGGAAAATCTTTACAAAGACAGAGAGGAGGGACCGCACTCCTCAAAGAGTAGGATTTCTACCCACTTAGAACCACCAACCCTTTTTCCAGATGTTGTGTAACGACCCCGGAACCGCTTCCGCATTTCGTCAGGGTCGTTCGGTTCCTTTGCCTTCCAGGCCTTTTCACTCTTTGCTGCTTGCTTATGGCCACGGTCCGGCACAAGCTGTGATGTTCTGCTCAATTCCATTAACTGATACGCTAATGCCCTAACTGTTTCCACTGTGACACTTCTCTGTGGTTCACTGGACTCGGCACTATTTTCTCGCACTGCACTGTTCACTATGCTCACGATGTCCAACTAGTTGTTGTCTGCTCCGGCTATTACTCTGTTGTTTTCTTAGTGTTTCTTCTGGCGTAGGACTGTTTCGGCAAAATTTGTCACCGCATCCCAATTCTCCGCGCTGATCACCATCGATGCCACTATGTTCTCTGGGGTGATAAGACCTAGTGACTCCTCCATCCTTCCCCTCTCATCCCTCCATCGATTACACTCGAAGAATGTGTGATGAGCGTCGTCGCGTTCAGAATCCCCGTAGATACATCGCGGATTTTCCACTTTCCCGATCTTGTAAAGGTATGCGCTAAAGAAGCCATGCCCACTCAATAGTTGGGCCAGGTAGAAAGTCACTTCCCCATGTTTACGATTTGTGCATAGGGCCAGATGCTTGATGAGTCCGGCTGTCCATCTTCCTCTTGCGTCACTGTCCCACATGCCCTGCCAAAGCTCCATGGTGCGATCCCTCTCCTGGTTCTTCGTCTGTTGATCCGTTTCTTCTCTCTCGCGAGGACCTCGATGGGTACCACTCCAATAATGACCAGGGCCGCCGGTCCTGATACCGTCCGGTATGCACAGGCCACTTTCAGGGCTCCTCTTCTTTGTACCGCGGCTATACGCTTCCTTCGGCTTGCCGCTTCCAGTACGTCCGCCCAGATCTCTGCTGCATACAGGAGAATCGAGTGCGTTACTGACATCAGAAGCCGACGTTTGCTGGTCGTTGGTCTTCTCACGTTTGCCATGAGACGGCTCAGTGCTGCTACTATAGTCGCCGCTTTGTCTGTCGCTTTCCTGATGTGTTCCCAGAAGGTTAGTTTGGTGTCCAGGGTGATGCCGAGATACCTCACTGCGCCTTTTGTTTCCACTTCTTCGTTTCCGACACGCATGCGCAGTATGTTCGGGATCCTCTTCCGAGTGAGAACTACTATCTCCGTCTTCTGCGTGGCTAGGCTGAGGACGTGGTCCCCTATCCACTGGTGCGTCTGCCTCATGACCTGGTTAAGACGCCTTTGTGCCGCTTCGGGGTCTCTTGCTGTGATGACCGCGGCGACGTCGTCATCTAGCATTTCCATCCGTAGAATTCCATCGTACGAGATGTTCCAGAGATCTGGCCCCAGGATCGATCCCTGGGCTGCACCTGAAGTGATGACTTTTCTCTGTTGTCCTTCTCGTGTGTCGTAGAGCAGTACTCGGTCCTACAAGTAGTCGTCCACCATCGCGAGGAGGTACGCTGGTACCTGGAAATTTACCTTTAGCGCCTGCATCATGTTGCTAAATCTTGCTGAATTGAAGGCATTCTTCACGTCGAGCGTAGCCAATACCACGATCTCTCGGGAGTAACGGTTGCTGTCCCGCGTTGCCTCAACTGTCCTCATGACCTCTTGAACTGCGTCTACCGTGGATCGTCTTTTCCTGAAACCAAATTGTCTATCGGACAGGTAACCTGCTTCCCGTATAGCTGTATGTAGTCGCGGCTTGATCATCCTCTCCAGCAATTTCCCGGCCGTGTCCAACATGCACAGTGGCCTGTAGGCTGACGGGGAGTTAGGGTCTCCTTTGCCTTTGCTGATTAACACCAGACGCTGCGTCTTCTAGCGTTTCGGAAAAACTCCGCTCTTCAGGCAGCAGTTGTACATATCGAGAAGCAGTTTCGGGCGGGCGCCTGCCACCGCCTTCAACACTTCTGCCGGTACGCCGTCGGGTCCTGATGCCTTCTTATTCTGCAGTGATTTGACCGCGTCCATCAGCTCCTCCTCATTAAATGACGTAATGTCCTCAACCCTGATGTCAAGGTCCTCTTCGCTCCTCGGTGGGTGAGTCGGGAATAGGGTATCTACGATGTTTTTCATCCTATTCAGGTCCATGCTCTCTCCTTCCGAGAAAGCTTCTAGTTTCCGCGTCACTATCCTGTAGCCCAATCCCCACGGGTCGTTATTCACGTCCTGTATAATGGAATTCCAGCACTCTGTCTTGCTGCGGCCAATTTAACGCTGTAGGATCTTCTTGGCATCTTTGTATTGAGCCGCGATGACGCTGCCTCATCAGGATTCCTTCTTCGAAATCGGGTTGCTTTACTTCGCAGTCGGAGGCATCGTTTTCGCTGATCGGTGATCTCGTCGGTCCACCAGTACGCTGCCTGCTTGTTTGCTGGTCGCTGCATTCTCGGCATCGATGCTCTGCACGCTTGCAGTACTCGCTACATCGTTTCGTCCACTAATTCTTCTGCACTTGGGTTTTCAACGTGCATCGAGATTCTCCGTCCGTTGAGTATCGCTATACGCAGTTTCCTCTCGTCCATTTTGGCTACGTTCCATCTTGGTAGTAGGTCCCTGCTGATCCTTGGTGCGTTTCCTCCTTCAAATAACTCGAACGTGATGTATTGGTGGTCGCTGCCTGTGAAGTCTTCAATCACCGTCCATTTTCTCACACATGGCACTGCGCGTTCCGATGCAAACGAAATGTCCGGTATCGTTCCCCTGTAGCCTGTTCGTCGGAAAGTCGCAGTCGAACCGGTGTTGAGCACTGTGAGGCTTAGTCGTGAAACCATTTCCATTACTCGTCTGCCTCTGCCATCCGGATGCGGCATACCCCATTCGATCGCTCGCGCATTATAATCTCCAGCCACGATGATTTTTCCTCCCATGTCCCGTAGTTTGTTTTCCAGGCTGTTGAGCTTCTCTTCAAATTGCCCGATGCCTTCATTGGGCGTGAAGTAGCAGCTCACGTAGTAAACGTCCCTATGTTTAATCCAGACAAAGCCGTTTCCCCTTCCGTGATCTTCTACTCGGCCTTTTCCAGGATTCGGGACCCAAATGGCTGCAGTGCTCAGGTTGTCCGCGTACCAGCTCGTATTCACTTTATCACGATATTGTTCACTGATAATAATCACATCACATTTTTTTCGCGCACCAGTTGTGTCAGGAGGTCGTCGGCCGTTCTGCTCCTGTTCAGATTTCCTTGAAGTACCCTTGTCATTTTGGGCTCCTGTTCTTAGCACTTTGTAACGCTCTCCGAAAAGCGGCACATTTCCCTGTTCCTGGCACGTGAGACGATTGCGCTTTGTCCGCGCACAAAACACACCGCGCTTCCCTATCGCACTTAGCGCTTTTATGACCGGTTTCACCACACTTATAACACAGTTTACTTCTATCCGGACCACTACAGTTTTTGGCTTGATGCCCATACCCTAAGCACCAGAAGCACCGCATTACAAATATCCGTTTCCGAATTCTACAATTGACCCAGCCAACTTTGATCTTGCTCTTTTGGATGAGTTCTCTTGCCTTTATTTCATCCATCTCGATAAGAGCGATTTTCTGGCCCCTGTAAATCGTTTTTGGCACTCGGACTTTAACATCATCTACTTGTCCCGGGTACTCGCGTGCCAAGGCGTCGAGCACATCTTCTTCTTCAGTTGCTCCGTCGAGGTCTCTAATCTCGAGGGTCATCTTCGGGATGAGTTCGGTGACTTTCCCCGTATTTCCCAGTGCAACTCTCAAGGCCTTGGTGAAGATGTCTTTGTTCTTGTGGTTGTTGCCTAGCTTCAGCAGAATTTCACACTTGTGAGTCTGACGGATGGCTTTGATGTCCGTCTCCGTGTCTGCAGGGTTCACTTTGGCGCGGATGTCCTTCAGTATCTCTGCGTAGGTTTTCCCTGTTTCCGGCCTGATAAGAACGGCTTCGCCGCGCGGCCTATCCCGGATGCGTTTGTTCCGCTCTCTTTGGCGTTTCGGTGCCGTTGTTTTCATCCGAGGTATCCCCCCCTGCACCGTAAACTTTTTCCTTGTTCGCTGTAACTCATAATTGGTTTGTTGAAGGGGGTTTCCTTTCCCCGGATTTAAGTCGCTTTTTACGACAGACATACCTTATCACGGGAATATTTTAACCCCTATCCCGCAGGGGTAATTGGTTTGTTGTGGGGGTTTTCCTTCACCTGGATTTTAGTGGCCTTTTACGACAGGCATACCTTACCTCGGGAATATTCTAACCCCTATCCCGCAGGGGTAATAATAATAATAATAATAATAATAATAATAATAATAATAATAATAATAATAATAATAATAATAATAATAATAATAATAATAATAATAAAGATGATGATGATGATGATGATGATGATGATGATGATGATGATGATGATGATGATGATGATGATGATGATGATGATGATGATGATGATGATGATGATGATGATGATGATGATGATGATGATGATGATGATGATGATGATGATGATGATGATGATGATGATGATGATGATGATGATGATGATGATGATGATGATGATGATGATGATGATGATGATGATGATGATGATGATGATGATGATGATGATGATGATGATGATGATGATGATGATGATGATGATGATGATGATGATGATGATGATGATGATGATGATGATGATGATGATGATGATGATGATGATGATGATGATGATGATGATGATGATGATGATGATGATGATGATGATGATGATGATGATGATGATGATGATGATGATGATGATGATGATGATGATGATGATGATGATGATGATGATGATGATGATGATGATGATGATGATGATGATGATGATGATGATGATGATGATGATGATGATGATGATGATGATGATGATGATGATGATGATGATGATGATGATGATGATGATGATGATGATGATGATGATGATGATGATGATGATGATGATGATGATGATGATGATGATGATGATGATGATGATGATGATGATGATGATGATGATGATGATGATGATGATGATGATGATGATGATGATGATGATGATGATGATGATGATGATGATGATGATGATGATGATGATGATGATGATGATGATGATGATGATGATGATGATGATGATGATGATGATGATGATGATGATGATGATGATGATGATGATGATGATGATGATGATGATGATGATGATGATGATGATGATGATGATGATGATGATGATGATGATGATGATGATGATGATGATGATGATGATGATGATGATGATGATGATGATGATGATGATGATGATGATGATGATGATGATGATGATGATGATAATCTCTCCTAAGTTCGTCGCCTCGCCGCGGCGGGGGGGCTTGCGTTTCTGCAATGAATTTTGGAGCTCGGCCGGCGGGGGCTCTTGCCCCTAGCAGGTCTAACCTTGCCGGACAGGTCCAGGGGGAGCAGGCAGACTAAGAACACACAGCATCAAAAGCTACGGTGGAAGGCATCGTGCCTACGGCTGCATGGCCACAATGATGTAAACTAAAGCGGTCGCGAACGATCCCTGCAGTACACCGGGTGGGACCCTGCAGTATTTACACCTTACCTAGACAAGGCGGCTCTGCCTAGGCGGACCTACATTCCGACCTACTCGTGGGATGAATATGGAGAAACTTTTAAAAGAAATAAAACCTAAACAGAAGAAAGAGTTGGTAAAAACATCGGCCGAGGAGGAGCTCAGGACAATCGGAGAACTCGCGACGGACTATATCGGGGGAGAGTCGAACGATGAAAGCTTGACGAACGTGACCGAAAATGTCAACCTAAGAAAGAGAAGTAGACTTCAGTCATGTTCGTCAACAGGCACCGAAGATCGATCCCTACATCAAAAGACAAAGAAATTAAGATTCAGAAAGAGAGGAACGACACCGCTACCCATGGAAGAGGGTAAAACGGTTCCACCTGTCATCGGAAATATAAGGAGGCATCAAGAAGAACCTGAAACCACTTCACTCGACGATGACAATAAGAACGAACCCGATTTGACAAAGTTATTACCACTCATTCATGAGACCGCGACGAAAATGGACGAGGCAGCGGCAATACAGAAAAATATGAATATGGCAGTAAAAACCGCCATTAAGACGATTCTTGAGGCCGCCGACGCTGCGCTAAGCATGCAAAGCAGGACAGCCTCGAAGGGACGAATGATGGCAGACGACCTGACACAGACAGAAACAGAGTCAACGGAACTGGCGACGCGACCGACGAAACGGAAACGGGAGGCGACAAAGACCCCACCAGAGGCCCGGCAGAACCAACCACCGAGAACGGAGGCGGCTGAAACCTGAACAACCGTGAGGAAACAAAAAAAGAAAAAAAAACGACGGAACCGAAAAACAGGACGGACGAGACGAACGTACCGACCCAGGCTTAAAGGCGCAGACCGACCCCCAAACATAGGGGAACGGCTGTACTAATCAAACCTGGGAAAGACAACACGTACTCGGACATCGTACGGAAGATAAGGACGACGGTCGACCCGACGAGCAGTCATGTACAGGTGACGGCTCTCAGGAAGACCAAAGACAGACGGTGTCTCATCAAGATACAGACAGACACGGACGGACGAGAACAGTTTCAGCGCGCACTACAGGACGCGGTCGGGGACACGGGCAGCGTAAGGACCGTGACTTCCAGGGCGCAACTGGAGATCATGGACCTGGACCGCGTTACCACCATGGAAGACGTGATACGGGCGTTGTGACGAGAAACGGGACGAAACGGCGACTTTAGTGTCCACATCTTCGGCCCGAACCGGGCCGAGCAGTACATGGCGGTCTGCGACCTCGAGTCGCGGGAAGCCGAGGTGCTGCTGGGCTGGGGCCGGATCGGGATAGGATGGGTGCGATGCCGACTACGACAGCGATTGACGGTGACCAAATGCCACAAGTGCCTGGGCTACGGACACACAAAGACGAACTGCACGAACACGGATCGGACAAAAAGCTGCAGGAAATGCGGCGAGATGGGACATTACGCGATGGACTGTAAAAACAGACCGGCTTGCCCTCTGTGCTCTGAGGCGGGGCACGGAGACGCGGCGCACCTCGCGGGAACCGGGAGATGTGCGGTGTTCCGGGCTGCGCTGGAGGAGCACAAAAGGGAGGCCGGAAGATGGACACCGTAATTCAGGGAAACCTGAACCGGAGCAGGACAGCGGACATGCTTCTACCTCAGATAGCCGACGAACACGACGCCGACATACTGATACTGTGCGAACCGTACAGGAAACGGACGACACAGACGTGGATCACAAACGAAAACGAGACAGCTGCTATCTGGGTGAGGGGTGCCGCCCGATCCCGGATGACTGACCGCGGCGCAGGCGAAGACTTCGCATGTGCTAAGGTCGGTGCTGTCACCTACGTCAGCGTCTACTTGACCCCGAACTGCGTCGCGGCGGAGTTTGAGAGAAGGGTGGCGCTCCTCGAAGACGGAATTAAGGATCTGCCTGGTGACATCGTGGTCGCGGGGGACCTCAACGCGAGGGCGGTCGAGTGGGGCATGGCTGTGACGAACAGACGGGGACGACTATTACTGGAGATGGCCGCAAAGCTAGACCTAGTGGTGGCAAATACGGGGAACATACCGACATACAGACGACCAGGATTTGGGAACTCCATACCAGACGTAACGATGACGTCAGACAGAATACTGCCATGGGTAGGGCGATGGAGGGTGGCTGAGGACTACACGGCCAGCGACCACCAGTACATCGTCTTCGAAGTAGGAGAACAGACAACGACGACACGGACGAGGATTCAGCGCTCCCTGCGGTGGAATACGAACAAACTTGACATACGGAAGTTTTCGAAAGAGCTGGCGGCAGCGCCGGCGCCAATAACAAACGTCCCCCCAGAGCTGACAGGCCGGCTAAGGGCGGAAAGACTGGTAGACGAAACGGCCAAACTGACGGAACGGCTGTGCAATAGCACTATGCCAAAACGACATTACGGATAACGCAGACAACCACAATATTGGTGGACGGACGAGATCGCCGAACTCCGGAAGATCTTTCTGGCAAACCGAAGACGGGCCACGAGGGCTGGTGGAAGACTTGAAAGGGGAAACCTCCTGGCCAAATACAAGACAGCACGGAAACGATTGACCAATGCTATCAGAGACAGCAAGACGCAGTGCTGGAGGAAGCTCTGCGAGGAGGTGGATCTGGACCCGTGGGGCACTGGTTACAAGTATGTGACCGGTAAACTAGGGGTCCGGGTCTCACCAGAACTCAAAGATGCTGAAACCACTCGGCGAATTGTGGACGGACTTTTCCCGACACACCCCATACGGACGGACGCAACGGACGAGAACGGGACACCGACACCTTCCAAATTCACTGCGGACGAGCTCACCAGGGCCTCCAATCGACGGAGTACCGGCGAAGATTGTCCGGCTGGTGATCAACCTGAGGCCGGCTACATTTCGCGACTTGTACAACACGTGCTTGACAACGAAGACCTTCAGTGAACGATGGAAAGCGGCGAAGTTAGTCCTTATCCCCAAGGGTCATGGCGACCCCAACACGCCGTCGGCATATCGGCCGCTTAGCCTACTGGTCACGACAGGAAACCTTTACGAACAGCTACTTAGACCAAGACTAACGGACCCGATACAGACAGCGAATTCACAGCATATGATATTTGACGATGACACCCAAATTTATCTTGATTGTCGTCCGTCACAACTCATTTGAGGCATTAAGTTGATATCTGAAGATGTCCATGCTTCAGCTAACTTTGCGGTAACAAATCGTCTTAAGCTCAATATTTCTAAGTCTAAGGTTCATTTAAGCTCATTAAATAGTGTTATTCTTCCATTCGTAAATGAAGCCCGCAATCTGGGTGTCACTATGGAGTGTAATTTGTCTTGGAAATCTCATGTACAGTATATATCACGAAAAGTGCATTTTATTATTCACACGTTGAAGTTTCATCGCAATGCTCTTTCCATGGAAGTAAGGAAGTTACTTATCACTTCTCATATTTTTCCTTAACTAGATTATTTCTGCCTAGTCTACCACAACTTATCGGATGTGCTAAATACAAAATTGGAACACTTTGTCAAATCTGCTATTCGTGTTATCTTTAACTTGCGACGGGACACTCATATCTCAGCCTTTAGGCGTCAACTTGGCTGGATCACTGTGAAAGCAAGACGTCTTTACTTTCTCGGTATTGTTATGTTTAGGGTTGTCCATTAAAGTACTCCAGCTTACATTCAAGAATTCTTTAATCGAGCAACAACTCCTGTTGAAGGACCCCCAAAGGAGCCTCGATCAAGCTTTGTCATCCCTACACACCGTACTGTAACTTTTCATGAAGGGTTTTCGCTATCTGGCATTAATTTCTGGAACTCTTTACCATCCCACATTACTACTTCGCCGAGTTTAGATGTTTTTAAGAATCGTCTCTATGCTCATTTATTCAACCATGTAGATACATGTTAACGTTAAAAAAATATTTCATAAGTTCAATGTATTTTATATTGCCACTAAAGAGCTAAGTTGCTATTTTCCTGAACTTATTTTAGTTTTTACTTTTAGTTTTCCTTTTTTGGTACATCCGCAGTTTCGATTGTTTTTATTGCGTATTCCTAGTTTATATTTTCATTTTATTTTGTATTCTAATTATAGTTATTTTATATTATATATTTAATCTTACTTATTATTATTATTATTATTATTATTATTATTATTATTATTATTATTATTATTATTATTATTATTATTATTATTATTATTATTATTATTATTATTATTATTATTATTATTATTATTATTATTATTATTATTATTATTATTATTATTATTATTATTATTATTATTATTATTATTATTATTATTATTATTATTATTATTATTATTATTATTATTATTATTATTATTATTATTATTATTATTATTATTATTATTATTATTATTATTATTATTATTATTATTATTTCATACAAGGAGTTGCGGAATCCTTTTTACGGATATCCCCCAGCCTTTCGAACTGGGGGGGTATGTGGGACTCCCAAAAAAGTAGGCCTACCCACTAAATCGTCCTCTCCTTGTTGCCCTCCCTCACACCAGGAACTATTTTGATATTACTTCTGGGTGGGGGTTCTGTCCGTGTTCGTCCGTTCGTCTTGCTGTCTGTAACCTGTCGCGTCACGTCAGTCCGTCTGCTCGGTTAGGCGCGGCAGCCGTCTACGTTTTTTCGTCGGAATATCGTCTCTGTATAGGTAACAACTAGTTATCACCATTCTGTTGAGTGGAGCATCACCTGGACAATGTTGTCCGGGGTGATGCTACCAACAATTGTCTCGAGTTCCAGACGGGGTCCTGTCCAGCGGTCACACACAAAAAATGTGTGTTCCGCGTCGTCTCGTTCGTGTCCGCAGTATTTACAGTCTGGCGTCCGTACTCCGTTCATGTTGCAAAGATACCTTCGGAAATAACCGTGTCCGGCCAGGATCTGGGCAACGTAAAAGTTCACGTCCCCAAACTTCCTTCCGATCCACGGTCTCAGGTCCTTTACAAGTCGTCTCGTCCAGTTGCCTGTACGTTCTTCTGTCCATCGGTCTTGCCAAGTTTGTATCGTCCTGTTGCGCTCCGCAACTGCCGCATCCTCCCGTCTTATGTCCGCGCTTTTCCCGTAGATCCTCTTTCGCTCGAAAGCTAGGAGGTCCACGGGGATTACGCCGGCCACCACCAAAACTGCTTGTGCAGAGACAGTTCGATAGGAGCAGGCGATCCTTAGCGCACCCTGTCTTTGTACCGTCGTCATCGCGTGACAGTACTTCTTTGTCTTCAGGGCATCTGCCCAGATCTCTGCACCGTGAAGGAGGATCGAGTGGGCCGTCGCCATTAACAGTCGTTTTTTCCCCGGTCTCGGTCGAGTCGTGTTTGTCATCAGGCGGCTTGAGGATGCTATCCTCTCGGCCGCCTCCTGGGCTGTTTTTTGTATATGAGGCTGGAAGGTCATCTTCGTATCTAGAGTTACGCCCAGATACTTGACTTCCGTCCTTGAGTCCGTCACTCGATCGCCCGCGCGTTAAAGTCGCCCCTGATAATAACGTCTCCAGGCAGATCCCTGATTCCGTCCTCTAGGAGCGCTACGTTTCTCTCAAACTCCGCCGCGGCGCAGTTGGGCGTCAGGTAGAGGCTGACGTAAGTGACAGCGCCGATCCTAGCCCAAACATAATTGTCCCCGACACCGCGGTTAGTCATCCGAGATTGGGCAGCTCCCCTCACCCAGATAGCTGTTGTCTCTGTTTCGTTCGTGATGTACATCTGAGTCGTCCTTCTCCTGTATGGTTCACACAGGATCAGGATATCCGCGTCATGTTCGTCAGCTATCTGTGGTAGTAGCATGTCCGCTGTCCTGCTTCGGTTCAGGTTTCCCTGAATTAGGGTGTCTATCTTGCGACCTCCTTTTTGTGCTGCTCCAGCGCAGCCCGGAACACCGCACACATCCCGGTTCTCACGAGGTGCGCTACGTCCCCTGCCCCGCCTCAGAGCACAGAGGGCAAGCCGGTCTGATTTTACAATCCGTCGGGTAATGTCCCGTCTCGCCGCATTTCCTGCAGCTTTTTATCTGATCCGTGTTCGTGCAGTTCGTCTACGTGTGTCCGTAGCCCAGGCACTTGTGGCATTTGGTCACCATCAGTCGTTGTTGTAGTCGTCATCGCACCTATCCTATCCCGATCCGGCCCCGGCATAACAGCACCTCGGCTTCCCGCGACTCGAGGTCGCAGACCGCCATGTACTGCTCAGTCCGGTTCGGATCGAAGATGTGGACACCAACGTCGCCGTCTCGTCCCGTTTCTTGTCTCAGCGCCCGTATCACGTCATCCGCGTTGGTAACGCAGTCCAGGTTCGTGATCTCCAGTTGCACCCTGGAGGTCATGGCCCTGACACTGCCCGTGTCCCCGACCGCGTCCTGAAGAGCATGCTGAAACTGTTCTCGTCCATCCGTGTCTGTCTGTATCTTGATGAGATACCGTCCGTCCTTGGTCTTCCTTAGAGTCGTCATCTGCACGTGACTCTTCGTCGGGTCGACCGTCGTCCTTATCTTCCGTACAATGTCCGAGTACGTGTTGTCTTTCCCTGGCTTGACCAGCACAGCCGCTCCCCGTACTCCCCAAACATATTTGGGGCCCGCTCTGCGTTTTTTAACCTTATCCGCCGACAATGCCGCGTAGGATGTTCCCCTTAGCGCCACCTGGGGACGCGCTCTGTGGGAATCGGCGCTCTCGAGAGGCAATAGATAGTGAGTAAACTCTGTATCCATTGCCGGTCCAGATGATTTTTTAATTCAGGGTGTCTCTCCCCTAGCCTTTTGGTCTACGAGAGGTAGTTACCGTTCCTCCTGACCCCTATATCTAGAGGGCTTTCCGCTTCCGCCAATCGGGGACGCGCCCCATAAAGGTCAGGCTCCCTGAGAGCGAGTTGGTCCACGTCGAGGCTTTCAGTATCCCTGCGGCGATTTTTCACGTCAGCTAGTTCTCCTATGGCACCTATGACCCGGAGGTTTCCGCCGCCCGCCCTTTTCGAAGCCGCGGTCGTCGTGAGCCCACTCGCTGCCCCGGTTCAGACGACCCGTTTCGTCTCCCGGGCATTCCTCCAACCGCCACCCGAGGAGGCGCCAGGACGGTTCTCAGCCGCTCCCTCGCACCTCTTCGCGGGGTTTGGGGGACTGGATTATTACTACACATATAACTAAACATATTAAAAACGCATAAGAGAACAGCCTATTTGGTTGTTTTTATTCATATTTATAATTAATAGCTTTGGCTTTCTTGATATATTTTACTTAACATATAAACTTATTGTGCCGCGGAATATTCCACTCCGTATTTAGTATATTCGGGAATATTCCATAGTAACAAAACATTGGAATTCGTTCAAGACAAGAAATGAAGTCCAATGCCCGATCGTATGAACGACCCCAAGAACGCTGACGCAGCATGAGCGACTCGCTTGGCGTTCGGGCGAAAGGCTAACGCTAAAATTGCGAATTAAGGGATTTTCGTGAAGACAGTTAGCAACTGCTTTACGAAAGGACAGTATTAAATTAGATTGAAAAGAGAACGGTTGGTTCCTCGTTTAATACTCGAAACAACGCATTATTGTACTTCTTACTTTGATATATAAATAGGCAACGGAAAGTTACCGTTGCTTATAATAAATACTTCCTTTTATATAAATTCGCGTTTCCATGTTTTACTCAAAATCCATCTCCTTATCGGCAAACGATCCCAAAAAATAATAACTTTTAATATTATACCGACTACCGAATAATCCAATTACTCGGTACCGGCATAACATTTGGTGGCAGCGGTGGGATCTGCCGAAGTTAAGTGATTCGTGATTTATTAGGACAAAAGTGTTTTGGACAAAGTTAAGAATACTCTGAAGTGACGACTACGGCGCGTGCAGGGACACCAGTGTAGTTCGTGAAAACCCGACTAATCTAACGCGAAGACGCAAAGTGAACGTCGGTGCGGGGTGACGTATCGGTCAACCGTTTAAAGTCCCGATTGACGGTGTCACGTCAAGTCGCGGAAAACCGCACAAAGTGTGCAGCCGAGTACGCAAAGCAGCTACTCGAGAAGAAGCCGTCGCGCAACCATTGGCGACGCACCAAGGACGAACCCAGGAACCAACGAAGAAACGGGTCAACAGCGTCAGGAAGGACGACAAGGACCATCGACCGAACAGAGATACAGGACAACAAGTCGGCAACAGTATGGAAAGGACAATCTTCCAGATCATCTATCTGTAAGTGGCGGTTACATTATACTTATACATATAGCCGATAAACTGAAGCCAGATAGGAGAAATATTTTGAAATTTTGAAAACAAAATTAATAATTTTGCCAAAGCCAGCGTAGAACCGATATTTGGGAAAATATTCCACTAGATATATATTTCTCTTGAGATTTTGTGGGAATATTTTAGAGTAGAGTTCGCCGAGAAATTAGCAAACATGTCAGAATCGAGAGGAGCCCGATCAAGGCATAGGGGCAACTCGCTAGAGACAACGTTGCTGGCGCAGGGGTAGCCCCTACAGCCGGTTTAGCTGCGGCAGTAGGAGACATCGTTTACGAAGCGCGCAGGGTGCTATTCGAGCTCTCGCCGTCGGGGCGAATCCCTTCGACGAGACAAGAGGCCCTTGCAGACCGACTAACGGCCCAGTTCGGCGTAAACCCACGTAGGGGTGCGTCGTTCGGGGATTTCGACAGCGACGGTAGCGACGACTTGTTTAATATGGCTACTGGCGAGCGAACTCCCGAGCACATCACCGAGGAAATGGTTGAGCGGGAAATAGAAAACATGCGAACCATAGATCGTGTAGGTTTTTCAGCAGCTACCGGTACGACAGCCCGGTCGGTACCAGCGAGAGTACGCGATCGGTTGGAAGCGGTCGACCGAAGCCAACGCGAACTCGATCGCGAACTCAGGGAGGCCGAAACACCGTCGGCGAGACGGAACTTGGCGGACACGCTCAATGAGGTAGGTGCGGATGAGTACGAACTCATCCGGTCCCTACGAGGGCAAAACGCCGAACTATCGCGGAGGCTGGGAAATACAGGGTTGGAAGAACGTCCAATACCACGTCCGCGGTCGAGGCAAACCCGATTTGAGGAATCGGATTATCCCCCTGCAGATCCCGTGTTCCAGAGGGAACAACGGAGGGTGTCGGAAACACCGAGTCGGACACTCGACCTGGGGCTGGCCTTGAAAAATATAAAGCGCTTCGACGGCAGCAACGCTGACGAACTAGATGCCTTCTTGCGATCGTGCGAGACAGTTTTCAAGAGAGTAGCGCCCCAGGATCAAAACATCCTGTTGGAACTGGTGCTCAGCAGCAAGCTTGAGGGAAGGGCGTCCAGAGAGATGAAGCATAAAGTCATCCTTTTGGTAGCGCAGCTTAAAATCGAGCTGGAGGCCCTGTACGGAAAGCGGAAGTCGTTGCCTGCGTTACAAGTAGAGTTCAACTCCCTCCGGCAGGGCCAGGGTGAGGACATCGCGGTACACGCCGCCAGGATTGAGCGTATCACCGTCGATATAATAGAAAAACTCTGCGAGGAAGCCACCTCGATGTTGGAGATGCGCATCGTCGAAAAAATGACACGGAAGAGCGCCCAAGCCAACTTCGAAAATGGACTGCATGGGCAGGTCCAAATTATGGTGAGATCTCGTAATTACGCCACCCTCCACGAGTCTGTTACAGGAGCCATCGAGATCACGAATATGGTGCAGCCAAAGGGAGGGGTAGGTGGAGTATTAAGCCACCCCAGAAGGTCTCAAGGCGCATCATCCTGGCAGAGCGAAAATTGTTTCACCTGTGGAAACACTGGACACATGGCTCGATACTGCACCCGCAGATCGGAACGAGTAAGCCTACCAGTACCCAGTGAAAACAAGTCAATCCACAATGTAGAAATAACCTGCAATTACTGCCAGAAGAAAGGCCACATGTCGAAGTACTGCCGGAAGAGACTGTCGCAGAATAAAAGCGAGCCAACGCAGCCGCCCCGACAGCCAAGAAACGCCGGCTACAAAGATGCAAAAAATACGGTAACTGCGGGGCCAGATCCAGCCACTGCAGGCGTGAACGCGCTGGGCGCACTGAGACTGAACACGCTAACTGTCCAGCAGAGACCTGCATGCAAGCAGAAGAAAACAACGCTGCAGCTTCTACAAGTAACGCTGCCGGCGTCGAGTGCCACCGCCAGCGACTTCGATATCGATGCACCGTTGGCCACGACCGGGGTACTCACCCTCAAAGCGGACACCGGAGCGCAGTGCAGCATAATCAAGGAAGGCTGTCTCAAGCCCGAGACCATGGTGAGCAGGTGCTCCGTGGAATTACAGGGGGTAGCGGGCGAAAAATTCACCCCCCTCGGGATAGCTAAAATTGTACTCGAGACACCGTCTCTAAATGTAGAGCATTGGTTCTACATCGTTCCGAACAATGTGCCGTTGAAGGTAAACGGATTACTCGGCATGGACTTTATCAAGCAGCATAAAGCGGACATCCTGCATGGCGAGATGCTCAAGTTGTATGGGCACTGCATGCCGCTAAGGGACGGCACGACGAGGATATATTCGTCACCACGCAGTAGAACTGCCGCCACGTGCAAATACATAGGCCTGCTTACAGAGATAAATCTTCCTTCCGGAAATGGGCCTAACATGGATGCCGCCAAGAAAAATAAATTTGTTAGACTACCTACAAGGAGTAGGATCTGCCAAGGCATCATAGAGAGACCCCGTGTCACACCGTCAAGAACCAAAAGAGTGAGTTTAAATGTTCCTAAACACGACGGGGAAGTGCAACAGCCGACGGTGACACTCGAGCCGTCGGAGATAGCGAAGACCGTACGTCGCCGCCAGGTCAAGGCACTGCGCGTAAGCTCAGAGAGCACGAGGAAGAAGGCCAAACGGTTTGCGCAGCGCCAACGGAAGCCCGACTTGGTGCCCCCCAGCAGTGAAAGGCAAGCAGCTCGCGCAGGAATAGTGTGCGAATACAACGGTGTATTCCAACTACGAGGGAACAAGCGACAGCGCACGCACGAGGTGCAATATCGCGCACCCTTTAAGGTCGGATCGAAGGACCTAAGATCGCAACCCTTGCCTGGGAAGACCGTAAAATCGGGGCATGGGTCCGGTAAAATGCATAAAGCCGGAAAAAGAAATACTGATGCAGATGCTCTTAGTCGAACATATGCGACCACACGAGCCCAAGTGGGACAGGACAGAAAGTCCCACAAAAAAGAGAATGATAGCGCAATCGGGTATACGAACAGCCGCACAAAGCGGAGAGTCGAGGATACCCAAGGCAACCAGTATAACTCGTCGACATAGTAACACACGGAGTAAGAGCTACTCGCGATAGTATGGGCCCTAGCTCAATTCTGGCCATATATTTAAGGTACCCGTTTCACAGTAGTGACGGACCACCAACCGCTCACCTGGCTGTTCGGAGTAAAGGACCCAGGTTCGAGATTGACGCGTTGAAAAATTAAATTAGCGGAACATGAGTTTAACGTAGAGTACAAGGCAGGAAAGCGCAATACGAATGGAGACGCGCTAAGTCGAATATGCCTTACTACGAGGGCCCAAGCGAGAGCGGAGAACGAAGTCCGTGTGTCGAAAGAGGACAGCATGAAGGGGCAAGTAGGCACAACGAAAGACCGCACAAAGCGGACAGCCGAAGATACCCCGTATAGCCATGGTAGCTCGCTGGAGCGAGAGGTCAAGCTCGCCCGCGAGCGAGACGAGGACAGCAAGCGCCCGGGTACGGACAGCCGCACAAAGCGGAGAGCCGGGAATACCCCGGGCCAGCCTAGGAACGCGGCAGAGAGAGAGGCCGCGCTGGCCAATGCGCCAGAAGAGGATAGAGAGATTCGCAGCGTGCCTGCGGAACGCTCTACTGAACCCCACAGCCCCGCCGAAAAGCCGTGCGATCGGGGAAAGAGCAGACCACGCAAGCAAGCAACGCAAGCCACTGGTAAGACTGCGAGCACCGCTAACAAGGATGGAGCGGGCCCAGCACAGCATGGCGGACCCGCGAAGCGCGGAAGGCCGCGCAGACAACCTGCAAGGCGCGAAAAGACGGTCGAAGACTACATACGACCATGGCGCACAGGTGCAGGAGTACCGCGTCGGCGAACGCGTACTCTTCCGTGACGAGACGGTGCGAAGGGGGCGGTCGATAAGACCCCGAAGTGAATGGGTCCTCACGAAATAATAGAGAAGAGGCCCCCCGTCAACTACGTGGTCCGGAAGGGACGTAAAATCCAGGCGGTGCACGCAAACCACCTGAAACTCTTTATCGAACACTAATAGCTCAGGAATTGAGGAATTCGAATACTTATAGCTAGTTAAAACTAAATATTAGCTAGAAAATAAATGTGGGAAGAAGCCCCTCAGGATGCAGGGTAGGGAGCTCCAATAAAATAGAAGAGGTCTTAGGAGACCTAATTTTATCAACTGGAAAAAGAGCGTATACATATCGGAAAAATATATTGAACAAAACAATTTCATTACGCAATCCGGAGGGGACGGAATACTGTGACCGTGCCAGAAAAGCACCACGAGAAATGTATACCGTATTAATACTGACACAGGATAGTATTCGGCGTAGAGTGTAAATAATACCGCGCACACTCTATTCGGTTGATATACACATGTTAATGAGCCTCAAAGTGAGTAAGAAGGCACGCGTAGACAATCTAGTCCCAACGCTGAATAGAGCACAGAAAGGCCTACAGCGAGAATGGACACAGATAACGGCGAGAAATGCGCGAAAAGGGTTATCTAACTAACCCATCCCCTCATCGTCCTAATGCAAGAGCAAGGGTGATAGCCATACGTCGCGCCAACCCTAGAGAAATTGTGGGAAAAATCCCACTCGGCTTAAAATGTTAAATAATACGGGAATACTGGCTTTGGTAGGCGTATGTATAGTAACCGCCCGAGATTTTAGCATCAAAACCATCGGGCGAACATCGCAGATCATCCGAAAAAACTACCTCCCGTCGTTCAATTTAAAATTAACGGAAATTGAAGTTCAGGCACCCCCTACGCAGACCGAGAGGACAATTCCATTACAGAGCGTGCTGCGAGACCCGGAAGAGCTTTAAAAGCTCGGAGCTCGAGCCGACCAAATCATGGACAACCTCAATACTGCCGGAGACGGGATGCAACACATCCACAATATGAGTTTCTACTCACTGGGTGCAGTAGCACCAATAGCCTTGGTTGGGTATGTTCTGTTTAAATGTTATAGGTATCAACGAAACCGAACACCAATAAGGACAAGCGAGGCAACGACCCCGGCAACAGCCGAGGTAAACATCAACCTCGAGCCGATCGGACGACAACAGCCAGAAGAGCAACCGCGATCCGAGCTGGCCAGGTTATGCACCCGTCCCCCCAACCGAGAACGACTCGCTCGGCACGAAAAACGATAAGAAGTAAAAGGAAAAACTTCATCGTTACAAATGAAAAAATGAAAAATTTTATTGTATTGTTATATAACTTCAAACGAGAAACCAATCGAAGAAAAAATTTTTTTAAGAAAAAAATTTTCCTTTTAAGGGGGGAGGGATGTTGTGCCGCGGAATATTCCACTCCGTATTTAGTATATTCGGGAATATTCCATAGTAACGAAACATTGGAATTCGTTCAAGACAAGAAACGAAGTCCAATGCCCGATCGTATGAACGACCCCAAGAACGCCGACGCAGCATGAGCGACTCGCTTGGCGTTCGGCGATAGGCTAACGCTATAATTGCGAATTAAGGGATTTTCGTAAAGACAGTCAGCAACTGCTTTACGAAAGGACAGTATTAAATTAGATTGAAAAGAGAACGGTTGGTTCCTCGTTTAATACTCGAAACAACGCATTATTGTACTTCTTACTTTGATATATAAATAGGCAACGGAAAGTTACCGTTGCTTATAATAAATACTTCCTTTTATATAAATTCGCGTTTCCATCTTTTACTCGAGATCCATCTCCTTATCGGCAAACGATCCCAAAAAATAATAACTTTTAATATTATACCGACTACCGAATAATCCAATTACTCGGTACCGGCATAACAAACTCATCACAAATTATATGTATTATCTAATTAATATTATAATTTGGAATTGAAATATTACATACTCATAATGTTTGAGAATCCGTCGGATGTTGTTTGACCGATCCGCGAATATATTGGAAAAATATGAGTCTTCACTCACGACAGGGTGATAAATAAGCAGACACGTCGATGATATGTTGAGGAAGCGGTTTATTCTAGCTTCCGTTAGCTCGAATACAAAATACAGTTTTGAGTATAATTTGGAAAAATGTCGAAGTGAAAAATAAATACAAAAATAGGTTAAATTTTGAAAAAATACAAAATTAATATAAAAATAAATGCACCAAAGTGAGAGAATTAAAAACTGTGCTGCAGCTAGTGCTGCGGAGTACGCCACGCTATGAGATAAATGAATGCATAAAATGTGTCAATTATTCACTGCAAGCGCGCACTAGATTTATCTGAGAGAAGTTGCAGTGCATGGGTGAGAGCACTTGCAATTGGATTGCTTGAGTGCTGTGAGTGAATGTGAGGACAGCGACGCAGTCAGCACTGCGTAGCACAATACAACATAGACTGAGAATGCACAATTGAGCAGAAAAATATTCACAGCATTTTCCCAGCAGGTTTACTGGGAGAAACTACAGTGAATATAAAGCACATGCGTAATTTTATTAATTAAGCCGGCAAGACAGTGTGAGGTAAACGTGGTGCAGCCCGTGTTTCAGCGCACGCCACAAAGTCAGACAATTATGTTGTGATGTACCGTTAATTCTTTACTCCTCACTGACAGTGACTTACTCTGAATTATGTCAGTGTACGCTTACCTGAGTGCTGAGTCCTGGTGAGCAAGAAATGTTGAGCGAGTCCGGTGAATTGAGTGATAAAAGGGTCCGAGGGTCCAGAAATGCGTGCGCTGTTCCGTGGATGTTTTGCAAAAGTGTCTTAAAATTCAACATGGCTACGGCATACGAAAGCATCGTTGGGCGCTGAAGTCAATTGAGAGAGATAGCTGGTAAGCGAAGCCGAAGTCAAGCGGGAGAGACATCCTCTTGCTTAACGTGGCTTACCTGCGAGGCACAGCTTTGGCTCCGCGAGGCCCTTCCTCGGCTATCTCCGGCCCAACCGAACGCCGCATGCTAGACCGCAGCAACAGGTCGACGCACGGCGAATATCGATCGCCGTGCGCCAGCTGATTATCCAACACATAAGATAAAGGTCTATTTGGTTGTCCTTATGGATATTTAGTAATGAAAATATAAATTTAAACAACTTATATCTAGGTGTAATCATTAGTTAATATTAAAATTTAGAATTGAAAAATATTAAATACTCATGAGATAGAGACCTATGTGTTTGCCTTACAATTGGAATTGCTTGAGTGCTCTACACGCATGAAACAAGCCACGCAGGCAGCACTGCGTAGCACAAAACCACACATAATGAGGATGCACAAAATGAGCAGTGTATAGTCGCTGTACTCTTCCAGCAGATGTCCTGGGGAAAAGTACAGTGAATATAGTACACCTGCATAATTATATTAATTATACCGGCAAATTATGTTGAGAAAAACGTTGCGTGACATGTGCTGCAATGCCGCCAAAAAGTGAGACCGCAAATGTTGATGTACCGATGAGCATCCAACTCCTCATTGCCATTGAATTTACGGTAAATGATAACAATGTACTCATACCTGATTTTGAGTCCTGTTGAGAGCTAGTGATGAGTAAATCCAGAGATAAAGACAACGAGAAAAGTCCAAAAAGTGCGCTGTGTGTGCTGTTCCTCGACGCTGTTGCGAAAGTGTCTAAATTTTCAACATGGCTGCGAGTATGAAAGCGTCGTTGGGCGCTGAAGTCAGTTGAGCGAGATAGCCGGTGAGCAAAACCGAAGTCAAGTGAGAGAGACATCCTCTCGCTCGACGCGGCATGCCAACGGGGCACATCCTCGGCTTCGCGAAGCCCTGCCTCGGCTATCTTCGACTCAACCGAACGACGTGTGCTAGAGCACCGCAACAGGTAGGCGCACGACGAATATCGATCGTCGTGCGCCAGCTGATTTTCCAACAGTGTGCATAGAGCCCATTGTGAGTTGCACCGAACCACGTGTTTTAGTTGAGTAACTACCACCGACACCTGTGATCGAAATTGATGAGTGCTTACGTGGTGTATTGAGTTTACGGACGAGCTCTTCCGTAATAAACGTTAATTCCGATCCAGGATCGATGAGAAGTCTTGCCTGATGAGTTGATGCCAATGTATGAATGTGTATGAGTTCAGTTGCTAATAATGTTGAGCATTTCCTTGTGAGCTGTACCGATGAGTGGACGACTACGTCGACACCCTATTGTGCCGACGTTGAGGGCTGAGCAGGTTGAGTTCCGGAAGAGGTTGCAGGGGGCGCTGCTGGATGCAGCATGGTGTGATGCCGCCCTGAACATTTCTTACAACTGCGTGTGGAACGGCATGCCGAAGCATTGTGCCGTCCCAGGCAGTTGTAGCAAAACCGCGACTTCTCCGCCATCTTGCGCCGTGCAGCCACCGTGAGCTGACGGAACTCCGGGCACATCACGATGAAGTGCCCCGAATTCCGGCAGCAGTCACACGGATACACGGACGCGGTGGTGTTTGATGGGAGAGCTCCGCGGGTTAAGCTACCTGCGTGATGAGCCGATGCGCGTTGAGTCCTGGCCCTTGCGGGAGGAGGGCACGCGGAAGACGTCCGACCGGAGCTACTAGGTTTTGGAGTGGCCTTCGCCATCTCCAGGGCCCGAATCTTGGTCTCCGCGAACGCCTCAATCCTCGCAAAGGTCGGGAACTCTGATGAGCGTCCTAACGCCGTCTCCCAGGCCTCACGTGTGGTGTGATCGAACTGCTGACTTAGCAGCCTCACCATCACGTAGTCGAACAACTCCTCCTTCGTAGCGACCGAAGTGAGGACTTTGTAGGCCTCGGAGACGGACGTTACGGTTGATGCGAGCGACCGCTCCGCTAGCTTGAGTGCGAAGAGCGCGTCCAACCGCTCCTGCACGAGTAGCCGGTTATTTTCAAAGCGGGACACCAATGTGTCCCACGCCAATGTAAAGGATTCGTCGGTGAGGGCGAATCCGTCGATGAGTGAGGCGCCGAGTCCGTGACGCAGGTGCGTAGGTACATCAGCCGCTCAACGTCGGCTAACCTAGAGTTCGGGATGACCAACGATGAGGACAAGTCCTGGAACGCCGGCCACCCAGAATAGGCGCCCTTGATGGTTGGCAGCTTGATGTCCGGCAGCTTTGTCCGTGACACCGGCGCCGTGGCCACTGGGTCGGACGTGGCCCAGTCTCTCCATAACCGCCCTCGCTTCATCTTGCTGTGGAGCGTGAGCTTTGCCTCACGAGTTTGCGTGTTATTGGCAAAGTACTCGTGATCCTGGTGGGTGAGCGGCCACGAAGCCTCCAGAAACAAGTGCTCCCTTCGGAAGTCTCCGTGGAGCTTGTCCACCTGCTCCAGCATCGCCTCGAGGGAGGCCATGGAGAGAGTCTCAAGCTGGTCCTCGATTGTGGTCATTATAAATTCCAGCGCCGAAACCCGTCGCATCTGCGACTGGACCTTAAGCACCAACTCGCCTGGTATGCGAGTCGGCGATCGGGTCTTCTTCGCAGGTACGACGGGGTCAGGGACTGCCAATGTCGTCTTTTCCTTGTGGTCACCAGGCGCCACCCCAGTGCCTGAGGAATTGGTATCGGACATTGTGAGATCCCTGTGAGCTGGTCTGATGTGAAAGAAACGAAGTGCTCCGCAGAGTGTCTACTTTACCCAAATTGAAGCGCTGGCGGTGAGTCAGTGAGAAGCGATGGATACTGCGATGTGGATTTGCACAGTCCAAAGTTATGATGAGCCGAAGAGTGGTTGTGTGCGAAAGGTAGAAAACCCTGGTTCTACCCTGTGCGAGAGTCGAAGACCCGGCTCGAAGGACCAAATGTTTGACATTCCGTCCGATGATGTTATTTGACAGATCTGCAATATATTGAAAATTATGAGTCTTCGCTCACGACAGGGTAATAATAAACCAGACACATAGATGGTAATTCGAAAAAGCAGTTTATTATGCCTTCCGCATTTCACACAACATAATATGATTTGGAAAAAGATAAAAGTAAAGAATAAATGCAAACTAGGTTAAATTTAGAAAGAATAAAAATTATATAAATAAATACACCAAATGAGAATTAAAACTGTATATAAATAAATGAAACTGAATTTGATTTTGTCTGTGAGATTTGAGCAGCACACCATTATATTAATTGTGCAGAATGTATAGAGCGCGGTGTGCGTGCAGCAGTCAGTGCTGCGTAGCACGTCACACTGGAGAGAATTGTTATGCCGGTACCGAGTAATTGGATTATTCGGTAGTCGGTATAATATTAAAAGTTATTATTTTTTGGGATCGTTTGCCGGTAAGGAGATGGATCTCGAGTAAAAGATGGAAACGCGAATTTATATAAAAGGAAGTATTTATTATAAGCAACGGTAACTTTCCGTTGCCTATTTATATATCAAAGTAAGAAGTACAATAATGCGTTGTTTCGAGTATTAAACGAGGAACCAACCGTTCTCTTTTCAATCTAATTTAATACTGTCTTTTCGTAAAGCAGTTGCTAACTGTCTTCACGAAAATCCCTTAATTCGCAATTTTAGCGTTAGCCTTTCGCCCGAACGCCAAGCGAGTCGCTCATGCTGCGTCAGCGTTCTTGGGGTCGTTCATACGATCGGGCATTGGACTTCGTTTCCTGTCTTGAACGAATTCCAATGTTATTTTGCTATGGAATATTCCCGAATATACTAAATACGGAGCGGAATATTCCGCGGCACAACATCCCTCCCCCCTTAAAAGGAAAAATTTTTTCTTTAAAAAATTTTTACTTCGGTTGGTTTCTCGTATTTCCTCTTACAATTTTACTGTTTGATGTTATATAACAATACAATAAAATGTTTCATTTTTTCATTCGTTGACGATGAAGTTTTTCCTCTGCTTCTTATCGTCTTTCGTGCCGAGCAAGTCGTTCTCGGTTGAGGGGACGGGTGCATAACCTGGCCAGCTCGGATCGCGGTTGCTCTTCTGGCTGTTGTCGTCCGATCGGCTCGAGGTTGATGTTTACCTCGGCTGTTGCCGGGGTCGTTGCCTCGCTTGTCCTTGTTGGTGTTCGGTTTCGTTGATACCTATAACATTTAAACAGAACATAGCCAACCAAGGCTATCGGTGCTACTGCACCCAGTGAGTAGAAACTCAGATTATGGATGCGTTGCATCTCGTCTCCGTCGGTATTGAGGTTGTCCAAGATTTGGTCGGCTCGAGCTCCGAGCTTTTGAAGCTCTTCCGGGTCTCGCAGCACGCTCTGCAGTGGACTTGTCCTCTCGGTCTGCTTAGGGGGTGCCTGACCTTCAATTTCCGTTAATTTTAAATCGAACGATGGAAGGTAGTTTTCCCTGATGACCTGCGACGTTCGCCCGATGGTTCTGATACTGAAATCTCGGGCGGTTACTATACATATGCCTATCAATGCCAGTATTCCCGAATTGCTCAGTATTTCGTGTTGAGTGGGATTTTTTCCACAATTTATTCCTACTGGTTCGGGGGTTGGCGCGACGTATAGCCATCGCCCTTGCTGTTGCATTGGGACGACGAAGGGATGGGTTATTTCGATGACCCTTTTTGCACAATTTTTGCCGTTATCGGTGTCCATTTTTGCGTAGATAAGGACCTCGCAGGGTGCGTCGTTCGTAATCGGAATTGTAGGGTGTGTTGGAGGGCAGATGTATGATTTGTCCAGTACCTTACAAATTTTTACGTCGTCGGCTGTCATCCTGAGGTATCTGCGATTTTCGATATCTATGACTACGCGATTCTCGGTCGTGTCGATGTAGTAGTGTCTACCATTGTCCGCTCGCATGGGTATAGGATATACTTTCTGTATGCTATACTGTTGCTGCCCGATCAGCGGTATATCCAGCACGAGTACTACCGCGTTGCCTTCGCTGTAGGCCCTGGTATCAGCCAGTCGCATAAGTGTTGACGCTTGGTCGTGTGCTATGGCTACTGGGAAACTACTGCCTGGCGGTAGGTGTGGTAGTGCTCCGACGAGGTGCTTGACGAGTGTGCGTGGTGGCAAGGACGTTGCGCTGGCCTTACCACTAGCTATATCGTCCACTAGCCACACTAGCTCCTGTACGTCGCTTAGTAATGCTTCGACTGCAATACTTATTGCGTTGAGCGTCTCGTCTAAGTGTTGGCGTCTCTTCAAGTAGTATACGTCGCTGTTGAGCGTGCGGTTTACAAGCTGCATTTGGGCCAGCAGCGTCTGTTCGTTAGCCTGTATATGATGTGCGCTTTCATTGAATAGGCTGAGCGTGGTTTTTATGATCTGGACTTGGTTTTTCAGCCTTTCCTTCAGGGTCTGTTGGGACGCCTTAAGATTCGTTATTTCTTCATGTAGCTCCCGCGCGTCGGCGGCGTCCATGTTTCCTGTGATGGCCTTTATTATGCTTCCTAGGCCGTCTATCAATCCTCTGCGCTCTCTGACGGGGCGCGTCCCGAGGAGGTCGAATATGGTCAATACCCCCATCTCTATCCTTTTCTTCATTCATAGAATGGAGTCGTTGAGGATGGGGCATATGTCGTTGACCCGAGTTTCGCCTTCGCACAGTTCGGTGAGGCGTTGTAGATTTTCGCTAATTTCTACTTCTCGCTGCATTAGAGCGGCGAGGTCCAACCTGATAATCAACCGCCACGTCGATTGGATTATCTTGAGGCTTCCTATGTCTTCGTAGTAGATTCCCGGGTTGCTGGCAAACGTGCTGACGACGTAGTCCGGGGGATGCTGCGTGGCTTTTGTTAGTCCACCTTTTGCTGCTGTCAGCCTGTAATGAGGTAGGAGAAGAAGCGTGAGAATGCTTGCTGCGTTTGTTCTCCTTCTTTCCTAGAGCAGTCTCGCGGGTTTCGATGTGCGAGGGCTCTTTGGCTCATTCTTACTCTATTAATTATGAATTCGAGGCCTCTTGGTTCGGCCATGCTATGCACCGTAATTTGCTAGCGCATCCTGGACGGTAAGTATACATTTTTTCTTTGATGCGTTCCTGGTAGCGGTCCTATTTTGCCGACCGTTACTTTCTCGAGGGACTTCGATGGGGTGTCGATTACCCTCATCGGCACTCATTCCCTTTTCTTTCAATTATTTTCAGGCGGTCATCGGCAGTAGGAGTGGCTACGCCACTGTGGCAGTCGCTATACTCTTTTATAACGCTGTCTTCGTTTGCGCTGCTGGAAGTTCGTGGGCTACGGGCCCCGCCGTGCCTCGCTTCCTCAGCAGGCCTTTGCGGTGCTCTGTCCGCAGTTTCTTCACTAGGTGTGCCCACCGGTAGCTCCGCCGTTGGGTCGCTCTCTGTCTCGAGCGGCCTTGCAACGTTTGCCTTTCGCGGCCTTCCGCGCTTCGCGGGTCTGCCATGCTGTGCTGGGCCCGCTCTATCCTTGTTAGCGGTGCTCGCAGTCTTACCAGTGGCCTGCGTATAGAGCTTGCGTGGTCTACCCCTTCCCCGACCGCACGGCTTTTCGGCGGGGTTGTGGGGTTCAGTAGAGCGTTCTGCAGGCACGCTGCGAATCTCTCTGTCCTCTTCTGGCGCATTGGCCAGCGCGGCCTCTCTCTCTGCCGCGTTGCTAGGCTGGCCCGGGGTATTCTCGGCTCTCCGCTTTGTGCGGCTGTCCGTACCCGGGCGCTTGCTGTCCTTTTCTCGCTCGCGGGCGAGCTTGACCTCTCGCTCCAGTGAGCTACCATGGCTATACGGGGTATCTTCGGCTGTCCGCTTTGTGCGGTCTTTCGTGGTGCCTACTTGCCCCGTCGTGCTGTCCTCTTTCGACACACGGACTTCGTTCTCCGCTCTCGCTTGGGCCCTCGTAGTAAGGCATATTCGACTTAGCGCATTTCCATTCGTATTGCGCTTTCCTGCCTTGTACTCTACGTTAAACTCATGTTCCGCCAATTTAATTTTCCAACGCATCAATCTCGAACCTGGGTCCTTTACTCCGAACAGCCAGGTGAGCGGTTGGTGGTCCGTCACTACTGTGAAACGGGTACCTTAAATATATGGCCGGAATTGAGCTAGGGCCCATACTATCGCGAGTAGCTCTTACTCCGTGTGTTACTATGCCGACGAGTTATACTGGTTGCCTTGGGTATCCTCGACTCTCCGCTTTGTGCGGCTGTTCGTATACCCGATTGCGCTATCATTCTCTTTTTTGTGGGACTTTCTGTCCTGTCCCACTTAGGCTCGTGTGGTCGCATATGTGCGACTAAGAGCATCTGCAACAGTATTTCTTTTTCCGGCTTTCTGCATTTTACCGGACCCATGCCCCGATTTTACTTTCTTTCCAGGCAAGGGTTGCAATTCTTGGTCCTTCGATCTGACCCTAAAGGGTGTGCGATACTGCACCTCGTACGTGTGCGGTTGCTCGTTCCCTTGTAGATAGAATACACGCTTGTATTCGCACATTATTCCGGCGCGAGCTGCTTGCTTTTCGCTGCCGGGGGGAACCAAGTCGGGCTTCCGTCGTTGCTGCGCGAAGCGTTTGGCCCCCGTGCTCGTTGAGCGTACGCGTAGTGCCTTGACCTGCCGGCTCCGAACGGTCTTCGCTATCTCCGACGGCTCGAGTGTCGCCGACGGCTGTTGCACTTCTCCGTCGTTTTTATAACCATATAAACTCACTTTATTAGGTTTTGACGGTGTGACACGGAATCTCGCTACTTTTCCTCGGCTGATTCCGTTCCTCATAGGTAGTCCGACAGATTTATTCTCCTTGGCGGCATCCGTGCTAGACCCGTTTCCGTAAAGAGAATTTGTCTTCGTAAGCAGGCCTATGTATTTGCACGTGGCTGCAGTTCTACCGCGTGGTGACGAATTTATCCTCGTCGCGCCGTCCCGTAGCGGCATGCAGTGCCCATACAACTTGAGCATCTCGCCATGCAGGATATCCGCTTTATGCTGCTTGATAAAGTCCATGCCAAGTAATCCGTTGACCTTCAACGGCACATTGTTCGGAACGATGTAGAACCAATGCTCTACATTTAGAGCCGGTGTCTCGAGTACAATTTTAGCTATCCCGAGGGGGGTGAATTTTTCGCCTGCAATACCCTGCAGTTCCACGGAGCACCTGCTCACCATGGTTTCGGGCTTGAAGCAGCCTTCCTTGATTATGCTGCACTGCGCTCCGGTGTCCGCTTTAAGGGTAAGTACCCCGGTCGTAGCCGACGGTGCATCGATGTCGAAGTCGCTGGCGGTGGCACTCGACGCCTGCAGCGTCACTTGTAGGAGCCGCAGCGTTGTTTCCTTCTGCTTGCGTGCAGGTCTCTGCTGGACAGTTAGCGTATTCAGCCTCAGTGCGCCTAGCGTGTTAACGCCTGCAGTGGCTGGATCTGGCCCCGTGGTTACCGTATTTCTTGTATCTTTGTAGTCTGCATTTCTTGGTTGTCGGGGCGGCTGTGTCGGCTCGCTTTTATTCTGCGACAGTCTTTTCCGGCAGTCCTTCCACATGTGGCCTTTCTTCTGGCAGTAATTGCAGGTTATTTCCACATTGTGGATTGACTCGTTTTCACTGGGTACTGGTAGGCTTACTCGTTCCGATCTGCGGGTGCAGTCTCGAGCCATGTGTCCAGTGTTTCCATAGGTGAAACAATTTTTGCTCTGCCGGGATGATGCGCCTTGGGACCTTCTGGGGTGGCTTAATACTCCACCTACCCCTCCCTTTGGCTGCACCATATTCGTGATCTCGATGGCTCCTGTAACGGACTCGTGGAGGGTGGCGTAATTACGAGATCTCACCAGAATTTGGACCTGCCCATGCAGTCCATTTTCGAAGTTGGCCTGGGCGCTCTTCCGTGTTATTTTTTCGACGATGCGCATCTCCAACATCGAGGTGGCTTCCTCGCAGAGTTTTTCTATTATATCGACGGTGATACGCTCAGTCCTGGCGGCGTATACCGCGATGTCCTCACCCTGGCCCTGCCGGAGGGAGTTGAACTCTACTTGTAACGCAGGCAACGACTTCCGCTTTCCGTACAGGGCCTCCAGCTCGGTTTTAAGCTGCGCTACCGAGAGGATGACTTTATGCTTCATCTCTCTGGACGCCCTTCCCTCGAGCTTGCTGCTGAGCACCAGTTCCAACAGGATGTCTTGATCCTGGGGCGCTACTCTCTTGAAAACTGTCTCGCACGATCGCAAGAAGGCATCTAGTTCGTCAGCGTTGTTGACGTCGAAGCGCTTTATATTTTTCAAGGCCAGCCCCAGGTCGAGTGTTCGACTCGGTGTTTCCGACACCCTCCGTTATTCCCCCTGGAACACGGGATCCGCAGGGGGATAATCCGATTCTTCAAATCGGGTTTGCCTCGATCGCGGACGTGGTGTCGGACGTTCTTCCAACCCCGTATTTCCCAGCCTCCGCGATAGTTCAGCGTTTTGCCCTCGTAGGGACCGGATGAGTTCGTACTCGTCCGCACCTACCTCGTTAAGCGTGTCCGCCAAGTTCCGTCTCGCCGACGGTGTTTCGGCCTCCCTGAGTTCGCGATCGAGTTCGCGTTGGCCTCTATCGTGCTCGCGCTGCAGCCTCTCGCACTGGCGTCGCGCTCTTTCCAGTTCGCGTTGGCTTCGGTCGACCGCTTCCAACCGATCGCGTACTCTCGCTGGTACCGACCGGGCTGTCGTACCGGTAGCTGCTGAAAAACCTACACGATCTATGGTTTGCATGTTTTCTATTTCCCGCTCAACCATTTCCGCGGTGATGTGCTCGGGAGTTCGCTCGCCAGTAGCCATATTAAACACGTCGTCGCTACCGTCGCTGTCGAAATCCCCGAACGACGCACCCCTACGTGGGTTTACGCCGAACTGGGCCGTTAGTCGGTCTGCAAGGGCCTCTTGTCTCGTCGAAGGGATTCGCCCCGACGGCGAGAGCTCGAATAGCACCCTGCGCGCTTCGTAAACGATGTCTCCTACTGCCGCAGCTAAACCGGCTGTAGGGGCTACCCCTTCGCCGGGCAACGTCGTCTCTAGCGAATTGCCCCTATTTCTTGGTCGGGCTCCTCTAGGATCTGACATGCTTGCAAATTTCTCGGCGAACTCTACTTTAAAATATTCCCACAAAATCTCAAGAGAAATATGTATCTAGTGGAATATTTTCCCAAATATCGGTTCTACGCTGGCTTTAGTTTATCGGCTATATGTACTAATAACGTAACCGCCACTTACAGTATGATGATCTGGAAGGCGGTCCTTTCCATTGCGATGTCCTCGGGTGCTGTTCCTTCGGTGCTGTTGACCCGTTGTCTCTTAGCTTTCCTCGAAGGTTGGTCCAGTTGTCCTCCCTGGTACCGTTGACCCGTTCCGTTGTTGGTTCCTTAGCACGTCGCCAATGGTTGCACGACGGCTTCTCCTCGAGTAGCTGCTTCGCGTACTCGGTTGCACACTTTGTGCGTTTTTCCACGACTTGACGTAACACCGTCAATCGGGACTTTAAACGGTTGACCGATGTCACACCGCACCGACGTTCACTTCGCGTCTTCGCGTCAGATTAGTCGGGTTTTTACGAGCTACACCGGTGTCCTTGCACGAGTCGTAGTCGTCACTTCAGAGTATTCTCAACTTTGTCCAAAACACTTTTGTCCTAATAAATCACGAACCACTTAACTTCGGCAGATCCCACCGCTGCCACCAAATGTTATGCCGGTACCGAGTAATTGGATTATTCGGTAGTCGGTATAATATTAAAAGTTATTATTTTTTGGGATCGTTTGCCGATAAGGAGATGGATCTCGAGTAAAAGATGGAAACGCGAATTTATATAAAAGGAAGTATTTATTATAAGCAACGGTAACTTTCCGTTGCCTATTTATATATTAAAGTAAGAAGTACAATAATGCGTTGTTTCGAGTATTAAACGAGGAACCAATCGTTCTCTTTTCAATCTAATTTAATACTGTCTTTTCGTAAAGCAGTTGCTAACTGTCTTCACGAAAATCCCTTAATTCGCAATTTTAGCGTTAGCCTTTCGCCCGAACGCCAAGCGAGTCGCTCATGCTGCGTCAGCGTTCTTGGGGTCGTTCATACGATCGGGCATTGGACTTCGTTTCTTGTCTTGAACGAATTCCAATGTTTCGTTACTATGGAATATTCCCGAATATACTAAATACGGAGTGGAATATTCCGCGGCACAACAACTATAATAAAAACCTTAATATCATCCACACATCCAGCCTACACCAACAGACAAAGATCAAAACTAATAGAAAAGACAGAAAATCACTGGAAAAATCGATGATCTATTAACAAAAGAAGCAAACACAGAAAAGACGAACATCGGCGGGACTAGGGTAACATAGTACAAAAGCAGGTACACACGGCCAACCGCAAAGTACCCACCCGTAACAGCATAGCGTTAGACATAGGCCACACCTAAATAAAATAAGACTACTATCAAAACAAACACAGCTCGCAAGAAGCTCGCACGGGTAAGACGAGGGGCCGGCCAAACAGCAATACCACACACTACAGACCGGACCCCAGCGTAGTAACCCTCGCCCCACTAGGAAGCAGGCGGAACAACGCGTAACAACAAACGCCTTACCATACTAAGAAGGCATAGTCTGCGTTACCCTTTAAACCAACCACACCACACCAACGCAATGCGCTGAGAACGCCACGATACGGTGAAACTACAAAAGAATTAGTGGAACTCTTGAAATTCCACAAATTCTCAAGAGTGAACGACAAGGGGATTCCACATGAAACCTCACCACATACCCCGACTCAAGGATCAAATATTAATAACGAAATAAAAGCATAAGACAAACCGAAATATCACGAAAAAAAAACAATTAACAAATTGAGAATAGGGCAAGCCCTAACCGGATAAACCCTCAAAAGCAAGAACAACATAAAAATCTAGGAAGAACATCTAAAAGACACATTATCAAACACGAAGTTCGCAATAATTAAGCAATCCTAGCAAAATTCGAACCAGAAACTAGACAGAGAAAAACATACAAAGGATAAGTAAAACCACACATAACAACAATTAGTAAAAAACATCAATCAAACTGTAAAAACTCTCAGGAAAAGTTTGAACTTCCTGCGGGTGGAAATTTAACACAGACCAATAAAATTCAACCTCGCTAGAACCGCGGTTCAAACTCAGAAAAAGGCAAAGCCTAAATATAGAAATAACAATACACCGATACACTACCCCGCACCTCCGTCGCCTAGTGATTAAAGGGCGACAAAGATCACGTGACATACCCAAAAACACCCCCTCGGGGCCTGTCCACGAAACTATATATAAACCACGACCGGACAAGCCTCGGGGCTCTTGTTGAAAATCTGTTCTTGAAGAAGAAGTGCTGCCCGACAGCCATCCTCAATTCATTTTTTAATTCAGAATGTAACGAAAACAGTGTTCTTTTGCTCAACTGATTCTCTTGCATTGCGTCCTGGCCGTCAGTTGAGTAAACGGATTAATTAGGATACTCTGCGAGGAAAGGGCTCCCCTGCATTGCGCCTTGGCCGCCGCCAATCATAGCGCTAGGGCACTCTGTCATTAACGTGTCCCCACGCATAGCGCGGTGGCTACATGTCTTTTGCAGAGTGAAGAAGCACGTGTATCTCCAGGTTAAAGGAGTGGCATCCCGACTTGTTGCACCACGCGCAATCGACTCGTAAGGTGTACCTGCGTGGGTGGGACCACGTTAGGGCCAGCACCAACTACCACCTGCTACGAACGGATACCTGGGCCAATCTCACTACTTAAAATACCAAATTGTAAAGCCCTTAAAGGCGCAATAGGGTGGCTTAATTAAGTGCGACTAAAGGCTTCAGTATCCGGGGTACAGGAAGAGCTAGTTGGTCATAGCTACGAACCCGGTGTCTTTTGCGAACAGCGAGCCATAGCTAGGGACCCAAACAATAACAAAGACGAGTAAAGATAGGTAGGTAAATTCACATCCACCCACCTCACCACACGACACTCACGTTCCTACTATAAGCTCATTGCGCAACCATTAGCAGGGCGGAGCCTCAAAAGGCAGATCTCGCGAACGGGCATTTCAAAATAATAACATCCCAAATAGCATGACACTAGCTAGACGTCCGATGATTAAAAACAAGGCGGACCGGTACATCTAACGAAGGTACCAAGGAACGCCCCGTATGAGGACTAAGCCCAGCAACTAAGCCACACCGTGCAACATCTAATAGAGACACGCGAAGCACCAATGGCTATCGGGATTCGGCCAACAATATCCTAAAAATCCGAGAAATACGCAAAATAAAAATTACACAATATTAGATACTCGCGCGTTAGCAAACGCGATAACCCCGAAATAGATAAATTGAGTGTTGAGCTCCGTAAAGGCGATATCTCATCACTTCACGAATAATAGAATCAAAACCCAAAAGGAACTGGAAATTTATTATTCCATTTACGTAGTATTAGGAAAATCGCGTATTAGCAAACGCGATAACCCCTAAACAGATAAATTGAGTCTTAAGCTCCGTAAAGGTGATATCTCATCTCTTTACGAATTATAGAGTCAAAACCCGAAACACCGGAAGCAATTCCGCATACGTAGATTTAAGAAAAGCGCGTCTTAGTAAACGCGATAACCTCTAAACAGATAAATTGACTGTTAAGCTCCGCAAAGACGATATCTCATCTCTTTACGAATCATAGAGTCAGAACCCGAAATACCGGAAGCAATTTCGCATACGTAGATTAAGAAAAACTCACGCAAGCGAACGTTAAAACCCGTACCAACGACCAGACCGTCCTACGAACGTCCTCCCATCCTCTGTCTAAACTAACAAGCAATCAGACAATTATCACACAATCAGTGCCTTCAGCACCATAAAGAAAAAATAATTACCCAATCAATAAAAAAACCAATGATGAAAGGGTAACAAACCGCATGTCCTTCACGGACAAATGCGACGCAACAAAACCTAAACTGAGGTCTCACAAACAAAAACAATAAAAATACTAATAACAACCTAATAGATTGATTGCAAAAACGCAAAACCACAGACACTTCTCCTCCTATCCAGCCCAGAGCACGAACTGGTTTCGAGCAAGCTCCACTCTCCATACGATCTAGGACGATATCGCTCGAAATAAAATTATAAAACTACGCGATTTCACGCCGCCGCCGAACAGACGCGCATCGTAGCGAAAAATACCAGTGCACAAAAATCGCGAAACGTTTTATTGGCGCCCAACGTGGGGCTGGATAGCAAAAGAGAAGAGAGAAGAGCGAAGAGCGAAGACAGAAGCGCGAAGAAAGAAGAAAGAAGAACTCTCCAAAATAAAAATAAATATCTGCAAAAACTCAAATTAATTAACATGGATCCAAGCAAGGAAACCACGTTTGGAGGCATACCAACACCAACTACCAATACACAAACAACGCGAATTGTAGGAATAGACAATTCCATTATTCCAACAATGGCACAGTCATTGGCAATATCCCAAGCGCTACGAGGAAGCACGCCTATAAATATAAAACCTATCTCAGAGGCTTTTCCAAACACCACGAGTGCGCGAACACACGCAGAAATAAGACAACAATTCCATCCCCTAGCAGCACATAATTACAGTACACGCAACATCACAACAAATTCTACGGGATATCCTGTGCCACCTACAATAAGCCCAGCACCTCATGAGGCAGTCCAGCAACTCGCAATGCAGTCACTCTTGGCGATCCTTGAAGAAATGCAGCAATAACAAGCATCGGAGAGCTCGATACAAGAGCAACGCTTCCGCGCATTGGACCAGAACCTCTCAAGAAAAATCGAATCCATGCAAAGTTATGTAACACAATCCATAGAAATGCTACAGGACGAAGTCCACGAAATGTCAAATAACCGAGAAGCGCCTCCACCATAAATGTGAGTGAAGAAGACCTAGACCCACCATGTCCACCTCTACCCATACCAATGACTGGAAGGGCAGGAACGGCAAGGAGGAATTCATACAAAAACACAACCCCACAGGGACCCATAAACACCACGGTATCAAACAACAACTTGAGACTCGAGGCACCAACGTTCAACGGAAAAACGCAAGAACAACCTATGCAGTTTCTATGCGATTTACGAGCATACCGAGACGTATACGTCCCTCGTTACCATTTCAAAATAGTAATAAACCAATGTATGACAGGTATCGCAAGAAGTTGGTAGAATATCACAAGAGATACCATCCGACAGTGGGGAGAATTCGAGGAAAAACTCAAGCGACGATTTTGGAACGAGGAAATACAAAACGCCATAAAATAAAAACTCGACTATGAATGGTACGATGAAACGAAAAAAACAAACGCGCATAGGGTACGCACTCCACTACATAAGCCTCGCCCGCGATCTAAGACCCAAACTCACAGAAGAAGAAATCGTACAAAAAATTAAAAGACATTTTCCTGACGACGTCCGAGCAACAATAAAAACCCTCGGAATAAAAACCATCGCTCGCTTATTGGATCTACTATCATCCTACGACGAGAAGGGACCAGGCAACAAGGATCGTACTAAACCACCAAAGCGCGAAATATACCACCTACCTAACACAGGCCAGTCTAACACCCCTCATAGAATAAATGATAGAGGCACCGTAAACACGCGCGAAGGGCAACAAAAACTTTTCTATGACCGCAACTATCCTTCCAACTCAACGCAGAATGGAAAAATGTAAACACCAAGAGGCGAGACAGAGAATCATTCCAAAAATAGGGAGGAAAATAAACATCCATGGCGACCTAGAGACAGACCCCGCGAAGAGACAAAAAACATACGTCACACCACCATCGCGGAAGAACGCAGAGAACCACTCGAATTGTTAAACGACAACGAGATCTCGGAAAATGAGGAGCCGTCACCTCTCGAAAACTAAACACTGCAGAGGTGACGTTAGGATACGGCGAGAATACCAGAGAATTCTTAACGAAAGAAGACGAAAATCCACTTCCAAGATCAAGGCCAAAATGCCCTATACTAACGATATACATACAAAATGTGTCTATTCGAGCATTAATCGACACCGGTAGCGAAATAAATGCAATATCCGAACAATTCACGATGGACCACGAAAAACTCGTCACGAATACCCCATGCTTCCATTGACAGGAGTATCAGTAAGAAGTGCAACCTCCGGGCGAGCGGTTAAAGTAACTCGACAAATATTCGCTGGAATTCTCCTTGAAAAAACCGGCACGAATAATACGCTCATCGTAGTCGCCAGGTTAACCACCGACTGTATTCAAGGAATAGATTTTCTGGTAAAAATCAAAACCAGAATAGATCTCGAAAAATACGAGATATCATGCATATTACCGGCCAAACCTTTCCAGAGAATAAAAATGAAATTCGACAATCTACAAATCTCCAAACAAGCAAACTCCCCAGAAATAAATAAGATTACCGTGAAAGACAAACAACAATATGCGGTCACGAACCAAGAAATTGACCTAAAAATATCAAACACAGTAGGGCTAAACGATAACGAAAAACAAACATTTCGAGAACTGCTAGAAAAACATAGGAACGTATTCCTCAAACGACCTGGGCTACTCAACTCCTACGAACATAAAATAGAGGTCAAGCAACATGAACCATTTACAGCGATGAACTATCTGGTACCCATTGCGTACCGAGACCAAGTAGACATAGAAATAAAAAATCTAACAAACCAAGGAATCATTCAGAAATCTACAAGTCCCTACACAAGCCCACTCGTGGTAGTAGCAAAGAAAACCGGAGAAATCCGGCTCTGTCTCGATGCTAGGAGGATAAACGAAATCATTGAACCAGATAATGAGCGTATGCAAACACCGGATGAATTATTCCAGGAATGCAAAAGTGTCAGATATATAACCACGCTAGATCTGAAATCTAGTTTCTGGCAAGTACCACTGACTCCCGACTCTCGAAAATACACAGCATTCATGCATCGAGGACGATGCTACGAATTCCGAGTAACACCATTCGGACTGCGGACTAGCACGGCAAGCCTTGTGAGAGGTCTAGAAAAGGTACTACAGGGTCTAGGATACCTAATCAACTTTGTTGACGATTTACTTTGCACGTCAGAAACGTTCAACGAACACATAAGCAACCTCAATGAGCTTCTAGAAAGATTCAGCAAGCATGGTCTGACACTCAACTTGGAAAAATTACAATTTTTCAGAAGAGAAGCCAAATTTCTCGGATACATACTAACACCACAAGGTATCTGTCCCGATCCCGAAGAAATCAAAGATATAAAAGAATTTCCGACACCCAAAAACATTAAGCAACTTAGAGGATTCCTCGGGCTAGTAAATTATTATAGCATGTTTACTCGTGAGCACAGTGAATCAACAATACCACTACTACACCTCCTCCGGAAGAATGAAAAATGGAAATAGACAGAGACTGAAACCGAAGCATTCAAAAATATGAAAAACAAATTTTGGAAGGGTGTAATGCTACACTACCCCTTCAAAAATCAGCCTTTCGTCATACAAACGGATGCCAGCGATTTCGCCGTTGGAGCCGTCCTGTTTCAAAAGGAGTAAAATCACGAGGAAAGGACCTTGTACTTCGCCAGTAGAACCCTCAAGGGAGCCGAAATCGGCTACAACACAACCGAGAAAGAACTCCTAGCAATCGTCTGGGCACTAGGAAAATTTAGAACCTACCTACTAGGCGCCACCGTAATAATCGTCACAGACCATGCCGCATTAACCTTTTTAAAAGAATGTAAATTGGCACACGCACGCCTCACCAGCAGATGGTCACTAGCAATCCAGGATTACCATCCGACGATCCAACACTGCGAAGGAAAACGCAACACGGTAGCGGACATCCTCAGTCGTCCCGACAGTAAAAAAAACAATAGAGAGATAATAATCGCAAAAATAACAACCGAAGTAACCGAAGAATTAGAAAACATACTTACCAACCTTGGAAAACTACAAGACGACGATGAATATTGTACGAAAATAAAAACTGCAATAAAAAATGGAACAGAGATAAAAAACTATAAAGTAATAAATGAGATATTACACATCAACCAGCACGAGTGGCAAAGAGCCATCATTCCTGGAAAAGGCATAAAAAGTCTTATTGAAAATTGCCACCGGATATACGGCCACGCAGGAGCCAGGAAATGTTATCTAATACTGCACGAGAACTTCTACTATCCAAGTCTATACCGTTGCATAAGAAAGCAGCTAAAATCCTGCGACTCAACGGAACAAAATCTATACACAAGGAATGTTCGCAGAAATGCAAAACATCCTGCCAGAGAGACCAGGAGAGCTAGTATCCCTAGACTATTATGGACCATTACCAGCCACGAAATATGGCAATAAAATACATTTTAGCAGTAATTGACGTATTCTCAAAGCTCACAAAAATCTACCCGCTAAAAAATGCCACGCCAGAAGCCACCTGGAAAAAACTGACACAAGATTATTTTCCTAAGTATGGAAAACCACGAGCAATCTTATCAGATCAAGGAACGCAATTCACGGCGAAAAGATGGAAAGAGCTACTAGAAGAAGCCGGCATACGAAAAATCATGACGGCAATCCGACACCCACAGGCCAATCCCGTCGAAATGACCAATCGAGAACTATCACGACTATTTAGGACCCTCCTACCGAATAAACACAACGCCTGGTACGACATGATACCAAAGGTAGAAGAATGTATAAACAATACATACCACGAAACGACGGAATACGCCCCACTACAACTACACACAGGAGCCACGCCCGCAAGACCATGGGATAAAATCATAACAAACGAAAACAAAATGCCGGACTACGAGAATCTCATAATGCTAGCTAAAGACAATATAAAGAAGGCACGAAACCGAAGTACGACCAAATTTAATAGCAAACACAAGCTCCAAGAACTCCAAATAAACGACTGGGTACTTGCGAGAGCCTTGAACGTCTCAAACCCGACGGCAAAAATCACGGCCAAATTTCTGCCTCTATACGAAGGACCGTATCGACTGAAAAAACGCGTCGGGAAGGTAACGTACATACTCGAAAATACAGAAAGCAAACAAGAGAGAGGCATGTACCACACGAGTGACCTCAGGCCGTACTATCAATACACAAATTAACAAAGAAAAGAAAAACATAGACAAGCTCACCTACATCACGTGAGGAAACCCCACCATCGAAAGTACCCCCTTCCCAAAAATAAAAACGAACAGGAACCCAGAGAGAAGCAGTCCAAAAACTCAGTAAGCTGTGAGAAATCAAACGCTAAACATGGACAAACAAACACAAACCACGACGTCCAACTCATCGGAGGACCGAGAGATAGTATCGGGAATATTCCAGCCCGGCCAACCTCACACACGCGATCGCCGTGAACATAAGAAAAGGCCACGAAATATACAAACACAGACCGAACCGACATACTTCTTATTCATTCGGAAGGACCAGAAAGTCCAGGAGGCACTACAAAAGAAAGATAGGACGGGACAACGACCCACCAAAACAACGAAGATAGCGCTCCGGCACATTCCATGGGCCCCAGCCATCAAAAAGATAGAGAGGGTACCCCAAGGAACGTATCAAGGATGGGTAAGAACACCCCGGGGACCCACCATTCTCCTGCAGCCGCACCTCATGAGGGCAGAAATACGGAAGCAGGTAAGAAGGAAAAATATATCTATCCATAATTATCCGAATAAAACAAAGGAAACCAAAATCCTATCACACTACACTAAAATCACAGAACCGCGCAAAGGCACCCTACCTGGACCCGATCGTGGCGGAGGCAACAACCCGGAGATACACCACAATGGTTGTCACGGCGCCCCCACCACGACCACCAGCCCAAAAATGGGCCGGAATACCACAGAAGGTATCAAGGGACCCACGGACGATCCACACTTTCAGAACAACACCCACCACCATCCATGTGTGCACATCGACGGAAAAGGAAAATAATAAACAAAAATAACCAAGCACATAACACAATAACTAAACATAGAAAATAATTCAATAAAAATCGCCTTAACGATCAATTATGTATTAATTATTTGGAAGGGCGATGTAACGGAACGCTATTACGGCGATCCGCTACTATAATAAAAACCTTAATACCATCCACACATCCAGCCTACACCAACAGACAAAGATCAAAACTAATAGAAAAGACAGAAAATCACTCGAAAAATCGATGATCTATTAACAAAAGAAGCAAACACAGAAAAGACGAACATCGGCGGGACTAGGGTAACATAGTACAAAAGCAGGTACACACGGCCAACCGCAAAGTACCCACCCGTAACAGCATAGCGTTAGACATAGGCCACACCTAAATAAAATAAGACTACTATCAAAACAAACACAGCTCGCAAGAAGCTCGCACGAGTAAGACGAGGGGCAGGCCAAACAGCAATACCACACACTACAGACCGGACCCCAGCATAGTAACCCCCGCCCTACTAGGAAGCAGGCGGAACAACGCGTAACAACAAACGCCTTACCATACTAAGAAGGCATAGTCTGCGTCACCCTTTAAACCAACCACACTACACCAACGCGATGCGCTGAGAACGCCACGATATGGTGAAACTACAAAAGAATTAGTGGAACTCTTGAAATTCCACAAATTCTCAAAAGTGAACGACAAGGGGATTCCGCATGAAACCTCACTACATACCCCCACTCAAGGATCAAATATTAATAACAGAATGAAAGCATATGACAAACCGAAATATCACGAAAAACAATTAACAAATTGAGAATAGGGCAAGCCCTAACCGGATAAACCCTCAAAAGCGAGAACAACATAAAAATCTAGGAAGAACATCTAAAAAACACATTATCAAACACGAAGTTCGCAATAATTACGCAATCCTAGCAAAATTCGAACCAGAAACTAGACAGAGAAAAACATACAAACGATAAGTAAAACCACACATAACAACAATTAGTAAAAAACATCAATCAAACTGTATAAACTCTCAGGAAAAGTTTGAACCTCCTGCGGGTGGAAATTCAACACAGACCAATAAAATTCAAACTCGCTAGAACCGCGGTTCAAACTCAGAAAAAGACAAAACCCGGCTAAATATAGAAATAACAATACACCGATACACCACCCCGCACCTCCGTCGCCTAGTGATTAAAGGGCGACAAAGATCACGTGACATGCCCAAAAACACCCCCTCGGGGCCTATCCACGAAACTATATATAAACCACGACCGGACAAGCCTCGGGGCTCTTGTTGAAAATCTGTTCTTCAAGAAGAAGTGCTGCACGACAGCCATCCTAAATTCATTTTTTAATTCAGAATGTAACGAAAACAGTGTTCTTTCGATCAATCGATTCCCCTGCATTGCGCTTGGCCGTTGTTTGAACGAACGAAACTATAGACGATAAGAACTAACCGTTTGGGATATATCATGGTAGTAAACAGTATTCTTTTGCTCAACTGATTCTCTTGCATTGCGTCCTGGCCGTCAGTTGAGTAAACGGATTAATTAGGATACTCTGCGAGGAAAGGGCTCCCCTGCATTGCGCCTTGGCCGCCGCCAATCGCAGCGTTAGGGCACTCTGTCATTAACGTGTCCCCACGCATAGCGCCGTGGCTACATGTCTTTTGCAGAGTGAAGAAGCACGTGTATCTCCAGGTTAAAGGAGTGGCATCCCGACTTGTTGCACCACGCGCAATCGACTCGTAGGGTGTACCTGCGTGGGTGGGACAACGTTAGGGCCAGCACCAACTACCACCTGCTACGAACGGATACCTGGGCCAATCTTACTACTTAAAATACCAAATTGTAAAGCCCTTAAAGGCGCAATAGGGTGGCTTAATTAAATGCGACTAAAGGCTTCAGTATCCGGGGTACAGGGAGAGCTAGTTGGTCATAGCTGCGAACCCGGTGTCTTTTGCGACCAGCGAGATATAGCTAGGGACCCAAACAATAACAAAGACGAGTAAACATGAGTAACATTTGCAAGCGAAAACCAAGGCGATATCTCATCGCGCCTAAGCGATATTGAAAAATACGTAAAAACATATTCAACCCTTTTACACCCCTTTAGGGATGGAATTTATAAAAATCCTGAAATTGATTTTTAAACATTCGTATGAGTAACATTTGCAAGCGAAAACCAAGGCGATATTTTATCGTGCCTAAGAGATATTAAGAAATACGTAAAAAATTATTTAACCCTTTTACACCCCCTTAGGGGTGGAATTTCTGAAATTCCCTTCTTAGTGAGCGTCTACGACACGAAGGCAATATATCCCTGGAATTACAAGTTTCTAGGACCAGGGGTTTGGGCTGGGCGTTGATGAGTGAGTCAGTCAGGACTTTTCTTTTTATATATATAGAATTGGAATATAGAATCTGTATTGGTAACCTATGCAAGGAAAATTGGGAAATATGCGAAAAACAACCCTGTACACTCGCTTAGGGATAGAATTTTGAAATAACCGTTGAAACACTTTCTACAGTTTCTAAGCCTTTTACACCCGCTTAGAGGTAGAATTTCTAAAAATCCTAAAATTAGTTTTTAAACATTTGTATGAGTAACATTTGCAAACGAAAACTAAGGCGATATCTCATCGTGCCTAAGAAATATTGAGAAATACGTAAAAACATATTTAACCCTTTTACATCGCTTTAGGCGTGAAATTTCTAAAAATCCTGAAATTCGTTTTTGAACATTTGTATGAGTAACATTTGCAAGCAAATACCAAGGCGATATCTCATCGTGCCTAAGAGATATTGAGAAATGAGTAAAAACATATTTAACCCTTTTACACCCCCTTAGGGGTAGAATTTAAAAAAATCCTGAAACGGATTTTTAAACATTTGCATGAGTAACATTTGCAAGCAAATGCCAAAGCGATATCTCATCGTGCCTAAGAGATATTGAAAAATACGTAAAAACATATTTAACCCTTTTACACCCCCTTAGGGGTGGAATTTATAAAAATCCTGAAATTGATTTTTAAACATTCGTATGAGTAACATTTGCAAGCGAAAACCAAGGCGATATTTTATCGTGCCTAAGAGATATTGAGAAATACGTAAAAACATATTTAACCCTTTTACGCCCCCTTAGGGGTGGAATTTCTAAAATTCCCTTCTTAATGAGCGTCTACGACACGAATGGAATATATCCCTGGAATTTCGAGTTTCTAGGCCCAGGGCTTTGGGCTGGGCGTTGATAAGTGAGTCAGTCAGGACTTTTCTTTTTGTATATATAGATATGTAATATAGAATTCGTATAGGTAACCTTTGCAAGGAAAATTGAGAAATATGCGAAAAACAAACCTGTACACTCCCTTGGGGATAGCAATTTAAAAAACCGTTAAAACACTTTTTACAGTTATCAACCCTTTTACACCCCTCCAGGGGTGGAATTTCTGTAAATGTTGGAATTAGTTTTTAAAAATTTGCATGAGTAACATTTGAGAGTAGAACCCAAGGCGATATCTCATCGTGCCTAAGAAATATTGAGAAATACGTAAAAACATATTTAACCCTTTTACACCCCCTTAGGGGCGAAACTCCTAAAAATCCTGAAATTCGTTTTTGAACATTTGTATGAGTAACAGTTGCAAACGAAAACCAAGGCGATATCTCATCGTGCCTAAGCGATATTGAGAAATATGCGAAAACAACCCTGTACACTCCCTTAGGGATAGAATTTAAAAAAACCGTTGAAACACTTTCTACAGCTTCTGACCCTTTTACACCCTCTTAGGGGTGGAATTTCTAAAAATCCTGAAATTGGTTTTTAAACATTTGTATGAGTTACATTTGCAAACAAAAACCAAGGCGATATCTCATCGTGCCTAAGAGATATTGAGAAATACGTAAAAACATATTTAACCCTTTTACACATCCTTAGGGGTTAAATTTTAAAAATTCTAAAATTGGTTTTTAAACATTTGTATGAGTAACATTTGCAAGCAAAATGGAATATGGAATTTGTATTGGTAACCTTTGCAAGGAAAAATGATAAATATGCGAAAAACAACCCTGTACACTCCCTTAGGGATAGAATGAAAAAAAAACCGTTAAAACACTTTCTACAGTTTCTAACCCTTTTACACCCCTTAGGGGTGGAATTTCGGAAAATCCTGAAAGTAGTTTTTAGAAATTTGTATGAGTAACATTTTCAAGCAGACCCCAAAGCGATATCTCATCGTGCCTAAAAGATATTGAGAAATACGTAAAAACATATTTGAAACTTTTACACCCCCTTAGGCGTGGAATTTCTAAAATTCGTAAAATTGGTTTTTAAACATTTGTATGAGTATTATTTGCGAGCAAAAACAAAGGCGATATCTCATCGTGCCTAAGCGATATTGAGAAATACGTAAAAACATATTTTACCCTTTTACACCCACTAAGGGGTCGAATTTCAAAAATTCCCTCCTTAGTGAGCGTCTACGACACGAAGGGAATATATCCCTAGAATTTCAAGATTTTAGGCCCGGGGTTTGGGCTGGGCATCGATGAGTCAGTCAGTCAGGCAGTCAGTCAGAACTTTTCTTTTTATAAATACAGAATTGGAATATGGAATTTAATTGGTAAACTTTGCAAGGAAAATTGAGAAATATGCGAAAACAACCCTGTACACTCCCTTAGGGATAGAATTTTAAAAAACCGTTAAAACACTTCCTACAGCTTCGAACCCTTTTACACCCTCTTAGGTGTGGAATTTCTAAAAATCCTGAAATTGGTTTTTAAACATTTGTATGACTAACATTTGCAAACAAAAACCAAGGCGATATCTCATCGTGCCTAAGAGATATTGAGAAATACGTAAAAACATATTTAACCCTTTTACACGTCCTTATGGGCTGAATTTTAAAAATTCTAAAATTGGTTTTTAAACATTTGTATGAGTAACATTTGCAAGCAAAATGGAATATGGAATTTGTATTGGTAAACTTTGCAAGGAAAATTAAGAAATATGCGAAAAAAACCCTGTACACTCCCTTAGGGATAGTATTTAAAAAAACCGTTAAAAAACTTTCTGCCGTTACTAACCCTTTTACACCCTTTCAGGGGTGGAATTTCGGAAAATCTTGAAGTTAGTTTTTAAACATCTGTATGAGTAACATTTGCAAGCAAAAACAAAGGCGATATCTCATCATGCCTAAGCGATAATAAGAAATACTCAAAAACATATTTTACACTTTTACACATCCTTGGGGGTGGAATTTTTAAAAATCCTGAAATTGGTTATTAAACATTTGTATGAGTAACATTTGCAAGCAAATGCCAAAGCGATATCTCATCGTGCTTAAGAGATATTGAGAAATACGTAAAAACATATTTAACGCTTTTACAGCCCCTTAGAGGCGGAACTTCTAAAAATTCTGAAATCGGTGTTTGAACATTTGAATGAGTAACATTTGCAAACAAAAACCAAGGCGATATCTCATCGTGGCGAAGAGATAATGAGAAATAAGTAAAAACATATTTAACCCTTTTACACCTCCTTAGAGGTAGAATTTCAAAAAATCCTGAAACGGCTTTTTGAACATTTGTATGAGTATTATTTGCAAGCAAATGCCAAAGCGATATCTCGTCGTGCCTAGGAGATATTGAAAAATACGTAAAAACATATTTAACCCTTTTACACCCCCTTAGGGGTGGAATTTCTAAAATTCCCTTCTTAATGAGCGTCTATGACACGAATGGAATATATCCTTGGAATTTCAAGTTTCTAGGCCCAGGGGTTTGAGCCGGGCGTTGATGAGTGAGTCAGTCAGGACATTTCTTTTTATACATATAGGATTGGAATATAGAATTTGTATTGGTAACATTTGCAAGGAAAATTGAGAAATATGCGAAAAACAAATCTGTACACTCCCTTAGGGATAGCATTTAAAAAAACCGTTAAAACACTTTCTACAGTTTCTAGCCTTTTTACAACCTTTCAGGGGTGGAATTTCGGAAAATCCTGAAATTAGTTTTTAAAAATTTGTATGAGTAACATTTTCAAGCAGACCCCAAAGCGATATCTCATCGTGCCTAAGAGATATTGAGAAATACGTAAAAACATATTTAAACCTTTTACACCCCCTTAGGCGTGGAATTTCTAAAAATCGTAAAATTGGTTTTTAAACATCTGTATGAGTAACATTTGCGAGCAAAAACAAAGGCGATATCTCATCGTGCCTAAGCGATATTGAGAAATACGTAAAAACATATTTTACCCTTTTACACATCCTTAGGGGTGGAATTTTTAAACATCCTGAAATTGGTTATTAAACATTTGTATGAGTAACATTTGCAAACATAAACCAAGGCAATATCTCATCGTGCCTGAGCGATATTGAGAAATACGTAAAAACATATTTTACTCTTTTACACCCACTTAGGGGTCGAATTTCAAAAATTCCCTCCTTAGTGAGCGTCTACGATACGAAGGGAATATATCCCTAGAATTTCAAGATTTTAGGCCCGGGGTTTGGGCTGGGCATCGATGAGTCAGTCAGTCAGTCAGTCAGTCAGGACTTTTCTTTTTATAAATACAGAATTGGAATATGGAATTTAATTGGTAAACTTTGCAAGGAAAATTGAGAAATATGCGAAAAACAATTCTGTACACTCCCTTAGGGATAGCATTTAAAAAAACCGTTAAAACACTTTCTACAGTTTCTAGCCTTTTTACAACCTTTCAGGGGTGGAATTTCGGAAAATCCTGAAATTAGTTTTTAAAAATTTGTATGAGTAACATTTTCAAGCAGACCCCAAAGCGATATCTCATCGTGCCTAAGAGATATTGAGAAATACGTAAAAACATATTTAAACCTTTTACACCCCCTTAGGCGTGGAATTTCTAAAAATCGTAAAATTGGTTTTTTAATATTTGTATGAGTAACATTTGCGAGCAAAAACAAAGGCGATATCTCATCGTGCCTAAGCGATATTGAGAAATACGTAAAAACATATTTTACCCTTTTACACATCCTTAGAGGTGGAATTTTTAAAAATCTTGAAATTGGTTATTAAGAATTTGTATGAGTAACATTTGCAAACAAAAACCAAGGCAATATCTCATCGTGCCTAAGCGATATTGAAAAAAACGTAAAAATATATTTTACTCTTTTACACCCACTTAGGGGTCGAATTTCAAAAATTCCCTCCTTAGTGAGCGTTGGCGACACGAAGGGAATATATCCCTAGAATTTCAAAATTTTAGGCCCGGGGTTTGGGCTGGGCATCGATGAGTCAGTCAGTCAGTCAGTTAGTCAGGACTTTTCTTTTTATAAATACAGAATTGGAATATGGAATTTAATTGGTAAACTTTGCAAGGAAAATATAGAAATATGCGAAAACAACCCTGTACACTCCCTTAGGGATAGAATTTAGAAAAACCGTTAAAACAATTCCTACAGCTTTGAACCTTTTTACACCCTCTTAGGTGTGGGATTTCTGAAAATGCTGAAATTGATTTTTAAACATTTGTATGAGTAACATTTGCAAACAAAAACAAAGGCGATATCTCATCGTTCCTAAGAGATATTGAGAAATACGTAAAAACGTATTTAACCCTTTTACACGTTTTGATGGGCTGAATTTTAAAAATTCTAAAATTGGTTTTTAAACATTTGTATGAGTAACATTTGCAAGCAACATGGAATATGGAATTTGTATTGGTAACCTTTGCAAGGAAAATTAAGAAATATGCGAAAAACAAATCTGTAAACTCCCTTAGGGATAGTATTTAAAAAAACCGTTAAAACACTTTCTGCAGTTTCTAACCCTTTTACACCCCTTCAGGCGTGGAATTTCGGAAAATCCTGAAGTTAGTTTTTGAACATTTGTATGAGTAACATTTGCAAGCGAAAACAAAGGCGATATCTCATCGTGCCTAAGCGATATTGAGAAATACGTAAAAACATATTTTACCCTTTTACACATCCTTGGGGATAGAATTTTTAAAAATCCTGAAATTGGTTATTAAACATTTGTATGAGTAACATTTGCAAGCAAATGCCAAAGCGATATCTCATCGTGCTTAAGAGATATTGAGAAATACGTGAAAACATATTTAACGCTTTTACAGCCCCTTAGGGGCGGAACTTCTAAAAATCCTGAAATCTGTTTTTGAAGAGTTGAATGAGTAACATTTGCAAGCAGACCCCAAGGCGATATCTCATCGTGCTTAAGAGATATTGAGAAATACGTAAAAACATATTTAAACCTTTTACACCCCCTTAGGCGTGGAATTTCAAAAAATCCTGAAACGGGTTTTTAAACATTTGTATGAGTATTATTTGCAAGCAAATGCCAAAGCGATATCTCATCGTGCCTAAGAGAGATTCAAAAATACGTAAAAACATATTTAACCCTTTTACACCCCTTTAGGGGTGGAATTTATAAAAATCCTGAAATAGATTTTTAAACATTCGTATGAGTAACATTTGCAAGCGAAAACCAAGGCGATATTTTATCGTGCTTAAGAAATATTGAGAAATACGTAACAACGAATTTAATCCTTTTACGACCCCTTAGGGGTGGAATTTCTAAAATTCCCTTCTTAATAAGCGTCTACGACACGAAGGGAATATATCCTTGGAATTTCAAGTTTCTAGGCCCAGGGGTTTGGGCTGGGCGTTGATGAGTGAGTCAGTCAGGACATTTCTTTTTATACGTATAGAATCGGAATATAGAATTTGTATTGGTAACATTTGCAAGGAAAATTGAGAAATATGCGAAAAACAAACCTGTACACTCCCTTAGGGATAGCATTTAAAAAAACCGTTAAAACACTTTCTACAGTTTCTAGCCTTTTTACAACCTTTCAGGGGTGGAATTTCGGAAAATCCTGAAATTCGTTTTTGAAAATTTGTATGAGTAACATTTGCAAGAAGACCCCAAGGCGATATCTCATCGTGCCTAAGAGATATTGAGAAATACGTAAAAACATATTTAAACCTTTTACACCCCCTTAGGCGTGGAATTTCTAAAAATCGTGAAATTGGTTTTTAACCATTTGTATGAGTAACATTTGCAAGCAAAAGCAAAGGCGATATCTCATCGTGCCTAAGCGATATTGAGAAATACGTAAAAACGTATTTTACCCTTTTACACATCTTTGGGGGTGGAATTTTTAAAAATCCTGAAATTGGTTTTTAAACATTTGTATGAGTAACATTTGCAAACAAAAACCAAGGCGATATCTCATCGTGCCTAAGCGATATTGAGAAATATGCGAAAACAATCCTGTACACTCCCTTAGGGATGGAATTTTAAAAAACCGTTGAAACACTTTCTACAGCTTCTGACCCTTTTACACCCTCTTAGGTGTAGAATTTCTGAACATCTTGAAATTGGTTTTTAAACATTTGTATGAGTAACATTTGCAAACAAAAACAAAGGCGATATCTCATCGTGCCTAAGAGATATTGAGAAATACGTAAAAACGTATTTAACCCTTTTACACGTCTTGATAGGCTGAATTTTAAAAATTCTAAAATTGGTTTTTAAACATTTGTATGAGTAACATTTGCAAGCAAAATGGAATATGGAATTTGTATTGGTAACCTTTGCAAGAAAAATTGAGAAATATGCGAAAAACAAATCTGTAAACTCCCTTAGGGATAGTATTTAAAAAAACGTTAAAACACTTTCTGCAGTTTCTAACTTTTTTACACCCCTTCAGGGGTGGAATTTCGGAAAATCCTGAAGTTAGTTTTTGAACATTTGTATGAGTAACATTTGCAAGCGAAAACAAAGGCGATATCTCGTCGTGCCTAAGCGATATTGAGAAATACGTAAAACCATATTTTACCCTTTTACACATCCTTGGGGATGGAATTTTTAAAAATCCTGAAATTGGTTATTGAACATTTGTATGAGTAACATTTGCAAGCAAATGCCAAAGCGATATCTCATCGTGCTTAAGAGATATTGAGAAATACGTGAAAACATATTTAACGCTTTTACAGCCCCTTAGGGGCGGAACTTCTAAAAATCCTGAAATCGGTTTTTGAACATTTGAATGAGTAACATTTGCAAACAAAAACCAAGGCGATATCTCATCGTGCCTAAGCGATATTGAGAAATATGCGAAAACAATCCTGTACACTCCCTTAGGGATGGAATTTTAAAAAACCGTTGAAACACTTTCTACAGCTTCTGACCCTTTTACACCCTCTTAGGGGTGGAATTTCTGAAAATCCTGAAATTCGTTTTTAAACATTTGTATGAGTTACATTTGCAAACAAAAACCAAGGCGATATCTCATCGTGCCTAAGAGATATTGAGAAATACGTAAAAACATATTTAATCCTTTTACACATCCTTAGGGGTGGAATTTTAAAAATTCTAAAATTGGTTTTTAAACATTTGTATGAGTAACGTTTGCAAGCAAAATGGAATATGGAATTTGTATTAGTAACCTTTGCAAGGAAAAACATAAATATGCGAAAAACAACCCTGTACACTCCCTTAGGGATAGAATTAAAAAAAAAACCATTAAAACACTTTCTACAGTTTCTAACCCTTTTACACCCCTCCAGGGGTGGTATTTCGGAAAATCCTGAAATGAGTTTTTAGAAATTTGTATGAGTAACATTTTCAAGCAGACCCCAAAGCGATATCTCATCGTGCCTAAGAGATATTGAGAAATACCTAAAAACATATTTAAACCTTTTACACCCCCTTAAGCGTGGAATTTCTAAAAATCGTAAAATTGGTTTTTAAACATCTGTATGAGTAACATTTGCGAGCAAAAACAAAGGCGATATCTCATCGTGCCTAAGCGATATTGATAAATACGTCAAAACATATTTTACCCTTTTACACATCCTTGGGGGAGGAATTTTTGAAAATCCTGAAATTGGTTAATAAAAATTTGTATGAGTAACATTTGCAAACATAAACCAAGGCAATATCTCATCGTGCCTGAGCGATATTGAGAAATACGTAAAAACATATTTTACTCTTTTACACCCACTTAGGGGTCGAATTTCAAAAATTCCCTCCTTAGTGAGCGTCTACGACACGAAGGGAATATATCCCTAGAATTTCAAGATTTTAGGCCCGGGGTTTGGGCTGGGCATCGATGAGTCAGTCAGTCAGTCAGTCAGGACTTTTCTTTTTATAAATACAGAATTGGAATATGGAATTTAATTGGTAAACTTTGCAAGGAAAATTGAGAAATATACAAAAACAACCCTGTACACTCCCTCCGGGATAGAATTTAAAAAAACCGTTAAAACACTTCCTACAGCTTCGAAACCTTTTACACCCTCTTACATGTGGAATTTCTGAAAATCCTGAAATTGGTTTTAAAACATTTGTATGAGTAACAATTGCAAACAAAAACCAAGGCGATATCTCATCGTGTCTAAGCGATATTGAGAAATACGTAAAAATATATTTTACTCTTTTACACTAACTTAGGGGTCGAATTTCAAAAATTCCCTCCTTATTGAGCGTCTACGACACGAAGGGAATATATCCCTAGAATTTCAAGATTTTAGGCCCGGGGTTTGGGCTGGACATCAATGAGTCAGTCAGTCAGTCAGTCAGTCAGGACTTTTCTTTTTATAAATACAGAATTGGAATATGGAATTTAATTGGTAAACTTTGCAAGGAAAATTGAGAAATATGCGAAAAAATCCTGTACACTCCCTTAGGGATGGAATTTTAAAAAACCGTTGAAACACTTTCTACAGCTTCTGACCCTTTTACACCCTCTTAGGGGTGGAATTTCTGAAAATCCTGAAATTCGTTTTTAAACATTTGTATGAGTTACATTTGCAAACAAAAACCAAGGCGATATCTCATCGTGCCTAAGAGATATTGAGAAATACGTAAAAACATATTTAATCCTTTTACACATCCTTAGGGGTTGAATTTTAAAAATTCTAAAATTGGTTTTTAAACATTTGTATGAGTAACGTTTGCAAGCAAAATGGAATATGGAATTTGTATTAGTAACCTTTGCAAGGAAAAACATAAATATGCGAAAAACAACCCTGTACACTCCCTTAGGGATAGAATTAAAAAAAAAACCATTAAAACACTTTCTACAGTTTCTAACCCTTTTACACCCCTCCAGGGGTGGTATTTCGGAAAATCCTGAAATGAGTTTTTAGAAATTTGTATGAGTAACATTTTCAAGCAGACCCCAAAGCGATATCTCATCGTGCCTAAGAGATATTGAGAAATACGTAAAAACATATTTAAACCTTTTACACCCCCTTAAGCGTGGAATTTCTAAAAATCGTAAAATTGGTTTTTAAACATCTGTATGAGTAACATTTGCGAGCAAAAACAAAGGCGATATCTCATCGTGCCTAAGCGATATTGATAAATACGTAAAAACATATTTTACCCTTTTACACATCCTTGGGGGAGGAATTTTTGAAAATCCTGAAATTGGTTAATAAAAATTTGTATGAGTAACATTTGCAAACATAAACCAAGGCAATATCTCATCGTGCCTGAGCGATATTGAGAAATACGTAAAAACATATTTTACTCTTTTACACCCACTTAGGGGTCGAATTTCAAAAATTCCCTCCTTAGTGAGCGTCTACGACACGAAGGGAATATATCCCTAGAATTTCAAGATTTTAGGCCCGGGGTTTGGGCTGGGCATCGATGAGTCAGTCAGTCAGTCAGTCAGGACTTTTCTTTTTATAAATACAGAATTGGAATATGGAATTTAATTGGTAAACTTTGCAAGGAAAATTGAGAAATATACAAAAACAACCCTGTACACTCCCTTCGGGATAGAATTTAAAAAAAACGTTAAAACACTTCCTACAGCTTCGAAACCTTTGACACCCTCTTAGGTGTGGAATTTCTGAAAATCCTGAAATTGGTTTTAAAACATTTGTATGAGTAACAATTGCAAACAAAAACCAAGGCGATATCTCATCGTGTCTAAGCGATATTGAGAAATACGTAAAAATATATTTTACTCTTTTACACTAACTTAGGGGTCGAATTTCAAAAATTCCCTCCTTAGTGAGCGTCTACGACACGAAGGGAATATATCCCTAGAATTTCAAGATTTTAGGCCTGGGGTTTGGGCTGGGCATCAATGAGTCAGTCAGTCAGTCAGTCAGTCAGGACTTTTCTTTTTATAAATACAGAATTGGAATATGGAATTTAATTGGTAAACTTTGCAAGGAAAATTGAGAAATATGCGAAAAAAACCCTGTACACTCCCTTAGGGATGGAATTTTAAAAAACCGTTGAAACACTTCCTACAGCTTCTGACCCTTTTACACCCTCTTAGGGGTGGAATTTCTGAAAATCCTAAAATTGGTTTTAAAACATTTGTATGAGTAACATTTGCAAACAAAAACCAAGGCGATATCTCATCGTGCCTAAGCGATATTGAGAAATACGTAAAAACATATTTTACTCTTTGACACCTATTTAGGGGTCGAATTTCCAAAATTCCCTCCTTAGTGAGCGTCTACGACACGAAGGGAATATATTCCTAGAATTTCAAGATTTTAAGCCTGGGGTTTGGGCTGGGTATCGATGAGTCAGTCAGTCAGTCAGTCAGTCAGGACTTTTCTTTTTATAAATACAAAATTGGAATATGGAATTTAATTGGTAAACTTTGCAAGGAAAATTGAAAAATATGCGAAAACAACCCTCTACACTCCCTTAGGGATTCAATTTTAAAAAACCGTTGAAACACTTTCTACAGCTTCTGACCTTTTTACACCCTCTTAGGGGTGGAATTTCTAAAAATCCTGAAATTTGTTTTTGAACATTTGTATGAGTTACATTTGCAAACAAAAACCAAGGCGATATCTCATCGTGCCTAAGAGATATTGAGAAATACGTAAAAACATATTTAACCCTTTTACACATCCATAGGGGCTGAATTTTAAAAATTATAAAATTGGTTTTTAAACATTTGTATGAGTAACATTTGCAAGCAAAATGGAATATGGAATTTGTATTGGTAACCTTTGCAAGGAAAATTTAGAAATATGCGAAAAACAAATCTGTGAACTCCCTTAGGGATAGTATTTAAAAAAACCGTTAAAACACTTTCTGCAGTTTCTAACCCTTTTACAATCCTTCAGGGGTGGAATTTCGGAAAATCCTGAAGTTAGTTTTTGAACATTTGTATGAGTAACATTTGCAAGCAAAAACAAAGGCGATATCTCATCGTGCCTAAGCGATATTGAGAAATACGTAAAAACATATTTTACCCTTTTACACATCCTTGGGGATAGAATTTTTGAAAATCCTGAAATTGGTTATTAAACATTTGTATGAGTAACATTTGCAAGCAAATGGCAAAGCGATATCTCATCGTGCTTAGGACATATTGAGAAATACGTAAAAACATATTTAACGCTTTTACAGCCCCTTAGGGGCGGAACTTCTAAAAATCCTGAAATCGGTTTTTAAACAGTTGAATGAGTAACATTTGCAAACAAAAACCAAGGCGATATCTCATCGTGGCGAAGAGATAATGAGAAATGAGTAAAAACATATTTAACCCTTTTACACCTCCTTAGAGGTGGAATTTCAAAAAATCCTGAAACGGGTTTTCAAACATTTGTATGAGTATTATTTGCAAGCAAATGCCAAAGTGATATCTCATCGTGCCTAAGAGATATTGAAAAATACGTAAAAACATATTTAACCCTTTTACACCCCCTTAGCGGTATAATTTATAAAAATTCTGAAATAGATTTTTAAACATTCGTATGAGTAACATTTGCAAGCGAAAACCACGGCGATATTTTATCGTGCCTAAGAAATATTGAGAAATACGTAACAACAAATTTAATCCTTTTACGACCCCTTAGGGGTGGAATTTCTAAAATTCCCTTCTTAATAAGCGTCTACGACACGAAGGGAATATATCCTTGGAATTTCAAGTTTCTAGGCCCAGGGGTTTGGGCCGGGCGTTGATGAGTGAGTCAGTCAGGACATTTCTTTTTATACATATAGAATTGGAATATAGAATTTGTATTGGTAACATTTGCAAGGAAAATTGAGAAATATGCGGAAAAAAAACCTGTACACTCCCTTAGGGATAGCATTTAAAAAAACCGTTAAAACACTTTCTACAGTTTCTAGCCTTTTTACAACCTTTCAGGGGTGGAATTTCGGAAAATCCTGAAATTAGTTTTTAAAAATTTGTATGAGTAACATTTGCAAGCAGACTCCAAGGCGATATCTCATCGTGCCTAAGAGATATTGAGAAATACGTAAAAACATATCTAAACCTTTTACACATCTTTGGGGGTGGAATTTTTGAAAAACCTGAAATTGGTTTTTAAACATTTGTATGAGTAACATTTGCAAACAAAAACCAAGGCGATATCTCATCGTGCCTAAGCGATATTGAGAAATATGCGAAAACAATCCTGTACACTCCCTTAGGGATGGAATTTTAAAAGACCGTTGAAACACTTTCTACAGCTTCTGACCCTTTTACACCCTCTTAGGTGTGGAATTTCTGAAAATCTTGAAATTGGTTTTTAAACATTTGTATGAGTAACATTTGCAAACAAAAACAAAGGCGATATCTCATCGTGCCTAAGAGATATCGAGAAATACGTAAAAACGTATTTAACCCTTTTACACGTCTTGATGGGCTGAATTTTAAAAATTCTAAAATTGGTTTTTAAACATTTGTATGAGTAACATTTGCAAGCAAAATGGAATATGGAATTTGTATTGGTAACCTTTGCAAGGAAAATTGAGAAATATGCGAAAAACAAATCTGTAAACTACCTTAGGGATAGTATTTAAAAAAACCGTTAAAACACTTTCTGCAGTTTCTAACGCTTTTAAACCCCTTCAGGGGTGGAATTTCGGAAAATCCTGAAGTTAGTTTTTAAACATTTGTATGAGTAACATTTGCAAGCGAAAACAAAGGCGATATCTCATCGTGCCTAAGCGATGTTGAGAAATACGTAAAAACATATTTTACCCTTTTACACATCCTTGGGGATAGAATTTTTAAAAATCCTGAAATTGGTTATTAAACATTTGTATGAGTAACATTTGCAAGCAAATGCCAAAGCGATATCTCATCGTGCTTAAGAGATATTGAGAAATACGTGAAAACAAATTTAACGCTTTTACAGCCCCTTAGGGGCGGAACTTCTCAAAATCCTGAAATCGGTTTTTGAACATTTGAATGAGTAACATTTGCAAACAAAAACCAAGGCGATATCTCATCGTGGCGAAGAGATAATGAGAAATGAGTAAAAACATATTTAACCCTTTTACACCTCCTTAGAGGTGGAATTTCAAAAAATCCTGAAACGGGTTTTTAAACATTTGTATGAGTATTATTTACAAGCAAATGCCAAAGCGATATCTCATCGTGCCTAAGAGATATTGAAAAATACGTAAAAACATATTTAACCCTTTTACACCCCCTTAGGGGTGGAATTTATAAAAATCCTGAAATACATTTTTAAACATTCGTGTGAGTAACATTTGCAAGCGAAAACCAAGGCGATATTTTATCGTGCCTAAGAAATATTGAGAAATACGTAACAACGAATTTAATCCTTTTACGACCCCTTAGGGGTGGAATTTCTAAAATTCCCTTCTTAATAAGCGTCTACGACACGAAGGGAATATATCCTTGGAATTTCAAATTTCTAGGCCCAGGGGTTTGGGCTGGGCGTTGATGAGTGAGTCAGTCAGGACATTTCTTTTTATACATATAGAATAGGAATTCTCGTGTCACAGTTTTCGTTGCCATACTCCTCCGAAACGGCTTGACCGATTTTGATGAAATTTTTTGTGCTTATCCGGTATCTATGAGAATCGGCCAACATCTATTTTTCATCCCCCTAAATGTTAGGGGTAGTCCACCCCTAAATTTATTTATTTATTTTTTAGACAAAATTTTTAATTTCTATTTTTTTATGATACAACATACAAAAATACATACAATCCTTAATTTTCACCCTTCTACGATCAACTTTTATTTTTTAATAGCCATTTTAGTAATTTAATCATTTTTCCTCTCCGGTCGAAAACTGATCAATCGTCATTTAATTAGTTATCCCCGCCAGATGTCTACAGGTGTCACTTCTGACCCAGTAAACAGCACGGAGTAGGGATGAGAACGAAGCCGGTCTCCTTTCTTTCTCACTCCCTACACAGTTGTCGGCCATCATTATTGTTTATGCATCAAGTGTAGTAGTAACGTTTACAATTATTATTTTGCTATCTCAGCGTAACTCTCATATTAACTTTTAATCATTCCTATTTTATCAATAATAATTAAATTATCAATTTTGAGTGTATTTTGCACGATTAGTTAATCAAGTGATTTTATAACCTCAAAAGTACTCAACACGTGACACGAGCTTCCAATAACAACGGATTTTGTGTTGTAAGTATACTTTTTTTTATTAATATCGAAAATGTTGTTGATCTTATAAAAATGTAATTTTAATTTAATTTTATTAAAAAAATGCAATTGAACAATTAAGATTTTCATAGTTTCCAAAAAATCAATCATTATGAATCTTTATTTTGAAATGTCAATGGAAATATTGGTTGTATGAAAAAATTATAAGAGACAATGTTTTCATAAAATTTAATTTTTTACTTTTGTTTGAAAATTTTTTCCATAAAACTTATATTTTTGTTATAATTTCATAAATTAAAACTAATCATTTCAAAACTGCGGCAAAAATCCTGGCCCTAATTATACTTTTAACATTTTTCATCATTAAATAATTTCATTAATTCTATTTATGTATGTTTTGTACAGTGAGCAATGCCAAGAAAACGCAAAGGGGCTGATTTGAGCCGCAGTACAAGTAAAGCTCGAAACTTGCGAAATAGCAGATCCGAAAGAACAGAAGAACAAATCCAGCAACAAAGTACTGATGCACGTGTCAGAATGGCGCAATTGCATCAAGAAGAGCCAGAAGATACACGAGCTGAACGCAATGAAGTCAGAAGATTAGAACAACGACAATCACGCCGTTTCACAGTCAATAGACGAAGAACAAATGACCAACAACGACAACAGGTACATCGAGCATTTATATCTGATTCATTCCTGCGTCTAGCATTCCAGTATGAGCCCGATATTGAATATTATGCTCATTCAAAAGTGGTAATTGGTGCTATGGACAAGGAATGTCCGCATTGTCATGCTCTGAAATTCAAAAATGAGCCAGCTGGGATGTGTTGCGCGTCAGGAAAAGTGCAACTACCTGAAATTGAAACACCACCTGAACCATTGAACGGCTTACTTATCGGCACGGATCCAGATTCTAACGTGTTCCTGAAGTCAATTCGAAGATTCAATTCATGCTTTCAAATGACATCGTTCGGAGCAACAGAAATAGTTCGAAATACTAATGCAAATGGTCAACAATTCAATTCTACATTCAAAATCAGAGGCCAAGTTTATCATAAAATGGGCTCACTGCTGCCAATGCCAAACGAACCACATAAATTCTTACAAATCTACTTTATGGGCGGCGAGGATTCCGGAAGCGCACTTGCCAATCGCGTGAATGCACGTTGTGATTATAATAACCTTGATTCACTTTATGCCAGGCGCATCGTCAGCGAGCTAGATGCTCTTTTGAACGAGCACAACGAGTTGTTGAAAATATTCAAATCACATATGCACCAATTACAAAGCGATAATCACGCTATCGTCATTAATCCTGATAAAACACCAGCTGGAGAGCATATTCGTAGATTCAATGCACCCGTTGTTGATGATGTTGCTGGAATCATGGTTGGCGATTGTACAGCTGCACGAGAAATTGTGATTCGTAGAAGAAATAATAATCTTCAGTTCATTGCTGACACACATCGTTCATATGACGCTCTCCAATATCCGCTAATATTCTGGAAGGGACAAGACGGATATTGCATAAACATAAAACAACGAGATCCCGTATCAGGTACTTCATTGATTATTAATTTGATCATTAATCATTTAACAAAACAATTAAATTATTGAACGTAATAAATTTAAATTAATTTTTATGAACAAATATTACAGGAGCTGAAATAAACAAGAACGTTAGCTCAAAGGATTATTATGCGTACCGATTAATGATTAGACGTGGCCTGGACAACGTCATTTTACGATGTCGTGAGCTTTGTCAACAATTCATGGTCGACATGTACGCGAAGATTGAGAGCGAACGACTACGATACTTACGATATAATCAACAAAAGCTGCGCGCGGAAGAGTACATTCATTTGCGAGACGCTATCAACAACAACGCCGACGTCGCCGAAATTGGTAACCATGTCATTTTACCATCATCGTACGTAGGCAGTCCACGTCATATGCAAGAATATATACAGGATGCTCTGACTTTCGTGCGCGAATATGGACGACCATGTTTATTTATCACGTTCACATGTAATCCAAAATGGCCAGAGATTACATCTTTCCTACTGTCTGGCCAAAATGCAATACATCGCCATGACATTACAGCACGTGTGTTCAGACAAAAGTTGAAGTCTTTAATAAGTTTCATTACTAAATCACATGTATTTGGTCCCACACGTTGCTGGATGTATTCGGTTGAGTGGCAAAAGCGAGGATTACCTCATGCACACATTTTGGTTTGGTTCATCGACAAAATCCGTCCTGAAGAAATCGATAGTATCATTTCTGCGGAAATTCCAGATCCATCCACTGACCAACTGCTGTTTGATATTGTTACAACAAACATGATTCATGGTCCATGTGGTACTCTTAATAGTTCATCGCCTTGCATGGCTGATGGAAAATGTACTAAAAATTTCCCTAAAGATTTTACCAATGATACGGTCACAAATGTCGACGGATACCCAATATATCGTCGAAGAAATCCTGAAAATGGCGGACAATCATTTATTAAAAATATCATCAACACAGACATTGATATTGACAATCGTTGGGTGGTGCCATATTCGCCTCTGCTGAGCAACACATATAATGCTCATATTAATGTTGAGTTCTGCAGTTCTGTGAAGAGCATCAAATACATTTGCAAGTATGTCCATAAAGGCAGTGATATGGCTGTGTTTAGAGTGGAAAATACTAATGTGAATGCTCCTCCAGTGAATAAAAACGATGAAATAACGCTCTACCAAATTGGTCGGTACATCAGCTCCAATGAAGCTGCTTGGCGTATCTTTGGTTTTCCAATTCATGAATGGGATCCAGCAGTTGTTCAGTTAGCCATCCATCTTGAAAACGGTCAGCGTGTATTTTTCACGAACGAGACAGCGATTGATCGTGCAATAAATCCACCTAAAACTACACTCACTGCATTTTTTGAATTGTGTAATCGTGCGGATGATTTTGGTGCCTTCGCACGAACATTACTCTATTCACAAGTACCACGCTATTTCACATGGACTCAAACAAAAACATGGATGCCCCGCAAGCAAGGCTCACCAGTTGCTGCATGTCTCAATTTATTTAAATCAAACGCCTTGGGGCGATTATTTACAGTCAATCCAAGACACACGGAGTGCTTTTATCTTCGACTGTTGTTGGTTAATGTTACTGGCCCATTATCATTTCAAGATATACGTAAAGTGAATGGGCAACAATATCCAACGTATAAAGATGCATGCCTTGCACTCGGCTTGCTGGAAGACGACAACCAGTGGGAATGCATGCTTGCTGAAGCTGCATTGAACTGTACAGCAATACAAATTCGTCTACTATTCGCTATAGTGTTGACTACATGTTTCCCAGCCCGAGCACAGATATTATGGGAAAATCACAAAGATTCAATGACTGATGATATATTGCATCAACATCGTATACGGTGCCACGATCTAACCATAACATTCAGCGACGAAATGTACAATGAAGCATTGATTGCTAGTGAGGATCTTTGCATTGTCATTGCCAACTTACCACTTAGTAATTTCGGTATGAATTCGCCAAATCGAACTGCATCTGATTTAATGAATACTGAAATGAATCGTGAACTGCAGTACAGTACTGTAGAAATGGCAGCGATTGTTGCCCGCAATGTCCCACTAATGAATGAGGAACAAAGAACCATTTATGATCGCATTATGCTCGCAGTTTCAGCTGGACAAGGTGGGTTCTTCTTTTTGGATGTACCGGGTGGAACTGGCAAAACATTCGTTATTTCGCTAATTCTTGCTGAAATACGATCAAATAATGGCATCGCATTGGCCGTTGCATCATCGGGCATTGCAGCAACTTTATTGGATGGAGGTAGAACAGCTCATTCAGTATTTAAGCTGCCACTAAATATTCAGAATAACCCTGACGCAGTATGCAACATTAAGAAACAATCGTCCATGGCCACTGTGCTGAAACGGTGTAAAATTATTATTTGGGATGAATGTACTATGGCACACAAACATTCACTTGAGGCGTTGAACAGGACATTGAAAGATATTAAAAACAGTGACAAACTATTTGGCGGAACTCTGTTGGTCCTTTCAGGTGATTTCAGACAAACACTTCCAGTCATTCCACGTTCAACATACGCTGATGAGATCAACGCTTACTTAAAATCATCTCCATTGTGGCGTAATGTTGAAAAATTACAGCTAAAAATAAATATGCGCGTTCAAATGCTTCAAGATCCATCCGCTGAAACATTTTCAAAACAACTCTTAGATATCGGTGATGGAAAAGTTGCTATAGATGAAACTGGATACGTAAAATTACCGACCAATTTCTGCACAATCGCTGATTCGCAAGATACTCTCATTGAACAAATATTTCCCGATGTACACACACAGTACATAAATCATGAGTGGCTTGCAGAAAGAGCGATTTTAGCGGCAAAAAATGTAGACGTTGACAATTTAAATCTGAAGATACAAATGTTGTTGCCAGGGAACTTGGTATCATATAAATCTATTGATACAGTTTGCGACGACAGCGAAGCAGTAAATTTTCCCACAGAGTTTTTGAACTCACTGGATTTGCCAGGCATGCCACCGCATAATTTACAATTAAAGGTTGGATCTCCAATTATCTTGCTTCGTAATTTGAACCCGCCCCGGCTGTGCAACGGTACGCGATTAGTCATTCAAAAATTAATGAAAAACGTGATCGAAGCCAGGATTTTAAATGGCAAGTTCAGAGGTGAAAATATACTCATACCACGGATTCCTATTATACCTACAGATGTGCCAATTCAATTCAAACGTATTCAGTTTCCGATTAGATTGGCATTTGCAATGACTATCAACAAATCCCAAGGTCAAACGATGTCTGTTTGTGGATTAGATTTGAGAACACCATGTTTTTCAGACGGACAATTATACGTGGCATGCTCTCGAGTGGGTAAACCATCCAGTTTGTTTGTGTTAGCTAAAGATGGACTAACAAAAAATATTGTTCACCCTATAGCATTAAGAGATTGATATTGTTTAATAGTGTTACTGTCGTAATTGTTTAATTAATGATATATAATTTTAAGGAATAAATTATAATAACTTAAAAATAATGTTTGCCTTTTGTTATTTTTATATTCCCTCATCGTTCAAAGCGCTCCATGCTTATTTCACGCATATACCACATTCTTACATACATACAATATACACATTCTAACATACATACATACTTACAATAAGTAAGCTATTTTTTGTCTACACTAGAAATTACTAGGAAATTATTTATATGGCAAAACAACGTTTGCCGGGCAGCTAGTATACATATAGAATTGGAATATAGAATTTGTATTGGTAACATTTGCAAGGAAAATTGAGAAATATGCGAAAAACAAACCTGTACACTCCCTTAGGGATAGCATTTAAAAAACCGTTAAAACACTTTCTACAGTTTCTAGCCTTTTTACAACCTTTCAGGGGTGGAATTTCGGAAAATCCTGAAATTAGTTTTTAAAAATTTGTATGAGTAACATTTGCAAGCAGACCCCAAGGCGATATCTCATCGTGCCTAAGAGATATTGAGAAATACGTAAAAAAATATCTAAACCTTTTACACCCCCTTAGGCGTGGAATTTCTAAAAATCGTGAAAATGGTTTTTAAACATTTGTATGAGTAACATTTGCAAGCAAAAGCAAAGGCGATATCTCATCGTTCCTAAGCGATATTGAGAAATACGTAAAAACATATTTTACCCTTTTACACATCTTTGGGGGTGGAATTTTTGAAAATCCTGAAATTGGTTATTAAACATTTGTATGAGTAACATTTGCAAGCAAATGCCAAAGCGATATCTCATCGTGCTTAAGAGATATTGAGAAATACGTAAAAACATATTTAACGCTTTTACAGCCCCTTAGGGGCGGAACTTCTAAGAATCCTGAAATCGGTTTTTGAACATTTGAATGAGTAAAATTTGCAAACGAAAACCAAGGCGATATCTCATCGTAACGAAGAGATAATGAGAAATGAGTAAAAACATATTAAACCCTTTTACACCTCCTTAGAGGTGGAATTTCAAAAAATCCTGAAACGGGTTTTTAAACATTTGTATGAGTATTATTTGCAAGCAAATGCCAAAGCGATATCTCATCGTGCCTAAGAGATATTAAAAAATACGTAAAAACATATTTAACCCTTTTACACCCCCTTAGGGGTGGAATTTATAAGAATCCTGAAATCGATTTTTAAACATTCGTATGAGTAACATTTGCAAGCGAAAACCAAGGCGAAATTTTATCGTGCCCAAGAAATATTGAGAAATACGTAACAACGAATTTAACTCTTTTACGCCCCCTTGGGGGTGGAATTTCTAAAATTCCCTTCTTAATGAGCGTCTACGACACGAAGGGAATATATCCTTGGAATTTCAAGTTTCTAGGCCCAGGGGTTTGGGCGGGGCGTTGATGAGTGAGTCAGTCCGGACCTTTCTTTTTATATACAGGGTGATTCAAAAAAAGTGACCGACCCGCAGTATGCCGATAGCTGAGGTCATTTTAAGCACAATTACTTAGCGGTTTTCCCAAAATCTCAAAAGTTTATTAATGAGATGAAATTAAAGTCAAATAATAAATGACCAATCAGGAGCACATACGCTTCCCGCGCCGGAAGTCGGCAAATGTTCGATGGAAACCGAGACCTCGGTCTGCGGCAACGTCGGACGGGATAGTATAGTAGAATGACGCATGTCATTTGTTCATTCGCATGGGTTTTTTTATGCGCGATCGAAGAAAATAATTGAAAGGCGATATGCTCGTGATGTGTTCCAAAGTGAAAAAATGGGAATAAAATGTTAATAATACTTTAACCAGATGTAATTATTTATTATGTCTTAACCTTTAAACGTTCCAAATAGTGTTTGTAATTGTGTTTTGTTCTCTTTAAATAAATAATTGTACATTGAAATGTGTGGCACTCTATAACTGTTATCTCTATGATAATAATTAAAATGCAATGAATCTCCTAGGCCATGGTTCATTTAATATAGTATTTAATTATGATAAAAATTATGATGTGTTCATGACACAAATTATAGCGTATAAAAAGTCACAACTAGCGAATGCCTTTCGCCACTAGAAATGAGATATGTAGTAGGTATGCGTGACAAATGTCATATTTCGCACCTGACAATACAACTTGAAGCTTCAAATTATTAACGACAGCTTCATTAATATGAGGAGATGTTTTTACCTTTATAAGAAAAGTTAAGTAACACTTGATACATCGATGCATGGCAGAAGAGACTGCGATGCTACCAAAGGTGCCAAATCTGTCTGAAGCAGCTGCATTAGGACCAGAAGACGCTTCCATCAACATCTATAAGACTTTTCTATTATACTTTTCTTATAGCTACGCACGACAAAATCAATCGCCCTGCCCTGCCGATGCTGCTTGAGTCTCCAAATTGTTGGTGGTTAGTAAGTATAAGGTGATAGCGAGATGATAGTGAGTTGCGAGGAAAGTGAATTCAAGGTGAGTGGACGGCGAGAGTGAGGTGAGATCAAGGTGAGAGGAGCTTGTGATCAAGGAGAGAGCAAGTTAAAACGAAGGGCAATTTTCGGTGTCCCTGTAAATGTAGTAAAAAAAAAATCGGTCCAGTTACAAGATGTTATGCCGGTAACACGTAAATACTCGTAGCATATTACGGTTGACGGTATAATATTTTTAAGGGTTATTATTTGGAATCGTTCGCTTATAAGGAGTTGAATCTCGCGTGACTGAGATAAAAACCGATAATAGATGTTGATGGAAGCATCTTCTGGTCCTAATGCAGCTGCTTCAGACAGATTTGGCACCTTTGGTAGCATCGCAGTCTCTTCTGCCATGCATCGATGTATCAAGTGTTACTTAACTTTTCTTATAAAGGTAAAAACATCTCCTCATATTAATGAAGCTGTCGTTAATAATTTGAAGCTTCAAGTTGTATTGTCAGGTGTGAAATATGACATTTGTCACGCATACCTACTACATATCTCATTTCTAGTGGCGAAAGGCATTCGCTAGTTGTGACTTTTTATACGCTATAATTTGTGTCATGAACACATCATAATTTTTATCATAATTAAATACTATATTAAATGAACCATGGCCTAGGAGATTCATTGCATTTTAATTATTATCATAGAGATAACAGTTATAGAGTGCCACACATTTCAATGTACAATTATTTATTTAAAGAGAACAAAACACAATTACAAACACTATTTGGAACGTTTAAAGGTTAAGACATAATAAATAATTACATCTGGTTAAAGTATTATTAACATTTTATTCCCATTTTTTCACTTTGGAACACATCACGAGCATATCGCCTTTCAATTGTTTTCTTCGATCGCGCATAAAAAAACCCATGCGAATGAACAAATGACATGCGTCATTCTACTATACTATCCCGTCCGACGTTGCCGCAGACCGAGGTCTCGGTTTCCATCGAACATTTGCCGACTTCCGGCGCGGGAAGCGTATGTGCTCCTGATTGGTCATTTATTATTTGACTTTAATTTCATCTCATTAATAAACTTTTGAGATTTTGGGAAAACCGCTAAGTAATTGTGCTTAAAATGACCTCAGCTATCGGCATACTGCGGGTCGGTCACTTTTTTTGAATCACCCTGTATATAGAATTGGAATATAGAATTTGTATTGGTAACCTTTGCAAGGAAAATTGATAACTATGCGAAAACCAAACCTGTACACTCCCTTAGGGATAGCATTTAAAAAAACCGTTAAAACACTTTCTACAGTTTCTAACACTTTTACAACCCTTCAGGGGTGGAATTTCGGAAAATCCTGAAATTAGTTTTTAAAAATTTGTATGAGTAACATTTGCAAGCAAAAACAAAGGCGATATCTCATCGTGCCTAAGCGATATTGAGAAATACGTAAAAACATATTTTACCCTTTTACACTTCCTTGGGGGTGGATATTTTAAAAATCCTGAAATTGGTTATTAAACATTTGTATGAGTAACATTTCCAAACAAAAACCAAGGCAATATCTCATCGTGCCTAAGCGATATTGAGAAATACGTAAAAACATATTTTACTCTTTGACACCCACTTAGGGGTCGAATTTCCAAAATTCCCTCCTTAGTGAGCGTCTACGACACGAAGGGAATATATTCCTAGAATTTCAAGATTTTAAGCCTGGGGTTTGGGCTGGGCATCGATGAGTCAGTCAGTCAGTCAGTCAGTCAGGACTTTTCTTTTTATAAATACAGAATTGGAATATGGAATTTAATTGGTAAACTTTGCAAGGAAAATTGAGAAATATGCGAAAACAACCCTTTACACTCCCTTAGGGATGGAATTAAAAAAAACCGTTAAAACACTTTCTACAGCTTCTGACCCTTTTACACCCTCTTAGGGGTGGAATTTCTAAAAATCCTGAAATAGGTTTTTAAACATTTGTATGAGTAAGATTTGCAAACAAAAACAAAGGCGATATCTCATCGTGCCTAAGAGATATTGAGAAATACGTGAAAACATATTTAAAGCTTTTACACCCCCGTAGGCGTGGAATTTCTAAAAATCGTGAAATTGGTTTTTAAACATTTGTAAGAGTAACATTTGCAAGCAAAAACAAAGGCGATATCTCATCGTGCCTAAGCGATATTGAGAAATACGTAAAAACATATTATATTTTTTTACACATCCTTAAGGGTTGAATTTTAAAAATTCTAAAATTGGTTTTTAAACATTTGTATGAGTAACATTTGCAAGCAAAATGGAATATGGAATTTGTATTGGTAACCTTTGCAAGGAAAAATGTTAAATATGCGAAAAACAACCCTGTACACTCCCTTAGGGATAGAATTTAAAAAAAAACGTTAAAACACTTTCTACAGTTTCTAAACCTTTTACAACCCTTCAGGGGTGAAATTTCCGAAAATCCTGAAATTAGTTTTTAAAAATTTGTATGAGTAACATTTGCAAGCAGACCCCAAGGCGATATCTCATCGTGCCTAAGAGATATTGAGAAATACGTAAAAACATATTTTAATCTTTTACACCCTCTTAGGTGTGGAATTTCTGAAAATCCTGAAATTGGTTTTAAAACATTTGTATGAGTAACATTTGCAAACAAAAACGAAGGCGATATCTCATCGTGCCTAAGAGATATTGAAAAATACGTAAAAACATATTTAACCCTTTTACACGTCCTTATGGGCTGAATTTTAAAAATTCTGAAATTGGTTTTTAAACATTTGTATGAGTAACATTCGCAAGCAAAATGGAATATGGAATTTGTATTAGTAACCTTTGCAAGGAAAATTGAGAAATATGCGAAAAACAAACCTGTAAACTCCCTTAGAGATAGTATTTGAAAAAACCGTTAAAACACTTTCTGCAGTTTCTAACTCTTTTACACCCCTTCAGGGGTGGAATTTCGGAAAATCCTGAAGTTTGTTTTTAAACATTTGTATGAGTAACATTTGCAAGCGAAAACAAAGGCGATATCTCATCGTGCCTGAGCGATATTGAGAAATACGTAAAAACATATTTTACCCTTTTACACATCCTTGGGGGTGGAATTTTTAAAAATCCTGAAATTGGTTATTCAACATTTGTATGAGTAACATTTGCAAGCAAATGCCAAAGCGATATCTCATCGTGCTTAAGAGATATTGAGAAATACGTAAAAACATATTTAACGCTTTTACAGCCCCTTAGGGGCGGAACTTCTAAAATTCCTGAAATCGGTTTTTGAACATTTGAATGAGTAACATTTGCAAACAAAAACCAAGGCGATATCTCATCGTGGCGAAGAGATAATGAGAAATGAGTAAAAACATATTTAACACTTTTACACCTCCTTAGAGGTGGAATTTCAAAAAATCCTGAAACGGGTTTTTAAACATTTGTATGAGTATTATTTGCAAGCAAATGCCAAAGCGATATCTCGTCGTGCCTAAGAGATATTGAAAAATACGTAAAAACATATTTAACCCTTTTACGCCCCCTTAGGGGTGGCATTTCTAAAAATCTTGGAATGCGTTTTCAAACATTTGGATGAGTAACATTTGCAAGCAAATGCCGGAGCGATATCTCATCGTGCTTAAGAGATATTGAGAAATACGTAAAAACATATTTAACTCTTTTACACCCCCTTAAGGGTAGAATTTCTTAAAATCCTGAAATTGGTTTTTAAACATTTGTATGAGTAACATTTGCAATTGAGTGATACGTAAAAACATATTTAACCTTTTTACACCCCCTTAGGGGTGGAATATCTAAAATTCCCTTCTTAGTGAGCGTCTACGACACGAAGGGAATACATCCCTGGAATTTCAAGTTTCTATGCACAGGGGTTTGGGCTGGGCGTAGAGGAGTGAGTCAGCCAGGACTTTTCTTTTTGTATATATAGATATGGAATATGGAATTTGTATTGGTAACCTTTGCAAGGAAAATTGAGAATATGCGAAAGACAAACCCGCATACTCCCTTAGGGATAGCATTTAAAGAAACCATTAAAACACTTTGTACACTTTCTAACCCTTTTAAACCCCTTCGGGGGTGGAATTTCTGAAAATCCTGGAACTAGTTTTTAAGAATTTGCATGAGTAAGGTTTGCAAGTAGAACCCAAGGCGATATCTCATCATGCCTAAGAAATATTAAGAAATACGTAAAAACATATTTAACGCTTTTACAGCCCCTCAGGGGCGGAACTTCTAAAAATCTTGAAATTGGTTTTTGAACATTTGAATGAGTAACATTTGCAAAAAAAACCAAGACGATATCTCATCGTGGCGAAGAGATAATGAGAAATGAGTAAAAACATATTTAACCCTTTTACACCTCCATAGAAGTGGAATTTCAAAAAATTTTGAAACGGGTTTTTAAACATTTGTATGAGTATTATTTGCAAGCAAATGCCAAAGCGATATCTCATCGTGCCTAAGAGATATTAAAAAATACGTAAAAACATATTTAACCCTTTCTAACCCCCTTAGGGGTGGAGTTTATAAAAATCCTGAAATTGATTTTTAAACATTCGTATAAGTAACATTTGCAAGCGAAAACCAAGGCGATATTTCATCGTGCCTAAGAAATACTAAGAAATACGTAACAACGAATTAAACCCTTTTACGCCCCCTTAAAGGTGGAATTTCTAAAATTCCCTTCTTAATGAGCGTTTACGACACGAAGGAAATATATCCTTGGAATTTCAAGTTTCTAGGCCCAGGGGTTTGGGCCGGGCGTTGATGAGTGAGTCAGTCAGGACATTTCTTTTTATACATATAGAATTGGAATATAGAATCTGTATTGGTAACATTTGCAAAGAAAATTGATAAATATGCGAAAAACAAACCTATACACTCCCTTAGGGATAGTAAAAAAACCGTTGAAACTTTTTCTACAGTTTCTAACCTTTTTACAACCCTTCAGGGGTGGAATTTCGGAAAATCCTGAAATTTTTTTTTTAAAATTTGTATGAGTAACATTTGCAAGCAGACCCCAAGGCGATATCTCATCGTGCCTAAGAGATATTGAGAAATACTGTATGTTAATGAGTATGAGTACATTATATCCGGCTCGAAGGACCAAAAAATGTATGATGGTTGAATATGAGTATATTCTAAATATTTGATAATGTTCCAACAAAAGTGTTAAAAACCTTTAAGATATACACTAACTGATGCGGCAAGGCACTATGAGATGAATTAACAAGTGCGTAGAGTAAGTGCCTATTGGGACTGAGTACAACATAATAAATAACAATGAATATAGTGCTCTGCACAGTGAACCTGTATCACTTGAGTATTACTACGCTGTTGGTGGATAGCGGGTTGATGCATTCGCACGTAGCATGTCGAGTGACAGATGCGAATATTAAGGTTAAGGATCCTGGTGACAAGTATAACTAATTAAATGAACTCAGTAATTTAACAATAATAAATTCAACGTTTATTGAACGTATGTAACATTGGCTGCATGAAAAAATACCTGTTGATTGTGTTTAATATATTACTGTGATTGGTCTGGCCTGCGTGTTGATGTACTGTTGGTGATTGGGTCTCAAGCCTCTGAGTTGCCTTGGTGATTCCGTGTGGTTGATCCTGGTGATAAGGTCTGATTGTAGAGCTCGAATAGTGCCACACGGCAGTCTATGAGAGTCCGGACGCCGATGATCGGTGCTGAGCAGAATGGCGTCTGTGCAGCCAACGCGCGAACCACGCCGTTGACGTTTATGTGATTGGTTCTGTGGTTCTGATGATCTGCTGTGAGTTTCACTAACACTGAGTTTAAACACGGGTGATTTGACCAAGAATGTATTACACTACAGAAATGAATCCGCACTAGAGTGATTAGAACAAGAGAATATCTCCGTGAGCTTTACGCGGGAACGTGTACAGCGAGCGACTCGAGTGAGAACAATGGCCACATCCGTCGACCACGCGGCAGAGTATCAAGAAGACGGACGTGCGTCACGGCTTGCTTGTGATTTGCTGTCAGCGATGGAAGGCGAGACTTATGAGTGGTCTTGCCGATGGGGCCACGCTAACAGCGTTGGCCGCTTGAGTGAGCTTCGATCGAGGATGTGAGCAGATGGACAATATGCATGAGTGCGCGGTCGATAAATCGATATAGCATACCTGCGAGCTATACCATATGACGCGAGGCGTCAGATGATTGTGACTGTAGCGTATGCATGAGTTGAGTGTGTCTGGTAAGCGTGAAAACTGAACATTCCGCCCGCCATCAGCAACGGTGTTGATGATTAAATGTGATCTGTTCTTCATTCAGTTTGAGCTGGTAAGATGGCGAGCTTGGTGATTGGTCGACCGAGTGTTGTTGTTGCAGTTTTAAGTGACACTACCCTGGTCAGTCCATCCTTTCCTGGATGGAGTTGAGTGACTCTGGCGAGAGGCCATTTTGATGGTGGAGACCTCTCATCAGTGATCAGTACTAATGAACCGACCTTGATGGTGTTCGATGGATGATGCCATTTCGATGTAGACAGTTGGCGCTGGAGATATTGAGTTGACCATTTGGACCAAAAATATTGAAGCCTTTGTTGTATTAGTTGCCATCGTGATAGTCTAGTAACGTTCAGATCTGTGAGTGATGGCTCTGGTATGGCTGTGAGCGGCTCTCCTATGAGAAAGTGAGCTGGTGTGAGTGCTGAAGTATCTTCAGGGTCTTCTGTGAGTGGTTGCAATGGTCGTGAGTTGAGCGTTGCTTCGATCTGGATGAGCAACGTAGTTAATTCCTCGAACGTGAGTGCGATGTCTCCTACTGTTCGGTTCAGGTGATATTTTACTGATTTGACTGCTGCTTCCCATTTTCCTCCCATATGTGGAGCTGCTGGTGGGTTGAACTTCCATGTAGTTCCATCACTGGTGAGTGAGCAATGCAGTGAGAGTGATTCTGTTGTACCTTGAGTGAAGAGTTTGGTGAGTATGGCATCTGCTCCTATGAAGTTTGTGCCGCAATCACTATAGAGAGTGTTGCAGATGCCTCTGCGTCCAGTGAACCGTCTGAATGCAGCGATGAATGAGTCAGTTGAGTAGTCACTCACGGCCTCCAGATGCAAGGCCGAGGTGACGAAGCACACGAAAATGCACAGCCATCCTTTATGTTGTTTGGCGCCTCTACCTTTCCAGGTTTTGATGGTCAGTGGACCAGCGTAGTCCACACCTGAATAGAAGAATGGTCGTGCTGGGGTGACTCTCTTGGTTGGTAATTGACCCATGAGTTGTTGTGCTCTGACGCCACGTTGTCGAGCACATTTCATGCAGCTGAGTATATGCGACCGTACAGGAGCTCTACCACCAATAATCCAGTACGATTGCCTTGTGTAGTTCAGGGTGAGTTGAGTGCCTCCATGCATGGTTTTGTGATGTGCATCTGCTATGATGAGTGTAGTGAAGTGAGAATGTCGTGGGAGTATTGCTGGGTGAATTGCCTCAAGTTCCAGTTGTGAGTTGGTCAATCTTCCTCCAACCCGAATGATGCCTTGAGTATCGATATAGGCAGTCAGGCGATTGAAGGGATGAGCTGTTGGTAGTTGAGCTATGGTGATCAATTTGAGCTCTGTTGAGAAATATGCTGCTTGAGTTGCTTTGATCCAAAATACTCTTGCTCTCTCAATATCTTGTGGCGAGAGAGGGTTAAAGAGCGTTGAGTTTGGCAATTTCTTGATGAGTTGACTTACTCGAAAGCATATTGCGGTTACTCTGAGTAGTCTAGTGAGAGAAGAGTGTCTGTATATCATCTCCCAATGATATACGGCTTGATTTGTTGCCACTGTGAATGCGAGCCCCGGTCGCTCTTCCTGATGAGTCTGTGAGTCTTGTTGATAGTGTTGAGTTGGCCATGAACATTGATCGCCTGTGAGCCACTGTGGTCCTGTCCACCACAGGAGGTGCTTCTGGAGCTGGGAGATGCTGATGCCCCTTGAAGCACAATCGGCTGGGTTGTCTTTGCCAGGAACAAATCTCCATACGCTGTTTGGAGTTAGTTCTTGAATTGCTGACACTCTGTTCCTGACAAAGTCCTTCCACCGTGATGGGTGTGAGTTAATCCAGGTGAGCGTTACTGAGGAATCAGTCCACAGGAACGTTTGAGTGTTGGCGAGTTCCAAGGTTGTTTGCAAGTACTTCATGAGCTTTGCTAAGATCAGTGCTGCTGTGAGCTCGAGTCGAGGGATGGAGAGTCGCTTGAGTGGTGTTACTTTTGATTTCGCGCAGATGAGTGTAACCTTGGTTTCTTCTCCTGGAGCTGTTGTTTTGATATAGATAGCAGCCGCCATTGCTATTTGAGATGCGTCGGAGAATCCGTGCAACTCCACAAGTGTTGAGCTTGTGAGTTGAATCCATCGTGGAATTGAGATTTCATCGACTTGAGTGAGCTCTTGTCTGAGCAACGTCCACTTGGTGTGTATCTGATCTGAAACTTGATCGTCCCAGCTGAGTTTCTCCAGCCATAATTCTTGTAATAATGATTTGGCCTTGATGATGAATGGTGAGAGAAACCCGAGTGGATCGTAGAGTTGTGCTGTTTCAGACAAGATGATTCTCTTGGTGAGCTTGGAACTTGAGCATGGAGGCTTTGCGTGGAACTTGAATACGTCTTCACGAGGTATCCATGACAGGCCGAGTAACTTGGTACTGCTATCTTCGAATGAGTGTGAGTTTGATGGTGAGTGGTGGTCGATATGCTCGATGAATTGCTCTGTGTTGCTGTGCCATTTTGCTAGAGGCAACCCGCCCGCCATGCAGAGCTGGGTCACTTGATTTGATATTTCGATGAGTGTGTCAAGCTGATCAGCTCCTCCAAATATGTCATCAACATATCTGCCTTTCATGAGTGGTTCAATTGCGAGCGGGAAGCGATGACCTTCGTCTTCAACTAGTTGAAGCAATGATCTGATTGCTAAGAATGGTGCTGAGCGAGTTCCATACGTCACTGTTGTTAGGTGATATGGCACCATATTGAGTTGGTCATCTCGCCATATGATTCGTTGCAAATCCCAATCGTCCGGGTGGACTTTGATTTGTCTGTACATCTTTGTGATGTCTGTTGAAAAGATGAGTTTGTGCTGTCGGATCCATAAGAGCACGTCTGAGATGTCACGTTGACATTTTGCTCCAACATGCTGGATGTCGTTGAGTGATACTTGCGACGTCGTTGGGCTGGATCCGTTGAAGACAACTCTCAACTTTGTTGTGATTCGATCTTCTTTCAGTACACCATGATGAGGAAGATAATATGGAGGATGAGCGTAAGTGTGTTCTGACAATTGATCTTCCGAGACCCTCAACCCTCCTGATGCTACTGCATCATGTGCCAAGGTCGTCTCGGTTTCACAATAGTCATGAACAGATTCGCTCATTTGAGTTGACTGGTGGTAGGATGGTACACGTATCATGTGACCACACTCTTCATACTCTTTCATGAATGAGTTGTATAAATTGGTGTATGAATTATTTGTTGAGAGTTTCTTCATGAGTCGTTGTAGACATCGTTGAGCAGTGAGTTTTGAGTCTCCTAGACTCGATGGTGATGATTTGAGCGGGATTCGCACGATGTACCGTCCTTCTTCGTCTCGAGTGTGAGTCGTTTGAAAATGCTTTTCACACGCTTCTTCGTCTGGGGTGAGCTTGTGATCTATTGTCGATGGTGTTTCTTCTTGAACCCAGAACTGCGTGAGAAGATCTTGAATTTCCTTGTTTGATGATTCTACTGTGATGTGGTATGAGTTGCTTGGTGTTGAATAATTCTCTGGGACTGGACCAAGAATAATCCACCCAAAGATTGTTGATTGTGCAATCGGTAAGAAGTCCGAGTGTTTCTTGATGCCAGGCTGGATGATGAGCCCGTATGAATCAGCCCCGACGATGATATCTACTGGCCGTGGTGTTAAGAAGTCAGGGTCTGCCAATTGCAGTGATGAAATGTGTGGCCACTGCTGTGGTTGAGTGTGGACTGAAGGCAATGTACTCGTCAATTTATTGAGTATTTGAGCTGCGATGGTAACACCACGTGATGAATGAATTGATCGTAATGTTAATGTGGTGGTACCTCTGGTTTGTGTTGATCTCGTGTTTCCAATGCCAATGACTGGAATTGATGAGTGTTGACGAGTAAGCCCATGATCCGATACAAGTTGTTCTGAGACGAAGGTGAGCTCTGATCCTGGATCAATGAGTAATCTGACTTGGTGAGTGCCGAAAGATGTGATGAGTAATGCTTGACACGTTGCTAGTAGAACTGCTGTTCTACCGTGTGAGTTGATGAGTTGGCAAAATGGCACGTCAATTTCTCATTGACGTGAACTGGTGCTTGGATGAGCTGTGGCAGGTGTAGCTGAGGTGCTTGGTTGATTTGACTTTGGTGTGGTTCTTGCGGTGGATGGCAAATGAATCATCGTGTGGTGTTTGGCACCGCACGTCTTGCAGTTGATGGTTGATTGGCACGAGTGGAGGTTGTGATGACCAAAGCAGTTGAAACACAGTCGGTGTTCAGTCACAACTTTGTGGCGATCTGCAGGTTGTAGCTCTCTGAATTTAGCACAGCTCACTATGTAATGCGAACCACCACAGTGATCGCATGGATATTGGTGTGTCCTCGGTTGAGTGGACGCATGGTGAGCCGGTCTTGCTGGCAGAAGTGCAGATTTTGTTGAGTGCTTCGAGATGTTGCTGGCTCTGTCAGCCGATTGATCAGGGTTGATAGGGATGACTTCTAAAGCCCTCGCTCTGGATTCGATGAATCCCATCAAATCTTCAAACGAGGTTGGCTGCTTGTGCGCACTCCGTTTGTATTCCCATGCTTCACGCATGGATGTATCAAGGCGTTGAGCAACTACGAAAATTAATACATAATTCCACGATTCTGTATCAATTCCGAGAACGTTGAGTGCGTTGATTATTTCCTTCGTTGAGCTAACTAATGTGTTGAGTGCGGCTGCAGATTTTGCCACTGGTCGAGTGTTACTAAGGAGTTTCTCAACATAAGACAGGATGAGTCTTTCCTTGTTGTTGAATCTGTCCTTGATTATTTGCCATGATGAATTGAACGAATCATTGTTGATCGGCACATTGGAGATCAGTTGAGCGGCTGATCCTTTAAGGCTGATCTTTAAATAGTGTAGTTTCTCTACATCACTGATTTGGTCATTGTCGACCACCATTGAGGCAAACAAGTCTCTGAATGCCGGCCATTTTGTAAAATCACCGTCAAATTCCGGCAACGTTATTTTTGGCAATGTTGATCGGTGCTGACTTGGTTGACTCTGTTGATCAGTTCTGCTTGATATGGTCTCTTGAGTTGCTGCGATTGCCTTCTTTCGCAGGATGAGTGTGAGTGCCTTGAAGTAACTATCAAAGCCTGATTGGTACACCTTCTCTGTAACATACGGGTGAGTGAGAAAAGCACGTTTACATGTTTCTCCCATTTGATCATGCTCGTTACAAAAACAGTCCCAAGTGCGATTTAAAATCTCTAACTGGCCGGTGAGTTCTGCAGAAACGCTGCCTGGTGAGTTTTGCAGGTGATCATGTAGCTGGTTGATCATTGCTATCCTCGCATGCTGTGATGCGACCTTATACTCCATGAGGTTAGCGTGATTGGTGTTTGGTGATGGTGATCTGGTGCGTGGTCTCTGTACCGTGGGTGGTACATTAAGTGTCTCGGTGCCGCCTGTTGCTTCATCGATTGCTTCCACATCACCATCATGTGAGTCGCCTTCCTGCGAGGATTTGCTTTGGTCTGACTGCGCTTTCTTATCGTCAGCCATGATTTGAACTAGTTGAGCCTGTTGAATGGTTTACAAAAAATGATTAGTGCACTTGGGTGAGTATTTTATTATTATTGAGCATTGTCTTGTATCGATGCATGCTGAGTTGCGCAATCTGTAGTGTATTACATGTGTTGATTGGTGATTCATGTGAGTATCGAGGCATAAAATTATATACTTGACCAGGATCCGGCTCGAAGGACCAAAAAATGTATGTTAATGAGTATGAGTACATTATATCCGGCTCGAAGGACCAAAAAATGTATGATGGTTGAATATGAGTATATTCTAAATATTTGATAATGTTCCAACAAAAGTGTTAAAAACCTTTAAGATATACACTAACTGATGCGGCAAGGCACTATGAGATGAATTAACAAGTGCGTAGAGTAAGTGCCTATTGGGACTGAGTACAACATAATAAATAACAATGAATATAGTGCTCTGCACAGTGAACCTGTATCACTTGAGTATTACTACGCTGTTGGTGGATAGCGGGTTGATGCATTCGCACGTAGCATGTCGAGTGACAGATGCGAATATTAAGGTTAAGGATCCTGGTGACAAGTATAACTAATTAAATGAACTCAGTAATTTAACAATAATAAATTCAACGTTTATTGAACGTATGTAACATTGGCTGCATGAAAAAATACCTGTTGATTGTGTTTAATATATTACTGTGATTGGTCTGGCCTGCGTGTTGATGTACTGTTGGTGATTGGGTCTCAAGCCTCTGAGTTGCCTTGGTGATTCCGTGTGGTTGATCCTGGTGATAAGGTCTGATTGTAGAGCTCGAATAGTGCCACACGGCAGTCTATGAGAGTCCGGACGCCGATGATCGGTGCTGAGCAGAATGGCGTCTGTGCAGCCAACGCGCGAACCACGCCGTTGACGTTTATGTGATTGGTTCTGTGGTTCTGATGATCTGCTGTGAGTTTCACTAACACTGAGTTTAAACACGGGTGATTTGACCAAGAATGTATTACACTACAGAAATGAATCCGCACTAGAGTGATTAGAACAAGAGAATATCTCCGTGAGCTTTACGCGGGAACGTGTACAGCGAGCGACTCGAGTGAGAACAATGGCCACATCCGTCGACCACGCGGCAGAGTATCAAGAAGACGGACGTGCGTCACGGCTTGCTTGTGATTTGCTGTCAGCGATGGAAGGCGAGACTTATGAGTGGTCTTGCCGATGGGGCCACGCTAACAGCGTTGGCCGCTTGAGTGAGCTTCGATCGAGGATGTGAGCAGATGGACAATATGCATGAGTGCGCGGTCGATAAATCGATATAGCATACCTGCGAGCTATACCATATGACGCGAGGCGTCAGATGATTGTGACTGTAGCGTATGCATGAGTTGAGTGTGTCTGGTAAGCGTGAAAACTGAACAAATACGTAAAAACATATTTAAACCTTTTACACCCTCTTAGGCGTGGAATTTCTAAAAATCGTGAAATTAGTTTTTAAACATTTGTAAAGGGTGATTTTTTAAGAGCTTGAGAACTTTTTTTTAAAAAAAAACGCATAAAATTTGCAAAATCTCATCGGTTCTTTATTTGAAACGTTAGATTGGTCCATGACATTTACTTTTTGAAGATAATTTCATTTAAATGTTGACCGCGGCTGCGTCTTAGGTGGTCCATTCGGAAAGTCCGCTTTTTTATCGACAAATTTTGTTCAGCGATGAGGCTCATTTCTGGTTGAATGGCTACGTAAATAGGCAAAATTGCCGCATTTGGAGTGAAGAGCAACCAGAAGCCGTTCAAGAACTGCCCATGCATCCCGAAAAATGCACTGTTTGGTGTGGTTTGTACGCTGGTGGAATCATTGGACCGTATTTTTTCAAAGATGCTGTTGGACGCAACGTTACGGTGAATGGCGATCGCTATCGTTCGATGCTAACAAACTTTTTGTTGCTAAAAATGGAAGAACTGAACTTAGTTGACATGTGGTTTCAACAAGATGGCGCTACATGCCACACAGCTCGCGATTCTATGGCCATTTTGAGCGAAAACTTCGGAGAACAATTCATCTCAAGAAATGGCCCGGTAAGTTGGCCACCAAGATCATGCGATTTGACGCCTTTAGACTATTTTTTGTGGGGCTACGTCAAGTCTAAAGTCTACAGAAATAAGCCAGCAACTATTCCAGTTTTGGAAGACAACATTTCCGAAGAAATTCGGGCTATTCCGGCCGAAATGCTCGAAAAAGTTGCCCAAAATTGGACTTTCCGAATGGACCACCTAAGACGCAGCCGCGGTCAACATTTAAATGAAATTATCTTCAAAAAGTAAATGTCATGGACCAATCTAACGTTTCAAATAAAGAACCGATGAGATTTTGCAAATTTTATGCGTTTTTTTTTAAAAAAAAGTTCTCAAGCTCTTAAAAAATCACCCTTTATAAGTAACATTTGCAAGCAAAAACAAAGGCGATATCCCATCGTGCCTAAGCGATATTGAGAAATACGTGAAAACATATTTTACTCTTTTACACCCACTTAGGGGTCGAATTTCAAAAATTCCCTCCTTAGTGAGCGTCTACGACACGAAGGGAATATATCCCTAGAATTTCAAGATTTTAGGCCCGGGGTTTGGGCTGGGCATCGATGAGTCAGTCAGTCAATCAGTCAGTCAGGACTTTTCTTTTTATAAATACAGAATTGGAATATGGAATTTAATTGGTAAACTTTGCAAGGAAAATTGAGAAATATGCGAAAACAACCCTGTACACTCCCTTAGGGATAGAATTTTAAAAAACCTTCAAAACACTTCCTACAGCTTCGAACCCTTTTACACCCTCTTAGGAGTGGAATTTCTGAAAATCCTGAAATTATTTTTAAAACATTTGTATGAGTAACATTTGCAAACAAAAACCAAGGCGATATCTCATCGTGCCTAAGAGATATTGAGAAATACGTAAAAACATATTTAACCCTTTTACACGTCCTTATGGGCTGAATTTTAAAAATTCTAAAATTGGTTTTTAAACATTTGTATGAGTAACATTTGCAAGCAAAATGGAATAAGGAATTTGTATTGGTAACCTTTGCAAGGAAAATTGAGAAATATGCGAAAAACAAACTTGTAAACTCCCTTAGGGATAGTATTTAAAAAAACCGTTAAAACACATTCTGCAGTTTCTAACCCTTTTACACCTCTTCAGGGGTGGAATTTCGGAAAATCCTGAAATTAGTTTTTAAAAATTTGTATGAGTAACATTTGCAAGCAAAAACAAAGGCGATATCTCATCGTGCCTAAGCGATATTGAGAAATACGTAAAAACATATTTTACCCTTTTACACTTCCTTGGGGGTGGATATTTTAAAAATCCTGAAATTGGTTATTAAACATTTGTATGAGTAACATTTCCAAACAAAAACCAAGGCAATATCTCATCGTGCCTAAGCGATATTGAGAAATACGTAAAAACATATTTTACTCTTTGACACCCACTTAGGGGTCGAATTTCCAAAATTCCCTCCTTAGTGAGCGTCTACGACACGAAGGGAATATATTCCTAGAATTTCAAGATTTTAAGCCTGGGGTTTGGGCTGGGCATCGATGAGTCAGTCAGTCAGTCAGTCAGTCAGGACTTTTCTTTTTATAAATACAGAATTGGAATATGGAATTTAATTGGTAAACTTTGCAAGGAAAATTGAGAAATATGCGAAAACAACCCTTTACACTCCCTTAGGGATGGAATTAAAAAAAACCGTTAAAACACTTTCTACAGCTTCTGACCCTTTTACACCCTCTTAGGGGTGGAATTTCTAAAAATCCTGAAATAGGTTTTTAAACATTTGTATGAGTAAGATTTGCAAACAAAAACAAAGGCGATATCTCATCGTGCCTAAGAGATATTGAGAAATACGTGAAAACATATTTAAAGCTTTTACACCCCCTTAGGCGTGGAATTTCTAAAAATCGTGAAATTGGTTTTTAAACATTTGTAAGAGTAACATTTGCAAGCAAAAACAAAGGCGATATCTCATCGTGCCTAAGCGATATTGAGAAATACGTAAAAACATATTATATTTTTTTACACATCCTTAAGGGTTGAATTTTAAAAATTCTAAAATTGGTTTTTAAACATTTGTATGAGTAACATTTGCAAGCAAAATGGAATATGGAATTTGTATTGGTAACCTTTGCAAGGAAAAATGTTAAATATGCGAAAAACAACCCTGTACACTCCCTTAGGGATAGAATTTAAAAAAAAACGTTAAAACACTTTCTACAGTTTCTAAACCTTTTACAACCCTTCAGGGGTGAAATTTCCGAAAATCCTGAAATTAGTTTTTAAAAATTTGTATGAGTAACATTTGCAAGCAGACCCCAAGGCGATATCTCATCGTGCCTAAGAGATATTGAGAAATACGTAAAAACATATCAGGGGTACAAATTGAAAATGCGGGTTTGTTAACAGATGGCGTTACTAACGCTATACGCATCAGGCAGTACTGTGACTATGTTCATGTCAAAGCTACGTCTTATAGCTTTAATTTTCAGTATGTGTCAATTTGTCGCAGTGTCAAATTCATAGTTTTTTTGAGCTCTCAATATGTCGAGTTTCGTGCCAACAAAACAGCATTTGCGGGAAGTTTTAATTTACTTCTTTAATTTGAAGAAAAGTGCTGCTGAAGCACATCGATTGGTCTCCGAGGCTTATCCGAGTCATGTTCCATCGGTTTCAACGTGCGAGAGATGGTTTGTGCGGTTTAGAAGTGGTGATTTTGACGTTGAGGACAAAGAGCGGCCGGGCCAAGTGAAAAAGTTTGAGAATGCTGAATTGGAGGCAATACTCAATGAAGACTCGTGTCAAACTCAACAAGAGCTCGCAGATTCATTGGGAGTGACACAACAAGCCATTTCCCATCGTATAAAAGCCCTCGGAATGATCCAAAAGCAAGGACATTGGGTGCCGTATGAGCTGAAGCCGAGAGACGTCGAGCGCCGTTTTTTTGCATGCGAACTGCTGCTCGAACGGCAAAAACGGAAGGGTTTTTTGCATCGCATTGTCACTGGTGATGAAAAGTGGATCCATTACGATAACCCGAAGCGCAAAAAATCATATGGTTACCCCGGCCATGCATCATCATCGACGGCCAAACCAAATATTCACGGCGCCAAGCTCATGCTCTGTATTTGGTGGGACCAGCTGGGTGTGGTGTATTATGAGCTATTGAAATCGAACGAAACCATCACAGGAGCACTATACCGAACTCAATTGATGCGTTTGAGCCGCGCACTCAAAGAAAAACGGCCACAATACGAGCAAAGACACGACAAAGTAATTTTGCAACATGACAACGCTCGGCCACATGTTGCAGCGCCGGTCAAAACATACCTACAAACGCTGAAATGGGAAGTCTTACCCCACCCGCCGTATAGCCCAGACATTGCTCCTTCCGATTACCACCTTTTCCGATCGATGACACATGGCCTAGCTGACCAGCGCTTCCATTCTTACGAAGAAGCCCAAAAATGGGTCGATGACTGGATAGCAGCCAAGCCGGCCGAATTTTTTCGCGACGGTATCCGTAAATTGCCAGAAAGATGGGAAAAAGTTGTGGCTAGCGATGGACAATACTTTGAATAATTCATTTGTTACCATTTTTTCAGAATAAACGTTCAAAAATAGAAAAAAATCCCGCATTTTCAATTTGTACTCCTGATATTTTAATCTTTTACACCCTCTTAGGTGTGGAATTTCTGAAAATCCTGAAATTGGTTTTAAAACATTTGTATGAGTAACATTTGCAAACAAAAACGAAGGCGATATCTCATCGTGCCTAAGAGATATTGAAAAATACGTAAAAACATATTTAACCCTTTTACACGTCCTTATGGGCTGAATTTTAAAAATTCTGAAATTGGTTTTTAAACATTTGTATGAGTAACATTCGCAAGCAAAATGGAATATGGAATTTGTATTAGTAACCTTTGCAAGGAAAATTGAGAAATATGCGAAAAACAAACCTGTAAACTCCCTTAGAGATAGTATTTGAAAAAACCGTTAAAACACTTTCTGCAGTTTCTAACTCTTTTACACCCCTTCAGGGGTGGAATTTCGGAAAATCCTGAAGTTTGTTTTTAAACATTTGTATGAGTAACATTTGCAAGCGAAAACAAAGGCGATATCTCATCGTGCCTGAGCGATATTGAGAAATACGTAAAAACATATTTTACCCTTTTACACATCCTTGGGGGTGGAATTTTTAAAAATCCTGAAATTGGTTATTCAACATTTGTATGAGTAACATTTGCAAGCAAATGCCAAAGCGATATCTCATCGTGCTTAAGAGATATTGAGAAATACGTAAAAACATATTTAACGCTTTTACAGCCCCTTAGGGGCGGAACTTCTAAAATTCCTGAAATCGATTTTTGAACATTTGAATGAGTAACATTTGCAAACAAAAACCAAGGCGATATCTCATCGTGGCGAAGAGATAATGAGAAATGAGTAAAAACATATTTAACACTTTTACACCTCCTTAGAGGTGGAATTTCAAAAAATCCTGAAACGGGTTTTTAAACATTTGTATGAGTATTATTTGCAAGCAAATGCCAAAGCGATATCTCGTCGTGCCTAAGAGATATTGAAAAATACGTAAAAACATATTTAACCCTTTTACGCCCCCTTAGGGGTGGCATTTCTAAAAATCTTGGAATGCGTTTTCAAACATTTGGATGAGTAACATTTGCAAGCAAATGCCGGAGCGATATCTCATCGTGCTTAAGAGATATTGAGAAATACGTAAAAACATATTTAACTCTTTTACACCCCCTTAAGGGTAGAATTTCTTAAAATCCTGAAATTGGTTTTTAAACATTTGTATGAGTAACATTTGCAATTGAGTGATACGTAAAAACATATTTAACCTTTTTACACCCCCTTAGGGGTGGAATATCTAAAATTCCCTTCTTAGTGAGCGTCTACGACACGAAGGGAATACATCCCTGGAATTTCAAGTTTCTATGCACAGGGGTTTGGGCTGGGCGTAGAGGAGTGAGTCAGCCAGGACTTTTCTTTTTGTATATATAGATATGGAATATGGAATTTGTATTGGTAACCTTTGCAAGGAAAATTGAGAAATATGCGAAAGACAAACCCGCATACTCCCTTAGGGATAGCATTTAAAGAAACCATTAAAACACTTTGTACACTTTCTAACCCTTTTAAACCCCTTCGGGGGTGGAATTTCTGAAAATCCTGGAACTAGTTTTTAAGAATTTGCATGAGTAAGGTTTGCAAGTAGAACCCAAGGCGATATCTCATCATGCCTAAGAAATATTAAGAAATACGTAAAAACATATTTAACGCTTTTACAGCCCCTCAGGGGCGGAACTTCTAAAAATCTTGAAATTGGTTTTTGAACATTTGAATGAGTAACATTTGCAAAAAAAAACCAAGACGATATCTCATCGTGGCAAAGAGATAATGAGAAATGAGTAAAAACATATTTAACCCTTTTACACCTCCATAGAAGTGGAATTTCAAAAAATTTTGAAACGGGTTTTTAAACATTTGTATGAGTATTATTTGCAAGCAAATGCCAAAGCGATATCTCATCGTGCCTAAGAGATATTAAAAAATACGTAAAAACATATTTAACCCTTTCTAACCCCCTTAGGGGTGGAGTTTATAAAAATCCTGAAATTGATTTTTAAACATTCGTATAAGTAACATTTGCAAGCGAAAACCAAGGCGATATTTCATCGTGCCTAAGAAATACTAAGAAATACGTAACAACGAATTAAACCCTTTTACGCCCCCTTAAAGGTGGAATTTCTAAAATTCCCTTCTTAATGAGCGTTTACGACACGAAGGAAATATATCCTTGGAATTTCAAGTTTCTAGGCCCAGGGGTTTGGGCCGGGCGTTGATGAGTGAGTCAGTCAGGACATTTCTTTTTATACATATAGAATTGGAATATAGAATCTGTATTGGTAACATTTGCAAAGAAAATTGATAAATATGCGAAAAACAAACCTATACACTCCCTTAGGGATAGTAAAAAAACCGTTGAAACTTTTTCTACAGTTTCTAACCTTTTTACAACCCTTCAGGGGTGGAATTTCGGAAAATCCTGAAATTTTTTTTTTAAAATTTGTATGAGTAACATTTGCAAGCAAAAACAAAGGCGATATCCCATCGTGCCTAAGCGATATTGAGAAATACGTGAAAACATATTTTACTCTTTTACACCCACTTAGGGGTCGAATTTCAAAAATTCCCTCCTTAGTGAGCGTCTACGACACGAAGGGAATATATCCCTAGAATTTCAAGATTTTAGGCCCGGGGTTTGGGCTGGGCATCGATGAGTCAGTCAGTCAATCAGTCAGTCAGGACTTTTCTTTTTATAAATACAGAATTGGAATATGGAATTTAATTGGTAAACTTTGCAAGGAAAATTGAGAAATATGCGAAAACAACCCTGTACACTCCCTTAGGGATAGAATTTTAAAAAACCTTCAAAACACTTCCTACAGCTTCGAACCCTTTTACACCCTCTTAGGAGTGGAATTTCTGAAAATCCTGAAATTATTTTTAAAACATTTGTATGAGTAACATTTGCAAACAAAAACCAAGGCGATATCTCATCGTGCCTAAGAGATATTGAGAAATACGTAAAAACATATTTAACCCTTTTACACGTCCTTATGGGCTGAATTTTAAAAATTCTAAAATTGGTTTTTAAACATTTGTATGAGTAACATTTGCAAGCAAAATGGAATAAGGAATTTGTATTGGTAACCTTTGCAAGGAAAATTGAGAAATATGCGAAAAACAAACTTGTAAACTCCCTTAGGGATAGTATTTAAAAAAACCGTTAAAACACATTCTGCAGTTTCTAACCCTTTTACACCTCTTCAGGGGTGGAATTTCGGAAAATCCTGAAGTTAGTTTTTGAACATTTGTTTGATTTACATTTGCAAGCAAAAACAAAGGCGATATCTCATCGTGCCTAAGCGATATTGGGAAATACGTAAAAACATATTTTACCCTTTTACACATCCTTGGGGGTGGAATTTTTAAAAATCCTGAAATTGGTTATTGAACATTTGTATGAGTAACATTTGCAAGCAAATGCCAAAGCGATATCTCATCGTGCTTAAGAGATATTGAGAAATACGTAAAAACATATTTAAACCTTTTACACCCTCTTAGGCGTGGAATTTCTAGAAATCGTGAAATTAGTTTTTAAACATTTGTATGAGTAACATTTGCAAGCAAAAACAAAGGCGATATCTCATCGTGCCTAAGCGATATTGAGAAATACGTAAAAACATATTTTACTCTTTTACATCCACTTAGGGGTCGAATTTCAAAAATTCCCTCCTTAGTGAGCGTCTACGACACGAAGGGAATATATCCCTAGAATTTCAAGATTTTAGGCCCGGGGTTTGGGCTGGGCATCGATGAGTCCGTCAGTCAATCAGTCAGTCAGGACTTTTCTTTTTATAAATACAGAATTGGAATATGGAATGTAATTGGTAAACTTTGCAAGGAAAATTGAGAAATATGCGAAAACAACCCTGTACACTCCCTTAGGGATAGAATTTAAAAAAACCGTCAAAACACTTCCTACAGCTTCCAACCCTTTTACACCCTCTTAGGTGTGGAATTTCTGAAAATCCTGAAATTGGTTTTAAAACATTTGTATGAGTAACATTTGCAAACAAAAACCAAGGCGATATCTCATCGTGCCTAAGAGATATTGAGAAATACGTAAAAACATATTTAACCCTTTTACACGTCCTTATGGGCTGAATTTTAAAAATTCTAAAATTGGTTTTTAAACATTTGTATGAGTAACATTTGCAAGCAAAATGGAATAAGGAATTTGTATTGGTAACCTTTGCAAGGAAAATTGAGAAATATGCGAAAAACAAACCTGTAAACTCCCTTAGGGGCAGTATTTAAAAAAACCGTTAAAACACTTTCTGCAGTTTCTAACCCTTTTACACCCCTTCAGGGGCGAATTTCGGAAAATCCTGAAGTTAGTTTTTAAACATTTGTTTGAGTTACATTTGCAAGCAAAAACAAAGGCGATATCTCATCGTGCCTAAGCGATATTGGGAATGACGTAAAAACATATTTAACCCTTTTACACATCCTTGGGGGTGGAATTTTTGAAAATCCTCAAATTGGTTATTAAACATTTGTATGAGTAACATTTGCAAGCAAATGCCAAAGCGATATCTCATCGTGCTTAAGAGATATTGAGAAATACGTAAAAACATATTTAACGCTTTTACAGCCTTTTAGGGGCGGAACTTCTAAAAATCCTGAAATGGGTTTTTGAACATTTAAATTTTTTTTTTTTTTTTTTTTTTTTTTTTTTTTTTTTTTACAATAGGAAGGGGGAAAATCTTGAAAGAGACCCAATAAGGGTACTGTGGGACTCACACCCACTAAAAACCTCCTCCCTTTTTAGTATTAAAACTAGTCTTGATAGGCTAACTATTAATTTTCGTGTCAGTTCTTTGGGATTGTACTAAATAATTTTAAACAGTTGGAAAACTAATTAGTTTTCCAGCGCTACTAAAATTTTTTTTTTATTTAACCCAACTCTAACGGGTTGGTCCGTTTAAGTCGCCTCACAACATTTTGATTGTGAAACAAGCTTAAGGCTTCCACATTAACGTGTTGGTTTAGCCGAACTTTATGCTTTGCAGCAAACTTCTTTATTTCCTCCACCACTGATGGGATTTTGATGTCTCTATGAATATCAGTATTGCGAACATACCAAGGTGCATTCAGTATATTACATAGTACTTTGTTTTGAAAAGTTTGGATACTTTGAAGATTAGACCGCTTTGCACAGCCCCACAGTTGAATACCGTATGTCCACACCGGTTTTAAAATTTGGTTGTAGATCAAAATTTTGTTGTATGTCGATAATTTTGAGCGCCGTCCAATTAGCCAATACATATTTCTGTATCTGCAATCGAGCTCTTTCCTTTTTATCTTGATGTGTTCTTTCCATCTAAGTTTTGCATCCAGTGTCATTCCTAGATATTTTGCTTTGTTATCATGTGGAATTACAACGTCGTTTATTTTAACAGGAAGGGTTTCGATTTTCCTATTTGTGAAGTTTACGTGGGTAGATTTCACTTTATTTAGTTTAATTTTCCATTTATTGCACCAATTTGAGATCACATTAACAGCTGTTTGTAGTTTATCCGTAGCTTCATTGATGTTTGAGCCAACAGCCATTACTGAAGTGTCATCTGCAAATGTTGCAAGCATTACATTATCTGTTTGTGGGATATCACTTGTGTAAATCAAGTAAAGAACTGGGCCCAATATACTGCCTTGGGGTACTCCTGCATTAATTTCTTTTAATGGAGAGTATTCATTTCCTTGTTTCACTCTAAACGATCTTTCAGATAAATATGACTCCAGGATTTCTACATAACCTTTAGGCAAAAAGCAATTAAGTTTATGAATGAGACCTGGTTGCCAAACTTTGTCGAAGGCCTGCGCCACATCGAGAAAAACTGTGGAGCAGATTTTCTTTTCTTCGAGTGTTTTTTCTATAACATTAGTAATTCGGTGAACCTGTTCTATGGTAGAATGTTTTGCACGGAACCCAAATTGATGGTTCGGAATAATATTACAGCTTTCTATTATAGGCTGTATTCGATTAAGCAATAGTTTTTCAAAAAGTTTAGACATCGTGGGAAGCAGCGATATCGGTCTGTACGATTTAGCTTCATACGCAGGTTTTCCAGGTTTATTTATCATGATAATTTCAGCAACTTTCCATATGCCTGGGACGCACCGTAACTTTAGGGCCGCATTCATTATATAGCTTAACCATGTTAAGGCTTTGGATGGGAGGTTCTTTAATATGTCTGCTGTTATTAGATCAAAGCCTGGAGCTTTGTTCAGTTTCAGAATTTTAATTTCTTTCTTAAGCTCCTTTACTCGAATTTGAGGGATGTTACTTTCACGACTGTTTTCTACTTGCTCCATCACTAAATCAGAGTCTATATTATTAGGCGTGAAGATTTCAGCAAGATGACTCCCGAATTCTTCAGCTTTTTCTATATCGCTCCTCGCCCATGAGCCATCAGCTTTTCTGATAGGTGCCATGTGAGAAACCGGTCTTTTCACATTACTTGTGGCCTTCCATAACGAGTAGTTTGATTCTTTAGTTGTAGACAAGTTTTCCATGTAGCTAACAAAAGAATTCTCTTTTAGCCTTTTTATTTCTCTGCTCAAAATCTGTGTTTTATTATTTAGGATTCTCTTATCATCAGGGTGACGTGTCTGCTGCCATTTTCTTCTAGCCCTGCGTTTCAGTCTTAACATCTCAATGACATGAGCTGGGTACTTATTACTAACGTTTTTATGCTCTACCACTTTTGAGTTGCTCCATGCTGCGTTCTGAATATTCAGCATAAAGACTTCGGCCGCATGCTCTAACTGTTCAATATTATTTAGTGGGACTGATAAGTCTATTTTTCCAACTAAGTCTCTCTCAAAGCCCAACCAATTTGTGGATGAATTGCAAAGAGTCGGCTTACTTGCTTTTTTGACAATTTTTTCACTTAACGTTAGCATAACTGCAGAGTGGTCAGAGTTGAGGTCATAATTTTCATCAATGCTAATGAAATTTTCAGCTATCCTCTTTGTTATAAAAAAATCCAGCAAATCAGGAATTTTGTTTGTATCAGTTGGCCAATACGTAGGCTTTCCTGTTGAATGATAACGGCATCCTAGGTCTCTAATTGCTTCTCGTAGTTGTCTACCTCTTGTGAGCGTTAATCTGGAGCCCCAGTCGGTGTGTTTAGCGTTGTAGTCACCTCCAAGAATGAACCTATCTCCGAGCTGGGCTATTACATCTTTGTATATTTCTTTTGTAATTTTTGGTCCGGGCGGACAATATAATGCACACACATTAAACTTTTGTTTGGCTGAATTGATTGTGACTATTGCAAGTTGCATGTCTGGGTTTTCCACTTTTCCAAACTCGTAATGATCTATGTCATTCTTCACAATTACAGCACTGCCTCCCATACCGTAATTACTTGGGTACGCTGCGTTATATACTTTATAACCTCGAAGACTTATTTTATGTTGATTGTTTAAGTGCGATTCAGATACGAGACATATATATATATTATGGACATGAAGAAACAGTTCAAGCTCAAGCTTTTTGCTGAGAATACCATTGGCATTCCAGGCAACAATTCTAATTTTTTTGTCTACCATTATTCGACGTACAAGGCATGTTGTTTGTATGCTTAACAGCCTACCTGCTTTCTAAGCTGTCTAGTCTTAACGTAATTTTATCCATCATGTCCATCATTCTTTCTATGAAGCTTATCATATTCGTATTATCATTTTCTTTCACACTATCCACAGTACCAGGGCCACTAGATGCGGTTTTTGCTGCGTCCGAATAGGTGAAACCTTTAACTGTTTTTGAGGTAACAAGTAGCTCGGGCTTTCCCCTCTGATTTTGCTTCGTATTTATATTTCTCTTTTTTTTCAATTCCTTGGCTACCAAACAACCACGGTAGCTGGCTGGGTGCTCTTCATGGCAGTTTGAGCACTTGGGTTTGTTTGTTTTCGGAATCGTGCAGTCAGCCGTTAAGTGCTTACCTGCACATCTGACACAATTAGCTTCTCTTTTGCAGAATTTCGCTGTGTGGCCGAAGCGTTGGCATCTCTTACATTGAGGAATTTCTCTATTCCTTCTTTTAGCTTCCATTTTAACTTTCGTATGAAGAATATGTCTAATATCAAATATTTTCTTACTATCCTCCATGTTATCAAAAGAAAGCATAAAAAGTGGTAATGGAACTAGTTGGCTTCCATTTTCTTTCACTTTCTTCGTGACATTAACCACATTAATTATGTTGAACCCTTTATTACTAAGCTCTTCCTTAATCTCATCGGGCTTACAAGTCGGATGGAGTCCTCTTGCCATTACTCTAATTGGCCTGGTGAGTTTATTTTCATAAGAATGCCATTCAATGTCAGTCATATTAAGCAGATTACTTAGATTTCTGTAATCGTTTTCATCATCCACGTTGATCTTAAGTTGCTTATTATTCAGCAGCTTTATTTCATGTTTGATGTTTTTTTCGCTCAGCATTTTTTTCACTACGTTGAAGTCATCTACGTTACTAAGAATTACCGGAGGAGGTTTAACTTTCCTTCTTGTAGGCTTTTCATTTTGTACAGATTTTTCTACTAGTATTTTGTTCCTTATAGGTTGAGGTTGCCCGTTATTAGTTTCCTTCTCTGGAGTACTGTTGTTAACTTCTGGTGAGCCGCTCGCTTTTCTTTTCTTATGCTTCTTTTTTGTTTTCTTCAAGATCCAATCAGTTTCACGCGTAAGTTCCTCCTCATCAGTAACGTACTGAGGATAAGTTTCAACTTCCATTTCGTTGCCTGATCCATTTCGTTGCTGAAGTTCATACGAAAGCTTGAGGTTATCAGCTTTCAACTGAGCAATTTCTTTTTTAAGCTCTTCAACAATCAGCTCTAATGCACTAATTTTATTGCTTGTAGCAGAGTTTTGTGCTCATTTACTTTCTCCTGAGAAGTCACAGTCTCATTTAATTCAATCCCATCAGATTGGGAAGATTTCACTTTTGAGTATGAATCACTTTTACTGTCACTACGATCCTTTTTGTTGAAAGGATTAAACAGATTTTCAAGTTTCTGATGTGTTGTTTTTATAGTTGGTGATCTTAGTATACTCGATTTTCTCTGGAATGGATTTTCATCATCCCAATTTCGCAATGGTTGGTCCCCCCCAGAATCCGTGGGACCGGCCTCCTTGAAGGATGGATTCGAACATTTAAATGAGTAACATTTGCAAACGAAAAACAAGGCGATATCTCATCGTGGCGAAGAGATAATGAGAAATGAGTAAAAACATATTTAACCCTTTTACACCTCCTTAGAGGTGGAATTTCAAAAAATCCTGAAACAGGTTTTTAAACATTTGTATGAGTATTATTTGCAAGCAAATGCCAAAGCGATATCTCATCGTGCCTAAGAGATATTGAAAAATACGTAAAAACATATTTAACCCTTTTACACCCCCTTAGGGGTGGAATTTCCAAAATTCCCTCCTTAGTGAGCGTCTACGACACGAAGGGAATATATCCCTAGAATTTCAAGATTTTAAGCCTGGGGTTTGGGCTGGGCATCGATGAGTCAGTCAGTCAGTCAGTCAGTCAGGACTTTTCTTTTTATAAATACAGAATTGGAATATGGAATTTGTATTGGTAACCTTTGCAAGGAACAATGATAAATATGCGAAAAACAACCCTGTACACTCCCTTAGGGATAGAATTAAAAAAAAAACGTTAAAACACTTTCTACAGTTTCTAAACCTTTTACAACCCTTCAGGGGTGGAATTTCCGAAAATCCTAAAATTAGTTTTTGAAAATTCGTATGAGTAAATTTGCAAGCAGACCCCAAGGCGATATCTCATCGTGCCTAAGAGATATTGAGAAATACGTAAAAACATATTTAAATCTTTTACACCCTCTTAGGTGTGGAATTTCTGAAAATCCTGAAATTGGTTTTAAAACATTTGTATGAGTAACATTTGCAATCAAAAACAAAGGCGATATCTCATCGTGCCTAAGCGATATTGAGAAATACGTAAAAACATATTTTATTTTTTTACACATCCTTAGGGGTTGAATTTTTAAAATTCTAAAATTGGTTTTTAAACATTTGTATGAGTAACATTTGCAAACAAAATGGAATATGGAATTTGTATTGGTAACCTTTGCAAGGAAAATTGAGAAATATGCGAAAAACAAACCTGAACACTCCCTTAGGGATAGCATTTAAAAAACCGTTAACACTCTTTCTACAGTTTCTAACCCTTTTACACCCCTTCAGAGGTGGAATTTCAGAAAATCCTGGAACTAAATTTGAAAAATTTGCATGAGTAACATTTGCAAGTAGAACCCAAGGCGATATCTCATCGTGCCTAAGAAATATTGAGAAATTTGTAAAAACATAATTACTTTATTTACACCCCATTACGGGTGGAATTTCTGAAAATCTTAAAATTTGTTTTTGAACATTTTTATGAGTTACATTTGCAAGCAGAACCTAAGGCGATATCTCATCGTGGCGGAGAGATGCTGAGAATTGAGTAAAAACATATTAAACCCTTTTACACCCCCTTAGGGGTAGAATTTCTGAAAATCCTGAAATTGGTTTTCAAACATTTGTATGAGTAACATTTGCAATTGAAAAATACGTAAAAACATATTTAACCCTTTTACACCCCCGTAGGGGTGAAATTTATAAAATTTCTAAAATTGATTTTTAAACATTCGTATAAGTATTATTTGCAAGCGAAAACCAAGGCGATATTTTATCGTGCCTAAGAAATATTGAGAAATACGTAACAACGAATTTAACGCTTTTACGCCCCTTTAGGGGTGGAATTTCTAAAATTCCTTTCTTAATGAGCGTCTACGACACGAAGGGAATATATCCTTGGAATTTCAAGTTTCTAGGCCCAGGGGTTTGGGCCGGGCGTTCATGAGTGGGTCAGTCAGGACATTTCTCCTTATACATATAGAATTGGAATATAGAATTTGTATTGGTAACCTTTGCAAGGAAAATTGAGAAATATGCGAAAAACAAACCTGTACATTCCCTTAGGGATAGCATTTAAAAAAACAGTTAAAACAATTTCTACAGTTTCTAACCCTTTTACAACCCTTCAGGGGTGGAATTTCGGAAAATCCTGAAATTAGTTTTTCAAAATTTGTATGAGTAACATTTGCAAGCAGACCCCAAGTCGATATCTCATCGTGCCCAAGAGATATTGAGAAATACGTAAAAACATATTTAAACCTTTTACACCCCCTTAGGCGTGGAATTTCTAAAAATCGTGAAATTGGTTTTTAAACATTTGTATGAGTAACATTTGCAAGCAAAAACAAAGGCGATATCTCATCGTGCCTAAGCGATATTGAGAAATACGTAAAAACATATTTTACCCTTTTACACCCACTTAGGGGTCGAATTTCAAAAATTCCCTCCTTAGTGAGCGTCTACGACACGAAGGGAATATATCCCTAGAATTTCAAGATTCTAGGCCCGGGGTTTGGGCTGGGCGTCGATGAGTCAGTCAGTCAGTCAGTCAGGACTTTTCTTTTTATAAATATAAAATATAATATGGAATTTAATTCGTAAACTTTGCAAGGAAAATTGAGAAATATGCGAAAACAACCCTGTACACTCCCTTAAGTATGGAATTTTAAAAAACCGTTGAAACACTTTCCACAGCTTCTGACCTTTTTACACCCTCTTAGGGGTGGAATTTCTAAAAATCCTGAAATTGGTTTTTCAAACATTTGTATGAGTAACATTTGCAAACAAAAACCAAGGCGATATCTCACATCGTGCCTAAGAGATATTGAGAAATACGTAAAAACATATTTTACCCTTTTACACTTCCTTGGGGGGTGGAATTTTTAAAAATCCAGAAATTGGTTATTAAACATTTGTATGAGTAACATTTGCAAACAAAAACCAAGGCAATATCTCATCGTGCCTAAGCGATATTGAGAAATACGTAAAAACATATTTTACTCTTTTACACCCCCTTAGGGGTGGAATATCTAAAATTCCCTTCTTAGTGAGCGTCTACGACACGAAGGGAATATATCCCTGGAATTTCAAGTTTCTATGCCCAGGGGTTTGGGCTGGGCGTTGATGAGTGAGTCAGTCAGGACTTTCCTTTTTGTATATTGTGACGTCGTCGGTCTAACTACGTATAATACAAGAATATAATTGTAATGAACAATGTTCATAATAATCTTTCATTTATTCTGGTACCATATAAACATTATTTACACTAAATATTCCTTATTCAAATAATAATTGTTTACGCATTTATTATAAATATTGTTTACCTTAATATGCATTTATCAATGGTTATAAATATTAGTTTTCACTAATGATTCGCTTGTTCAATTATTACGAACAGTATTTTACTTATCAAATCGTTATAATTATCAACCACAATAAATACGTTCAATATTTTACATTATTTGTGTAATACCTGGTTATCCGTTCGCTACAAATATTATTTAATTTTACATTCATTTACTCATACGTTATATTTTGACTATTAGGTTATTCTACAAGATAAATATCTTTATTCACAATTTTAATACTCATTAACATTTACATTTACACGTCATTAATAGTTTGACGGACTAAATATTCATTATCCATTTATTCGTTTAATACTTTTTCATAAATGCTATTTACCCTAATACTCAAGTGTTCATTTGGCGTATACATTGTTTACACTAATATTCAATTAAAAACATTTATTGAACACACGTATCTTTAATATAAATTCGTAAATTCAAAAACATTTATTTTACACTTATACATGTTAATAATCAAAATATCTTAAATCATAAAAACATTTATTTCATTGAATATACATATCTTAGCAATATAATATTCTTGGTCATATAGTTTGCTCAATGATATATTCTAACAATGTATGAAGGGACTACTGTGCACCGGATGCATAGTCAGCATATTATGTTCGCGCACTCGTTATCGCACCGGATGCATGGTCAGCATGGTATGCCTGCGCACTTGTTATCGCACCGGATGCATGGTCAGCATGGTATGTCTGCGCACTTGTTATCGCACCGGATGCATAGTCAGCATATTATGTCTGCGTACCTATCCTTCAACGTATTGTTACGAACGCATAAGTACCACGAGTGGGAGGGAGCGCTCCAGCACTCCCCACCAAAGTCCCGCGCGCATGCGTCGCAGGAGGAGGGGGCACTGAAGCGCTCCCCACCAGCAACGGACCCACGGAGGTCCGGATCGACGCAGCGTGCGTTAGTCTCATCGACACCTTCGAACGAGTAACACCTCTTAACACGCGCCGTACTACACGAATGGGTCTTTAAGCATTAAAAGGTCTGTAAATCCGTCACGTGTTCGAATATAAAACCGGGATATCCTGTCCTACGCAAAGAGCAGACAGGCGACATAAAATGTGTTGACAAGAATATGTTCCGCGTAACTTACCGAGACTCTGCTTCCAGAATTGACGCGTAAATTATAACTAAGAATAATCCAGTGTTGTACCGAGTTCTAGTGTTTCAATATACATAGATATATAATCATTTTTATATCTGCAAAATTCTAATCAGTGTTAATTATTTTAAACAACCCTTCATCTCGATTCGTTCATCATTATTATAATTTTCCAAACCTCCTTACCTTTGGAAGCCCCCTTTACGCATACCTTCGTACATTGGGTTTCCGTCCATCTCATCCGGTCAGTGCATCCCTACTGCACGATCTACTCCTTCTTAAAATTACTCCCGATCATCATCCAGTCAGTGCATCCCTACTGCACGATCAAAAGTCCTGTCCAGATCCTCGCCATTCCTCTGTTAAATGGGAAGACGAAAGGCTGGGTGGAAATATCAAATTCGTCGTCTCCTTGCAGAAAGTTGCGGTTCTCCGGCTCGTCTTAGGGGACACAATAAGTTGAACAATTCTGCTCAATCAAACCTCATTATCCGAGAACTCGTCAACGATTGTGCTAAAGAACTATCGTACGTTTCAAAGTCAAACGTCGCGTCCAAACCCAGAATCGTTTCTTCCGTCCGCTTAAACTTCAACATCGTGAAATCTTCTGGCCATTGGATCCTCGAGCAACCGTCATCGTCATCGTTGGAATCTGTCGAAGTCATCCAGCCTTGCGGTATCCTGTTGGTCACCCTCGAATAAATCGACCCGCTACGTTCGCCCGCTCGTCCTGCTGTTGAGGTCCTTGTTCTGCACCTGAGGAAAGAGAAGAATGGTAAGAATATATATACATATATATATACAAAGTTATATTTGCCCCCTTCAAGATTATCCGGATCAGACGCGGTCTCCATCCCTAGTAGGCCCATTCCTGCTTAAACTAGAGACCACCCAGTGTTTATCTGTCAACCGTCCTCCGCGTGAGTTAGCGTTTAGTTTTTAAAAATTCAATTTCAACTCCCGGGACGTAACAATATATAGGTATGGAATATGGAATTGTATTGTTAACCTTTGCAAGGAAAATTGATAAATATGCGAAAAACCAACCTGTACACTCCCTTAGGGATAGCATTTAAAAAAACGGTTAAAACTCTTTCTACAGTTTCGAACCCTTTTACACCCCTTCAGGGGTGGAATTTCTGAAAATCCTGGAACTAGTTTTTAAAAATTTGCATGACTAACATTTGCAAGTAGAACCCAAGGCGATATCTCATCGTGCCTAAAAAATATTGAGAAATACGTAAAAACATATTTAACGCTTTTACAGCCCCTTAGGGGCGGAACTTCTAAAAATCCTGAAATTGGTTTTTGAACATTTAAATGAGTAACATTTGCAAACAAAAACCAAGGCGACATCTCATCGTGGCGAAGAGATAATGAGAAATGAGTAAAAACATATTTAACCCTTTTACACCTCCATAGAGGTGGAATTTTTAAAAATCCTAAAACTGGTTTTTAAACATTTGTATGAGTAACATTTGCAAGCAAATGCCAAAGCGATATCTCATCGTGCCTAAGAGAGATTGAAAAATACGTAAAAACATATTCAACCCTTTTACACCCCCTTAGGGGTGAAATTTATGAAAATCCTGAAATTGATTTTTAAACATTCGTATGAGTAACATTTGCAAGCGAAAACCAAGGCGATATTTCATCGTGCCCAAGAGATATTGAGAAATACGTAAAAACATATTTAACCCTTTTACACCCCTTCAGGGGTGGTATTTCAGAAAATCCTGAGATTAGTTCGTAAAAATTTGTACGAGTAACATTTGTAATCAGAACCCAAGAGGATATCTCGTCGTGCTTAAGAGTTATTAAGAAATACGTAAAAACATATTTAACCCATTTACACCCCGTAGGGGTGGAATTTCTAAAAATCATGAATTTGGTTTTCAAACATTTGTATAAGTAACATTTGCAAGCAAAAACCAAGTCGATATCTCATCGTGCCTAAGAGATATTGAGAAATAAGTATAAACATAATTACTTCTTTTACACCCCATTACGGGTGGAATTTCCGAAAATCTTAAAATTCGTTTTTATACATTTTTATGAGTAACATTTGCAAGCAGAACCCAAGGCGATATCTCATCGTGGCGAAGAGATACTGAGAAATGAGTAAAAACATATTTAACCCTTTTACACCCCCTTAGGGGTAGAATTTCTAAAAATCCTGAAATTGGTTTTTAAACATTTGTATGAATAACATTTGCAAGCAAAAACAAAGGCGATATATCATCGTGCCTAAGCGAAATTGAGAAATACGTAAAAACATATTTTACCCTTTTACACCCACTTAGGGGTCGAATTTCAAAAATTCCCTCCTTAGTGAGCGTCTACGACACGAAGGGAATATATCCCTAGAATTTCAAGATTCTAGGCCCGGGGTTTGGGCTGGGCGTCGATGAGTCAGTCTGTCAGTCAGTCAGTCAGGACTTTTCTTTTTATAAATATAGAATTGGAATATGGAATTTAATTGGTAAACTTTGCAAGGAAAATTGAGAAATATGCGAAAACAACCCTGTACACTCCCTTAAGGATGGAATTTTAAAAAACCGTTGAAACACTTTCTACAGCTTCTGACCTTTTTACACCTTCTTAGGGGTGGAATTTCTAAAAATCCTGAAATTGGTTTTTAAACATTTGTATGAGTAACATTTGCAAACAAAAACCAAGGCGATATCTCATCGTGCCTAAGAGATATTGAGAAATACGTAAAAACATATTTAACCCTTTTACACATCCTTAGGGGTTGAATTTTAAAAATTCTCAAATTGGTTTTTAAACATTTGTATGAGTAACATTTGCAAGCAAAATGGAATATGGAATTTGTATTGGTAACATTTGCAAGGAAAAATGATAAATATGCGAAAAACAACCCTGTACACTCCCTTAGGGATAGAATTAAAAAAAAAACGTTAAAACACTTTCTACATTTTCTAAACCTTTTACAACCCTTCAGGGGTGGAATTTCCGAAAATCCTGAAATTAGTTTTTAAAAATTTGTATGAGTAACATTTGCAATTGAGTAATACGAAAAAACATATTTAACCCTTTTACACCTTCTTAGGGGTGGAATATCTAAAATTCCCTTTTTAGTGAGCGTCTACGACACGAAGGGAATATATCCCTGGAATTTCAAGTTTCTATGCCCAGGGGTTTGGGCTGGGCGTTGATGAGTGACTCAGTCAGGACTTTTCTTTTTGTAAATATTGGTATGGAATATAGAATTTGTATTGGTAACCTTTGCAAGGAAAATTGAGAAATATGCGAAAAACAAACCTGTATCTTCCCTTAGGGATAGCATTTAAAAAAACAGTTAAAACAATTTCTACAGTTTCTAACCCTTTTACAACCCTTCAGGGGTGGAATTTCGGAAAATACTGAATATAGTTTTTTAAAATTTGTATGAGTAACATTTGCAAGCAGACCCTAAGTCGATATCTCATCGTGCCCAAGAGATATTGAGAAATACGTAAAAACATATTTAAACCTTTTACACCCCCTTAGGCGTGGAATTTCTAAAAATCGTGAAATTGGTTTTTAAACATTTGTATGAGTAACATTTGCAAGCAAAAACAAAGGCGATATCTCATCGTGCCTAAGCGATATTGAGAAATACGTAAAAACATATTTTACCCTTTTACACTTCCTTGGGGGTGGAATTTTTAAAAATCCAGAAATTGGTTATTAAACATTTGTATGAGTAACATTTGCAAACAAAAACCAAGGCAATATCTCATCGTGCCTAAGCGATTCTGAGAAATACGTAAAAACATATTTTACTCTTTTACACCCCCTTAGGGGTGGAATTTCTCAAAATCCTGAAATTGGTTTTTAAACATTTGTATGAGTAACATTTGCAATTGAGTAATACGTAAAAACATATTTAACCCTTTTACACCCCCTTAGGGGTGGAATATCTAAAATTCCCTTCTTAGTGAGCGTCTACGACACGAAGGGAATATATCCCTGGAATTTCAAGTTTCTATGCCCAGGGGTTTGGGCTGGGCGTTGATGAGTGACTCAGTCAGGACTTTTCTTTTTATAAATATAGAATTGGAATATGGAATTTAATTGGTAAACTTTGCAAGGAAAATTGAGAAATATGCGAAAACAACCCTGTACACTCCCTTAAGGATGGAATTTTAAAAAACCGTTGAAACACTTTCTACAGCTTCTGACCTTTTTACACCTTCTTAGGGGTGGAATTTCTAAAAATCCTGAAATTGGTTTTTAAACATTTGTATGAGTAACATTTGCAAACAAAAACCAAGGCGATATCTCATCGTGCCTAAGAGATATTGAGAAATACGTAAAAACATATTTAACCCTTTTACACATCCTTAGGGGTTGAATTTTAAAAATTCTCAAATTGGTTTTTAAACATTTGTATGAGTAACATTTGCAAGCGAAAACCAAGGCGATATTTCATCGTGCCCAAGAGATATTGAGAAATACGTAAAAACATATTTAACCCTTTTACACCCCTTCAGGGGTGGTATTTCGAAAAATCCTGAAATTAGTTCGTAAAAATTTGTACGAGTAACATTTGTAATCAGAACCCAAGGCGATATCTCATCGTGCCCAAGAGATATTGAGAAATACGTAAAAACATATTTAAACCTTTTACACCCCCTTAGGCGTGGAATTTCTAAAAATCGTGAAATTGATTTTTAAACATTTGTATGAGTAACATTTGCAAGCAAAAACAAAGGCGATATCTCATCGTGCCTAAGCGATATTGAGAAATACGTAAAAACATATTTTACCCTTTTACACTTCCTTGGGAGTGGAATTTTTAAAAATTTAGAAATTGGTTATTAAACATTTGTATGAGTAACATTTGCAAACAAAAACCAAGGCAATATCTCATCGTGCCTAAGCGATTCTGAGAAATACGTAAAAACATATTTTACTCTTTTACACCCCCTTAGGGGTGGAATTTCTCAAAATCCTGAAATTGATTTTTAAACATTTGTATGAGTAACATTTGCAATTGAGTAATACGTAAAAACATATTTAACCCTTTTACACCCCCTTAGGGGTGGAATATCTAAAATTCCCTTCTTAGTGAGCGTCTACGACACGAAGGGAATATATCCCTGGAATTTCAAGTTTCTATGCCCAGGGGTTTGGGCTGGGCGTTGATGAGTGACTCAGTCAGGACTTTTCTTTTTGTAAATATAGGTATGGAATATGGAATTTGTATTGGTAACCTTTGCAAGGAAAATTGAGAAATATGCGAAAAACCAACCTGTACGCTCCCTTTGGGATAGCATTTAAAAAAACCGTTAAAACTCTTTCTACAGTTTCTAACCACTTTACACCCCTTCAGGGGTGGAATTTCTGAAAATCCTAGAACTAGTTTTTAAAAATTTGCATGACTAACATTTGCAAGTAGAACCCAAGGCGATATCTCATCGTGCCTAAAAAATATTGAGAAATACGTAAAAACATATTTAACGCTTTTACAGCCCTTTAGGGGCGGAACTTCTAAAAATCCTGAAATTGGTTTTTGAACATTTGAATGAGTAACATTTGCAAACAAAAACCAAGGCGACATCTCATCGTGGCGAAGAGATAATGAGAAATGAGTAAAAACATATTTAACCCTTTTACACCTCCATAGAGGTGGAATTTTAAAAAATCCTGAAACTGGTTTTTAAACATTTGTATGACTAACATTTGCAAGCAAATGCCAAAGCGATATCTCATCGTGCCTAAGAGAGATTAAAAAATACGTAAAAACATATTTAACCCTTTTACACCCCCTTAGGGGTGAAATTTATGAAAATCCTGAAATTGATTTTTAAACATTCGTATGAGTAACATTTGCAAGCGAAAACCAAGGCGATATTTAATCGTGCCCAAGAGATATTGAGAAATACGTAAAAACATATTTAACCCTTTTACACCCCTTCAGGGGTGGTATTTCGGAAAATCCTAAAATTAGTTCGTAAAAATTTGTATAAGTAACATTTGTAATCAGAACCCAAGGCGACATCTCGTCGTGTTTAAGAGATATTGAGAAATACGTAAAAACATATTTAACCCATTTACACCCCTTGGGGGTGGAATTTCTAAAAATCATGAATTTGGTTTTCAAACATTTGTATAAGTAACATTTGCAAGCAAAAACCAAGGCGATATCTCATCGTGCCTAAGAGATATTGAGAAATAAGTATAAACATAATTATTTCTTTTACACCCCATTACGGGTGGAATTTCTGAAAATCTTAAAATTTGTTTTTATACATTTTTATGAGTAACATTTGCAAGCAGAACCCAAGGCGATATCTCATTGTGGCGAAGAGATACTGAGAAATGAGTAAAAACATATTTAACCCTTTTACACCCACTTGGGGGTGGAATTTCTAAAAATCCTAAAATTGGTTTTTAAACATTTGTATGAGTAACATTTGCAATTAAAAAATACGTAAAACCATATTTAACCTTTTTACACCCCCTTAGGTGTAAAATTTATAAAAATCCTGAAATTGATTTTTAAACATTCGTATAAGTAACATTTGCAAGCGAAAACCAAGGCGATATTTTATCGTATCTAAGAAATATTGAGAAATACGTAACAACGAATTTAACCCTTTTACGCCCGCTTAGGGGTGGAATTTCTAAAATTCCTTTCTTCATGAGCGTCTACGACACGAAGGGAATATATCCTTGGAATTTTAAGTTTCTATGCCCGGGGTTTGGGCTGGGCGTCGATAAGTCAGTCAGTCAGGACTTTTTTTTTTATAAATATAGAATTCGAATATGGAATTTAATTGGTAAACTTTGCAAGGAAAATTGAGAAATATCCGAAAACAACCCTGTACATTCCCTTAGGGATAGTATTTAAAAAGACCTTTAAAACTCTTTCTGCAGTTTCTAACCCTTTTACACCCCTTCAGGGGTGGAATTTCGGAAAATCCTGAAATTAGTTTTTAAAAATTTGTATGAGTAACATTTTCAAGCAGACCCCAAGGCGATATCTCATCGTTCCTAAGAGATATTGAGAAATACGTAAAAACATTCTTGAACCTTTTACACCCCCTTAGGCGTGGAATTTCTAAAAATCGTAAAATTGGTTTTTAAACATTTGTATGAGTAACATTTGCAAGCAAAAACAAAGGCGATATCTCATCGTGCATAAGCGATATTGAGAAATACGTAAAAACATATTTTACCCTTTTACACCCACTTAGGGGTCGAATTTCAAAAATTCCTTCCTTAGTGAGCGTCTACGACACGAAGGGAATATATCCCTAGAATTTCAAGATTTTAGGCCCGGGGTTTGGGCTGGGCGTCGATAAGTCAGTCAGTCAGGACTTTTCTTTTTATAAATATAGAATTCGAATATGGAATTTAATTGGTAAACTTTGCAAGGAAAATTGAGAAATATGCGAAAACAACCCTGTACATTCCCTTAGGGATAGAATTTTAAAAAACCGTTAAAACACTTTCTGCAGCTTCTAACTTTTTTACACCCTTTTAGGGGTTGAATTTCTAAAAATCCTGAAATTTGTTTTTAAACATTTGTATGAGTAACATTTGCAAACAAAAACCAAGGCGATATCTCTTCGTGCCTAAGAGAAATTCAGAAATACGTAAAAACATATTCAACCCTTTTACACATCCTCAGGGTTTGAATTTTTAAAATTCTAAAATTGGTTTTTAAACATTTGTATGAGTAACATTTGCAAGCAAAATGGAATATGGAATTTGTATTGGTAACCATTGCAAGGAATATTGAGAAATATGCGAAAAACAACCCTGTACACTCCCTTAGGGATAGAATTTAAAAAAAAATTTTGAAACACTTTCTACAGTTTCTAACCCTTTTACAACCCTTCAGAGGTGGAATTTCGGAAAATCCTGAAATTAGTTTTTAAAAATTTGTATGAGTAACATTTGCTAGCAGACCCCAAGGCGATATCTCATCGTGCCTAAGAGATATTGAGAAATACGTAAAAACATATTTAAACCTTTTACACCCCCTTAGGCGTGGAATTTCTAAAAATCGTAAAATTGGTTTTTAAACATTTGTATGAGTTACATTTGCAAGCAAAAACAAAGGCCATATCTCATCGTGCCTAAGCGATATTGAGAAATACGTAAAAACATATTTTACCCTTTTACACATCCTTGGGGGTGGAATTTTTAAAAATCCTGAAATTGGTTATTAAACATCTGTGTGAGTAACATTTGCAAACAAAAACCAAGGCAATATCTCATCGTGCCTAAGCGATATTGAGAAATATGTAAAAACATATTTTACTCTTTTACATCCACTTAGGGGTCGAATTTCAAAAATTCCCTCCTTAGTGAGTGTCTACGACACGAAGGGAATATATCCCTAGAATTTCTAGATTTTAGGCCCGGGGTTTGGGCTGGGCATCGATGAGTCAGTCAGTCAGTCAGTCAGTCAGGACTTTTCTTTTTATAAATACAGAATTGGAATATGGAATTTAATTGGTAAACTTTGCAAGGAAAATTGAGAAATATGCGAAAACAACCCTTTACACTCCCTTAGGGATGGAATTTTAAAAAACCGTTAAAATAGTTTCTACAGCTTCTGACGCTTTTACACCCTCTTAGGGGTGGAATTTCTACAAATCCTGAAATTGGTTTTTAAACATTTGTATGAGTAACATTTGCAAGCGAAAACCAAGGTGATATCTTATCGTGCCTAAGAGATATTAAGAAATACGTAAAAACATATTTAACGCTTTTACACCCCCTTAGGGGTGGAATTTCTAAAATTCCCTTCTTAGTGAGCGTCTACGACACGAAGGAAATATAGCCCTGGAATTTCAAGTTTTAGGCCCAGGGGTTTGGGCTGGGCGTTGATGAGTGAGTCAGTCAGGTCTTTTCTTTATAGATATATAGAATTGGAATATGGAATTTGTATTGGTAACCTTTGCAAGGAAAATTGAGAAATATGCGAAAAACAAACTTGTACACTCCCTTAGGGATAGTATTTAAAAAAACCGTTAAAACTCTTTCTGCAGTTTTTAACCTTTTTACACCCTTTCAGGGGTGGAATTTCGGAAAATCCTGAAATTAGTTTTAAAAAATTTGTATGAGTAACATTTTCAAGCAGACCCCAAGGCGATATCTCATCGTGCCTAAGATATATTGAGAAATACGTAAAAACATTCTTAAACCTTTTACACCCCCTTAGACGTGGAATTTCTAAAAATCGTAAAATTGGTTTTAAAACATTTGTATGAGTAACATTTGCAAGCAAAAACAAAGGCGATATCTCATCGTGCCTAAGCGATATTGAGAAATACGTAAAAACATATTTTACCCTTTTACACATCCTTGGGGGTGGAATTTTTAAAAATCCTGAAATTGGTTATTAAACATTTGTATGAGTAACATTTGCAAACAAAATCCAAGGCAATATCACATCGTGCCTACGCGATATTGAGAAATACGTAAAAACATATTTTACTCTTTTACACCCACTTAGGGGTCGAATTTCAAAAATTCCCTCCTTGGTGAGCGTCTACGACACGAAGGGAATATATCCCTAAAATTTCAAGATTTTAGGCCCGGGGTTTGGGCTGGGCGTCGATGAGTCAATCAGTCAGTCAATCAGTCAGTCAGGACTTTTCTTTTTATAAATATAGAATTGGAATATGGAATTTAATTGGTAAACTTTGCAAGGAAAATTGAGAAATATGCGAAAACGACCCTGTACACTCCCTTAGGGATAGAATTTTAAAAAACCGTTAAAACACTTTCTACAGCTTCTAACTCTTTTACACCCTTTTAGGGGAAGAATTTCTAAAAATCCTGAAATTCGTTTTTAAACATTTGTATGAGTAACATTTGCCTACAAAAACCAAGGCGATATCTCATCGTGCCTAAGAGATATTGAGAAATACGTAAAAACATATTTAACCCTTTTATACATCCTTAGGGGCTGACATTTAAAAATTCTTAAATTGGTTTTTAAACATTTGTATGAGTAACATTTGCAAGCAAAATGGAATATGGAATTTGTATAAGTAACCTTTGCAAGGAAAATTGAGAAATATGCGAAAAACAAACGTGTAAACTCCCTTAGGGATTGCATTTAAAAAAACCGTTAAAACACTTTCTACACTTTCTAACCCTTTTACACCCCTTCAGGGGTGGAATTTCTGAAAATCCTGGAACTAGTTTTAGAAAATTTGCATGAGTAACATTTGCAAATAGAACCCAAGGCGATATCTCATCTTGCCTAAGCGATATTGAGAAATACGTAAAAACATATTTTACCCTTTTACACCCACTTAGGGGTCGAATTTCAAAAATTCCCTCCTTAGTGAGCGTCTACGACACGAAGGGAATATATCCCTAGAATTTCAAGATTCCATGCCCGGGGTTTGGGCTGGGCGTCGATGAGTCAGTCAGTCAGGACTTTTCTTTTTATAAATATAGAATTGGAATATGGAATTTAATTGGTAAACTTTGCAAGGAAAATTGAGAAATATGCGAAAACAACCCTGTACACTCCCTTAAGGATGGAATTTTAAGAAACCGTTAAAACACTTTCTACAGCTTCTGACCTTTTTACACCCTCTTAGGGGTGGAATTTCTAAAAATCCTGAAATTTGTTTTTAAACATTTGTATGAGTAACATTTGCAAACGAAAACAAAGGCGATATCTCATCGTGCCTAAGAGATATTGAGAATCACGTAAAAACATATTTAACCCTTTTATACCCCTTTAGGGGTGGAAGTTCTACAAATCCTGAAATTGATTTTTAAACATTTGTATGAGTAACATTTGCAAGCGAAAACCAAGGCGATATCTTATCGTGCCTAAGAGATATTAAGAAATACGTAAAAACATATTTAACGCTTTTACACCCTCTTAGGTGTGGAATTTCTAGAATTCCCTTCTTAGTGAGCGTCTACGACACGAAGGGAATATAGCCCTGGAATTTCAAGTTTTTAGGCCCAGGGGTTTAGGCTGGGCGTTGATGAGTGTGTCAGTCAGGACTTTTCTTTATAGATATACTAGCATATTACCCGTGCTTCGCCACGGGTATCTTTAAATGTAATTTTTAAATAGGTCAAAACAATGCCGCACATCTGTACTTAACGCTTACTTTTGCCTATAACGACTCTACAACGCGTTCTTGGCTTAAAAAGTAATATGATTTAATGTAATGTAATGAATACATTACATTACATTTGTAATGAATACATTACATTACATTTGTCATTATAGTATAATACATTACATTACATTAAATCTTATTACTTTTTTGGTTTTTTTTTTTTTCTTCTTTAGTGAGGAAAAATCCTTCATGGACACCCCGGGTCCCTTGTAAGAGGACACCCGGGGTAGTGCCGGACTCCTACCGGCTAAAAAACCTCACTTTAACTTCTGTACCATGTGTTATGGATTATCCCAGGGATGGCTTCCCCTGTTCCCTACTCGGTGTCGTCCTTCCGTGTGCTGCGCACGTTCGATGGCTCGTCGTAGCCTATGAGACTCGGCACATCGTTGCACTTGAACGCGTAGTAGACCGCCCGCGTGGCGTCGTACCTGGCTTCTTTGCTTAATGTCACCGATCGTATCGTTTCGCTACCTGACGCGCACTCGCGCTAATTGTCTTCTCAGCTGTGGGGTTGGGGTTCCTTTCGCTATGGTGTTCCTCCCGCTTGGGTTGTCGTTAAAGGTCGACAATTTCTTGTTGTCGTCGGAGGGCTTTTTGCTTTTCCCCATCGTCGTGTCTTCCTTAGCTTCGCCTTCACTGCTAGTTTCATCTGGCGTTGTTCCTTCTTGCTTCTCGCTTCTTTCTTCTATGATTTCTTCTGCAATTTCTTCTGAATTTTGCTTTTGCTGCTTCTTTCTTCGTTTTTGTGCAATTTCTTTTGAATTTGGCTCTTGCTGCTCCTTTCTTCGTTTTTCCATAATTTCTTCTGAATTTCGTTCTTATTGCTTAAAGGTCAACAATTTCTTGTTGTCGTCGAAGAGCTTTTCGCTTTTCCCCATCGTCGTGTCTTCCTTAGCTTCGCCTTCACTGCTAGTTTCATCTGGCGTTGATCCTTCTTGCTTCTCGCTTCTTTCTTCTATGATTTCTTCTGAAATTTCTTCTGAATTTTGCTCTTGCTGCTTCTTTCTTCATTTTTCTGTAATTTCTTTTGAATTTTGCTCTTGCTGCTCCTTTCTTCGTTTTTCCATAATTTCTTCTGAATTTCGTACTTATTGCTTAAAGGTCAACGATTTCTTGTTGTCGTCGAAGGGCTTTTCGCTTTTCCCCATCGTCGTGTCTTCCTTAGCTTCGCCTTCACTGCTAGTTTCATCTGGCGTTGTTCCTTTTTGCTTCTCGCTTCTTTCTTCTATGATTTCTTCTGAAATTTCTTCTGAATTTTGCTTTTGCTGCTTCTTTCTTCATTTTTCTGTAATTTTTTCTGAATTTTGCTCTTGCTGCTTCTTTCTCGTTTTTCTGTAATTTCTTCTGAATTTCGTTCTTCAAGCTTCTCGCTTCTTTCTTCGTTTTTCTGCAATTTCTTCTGAATTTTGCTCTTGCTGCTCCTTTCTTCGTTTTTCTGTAATTTCTTCTGAATTTCGTTCTTATTGCTTAAAGGTCGACAATTTCTTGTTGTCGTCGAAGGGCTTTTCGCTTTTCCCCATCGTCGTGTCTTCCTTAGCTTCGCCTTCACTGCTAGTTTCATCTGGCGTTGTTCCTTCTTGCTTCTCGCTTCTTTCTTCTATGATTTCTTCTGCAATTTCTTCTAAATTTTGCTTTTGCTGCTTTTTTCTTCGTTTTTCTGTAATTTCTTCTGAATTTCGTTCTTCTTGCTTCTCGCTTCTTTCTTCGGTTTTCTGTAATTTCTTCTGTAATCGTTTGGGTCTCGTCTTCCACTACGCATAGTGGTAGATCGGGTACGAGTACTTTATCGATACTTACGTCGGCGATCGATTGTCCTGACGATTCGTAAATACCAGATGACTTCCCCCACGCGTAACTATTACTGCCTTTGTCCTTACTTTGTAGTATCACACTTTGTTTTCATTTTACATGCTGTCTTTATTTTAAACTTTGTCTTTATTTTACACTTTCTTTTTATTTTACACTTTGTCTTTATTTTACACTTTGTCTTCAATTTACACTTTGTCTTTATTTTACACTTTGTTTTTATTTTACACTTTGTCTTAATTTTACACTTTGTCTTCAATTTACACGTTGTCTTTATTTTACACTTTGTTGCGAAATCTTTTTTCCCGCCTGTTGCACGCACCCGTTGTGCGTCGATGCTCGTCTCCTTTCATGTTGTTGCGAATTCTTTTTCCCGCCTGTTGCACGCGCCCGTTGTGCGTCGATGCTCGTCTCCTTTTCGCACGATATCACACGCCTCCACTTTATTTGCGATAATCCCACTTCAATAACGCTGGATTGTTGTGGATTATCCCAGGGATGGCTTTCCCTATTCCCTACTCAATGTCGTCCTTAACCGAGGTGGTCCTTAACACATGTCATAACACTGAAGGACTTCTTTGTAGACCACATTAGTAGTTCTTCCCTGAAGTGGTAGAATCACCAGGCTGCTTGATGAGCTCACTCTGGAGCAGGCTACATAAAACTGTCCATGTGAGAAACACTCCTCCCTTAAGTCAATCCCTGCCATCTTCAGCGACTGCCCCTGGGACTTGTTGATGGTCATAGCAAAGCAGACCTTGAGGGGGAACTGCAGCCTCTTGAACTCGAAGGGGTACTCTGATGGTATGAGTGGTATGCGTGGTACAAATACCGACTCCCCCCGAGCACAACCAGTGAACACTGTGGCCTCAATAACGTTTCTATAAAGGGCCTTCACTTGTAGCCTGGTGCCGTTGCAAAATTTGGGCGGGTTGAGATACCGCAGCAACATCACTGGAGCCCCCACTTTGAGGAGAAGCTTGTGGGGTGGGAATCCAGGAGGGTTGAGGGAATTGAGAAACTCCACGGGGTAATGGACGGCGTCATCCATTTGCATTATTGAATCCACAGACCTATATTCCATTTCTGCCTCTTCGAACGAATTAAGTAGAATGTCATTAATGATGGCAGCGTTATCATTCTTGGGGGTCAGAATGGCACGCTCGCACAGCCAGTCCATAGACTTTTCCTTGATATCGGCTATATCTGGGTATATTCTGGTTGAAAGGTCTGTTAGGGTCATCACTACTGCGCCCAGGCCTATAGGGATAGTCACCTTTCCCTCGGACTCAGGATATTCTCTATCCCCTATTTTCAGTAGAAGTTCGGAAAATTCCCCAGCGGAGACATCACCTCTCAAGTGGATCCTCATGTTCTTCCTGAGAGAAAGTTTGCAGATAAAGGGCCATAAATATGACGCCTTGATGCACGCCTTAATCTCGTCAGCTCGAGTTCCCCTTGGCACTACTGGCAAAGTCTGCCGAAAGTCTCCAGCAAGCAACACAGTGACTCCCCCCATCACTCGATCGTTGCCTCTGATGTCTTTGAGGGTTATGCTCAGTGCCTCAAAACCCCGCTTGTGCGCCATGGTGCTTTCATCCCAAACAATGAGCTTACAATCTCTCAGCACTTTGGCCATATTGCTTTGTTTTGAGATGTTGCACAGAGGTGTTTCTGCATGAATGAGATTGAGGGGCAGCTTGAAGGCAGCGTGGGCTGTCTTGCCTCCCTCCAATAGCGTAGCACCGATGCCAGAGGATGCGACAGCCAAAGCGATGCTACGATCACTCCTTACCTTCGCCAGGAGCAAGTTGATGAGGAAAGTCTTCCCAGTACCACCAGGAGCATTCAAGAAAAAAACCTGCCCAGCACCTGACTCAACGCTGCTAAGGATCTGCCGATAGACAGCGAGCTGCTCATCCGTTAGTAAACCCTCGTTATTCGATACCACTTGTGTCAAGGCGTTTGTATCGTAGCTGGTCTCCCTCAGATAGTCCTTATTTCCCAAAACTTTTCCAGACCTTGTTGGTTGAGGCAAGCCGTACTGAGGCAAACCCTGTCCTCCCAAAGCTAACACTGCGTCCTCAATTAGCACCAGGCATCTATTGTACACCTGCTCCTTCATCTGCTGCGCACTATCTTGCAACTCTCTTTCCACCTGCCGCGTGATATCTTCTGAAAAACTGTCTTTGTACTTCTCCCAAAGACTAAGAGGATCAGAGAGTTGACAAAAAACCAACATCACTGTGAAGAGCTCTCGGAGCTTAAACGGAGAATCACACAGGGCAGCTTCCCCCAAAGTACTATCCCAGTGATTGTCATCCTCCAGCAAACCTAATGCCTTGCATGTAGACTGGAATGTAGGATGAAGGACACCATTCACAATCTTCAACTCTGAAAAAGACGTTGGGCCTCGAACCTCATGTAGCAACAGACGGAGATAATAACATTCGGTGTTACTTGGGTGGATGGTGTACACCCTTCCCAGCGCATTGCCTCTTTTCACTCCTGACCAGCCATCGACATCGTTCCCTTGCTTCCTTCTCCCAAACTTGTAATTTTCCCATACAAAGTAAGAAGGGACCTCAGAGTACAGGAGGGTTTTTGCAAATTCGTCATTTTTGCATAACTCGAAAAAAGCCAAGAGTGTTGTCTGAGGAGGGTTGCTAAGCTTCTCGGCCAAGTTGTCGGAGTTGAAGTACACACGCTGACCATTCTCGAGGTGAACAGCCAGATGAAAAATAGTGGGATACCTCTCATGAATAGGGAACGCTAATATCCTCCAAACCGCCTCCGAGCTACTAATGTACCGCCCACTCTCATACATCTTTACTTCATCCTTCTCATTCTCCAGAGCAAAAGACGCCTGGTCACTGCCCTTGTTCACGTGCTTGCAAATGTATTTAATGGACTTAACAGAGTAACATAATTCTACATTGATGTGAGCATCGAAAGTGCGTGACAAGACAGGGTTGTAGGGCACCACCCAGCGGTTGTCCAGTTTTATCCTATTGATTTCTACAGTGAAGCCACCGTCAGCTGGAGACCTCCTACGATACTGCGGATATGTATCGTCTCCTGTCTGAGTGTTCTTGAGAAGTGGCCGAGGATACTTCTTGCTGCAACTACCTCCTTTCATGCAAGCCGAATTGTAATTCAAGCTGCCGCAGGGCCCATGAATCATGTTGGCCTTGACAATGTTGTGGAGGAGAGGATCTTTCTCAGGATCAGGTATTTCAGCACAGATGACTTTGTCGATCATGTCAGAGAAGATGCGCTGCTCTAGCCACAGCAATATGTGAATGTGAGGCAGACCCCGCTTTTGCCACTCGACAGAGTACATAAAACACCGTACTCTACCAAACAGACTGCCCTTGTTCAAAAGAGATATCATCTTCTTCACCTTGAGATGGAATACCCTGGCTATGATGTCATGACGATCGTGAGACTTTTGCCCAGGCAGCAGTACATTTGTGATATCCTTCCACCTGGGATTACAGGTGAAAGTGATGAACAGATCAGGACGGCCGTAATGGCGAACATATGTCATGGCGTCTTGAGTCCGCTCATGCATATAGCGAGGTCCCCCAGTGAATGATGAAGGAAGCACCACCATTTGACCCAGCTGAGCAGCGTCAGCATCCTGTCTACTCACAGCGTCCTTTAGGTGAATATAGCTGTCTGCCCTGAGCTGCGCCTGATTGTTCCTGATGTAATTCAACCTCTCAGTCTCTATTTTGGCATACATGTCAACCAGAAATTGACTGAAAAGGGAGCGGAAGTACAAAATATGGTTGACCTCCCCTTGCCTGACCATAATACAATAAGAGTAAAACCTCGCTGCGGAGACTGTCTTATTGAGGAGCAACTTGGTCTTAGGATCGCGCTGAGGCAAGGCAATAGAGTACCTATCCTCGCCACGGCAAAACAGAAGCGGATACTGCAAGGCGTCGTATGATCGATGAATTTCACTAATGCGCTGCAATGTGTTGTTATGGCTCTGCAGCACAATGTCTCGATGCTTGAATTGCTGACCAACAATCACCAGAGCTACCTCATTTGCTGTTGGTGCATTGAAGCGACCTCCATGAGCGTCAGCTGGCTTTTTATCTGCATGGATAACGACTTCGAACTTCTCGCAGGTTGGAGCTACCTTGTCCATGGCAGTCTTCAGATCCTTTATATGGCTATTGATGTCGTGTAGCATCCTCTGCAGTTGTTTGACCAATCCCTGTTTGACGTCAGAAAATTTGCTGCACCTCAAGCGTACTTCCCTTTGGTCGTCGCCCACAAAATACATTTGCAGAAATTGGGCTTCCTGTTGAGGTGCTGGCAGCAGACTTCCTATCAAATGATACACCTGCCCCTGAACTTTAAAAGTCGGTATGAAGCCATCTCGTAGAACCTGCTTAGCCCCAAATGATGTCATGTTGAAGCAGCCATTATACTTCCGAATACGTTCCATGAAGTGGACGTGCTCAGGGTGGATATCCATTACCAGGCTGTGAAGAGGCTTGGGCAGAGGTTCGAAGGGCGGAAGCTGCACCTTGCCAGCGCTGCAGCACATGCTGCGGGGCTCTTCCTTCCACTTCAAAGCATTGCAATATATGCATTTGTGGCTCATAGTACCCAGATCTACAGTGCTGTCTGCCTCATAAGCCACGTCAGGATCATATGCCATGCCTGAGTGAGCCTTGACTTTCCATGGAAGTGCTCGCCTTTCTACTCGTCTTCCAGGATTGCTTTGCTCATATCGAAATTCTGCCGCTCTGTGCACTTCAGGGTGATCTTGCTGGTACCTGGCCACCGCATCACGGTGCACTTCAGGATGATCTTGCTGGTACTTGGCCACCGCATCACGGTGCACTTCAGGATGATCTTGCTGGTACTTGGCCACCGCAGCACGGTTCACCGCAGGATGATCTTGCTGGTACCTGGCCACCGCATCACGGTGCACTTCAGGATGATCTTGCTGGTACTTGGCCACCGCAGCACGGTTCACCGCAGGATGATCTTGCTGGTACTTGGCCACCGCAGCACGGTTCACCGCAGGATGATCTTGCTGGTACTTGGCCACCGCAGCACGGTTCACCGCAGGATTATTCTGAGCATATTTCCTCGCCGCATCCTTAAGTTGCTTCCTCCTTTTAACATCGGAATATCTGGCACGACGTTTGCCAGGAGCCTTCTTGAGGATAGGAAGAGGTGATGGCTGTGAGAAGTCTGAATAGGAGTCGAGCTGGAAAAGCGGGGAAAGAGGTAAAGGCTATGAGAAATGTAAATAGGAGTCGAGCTGGGAAAGAGGTAGTCAGATAAACACTTCTTCAGGTTCACGTGGCAGGTACGCATCGAAATGGCCACTAGAAAGGTCCTGCGAAAAACGTAACCTCCTCACGGGATGACCTTCAGCACCGACACTCGCATACAGCTCGCCATTGCGGTAAACTTCGAAGACGAACTCGAACAATTGGCCAGCCGCCACAAGTTCGCATAAACCACCATAAGTAGAGGGTCGGGACATGTGAGCGAGGTACTCAGCGGAGCTGGTGTAGTTATCCCCCTCGCTGTTGTGGGACATGATGGAGAACTCCTCCCAGGTGTCCACCACGTGCCTGACGATTAGCTCACGCACCTCCCTAGCCAATAACTGATTATAATATATAAGATATGAGAGGGACCGGAACAGGCGAGCTCCGTCTCCCGTGATGGGGATAATAGTGTGAGGCACCATCTCCCCATTAATATTTAAAAATTCAATTGACATACTAAAAAACAATGAAGAGAAAGGACAAAACTTATAGTTAGTGAATCAGTGAGTCAGTCAGGACTTATCTTTTTATGTAGATAGATTTCTCTCGCGTCTCTTCCGTCTCCCTCTCGCGTCTCTTGCGTTTCTCACGTTCTTGGTGTCTCTCGCGTTACTCTCTCTCTCTCGCGCGTCTCTCTCTCTCACATATCTGACGTTGAAACAAATAATAACCGAAATTTTACAAAGCTTATAGTACCGGAACCGGAACCATACCGTTATGCGTTTCGGATAGTAAACTCAATATACGTAAAATATACGCCATGTATATACATCAAATCCGTGTACATACGACTCACGTAGATGAATATATGATACATTTACGAATATTCTAAGAATATCGTGTGAACATATGTAGTATGCATATGCATTTCGGATAGTAGCCTCAATATACGTAGAATATACGCCCTTGCAACTTACGCGTTTACAATGAAATATTGCGAACGACGAAGTGTCGTATACGATGAAACTATCTATATGTATATGAACATATACATATAATGTTCGGCTAATATACATATGTATATTGTATGAATATCCACTGAACATACAGCGCGTTGCATTCGCATATCCCTACGATATGCAATGTACGTCGTTTGTGTATCACTGTATGTACATAGGATATGTCATATCCGCGGATGTATATATGCAATGTATATACACTGCATAACAAAATGCTATCTGGGACAGCACAGAGAAAAATACAATATGCAAAAAACTCACAAATTATTTCTCAAATATCGCAAAAATGTTCAATAGCATATAATACATTTTGTTAAGGAAAGTCAACAATCATTCATCAAAAATCGTAAAAATAACAGTGTTATTGAAAAAACTTTAAGTCCAATTAACATTCGTAAAAACGACACAAAACGAAATACAATATGATACGATATGATATGATATGTACAATATAAAACGAATTTTTTTCAGAGGATGAAGGGGGTGGTTTTCAGGGGTGAGATATATACAGTCGCCTTCCTTTGGTCTTCAACAATATTTGTGTAAGGTTTGGTTGAAATCAGTTGATTCGCGTGAATATTTTCGAAGAATCTTTTTTTAGGGGGTGAAGAGGGTGGGGTTTAGGGGTGAGATATATCCAGTGACTTTCCTTAGGCTCTTAACAATATTTGTGCTTGGTTCAGTTGTAATCGGTGAAGGCGTGTGGATTTTATTAAGAATTTTTCTTTAGGAGATGGAGGGGGTGGTTTTCAGGGGTGAGATATATTCAGTGACCTTCCTTAGGCTCTTAGCAATATTTGTGCTTGGTTTGGTTGTAATCGGTGAAGGCGTGTAGATTTTATTAAGAATCTTTTTTTAGGGGATAAAGGGGGTGGTTTTCAGGGGTACGATATATACAGTCGCCTTCCTTTAGTTTTCAACAATATTTGTGTAAGGTTTGGTTGAAGTCAGTTGATTCGCGTGAATATTTTTAAAGAATCTTTTTTTAGGGGTTGAAGGGGGTGGTTTTCAAGAGTGAGATATATTCAGTGACTTTCCTTAGGCTCTTAACAATATTTGTGCTTGGTTTAGTTGTAATCGGAGAAGGCGTGTGGATTTTATTGAGAATTTTTTTTTAGGGGATGAAGAGGGCGGTTTTCAGGGGCGAGATATATACAGTCGCCTTCCTTTGGTCTTCAACAATATTTGTGTAAGGTTTGGTTGAAATCAGTTGATTCGCGTGAATATTTTTAAAGAATCTTTTTTTAGGGGGTGAAGAGGGTGGGGTTTAGGGGTGGGATATATCCAGTGACTTTTCTTAGGCTCTTAACAATATCTGTGCTTGGTTCAGTTGTAATCGGTGAAAGCGTGTGGATTTTATTAAGAATTTTTCTTTAGGGGATGGAGGGGGTGGTTTCCAGGGGTGAGATATATTCAGTGACCTTCCTTAGGCTCTTAGCAATATTTGTGCTTGGTTTGGTTGTAATCGGTGAAGGCGTGTAGATTTTACTAAGAATCTTTTTTTAGGGGATGAAGGGGGTGGTTTTCAGGGGTACGATATATACAGTCGCCTTCCTTTGGTCTTCAACAATATTTGTGTAAGGTTTGGTTGAAATCAGTCAACGCGTTTAGCTTTGTATGGCCGGACAGACAGACAGACAAACATTCATTTTTTTTATATATAAGATGAATGTTTGTTTGTCTGTCCGGCTATACAAAGCTACACGCGTTGACATTTGTTAATAAATAAAATATTTATCGAAGACGACAGCATTTCGGTAATAGTGCGCCTTAAGCCCATTTCTACGAAATAAACAGTCATATAATGACTGTTAGATCTCTTGTTTTTCTTTTTCATATATTTATACAGTCTTATGCATATTTATTTGATTTTTTTTAATATGGATTTGGCTCTTTACGGCCGATGAGGGCAAAATGCTGAATTATGCTTTGCAGAATTCTGTTTGCAAATACGTAAAATCATATTTAACCCTTTTACACCCTCCTAGGAGTGAAATTTTTAAAAATCCTGAAATTTGGTTTTGAACATTTGTATGAGTAACATTTGCAAGCAGAAACCAAGGCGATATCTCATCGTGCCTAAGCGATATTGAGAAATACGCAAAAATATATTAAAATTTTTACACCCCCTAAGGGATTGAATTTCTAAAAATCCTGAAATTGGTTTTTAAACATTTGTATGAGTAACATTCGCAAGCAAATACCAAGGCGATATCTCATCGTGCCTAAGAGATATTGAAAAATACGTAAAAACATATTTAACCCTTTTACACCCCCTTAAAGGTGGAATTTGCGGAAATCCTGAAATTGGTTTTTAAACATTTGTATGAGTAACATTTGCTAGCAAAAACCAAGGCGATAGCTCATCGTGCCTAAGAGAAATACGTAAAAACATATTGAACCCTTTTACACCCCTTCAGGGGTGGAATTTCGAAAAATCCTGAAATTAGTTTTTTTAAATTTGTATGAGTAACATTTGCAAACGAAAACCAAGGCGATATCTTATCGTGCCTAAGAGATATTGAGAAATACGTAAAAACATATTTAACCCTTTGACACCCCCTTAGGCGTAGAATTTTTAAAATTCCCTTCTTAGTGGGCGTCTACGACACGAAGGGAATATATCCCTGGAATTTCAAGTTTTTAGGTCCAGGAGTTTGGGCTGGGCGTTGATGCGTGCGTCAGTCAGGACTTTTCTTTATATATAAAGAATTTATATAGAATCGGAATATGGAATTCGTATTGGTGACCTTTGCAAGGAAAATTAAGAAATATGCGAAAAACAACCTGTACACTCCCTTAGGGATATTTTTAAAAAAACCGTTAAAACACTTTCTGCAGTTTCTAACCCTTTTACACCCCTTCAGGGTTAGAATTTCGGAAAATCCTGAAATTAGTTTTAAAAAATTTGTATGAGTAACATTTGTAATCAGAACCCAAGAGGATATCTCGTCGTGCTTAAGAGTTATTAAGAAATACGTGAAAACATATTTAACCCATTTACACCCCCTTGGGGGTGGAATTTCTAAAAATCATGAATTTGGTTTTCAAACATTTGTATGATTAACATTTGCAAGCAAACACCAAGGCGATATCTCATCGTGCCTAGGAGATATTGAGAAATAAGTATAAACATAATTAACTCTTTTACACCCCCTTGGGGGTGGAAATTCTAAAAATCGTGAATTTTTGTTTTCAAACATTTGTACGAGTAACATTTGCAAGCAAAAACCAAGGCGATATCTCATCGTGCCTAAGAGATATTGAGAAACGAGTAAAAACATATTTAACCCTTTTGCACCCCCTTAGGGGTGTAATTTCTAAAAATCGTGAAATTGCTTTTTAAACATTTGTATGAGTAACACTTGCAAGCAAACCAAGGCGATATCTCGTCGTGCCTAAAGGATATTGAGAAATACGTAAAAACATAATTAACCTTTTTACACCCCTTTAGGGGTGGAATTTTTAAAAATCCTAGATTTGGTTTTAGACATTTGTATGAGTATCATTTGCAAACAAAAACCAAGGCGATATTTCATCGTGCCTAAGAGATATTGAGAAATACGGAAAACATATTTAAGTCTTTTACACCCTCTTAGGCGTGGAATTTCCAAAAATCGTGAAATTGGTCTTTAAACATATGTAAGAGTAAAATTTGCAAGTGAAAACCAAGGCAAAATCTCATCGTGCCTAAGAGATATTGAGAAATACGTAAAAACATATTTAACCCTTTTACACTGTCGACCCCGGCGTAATGAGGCCAGGCGACAAAGGGAGCGCGGGTGATGCTCCTTTTGGTGTGGCGTCGAGACGCGTCCGCGGCGGTGCTAGGGCGTTCGCTGGTCTTACGTTTAACGGGTCCGAAAAGGATCGAGTGTCGAACCGATGGCGAACGAGTTGTCGGACGATGTTCCCGTGTAGGTATGGGTGAAGAATTGACGATGCACTGGTGGTGGTGTTGAAGTAGTCTTTATTGATCTTGGCCGACTCGGGGGTCGATCTTTACTCCGACTGCCCGTCTCGGCAGTCGATTTCTTACTCCATAGCCGATTTCTTACTCTACAAACGGGCACTTTTGCGCCCGTTTATATAGTGGGTAGATGGTCGGTGATTGGTCGGGGACACGTAGGTGGGGTTGCTAGTCCCGACGTCCCACCAACGCACCAATGGCCTGCGCGATCGGTCGCAGTTGGAGCGGCGTGGTGGGAGTTTCTGCGTACTTGCTAAACCACCCCCGGTTAGTCGATTCTCGGACGTGGTCGAGCAAGCGTCTGCGGAGCCAGACAGTCAGTCCCGATTTCCCGCCGGCGCACCAATGGCGTGCGGGCTCGGTCGCAGTTGGAACGGCGTGGTGGGGGTTCCCGCGTACTTACTAAACCAACACTGGTCAGTGCGTACTTGGAGGCGGTCGAGCAAGGGTCTGTGGGGCGAGCAAGCTAGCCTCGATGACTCCCCGACGCATCGAATGGCGCGAGTCTAGATTTCTGTTATTTCCATGTTGGTATCTTACATTCTAAAGATATGTTTATAATGTTTAAATCTAAGCATAGCTATAGGGCGATTCCTCACAATCGAAGGTAGGGGGACACCACCGTTTATACTTTATTGGAATATGCGGGTAACAACACCCCCTTAGGCGTGGAATTTCTAAAAATCCTGAAATACGTTTTTAAACATTTGTATGAGTAACACTTGCAAACGAAAACCAAGGCGATATCTCATCGTGCATAAGAGATTTATAGAAATACGTAAAAATATATTTAACCCTTGTTTACACCCCCTTAGGCGTGGAATTTTAAAAAATCCCAAAATACGTTTTTAAACATTTGTATGAGTAACATTTGCAAACAAAAACCAAGTCGATATCTCAACGTGCCTAAGAGATATTGAGAATTACGTTAAAACGGATTTAACCCTTTACACATCCTTAGGGATGGAATTGTTAAAAATCCTGGAATGGTTTTTTAAACATTTGTATGAGTAACATTTACAAGCAAAAACCAAGGCAATATCTTATCGTGCCTAAGCGGTATTGAGAAATACGTAAAAACATATTTAACCTTTTTACACCCCCTTAGGAGTGGAATTTCTAAAAATCGTGAATTTTACTTTCAAACATTCGTATGAGTAACGGTTGCAAGCAAAAACCAAGGCAAAATCTCATCGTGCCTAAGAGATATTGAGAAATACGTAAAAACATATTTAACCCTTTTAGACATCCTTAGGGATGGAATTGTTAAAAATCCTGAAATAGTGTTTTAAACATTTGTATGAGTAACATTTGCAAGCAAAAACCAAGGCCATATCTTATCGTGCCTAAGCGGTATTGTGACGTCGTCGGTCTAACTACGTATAATACAAGAATATAATTGTAATAAACAATATTCATAATAATCTTTTATTTATTCTGGTACCATATAAACATTATTTACACTGAATATTCCTTATTCAAATAATAATTGTTTACGCATTTATTATAAATATTGTTTACTTTAATATGCATTTATCAATGGTTATAAATATTAGTTTTCACTAATGATTCGCTTGTTCAATTATTACGAACAGTATTTGAATTATCAAATCGTTATAATTATCATCCACAATAAATACGTTCAATGTTTTACATTATTTGTGTAGTATCTGGTTATCCGTTCGCTACAAGTATTATTTACTTTAACATTTATTTGCTCATACGTTGTATTTTAAACATTAGCTTATTCTACAAGATGAATATCTTTATTCACGATTTAAATACTTATTAACATTTACATTTACACGTCATTAATAGTTTGACGGACTAAATATTCATTATCCATTTATTCGTTTAATACTTTTTCATAAATGCTATTTACCCTAATATTCAAGTGTTCATTAGGCGTAAACATTGTTTACACTAATATTTAATTAAAAACATTTATTGAACACACGTATCTTTGATGTAAATTCGTAAATTCAAAAACATTTATTTTACACTTATACATGTTAATAATCAAAATATCTCAAGTCATAAAAACGTTTATTTCATTGAATATACATATCTTAGCAATATACTATTCTTAGTCATATAGTTTGCTCAATGATATATTCTAACAATGTATGAAGGGACTACTGTGCACCGCATGCATAGTCAGCATATTATGTTCGCGCACTCGTTATCGCACCGGATGCATGGTCAGCATGGTATGTCTGCGCACTCGTTATCGCACCGGATGCATAGTCAGCATATTATGTCTGCGTACTTATCCTTCAACGTATTGTTACCAACGCATAAGTACCACGAGTGGGAGGGAGCGTTCCAGCAGCCCCCCTAAAGTCCCGCGCGCATGCGTCGCAAGAGGAGGGGGCACTGAAGCGCTCCCCATCAGCAACGGACCCACGGAGGTCCGGATCGACGCAGCGAGCGCCAGTCTCATCGACACCACCGAACGAGTAACACCTCTTAACACGCGCCGTACTATACGAATCGGTCTTTAAGCATTAAAAGGTCTGTAAATCCATCACGTGTTCAAATATAAAACCGGGAATATCCTGTCCTACGCAAAGAGCAGACAGGCGACAAAAAAGGTGTTGACAAGAATATGTTCCGCATAACTTACCGAGACTCCGCGTCCAGAATTGCCGCGTAAATTATAACTAAGAATAATCCAGTGTTGTACCATATTCTAGTGTTTTAATATACATAGATATATAATCATTTTTATATCCGCAAATTTCTAATCAGTGTTAATTATTTCAAACAACCCTTCATCTTGATTCGTTCATCATTATTATAATTTTCTAAACCTCCATACCTTTGGAAACCCCCTTTACGCTGTTACGTCCTTGTTCCAATATTATAAAAAAGAAAAATTCTTTTTGATCGTACGGTTGCTAGAAGGGTTAGCCTCGATTTAGCCGGGATTCACCAGCAGAGATGAGGCCGTTTCTGATATATCTTCGGATAGTTTCACACGTATATATATATATATTGTAACATAATACATGCGCGGCAGCGATATTATATTATCGAAAGGCTATGAGAGCAAATGTTATATCATCGAAGTGTTCAGTACAGCGAACACTAGGCCGACTAACCCGGACCTAGCACAAGAAAAAAAACTGGTGACGTCACGCCTCTGGAATTCGCTCGTCGCCGAAAACAGCGGGTCAGCGACCAGCTGGCCTTGCTCGGCGACGAGGGAGAACCAGGGGGGGGGGCGTGACAACGATCGAGCGAAACGGGACAAGTTTTATATCGTAAGCTAAAATGACGTAGGAGCAACTAGGGTGAAGAGAAGGATATAAAAGCGCCTGCACCGGAAGGAGGCTTTCTCGGTTTTTGCCTGCTCGGTAACACGAACCCAACTAAAGCTAATTCAGGGTGCAGAAGTTTTGAAAACGTTTAATCTTAAAAGCAAAAAGAAGGAAAGTTAATTAGTAAATCGTGGAAAGACGAAAGAACACTAGAAGTACTCGGAAATAATCAGGATAGGATTAAGTGAATAAGAATAATCATAGAAATTCAGTG